>CM053515.1:29767964-30377340 GCA_028627145.1 Eidolon dupreanum
GCCACACCTCCTGCACTCGTCCTTCCATCTTGCCTCTGTCTCCTTCCTACCCCAGTTTATCTCCTTTTCACACCGTTATTCCTTCAGAGTGCAAGAATAAACTCATCATAGGTGTTGGGTGTTGGTACCACGGACAAAGACTTTTGGAGAGCTCAGAAGCCACGTGAATTCCACCCTCCAGGACACTGCCAGCAGAGGTCACTGTTCTCCTTATGATGGAAACTGCTATCTACATGACCACTCGCAGCCTCCCCAACCACCAGGCCCTCAGGGCTAGCCATAAGGGACTTAGTGTCCCTGCAGGGACAGAAGGCTGGGCCTGGGCCTGGGACTTTTTGCTTCTGTCGGAAAGCAATTCTATCCAGGCAGCCCTGGGAGGGCTGGCTCGCTTTCCTTTGTTGGTGGTTAATGAGAAGTGGGGAGGCTGGAAGCCGGGGGTGTTGATCTTAGGTATCAGTACCAAAAATAACCTTACTTAGTTCTCCAGCGTGGAACAGAGGGTTTCATGGGTCTCTTTTGGGGTTTATGTCCTCACCTCCTGAAGGCGCCTGCGTCCCAGCCTGATTATCCCTCCCCTAGCCCCGTTGCGGGCCGCGGTGCCCCTTGGCTCTGCCGGAGGACAGGCTGCAGCCTGGGTTGTTGCTGGGCAACAGGCAGCTCCGCGTCCGCCTCCCCCGCTCTCCTCATCCCGCCCCCGCTGCTCCTCCTAATATGGATGTAATTAGTGTACTTTTACCTTCAGACTGCAAATTGGAAACGGAATAGGGAAGCAATGTTCCACGTGCCCCAAACCCGCGCGCAATCTGTCTTGGACAGCCTGCTTCGCACACCGTGTACTTCCGCGAGCGGCTGGTGGAAATCTCCGGGAGCCGCACAGCCTCACATGGTTGTGCTGTTTATTCACATGTAAATCAGAAGCTTAAGAGGGAATTTAGGTCAGCAGTGGTTGTGGACAGCAGAGAAGTGAAGGTGGGGGAAGGGGGCCAATTGCTATAAAGCAGTCTTCTCAACGACCCTGCAAGTTTATTGTCACAGCCTGCCTACAATTTAGACGGTCACGTTGGGTGTTTACTTGTTGTTTTGAAATTTGAATCAGCAACAACTTCATACTAAGAGGAACTTTTTTCCTGTGGAGGAGAAGTCTGCACATACCTGCCCTTCTCTCTCCCTCCTTTCCTCTTCCCTGCAGTCACACGTGGGGCCACCTCTGCTTCAAGGTTCAAGTCCAGAGGTGTGGCAGTTCTGGGATGGTGAGACCAGGACAGAGGTTCAAGGCAAAAAGCTATCTGGAGAGCGATAGAGTTTATTTATGTAAACATTTTAAAAGGTCAAATAATTTCTTCTAGGAAAAAGCCAAAAAGGGGGGGGGGAGAATGTGTTTCCTGGGTGGGCCCAGCTTTATAACTGTGTATTGAGAAGTGAATGATAATTACTTAGGTCTAGCAGATGGGAGTAGGGATTGCAGAGGAATGTAAGTTGAGAAAGGTGTTGTTTTATCTATTTGAACTAAAGCAATATTACATACAGAATATAGAATAATTTTCCTTTTGTGGGATACATTTTTCCTAGCAGAGTTGACTGTTGTGTATACAATTACTAACATGGTAAAAGAATGGTGATCTTGTAAAGCAAAGCCACAAATCAGAGCTATTTGGTCTTGGAATGCAGCCAGATGCCCCGACGGGATCAGTGGGCACCTCCGGTAATATTTCAGGCTGATATTGCAGTTCACAAAGAGCTCTCCCCACTCATTCCATATGCTCTGCTCCCCACAGCCTGGAGAATAGATACTGCCAGTCTATGTCCCATGGAAAAGAGAAGTGGAGCTTGGAGAATTAGGTGACTTGCCTAAGGTCACTAAATGAGTAAAGAAATGAGCTGATTGAGACCACCTTGCTTTTCTGCAACAGGACATTGCAGTGGGAAGAGCACAGGATGCTACCAGACTCTGATACTTACTAGCTGTGAGGCAAGTTACTTACCACTTCTCCAGGTTTCAGTTTCCTCACTTTAAAATCAAGATACTAACAGTACATATCTTACAAGCTGTGGTTAATACCTGCGAAGTGTTTAGAACCATGCCTGGCACTTAATAAACACAGGTCATATATGCATTACTCACACCCTGGTCTCCATTAGGTAAGTGAGATATGCTCAAGAACAACCTCTAACCTCTTTTAAAGGTTACGTAAAACTTTATCTAAAAGCTTGTTCTTAATATGACTCACACATTTCTATCTACATCAGCAATTAACTTCTCTCCCATTAAAAGGAGTGATTCTCTTCCCTGTGACAATTTTAACTACCTATACTGCCTTAACTTATAAACAATTTTTTTTTTGTTTCAGTTATTGGGAAAACCCTTCCACAGGCATACCTCCTGCTCAGTGTTCTATAGTTCTTGAAAACTGCTCACATGCACATCAAATCATAATTTCCTACTTTATAGTTTCTGTAAGTTGGCCTGCAAGGAAAGAGTAGTGGTTCCTAACATCTGAATTTTAGGCTTATTGACCCTAAACTCTTGCCAAATGTTTTACCTCACTTGGAAGGTTTACACACACCCTTTTGAAACACAAAGATTCTTCTGGCAGTTCAAGTAACTCTCCTCTGATTTAAGTGTGCAATGAACATTAGTTATTGCTATTACTCCCTTGTTGCTTTAGGTTTTGATCTTTCTCAAGGTAGGTCATACCTGTGTTTGTGACATTTGTTACCCTTAGTCAAGCCTCTCTTTTACCCGGAAAAATCTCTAATCTCTTCTAGACCTTCAGCTACTTAGAATGCTATAATTATTGCCTCCCACAGTTTTCCTGCAGAGACAGAAGATTTAATTTGCATTTAAAAATAATTTATGCAGCTTAGCTAGAGTTCTAGGCAAGGAAGGTGGAAAGAGTCAGGTCAGGGCTTACATTTATTTATGGTTTTTGGCTACCATATCCATGTGTGGTTAACTCCTTTTACTTTGCAGAGCAATCCAAACTCTTTCAATAATAGAATGCATGAAAGTGGCAGGAGGATGAGGAGAAAATAAGAAATTAAGTGGAAAAAAAAGAGAAGAAAAGAAAAATATAGTAGTAAGAGCTGTAGAAGGTTTAAGGGAAGGACACCATCACACAAACAGGAACAAAATGGGAGACTTTATTTCATTGATTAAATCAAAACACTCCATTAAGGACTGCCTTAAATAATCTCAGAGTCTTCACTGATATATATATATAGGAGGGGAGCCCCACTGCTCTGTGCTGTTTGATATAACTCATGACATGCAAACAATTTGCAAAAGCAGAGCATTACCACCATATGATATAAAAAAAGGTTGTTTGAGCAAATAGATTCCACATCTTTAAAACAGAAAGAGCGATTATAATTACACTGTGTTGAACGTGGGAAATCCTGGCAATACCTACAAATCTAAAATACAGATAGGAGCAAAGATCCAGAGATGTTAGGTCACCCCTCTAAGGTCACCAAGCAAAGAGATTCTGCATTTGCTATATTGGAATAAGTTGCTTTCAGATGGCTTTTAAAAATGGATATCATGTACTTTATGTTTGTATAGAACTTCCATGTAAAATAGTTGGTTCTTAATTGTATTAATTACTATTTAATCAGTTATTTTTGTGGTGTAATGCTATGACCTTTTTTTTTTTTTTTGGAACTGCAGCCCAACTTTGAATATTCACCTACTGCACTGAAAGGCTCAGCCAGAGTTGAAAATCACAGATTCAGAAACATGGCATGATGGTGTAATTCACAAATAAATCATACTTAAACAAATTAAATATTCATGCCAAGTCAAAATAGCTACCCACCAGTGCCAAAGACACATGTTTACATTTCACTATAAAGACAACCACAAATTTAAAATATTTATCCAAATGTCTCTTCTCTCATTCTTAAATCACCTTTACTCCCAAGATGCACTCATTTCCTAATATGTAGCATTCACAGTATGACTGAAATTAATTACATTCACAATGGTCATATTCTGTGTCCAAGACTCTAGAATCTTGATTGCCAAAAATGAGGTAGATAGACATTTAAGGGTTTTGTTGGTTGGGACTAATTTCCTTTAGATCTTAATCATCTATTTTTTTCAAATATAATTCCAAAATATTTAGCAAAAGATTGAAAATGTCTAAGCATTTTGTCTAAAAATGGAAAAATATAATTTCAAAAGGTTATTATGAAATTTGTTTTACCTCATTTCAATTTAAAAACAGGATAAAAGCATCCAATTACAAAAACACTGGTATCTTAAAGCTGACAACCATCCAACATCGCAGAACATTTAAAGAGACCCTTGCAATTAGTTCTGGCTTGGGAGTGTATAGATAGATGCAGAAGCATTGGGTTAACTCATTCAGGGACCAGACCAGCTGCCGCCCCTTAACCTTTGATTCTAAATTTCAGGTCTTCTCCAAAGTTCAGCTTGACTTCTGGAGTTCTTCACAGGAGGCTCTCAGTGAGATCTTGAATCCTAACTCTGGAGACTGGTCAAGCTTCAGACAGAAGCTGGAGGCGTAGGCCTACCTGGGTAAAACAGGCTGCGATGGACAAAGTTGGAAACCAGATGGAGCTGAAGATGTTGGGTCGTCATCTTGAGCAGGCTTAGACTGTGAGGGGCTGGCCTGGTAGCCTCAGGGACTGTCAAGTTGTGGGGGGCAGGCTAGGCATTAGACCAGCGAAGGGCCCCGAGGTGGGACGACGAGAGATTTCTGAAAAGGCTGGCAGGCCACTGCGGGTCTTTGTCTTTTTACGAGGAGCTATGGGCGAAGCACCCAAGAACTTGCTGAAGGAACCTGACTTCCTCAAGCCTCGTGCCAGGTCCTGGAGCATCAGATCGTCGGCCAGGACGCCCAGAAACGCGCTGGTGGTGGAACTGAGGATAGTGGCGGCCACCTGCACTGGGCGACGGGCGGCAAGACTGCCACTACCACCACCAGTCGAATCAGGTTCGGTAGAACCGTGCAGGACAGGATCGCCGAGTAGACGGCGCAGCGCATACGAGGCGCCAGGCGGCAGGTACTGGTAGGCGCGCCGACCGCTGTGGTCACGCACGTGCACCTGTGCGCCCAGGCCCACCAGCAGCACTGCTGCATCCTCCCGGCCGTGCAGAGCGGCAAGGTGCAGTGGCGTGTAGCCGCCATGTGAGCGCGCATTCACGTCGACTGGTGCGCCCCCACGCCGCGCGACTTCCACTAGCTGCAGCGCCATCTCGCGGTCGCCGCTCTTGGCGGCCCAATGCAGGGCCGTGAAGCCGGACATGAAGTCGCGCTTGGCCGCCAGGCCTCGGTCGCGCAACAGTAGCCCGTGCAGTTGGTGGGTCCAGCGGCCACCAGCCACCCGCACTAGCCACTCGTGCTCAGTCGGCTCCAGGGGCACAGCGGATGGCGGCGGCGCGGCGGGCACCTCCTCGGTGTCGGGGCTCAGCAGGCGCGGGCCTGTGCGTGACAGGCGCCTCAGGTGCGGGGAGCGGCCCGTGCCCAGGCCGAGGCCCAGGCCTGATTCCTCTACCGAGAGCCGCCGCAGCAGCAGCGGAGAGCTCCGCGGGCTCGGCTCCTCTGACAGCTGCCGGCGCAGGCCCTGCTCCTCCGCCCGGATCCGGAGCGCCGCGGGGCCCGGGACGCAGCGCACCGGCAGCATGCAGGGCTTCTGAGGAGGCGCGTGCCGAGGGGGTGGTGGCGGCCCTGTCGTCGCCTCAGATCGGGATTCCGGGTCTGGCGTCTCCGACGGTGCCCTAGACGGTGGTGCCACGTCTGCAAAGAGATCCTCGGAGGGTTGGGCAAGCTCAAAGGCTGGAAGCAGGGAGGGCCCCCCTGACTGCTGGGCCGTGCCCAACAATGGCTTCGCAGTCGGTTGAGTAGGCTCAGAGGCCGGAGCCCCGGGGATGTTCTGTGGCTCCGATGGCGGAGCCGGGTCCCCGGGTACTTCTACCGACTGCTGCGCCGAGATCAAGGATGGAGTCCCCACGGGAGCAGTTTCCCCGTGTGAGGAGGAAGTAATCTTGGATGGCAGGGCCAGTGCCCCTGGGGTGCTGGGGACGCAGGAGGGCAGGGGCTCTGGTGTCTGCCGGGGCCGCGGTTTCTTCTTCAGCACTACGAACTTGACGCCGTCGAACTCCTTCACCACCGCCACGTCGTTGACGAACTGCTTGAAGCGGTCCCTGCGGGCGGCACGGCCGCGCGGGTCGCCTGCATCCAGTAGCGGCTTGAAGCGGCTCAGCAGGTCGGAGTTGCGCACCTTTCCGCCGTTCTCCTGTAGGAAGCCTAGCACCGCCGCCTGGCTCACCCCAGCGGCCGCAGCGGCCGCGGCCGCGGCGAGCGCCATGGTCAGTCCTCACCCTGCAGGGGAGCCGGGCCGTCCCCTCCCACCAGCCCGCGGCTCCCGGCTGCTGAGGCAGGTGGATCTCGCGGCGCCCGCTGGGACGCGCCGGAGCGGGGGTTCTGGGAGCCACGTTCGCCTCGGCCAGGCTCACCTGATACTTCCCACCGAGGCCAGACGGGCGTGTCCCCGAAGCTGGACCTCGGTCACGCCGGCGCCGCAGGGCCGGGGTGTTTCCGGGAGAAATGCGCCGGGGGCCGCGGCGCGCTCCCAGCGCCGCAGCCGCGCCGGGCCCCGGGTCTTCGGGGTAGGTTTCTGCCTTTATATTCTGTCCAATGGGAGCCAGGCTCCATCCCCCGCGTTTGGTGCTCGCTTTACAGGTGACAGCTGCCACCAGGGCCGTGGGGGAGCGGAAATTCTCCACCACCACCACCTCCAGCCCGGGAATTAAAGGCGCAGTGCCACGCTTCAGCTTGGCTCCGGTTGCTAAGTGGGTGTGTTCCCTGGGGATGCCGGCGAGGCTGGGATTTTTATTTCTTTCAGAAATATTTAACCACCACAAAATATTGGGCGATTACTTAAATGCAATCATTTCTTTAAAGACCATCGATACCTCTTCAGTAGTCGATTGCCTTTTATGCTGGCTTCATGCATTTCTCAGTAAAGACAATTCGCTGTGTGTGGCAATGTATGTTACCCTAGGTTAAGAAGAGACGTTTTAAAAAGCAATTTTCTCATTATAAAATAATACATTTTCACATCAGATTTTGAGGGCAAAACCACAGGAAAACATGAAGAAGAAAAAATATCACTTGAAACCACCATTAACATTTTGAAATATTTTTCTTCTACATGTGTATGCATGTTTATGCTTTAAAATAACACAAAAGTGGAATCATGCTATGTTTTATAAACTTCATTAAATTCACAAATATTTGTTGAGCACCTAGTTTGTGCCAGTACCTTTTCAGGCTGTAATACATCAGTTAGCAAGACCGATAAAAACCCCTGACTTAGTGGTGTCCACATGATGTGTGTGGAGGGGAGGGCAGAAATAATATGGTGAACCTGAAAATTGTATAATACACTAGATAAATACTATGGAAACAATAAGGCAGAGTAAAACAGAGGAGGGGTATGTTGCAATTTTGAACCTCATATTCAGGGTAGGGTTCATTGTGAAGGTCACAATTAAGCAAGGACTTGAAGTGATCTGGGAGTTAAGTAGCTAGGTGGGAGAAAGAACCGCCAGGGCTAAGGTGGGGTCAATTTCTTAATTTATACACACAATACTACAAATATGTAACAGGAAGCACCATACCATATTACTATAATAGGAGAGAGCAAGACTCTGGAGTCAATATTACACACTTGAATCCTAGCCCTTCCTTGGGCTACTTGCTTGACCTCTCTGCATTTCAGAGGGATGAAAATAATAGTACTTTACCTCATAGGCTGTTGTGAGGGTTAATTGAGAAAATAAGCACAAAACACTTAGAACAATGCTTGGCCCACAGTAAACATTCAAATTATTATTAGTAGTATAGACACTACTATTATTATTACTAGTTGAAAAGAAAAAGAGACTAGTAAATGTGAAAGCCCCCCCTTTCCCAATTCCATTATTCAGAGGCCATTTCTGTTGTCAGCCATTTCCAGAATGTATATAATATAATCTTTTTTCCCTCACTTTATACTATATTGTGAGCATTTCTCCCAATGACAATAACTATTCCTTAAAAATATATGATTTTAATGATAGCATCACATAAACATAGCATCACACTTTGTTTTCTTATAGTTGATAATCTATAATATTTCTAGTTTTTAATTCTTATGAATGCTCCTGCTTATATATAAAATTTGTGTGCATTTTTAAATTAATTCCTTTGGATAGAATCCTACGAGTAGAATGACTGGGTCAAAGGGAATTAATTATTTTTTAAACACTTGAAACTTACTGCTAAATTGTTTTCCAGGAAAATTACCTTGTCTTTCATCACTGGTGTTGAATAGTATTTTTTAATTTGGCAGTTTGAAAGGCAAAAAAAGTTGTATTTTACTTTAATTTCCATTTATTTTATTACTAATTAAGTTAAGCATTTTCCCTCTTATTTATTGTCTATTTGGACTTGTTCTTTTGTGAATTGCCTTTCCGCCTTTTCCCATGTATTAATATTTTCTTGTTGCTATGTAGTTATTAATCTTTTATTATACATGTTGTAAATATTTTCCCAGTTCATTTGTCTTTTAATTTTGTTTTCTGATGACACTTTGATTTCTAGGAACTAGTTTTTAATTGTCAATATTATATCCTTTTAGCTTAAAAATATAAGTACAAAATAAGAAGGTACATTTCTCATTTAAAGGACAACTTTTAGGATCCATTTACTCTGTAGTATTAAGCCATCTACATCTGAATGATGACAGTGCCCATGGAAGAAGCCCTTGTGTTTTTAACATACAATGATAACTGTAATCACCTATCATTTCTGTCTAAATATTCTTTCTTTAAGCCCAGCTCAAGTCTCACCCCTATAAAGTGTTCTACACCTACCCTGGGTATATCATCCTCCTCACTTCTTCTGTAATTTATATCAACAAACATCTATCAACTATCTTTGGGTGCAAGGCAGTGAGCCAGGTACCCTGGGAAGAAGACACCTGTCTTTGAAGAGCTTATCATTCATTGAAGGAGAGAAAAACACAATTAATTGTGTTACCCGTCCAAATAAAATGAATGCTCCATGCCCTTAAAGCAGATCCACTCTGAGAGGCACATGGGGAAGTCTTTAAGAGGTAGGCTTGTGAGAACAGGATAGGTGTGGAAGTTGAACTGTAAAGGCTGGATTCAGGGTAAACAGTGTCTAGTGTGTTTTCGGTTTAGGGTATGTTTCAGAGATACAGAAGAAGATCATGTTGGAAAAGTAATCTAGGGTCGTGGATGGGGGACCTTAAATGCTAGTTTGGATTTTATTCTGTTTGCAGTAGAATGCCATTGAAAGCTTTATTTTTATTTTTAAAAAGTAGCTTTAATTATTTTCTGATAATACAATTAATAATGATGTTTTCCCAATTCTCAATAATTTCCAAACTAGAAAAGGAGTAGATCACATGTTAAAGAACCACTTTTAATATTTTCGGTTTATTCTGTGAGAAACTTTCCTCCATACATCCAGAGATATATACACGGGCATACATACCATTTTATATAGATAGAATGAGCCCACACATTGTTTCATAACCTATATGCTTCGTTATTGCCTGCTATAACTAGCACTGGTGTGGTGAGTGGATAGAGGAGGGGACCCTGGAGGAACCCACGGTAGGGTTCCTATGAAAGATGATGAGAGCCGTGGAGCTAGGGCAGTGGGGGCAGAAAGACAGGGATAGATGCCAAAGATGGTTCAGAAACAGAACTTGTATGAGAGTGCCTGTTTTCTTTTTGTTTTGTGAGGGGGCCTCGATCGGAAGGACTTGGGACCCATGCCTGTTTTCATTTTTAAACTCGTATTTCCTTCATTGTAGTTTTCATTTCAATAGCGACTTTTGATATTTTATTTTCTTAGCTTTTTCAGGACAAATTGCTGGGTCCCTTGGAAAAATCATTTCTATGATCTCATGGGCAGTGACACCTTAGCCAATTTGGAGTGTTGTTACTTCCCCCCACTCTCCAGTGGGAGAAGGGAGAAGATTCCCCTGTTTAAGATCATTATGGATTTATGTGGTTTGAGCTCATTCCAACTGTGATCACTTAAGAATAGACAAGGGAATTAAATACTGATGAAAAGGAATTGCTGGTGCAAGCAAAGTTCATTGACAGTGCTTCCAGGCTTCAGACCCTAATCTATACAATGAAACATGCCCAAGGTCACAGTTAATTATTGGCTGAGCTCAAACTCAAACCCCAGGCTGATTCCAAAGCTTGTGCTCATTTACCATGTTCAATTAGATCACCAGTTACTTTAAATTGATGTTCTGACATTTAATAGATAAAGGGAAAAGCTTTTCAAATAAAAATCTAGCTTAAATCTGTACTTGTGCATCTGAACATACACTGCTTTAATATTTTAAGTGATTAGTTTATAGTTTGAGCGAACATTAGGGTGTGGATGCCAATGACAGTCAATTCTTCAGGCTGATTTTAAATTTTGGTGTCCTGCTGCCAGTGAGGCCATTGGATCAATTCTTCCAAAGACCAACAGTTTGCTCATAAACATTAGGAAAATCAAATATGAAATGTATATTTATAGTAAGGGTAAAAGTCTATAATGTATCTGGAACATGAGAGAAAGCAATTGGAAAGCCATTTGTTCCTAGCTCAATATCTTAAATTTGCAGGTGGTCAGGGTAGAAGGCACTTTATATTTTCTAAAGCTACATTATTAAATAAATATACGATTAAAATCTCTCCACGATCTGTGTTACATTATGTTGTTATGTTATATTGCATTGCCTGTTCCAACCCACACTACCCTGTGAACTGCACAGAGAGCCATAGTGTATGCTTTATGTTGGTGATTGTCTTGTCCCTGTCATGGCAGCATGAATAGACTTCTTCCATTAGTCTTAGTGCACCACGATCGGCCTCCTCTGCCCCCTGGTGTCTTCACCAAAGCATTGTCATCAGTAAAAAAGTGGAGCCCCAGTAGGCAGGAACTCCAGGGATGTGGCGGGGGATGGGCTGCCCAGAGTGGCTGTAAAAGGACTTTGCCCAGATACCAACTTTTGCAGTCATGACTTCCGGAATGAATTATGTCTTGTTCCTGCTTACCAGCCCAGGGGAAACAAGAAGGGCCTCTTCTTTCTCATGCCTATGATTTTTTAAGTCCAGTTCTTTCTGAGGTCAAAGGGACTTTATTTCTATTTCTTAGTGACAACTGTCAGATCCTTTGCCTCTCTTGTAAACTGAGTTTTTATATCTGTAATTGACTCTGCAGGCCACTTTTCTGATCCTTCAGACTTACTTGGTTGCTAGCTAGGGAACCAGTGGGCCTGGTCCATGGAGACCAGGAAATCTGTGTCCTGGCCAGGTGTGAGTCAGGAGACGTTGCCCTTTGCTACCTTTAGTCATCTCTTCTTGGCCCATTATACTTTTATTTATTTATTTTTTTTGATGGGGGGAATAAATATGGGAACTTTTTTATTTTTTGTAATTCCAAAGACGTGGAATCTTTTTTTTGAATGATACAAAATCAAGAAACTCTTTTTTAAACATTTAAAAACCTGAATACATAAATATTTTATTTAAAAAAAATCTACAGTGGAAAAAGCACACGAGATCAAAACAAAGAGTATTTTTCGTGAAATACATTTATTGGTATCTAATTTTGGCTTTGGAGAATTTCATCTACAAATGATAAAGACACCAGTAGGGAAGCCATGCCTTCCAAAGTCTATGTTTAGTTGAAACAAAATATAAACACAAAGGTACATAATTCTTAAATTATTTGGAACCCTTTTTGTGCTTAGAATAAATATTCACTATTCTGACATTCACATTTTTTCACCATCCAGTATTTTGGCCTGTTTTATTCCTTTTTTTTTCTTTTTTCTTTCTTTTCTTTTTTTTTTTTTTTAGTGAATGAATGAGTTTATTTAAAATGTATGTACAGTAAAATTCACTTTTTGTGGTATACAGCTCTATAGGTTTTGAAAATTGCATAGTGTTATGTATTCACCACCATAGTCATGATACAGAACAATTCCAGCAACCCAAAAAATTCCCTCATGTGCCCCTTTGTAGTCACCTCCACCCCTCACCCATAATCATTTGCATATCTTGGTTTCAGGTTATTTTGAAGTCTCAAATTTTTCCATCTGTACACATTTCAGTATGCATCTCTAAAAGATAACTAACTCACTTAAAATAGCCACAATGCCATTATCTTACATTGAAAATTTAACAATAATTTCTTAATATCATTACACATCTGGTGTTCCGATTTTCCCAATTATCTCTCTCTTCAAATCAGTATTCAAATAAGATCCACATGTTATGACAGGTTGGTCTAGTTCAATCTCTTAATCTAAATGTTTCCCTTCCCTCTTTTTGTTTTTTTCTTTCAATTGTTTTCTGGAAGACCCTCTCCTATTTTTGAATGCAGACCTTGAAACTACTTTTGAATAAGCACCAAATAATTTGCAGTTTTTACTTAGGAAACTCTTAATGACAACAATTTAACTTCAAGAAAAAATTAAAACAAATGTGTGGAATTAAACTTAGCTTTTGGCTGATTTGTGTGATTATGTTGCCACAAATCCTGGGGTTTGAGACTGTAAATAGTGCAATTATTAATGTTTTTAAACACTATTTACAGGTTAAGGACTCAGTTTCTAAGAAAACAATTGGACTGATGCGAATGTAGTTTTGGAAAAAAACTATGGATGATATATACACTGACAATCCACCACATCAGCCTGTGGCCATTGAACTATAAAAGGTAAACTAAAAAAGTGCTACTTTTAATTTGTAAGAATTATATTTGAGCGTACTTTTTGATGCATATGATTTGGATAATAGTGATGGGCAACCTATGCTGAAAATATTCTTAGGTTTGTGTAATGTTCAGATATATATTAGTATGGACAGAAGAATTTAAAATCATCCACTAATAATTTTCACAGATATTTAGTGTATTGTTTCTTTATTAAAGGAAAAAAGAGAAATCTGATCTCTTTATTTTATAAATTATTTTCCACATATTTGGTTGCAGAATCTAAACCCTACACATTTTAAAGCTATGGCTGGTAAATTTTCTGTTCTGTCTGCCCAGCAGATACTTATTCCAGTGCTTTATTCCATACTCTGGGCTGTAGAAAAGCATGTATTGGTCTTTTATGAAGGGAAACATGCTTTCGCTATTGTCCACACACAAATCTAAAACTGCCTTTCTAGTTTGATATAATTGCCTATTCATTGATGACTTTTAGGTGTTAGAGAATGAGCTAGAATATTATTTGTATAGACAGATGTATGTAATTAGTTTTTTAAATTAGTTTCAAGTATACAGTACATTGGTTAGACATTTATATCATTTATAAAATGATCCCCCTAATTGCTCCTTCTCCCCTCTGGTTTTCCATCTAGCCAATAGAGTAATACTAACTGCATTCCCTGTGCTGTGTTCCCCTTCCCCTTGACCATCTATCAACTACTAATTTGTACTTCTTTAACCCTTCACCTCATTCTCCCAGCCCCACAACACCCCTATCTCCTCTGTCTGTCATCAAATTTTCCTCTATATTTGAGAGTCAATTTTTTATTAGTTCTTTTTGTTCCTTAGTTTCTGCATATAAGTGAAATCATATGGTATCTATCTTTTTCTGTCTGACTTATTTTACTCAGCATAATAACCTCTAGGTCCATCCATGTCATTGCAAATGGTAGGATTCATTTTTTTAATGGCCGAGTAATATTCCATTGTATATATGGACTACAACTTCTTTATCCAATCATCTATTGATGGGCATTTAGGTTGCTTCCATATCTTGGCTGTTGTAACTTGTGCTGCCATGAATATTGGAGTGCATAGATCTTTATGAATTATTATTTTGTTTTTCTTTGAATAAATACCCAGAAGTGCAATTGCTGGGTCAAAAGGTATAACCATTTTTCATTTTTTGAGAAACCTCCAGACTGTTTTCCATAGTGGCTGTACCAATTTGCAATCCCACCAATAATGTATGAGGGTTCCCTTTTCTCTGCATCTTCTCCAGCACTTGCTGTTCTTTGATTTCTTGATGATAGCCATTCTGACAGGTGTGAGGTGATATCTCATTGTGGTTTTAATTTACATTTCTCTGATGATTAGTGACCTTGAGCATCTTTTCATGTGTCTATTGGCCATCTGTATTTCCTCTTTGAAGAAGTATCTGTTCAGGTCTTCTGCCCATTTTTTAATTGGATGGTTTTGTTTTTTGTTGTTTAGTTGTATGAGTTCTTTATATATTTTGGATATTGACCTCTTATCAGATGTATCATTAGTGAATATCTTCTCCCAATCAGTCAGATGTCTTTTTGTTTTGTTCATGGTTTCCTTTGCTGTGCAAAAACTTTTTAGTTTGATGTAGTTCCATATGTTTATATTTTTCTTTTGTTTCCCTTGCTCAGGGAGATCTATCCAAAAAGAAATTCCTGAGAGTTTACTGCCTGTGTTTTCTTCTAAAAGTTTTATGGTTTCGGGTCTTACATTTAGGTCTTTAATCCATTTCAAGTCTATTCTTGAATACAGTATAAGAAGGTGGTCCAGTTTCTTTTTTTACATGTATCTGTCCAATTTTCCCAACACCATTTATTGAAGAGACTATCTTTGCCTCATTGTATATTCTTGCCTCCTTTGTCATATATTAAGTGAGCGTTTGGATGTGGATTTATTTCTGGGTTCTCTATTCTGTCCCACTGATCGATGTATCTGTTTTTACGCTAGTACCTTGCTGTTTTGACTACTATAGCTTTGTAGTATAGTTTGATATCCAGTATCCAAGATTGCCATGGCTATTTGGGGTCTTTAATGGCTCCATATAAATTTTAGGATTATTTGTTCTAGCTCTCTGAAAAATGCCACATTGGTGTTTTGATAGGGATTGAATTGAATTGAATCTATAGATTGTTTTGGATAGTATAGCTGTTTTATTTTTAAAGATGAGTTTTTACTTAAAAGATTTCCTCCTACTCCAAGAGGAATGTGTTGGAGCTCTATTTTCCTTTCTTATGGGTCAATGTCTAAATTGGGAGAGCTTAGTTTAAGAGGCCCACAAAGTGCCATTTTAATCATTTCATTAACCTTAGAGTCCCTGCTTGGGTCTGGGTAGGTGAATTGGCCACCAAGAGGCCAGGCTTGCATTCCATTATGGATTACCCATTCAGATGGGCTTGGAGATGACAGAGCCAAATGTCTGGAAATGTGAGACCCACCAACAGCATCTGGCTAGAAAGATGGACAGGTAACAGTAGCTCACCTTTTCCCTAAACTCTTGTTGTAGTAGCCTACCACTTGTATGTAACTTGCTGTTCTTTTAGCAATGGGCAAAGATAGAAAGAATACCTAGACATTCTTCTCCAGCTTCCCATTTATTGGTTCTAAGAGCTCATTGACAGACACCTCAAAGCCAAATAGCTTGAAGTAAATTATACTAAAAGACTGAATGGTTATGTATTGTTTGAGACCCTCCCTTCTGGAGGGAATGTGTTGGGGGAGGAGTCGAGCTGAGGTCTGCATAGTTGGGGGAACAGCAGGAGGTGGGCAGTGAAGTGGGAAGACAGCAAAAGAACTAGTCCTAGGTCTTCGGAAGATCTGCTTGCCTGCCGCTTTGAGACTATCAGCTAAGTAAATATCAAACAGTTTTATTAACAGCCCTCTGAGTAATAATTTGTGACATTAAATGATGAGCAAGAAACAGGAAGATGAACTCTGACTCTGAGGCTATGGGGTCTGGGGAAGAAGTTCAAACAGTCCTGGTTTGACTGATCTGCCAAAGCATCAATGAAATACCAGCAGTGCAAAATGAAAACAAGGATAATATAGGTTCTTTTTCAGCTACCTATCCCCAAGGTGGCTCAAGCTCCCAGGAGCAAGATGCTGTGTCCTTTTCAGTTGGGATAAATATTGCTAATGATGAAATGGCAGTAATTTGTCACATAATAGTAACTTTCATTGCTTTGATTTTTCTTCTTCTGAATGGGGTCACAGGCCACTGCTGTCAATAAGTATTCAGTAGTTATATAATATGTTCAACAGCTATCGATAATGATAAAACAATAACAATTTGTCACATAGTAGTGACTCTCATCACTCTATTTTTTCCTTTCTAAAATGGGGCAGTTTTCTGTCTACATACCTGACTCACCTGAGTCAGTAAGCAACTCAGATATGTTACAATAGGCTAATGTGGCTCAAGAATCCAATAATTTCAAAAACCAGGAGTAAGGCCAGGGAGAGGGCTGCTATGCTGGACTTTTCTGAGTAAAAACTTCTGGATACCTTCTCAGATGGTAATTGAATGAAAGTGAGCATAGCATGATTAGCATCATAAATATCTATGCGAATCCCGCAGGACATCGATTCCAGATAGAATGCCTGGGCCAGAGCAAGGAACAAAAACACAGAGGTACCTGGGGTGCTTGGCAAGAGGAAAGGCTCAGCTTCCCCACTAGTCTCTAAAACACAAACCACTGAGGGCTTCTGTTTTGGTATAAAGAAGCTGAAGTCAGCAGCTCGGCTCTGTGTGTGGCACTGTGTTCCTTCCTCTCTTCTTCATCCTCCAATCTTTCTTTTCTTTAACAATGCTGATAGAATTTCCTGGGCAAAATAACCTTTTCTCTTTAAATGGAAAATTTTGTCAAAATGTCACAATGTTCTAATGTCCTCGGAGCTCAACATAACTGGGCCTTAGAAACTTTCCAGGGAAGAGACAATAAGACCACAGTCTGCACAGAGCCCTCTGTGTGTCTGTGGCAGTGAAGACAAAAACAAGCTTGCTGATGTTGGTTAGCGCTGGGCTTTTCTGCTGCTGCTTTTTCATGATAATTTTCACTATTCAGTCTAAATTTTTAAAGAACATTGTTTATGTCTCCATTAAGAGAAATTGCTTATGTCTCAAAGTTAACGAATCCTATGTCTTGTTGTTTTCTATCCGGAAGGTGTAGTGAGTTGAATAGTGGCCCCCAATACACGTCTGTGTCCTGGAACCTGTGAATGTGACCTTATCTGAAAAAAGGTTCTTTGCAGATGTAATTAAATTAAGGGTCTCAACACGAATACAACTTGGATTATCCAGGTGCTAAATCCATGACAAGTGTCCTTATAAGAGGCAGAAGAAGATAAGACACAGAAAAGGAGAAGGTCATGTGAAGATGGAAGCAGAGATTGAAGCGATACAGCCAAGGAAGCCAAAGAACGCCTGGAACCACCAGAAGCTGGAAGGGCAAGGAAGGATTCTCCTCTAGAGCCTTGGGGGGTTGGGCGGGGTGGTGGTGAGCAGTCTATTGATTTTGGACTTCTGGCCTCCAGAGCTGTGAGAGAACACATTTCTGTTCGTTTAAGCTACCCAGTTTGTGGTAATTGGTTGAGGCAGCTACAGGAAACTAATACAGAAGTTTAGAAGGAAATAGAGGATTTATCCAAATCCTGGTGGACAGACAGATTCCATCTCGAAAAGGCTTTCCTAGGGTCCCTGGGACTCAGATGACCCAGGACTGTGAAGAGATCGGGCCCAGGCATGTCTCAGCTAAAACCCGGCATGGCTCCATGGTGGAGATGCCTGACGGGTAGACCAAATTTAGGGAGCAAAGATCCCTCGATGGTATAAAGGCATGTAGACCCTGAGGCAGGCTCCTCGTTCTAGGAGGTATGTTATGTGATGAGATGGCGGGCCCGCGGAGCATTTTTACTCTGCTTGGGAGGGGTGTATCTTGTTAGGTCTTGAGCTGAGATGCACGTCCCTGACTCCGCCCCCACCCATGACAGACTTTCACTTTCCCAGAACTCCACCCCCACCTTGCACGCCCACATCCCTTTGGAATCCTCCATCACATGGCATTCCAGGCAGTCATCACCAAGCTGAGAAAGTTGACAGACAAGGTGAAATATCTTCATACTTCTAGTATAAAGAACGAGAAGTGATGGTTTTTATCTTCTATATTATGAAACAGTCCCCTGACGGGGAAAGTAGAAATATCAACAGAGATCTATGGGAGGATGTGAGCTTGCTGTTAGCTTGCTGGTGCACTCATAGGAGGGAACATTTTTCCTTGGGAGAATTGGAAACTTTCTGAGAAGATGTTTGCGCTGAGTAATGACCGGGAACTCTGCAGACTGAGGAGGCAGAGGAAGGCCGTCTGGGCAAAAGCATCAACACGAGCCAAAGCTTATAATACGCTTGTGGAGAAACAAGAAGCTCAGGGCCATAAACAAGCAAGGGTGAGAACGAGGGGTGAGTGAAAGCAGAAACAGGTTGGAGAAGGTGGCTGGTGCCAGGCTATTAAGGGCCTCACACATCCTCGATGACTCAAACTAAACTGGTTATCTTCTTCCCAAACCCTCCTCTTCCTCCCCCAGTGTTCTCTAGCTCATGAAAGGAATCATTACTCATCCAACTGGCAGAGACCTGGGCACCAGGCGTGGTCCTTTCTCGCCCTCTTTAGTATCTCTTGTATCCATCTAGCTCTCTTCTTTCCTATGCCAGGCCATCACCATCTCCAGCCGGGACATCTGCAGTGGTGCTCCCCCTTCCCCTGTCCCCTTGCACCCAATCTCCCTGCTCCCACTGTGCCTTGCCTCTACTCCATTCTTACCTGCAGCCCAAGTGATCCATTTAGAACACAGATATAATCATATCACTTGTCTGTTTGTGTTAAACTCTATTTGAAATGACTCACAATACCCTCTATGATACAGTGTCTGATCCAAAAATACAGAGGCCCTTCTAATAGAAAGCAGTAGTGCTCTGTCAACATTTCTCATCCTCAGTCTTTCTCCCTACAGAACCTCTTTTGGCCAGTTCTGGGGTTTGGTACTTCTTTCTTGAAGGTATCTCCATATCCCCAAATATTATGTTTATACTGAAGTTTCTTGATTTATCAATCTTGAATATCCTAGTACAATAAATAAGGGTTCAGTTGACTTCTATTAACTTTTGTCTCTCTTCTCTATTCCCAACTGTTCCTAGTTCTTCCTCTGTGGCTTCCAGAAAGCTATCTGGTGGCAAGGTGGGTGATAAGCTGCAGAGAACCATGTCAAGAGATCGATGAGGAAGTATTGCCAGAGTTCACAGGAAATGAAAAAGCTCTGGACTAGGGCAGTGGCAAGAGGTAGAAGAGAGAGCCCAGTTAAGGAGATGTTTCTGAGGACACAATCAGGAATTGGTGAGCCTTAAATATAGATGAAAGGAAATGAGTATTCAAAGACTATTCCAGTTTCTATCTTGTGAGAAGAAAACAGTGTTGCTATTTGCTGAGATAAGAAACCTGAAGAAAGGGAAGGTACAAGTTGAGAACAAGTTAAGTTTTTAAGTAAGTGGTGAGTCATTTGGGAGGTAGCTGCAAATGAGAATCTGGAGCTCAAGAGAAGCATCTGAGCTGGAGCTATGGGAGTCATGAGCTTCTAGATGGTAGATGACATGAGGGTGTGGACGAGCCCATCTAGGGAGAAGGTATAGAAGAGCAGGAAAGAGCAGGTGGAACCTTGAAGAAACTCAGTCTCAAAGGCACAGGTAAAGGAATAACCCATGGAAGGGAGAGGAAATGATAAACCAAGAGGCAGGAAAAGAGGCAGGAAAGCCCAGGGAGGAAAGAGTTTCAAGAAATAAGGTCACAAGGAAGTGGCTAAACTGTGACGTGGCCATCTCCTTTGACACATGGAGAAGAGCTGAATGTACTGACAAGGAGCAAAGTGCACATATAGTATTTGCTAAATGAACCCAGCAACTTCATTTATTCGACAAATACTTATTGAGGACCTACTAAGTGTCCAGGCACTGGGGATTCATTTAAGCAAAACTGCCCCAAATCCCTGTCCTTGTGTAGCTCACAATATAGTGGGGAAGACAGATGACAAATAAGAAAAATGAAACACATAATATGTTAGAAGGTGGAAAGTGCTAAAGAGAAAAAATAAAGCAAGGAAGAGAGGAAAATAGGGAGAGTTGCAGTTTCCCATGGGTGGCCAGGGAAGGCCTCACTGAGAAAGTGACTTTTTTTTTAAATGATGAAAAAGACTTTATTTATTTATTTATTTATTTATTTGCATATTTATTTATTTCTTTATTATGGTGACATTGGTTAATGCAATCCAATAAGTTTCAGCTGTACACTTTAACAGTAAGGCATATATATATTTACACTGTGTGTTCACCTTCCATAGTTAGATTTCTTTCTGTCACCACATATTTGACTCCCTTTACCCCATCTACTTCCCCCTTCGCCCCTCCTCCCTCCCTTCTGGTGACTACCAGTCTATTGTCCATGTCCATGAGTCTCTGCTTGTCCTGTTCATTTGTTGCTTTTAGGTTTATATCCCACATATAAGTGATATCATGTGATTTTCAACTACTTCTATCTGGCTTATTTCGCTTAGCATGATTATCTCGAGGTCCATCCATGTTGTCACAAATGGCAGTATTTCATCTCTTCTTATGGCTGAGTAATATTCCATTGTATATATGTACCACAGCTTCTTTATTCAATTATCTATCATAGGATGTTTCGATTGCTTCTATGTCCTGGCCACTGTGAATAATGCTGCTTTGAACATTCATGTTCAAATATCTTTTCAGATGTGGGTTTTCAAGTCTTTGGGGGAACTTTTGAGAAAAGACTCAAAGAGTGAGGAAGTAAGCCACATAGATATCTGGGGGAGGACAAACCAAGAAGGGAAAAGAATGAACTAGGAGTGCTCAAGGGCCAGGAATGAGCCCAGTGAGGCTGGAGCAGATGGAGCAAGAGAAGAAGTCAGAGGGCTTGTATTACAACGTTTCAGGCCGTGATGATGAGGAACGAGGCTTTCATTCTGTGGGACGTGGGAGCCATTGCAGGCTTATGAGTGTGGTAGTGACAGGATCTGACTTGTGTTTCAACAGAACCACTCACTGAGCAAGAGAATTGGCATTGAAGGGTCATGCTTTGAAGTTCCAAGGCAATGACAGGTAAAGCAGAGGAGGAGGAAATTCAAAAGTTGGAGGTGTACTCAAACAAGATAAACATCTCTGTGGACAAGAAGCAGAACATAAATTCAGAGATTCAAGCCACAGGCCTGACAGGTCTGCAGTGGGGCTATCCCAAAATTTGGCCCTTGCAAAGTGCCCAAGGCTCAAAATACTCCTTAGAAGATTGGGGGCTAGAGCCAGACCTGCTGTGGGAAATCAGATGTTGGGATGGTTCCCTTAGAGTGAGATGTATAGTTTATCATGTTTGTTTGTTTTTAGTTTCAAAATCTAAACTCTGTGCATGGATTCCACTTTTGTTTATGCTCGATCAATTATTTGGAAAGACACGTATCCACTCAGGGAGTGGAGTGGGAGGCTGGGGCAGGGGTCTCCCACTGTTTCATTTTTATATACTTCGAATGTATTTCTCTCTTTCTCTCAATGAGTATATATAATAATACAGAGACAGTAGCAGGAAGCTGGTGCAGTGTGGACAGAGTAGGATCAGAATTAAAAAGAAGCCACTGGATTGAGCCATTAAGAGATCACTGGTGGCTTCAGCAAGAACAGATACCTTGGAGTCGTGGAGACAAAAGACTGACTAACAAAACACACAAGACATATGAGTGAGTTAAAAAGTATATGACTAAAACGAACAAACCTGTAAGTAAAAAAAAAAAAAAAATAGTATACGACTGCTATTTCAAGAGGTTGGACAGGAAAGAGAAGGAGATAAGGAGGGGGCAAAAGGGGCAACAGGGTCAAGAAAGACTTTTTTAGGTGAAGGAGACTTGAGGGTATTGGTCAGATAAGAGGGTAGGAGGAGGTGGGAGGGAGAGATTTAAGATGTAAGAAAAAGAAAAGATTGCCCCAGGGGAAGGGCAGGGGCTCTACCTCCTTGGAGCCAAGGGAAGGTGGTCCAGGAAGCCCTGTTGGACACAAGTGTTGGGCTGGGTGAGCGGTGGATGGTGTAATTGGGGGTAAGGGCTTTTAGAGCCGGCCCACACCTAGCATCTTCAGTGATGGAGTGGCCTGTTTGTCCCCTATCTGGCCTGTCTGTACTTCTCTACCCCTCCTCTATACTGTGAGGGCAGGAACTATGCCTCATTTATCCCCATGGCTCTAGTATACAGTATTTGGAGGAGCTGCTATGGAGATGGGACAGAGTGGTAATTAGGAAAAAGAGCAGGATTTCCAAGTGACTCTGGGAGGGAGGTCTGCTGAGCAGGCAACCATCAGGAGGTAGTGCTGTCAGGCAACAGGGCTTGGGATAGTTTTTTCCTCTCTCATGCAATGCCAGGCAGTGCTGGAGCATGCCGAGAAAGCAGAAGGGTTTTTTGTAATGTGAGTTGACCTGCTGTCATTCTCAGTGGAGGCCTAGAAGAGTTAGTGTAGCTCCCCAAGGCCCTGGCTTCATTCCTAGAGAGTATTCTTGCCTTGGGTGGGCCCGTCCTTTGTGTTTGTAGCTGCTGTGACCAGAGCAAATTAGTGTGTAAGCCTCAGCCAAATGTTATCCTCAGGGACGCCTTCTGCTTGCCTCTCCCTCCTCTGGATCCCAGGCAGGGGATGCTGGGGGTCCCACTAGGAAGCCACCAGGACAGAGCATGCACTGGGAGGGCAAGAGCATGCTGAGCATGGGCCATCCACTGACAGACCTTCAGTACGGTCGCCGAGCCAAGCAGAGCGGGAATAATGGCGTTAGCCAGGACACAGGGTTCTGGAGGCCTACAGAAAACCAAAGCACACATCACACTGGGCAGGGTAGGTGAGTCAGATGATATAAGGGGGAACAGGTGGAAGTTGGCAGTGAGAGACTAGGGCGGCACAAGTTGGCTCAGGATTTGGGCTTAATAAATTGGGGCGTGTGCCCTTTTATTTGATTCCCAACGCATTTTGCTTTGCTGAGGGCAGATTCGTAAAGGGATGGCCAAATTCAGCTGTAAATGGTTATAATTAATAATATTTATGTTTGCTTTCCTGTTGAACTTTGAAGTCTGGCAGTTAGTAACCATGCCTTGTTATCCTTATTCCCACCACTCACAGTAAGTACCTAGTAAATCTTGGTGGCGTGAATGGCTAAATGACCTTAGTGTTTAGCTGGCCCTAGAACTTCTATAATCATAATAGCCTGGGCAAGCAGGATCCTGAGACGTAAGCCAGTCCTTCATCTGTACCCAAGAGGGACTTCACAGATGAGAACAAATTCTAAATGCCCCAAATCCACAAGTTGTCAGAAAAATGGACTCTTTTGTCTTGAATGAACTCAGTGTATCTGACCTAGAGTCAGAAGACCAGACTAAGTAAACTCTTGTGACTTCAGGCACCTACCTAACAGCAATTCTTCCTTTCTTTCTATCAAGACTCTAGTTTTGTTCAGATAGCAACATGCCCAGCCTTAGGGGACAAATCATTATTGTCTGTCCTTTGGGAAATTATCTTGATACTTCAAAGTACTCTATCAGCCAAGCTGTCTAGAGGTCATAAAAAGGACTCAGACCTTTTAAGATGGTCAAATTACCCAGCTTATGGATTTAATTTAAAACTTGTAGGGAGAAACAAGAGGAAAAAATCAGGGTAGGTGAACCCACTTAGGGTAACGTGAAAGGGGCACACTGGCTGAACCCTGTGTTCTACAGTGTTCTCTCTCTCTTCTTCCCTCCCATCTTCTCTCCCTCTCTCCCGTCACCCTTCCCCACTGACAGTGTGATTATGAGAAAAAGCGTTGAGACCGAACAAATGGGCTCAGCAAACAGAAGATGCCTGGAGCCAACACACACTCTATGAAAGAAACTCAGAGCAAGTACCTCTGGCTACCACCACATGGTGGCCCTGTGGGCAGCTGGGGAACACCACAAGAGGGGCTAGAATGGAATCATAATGGGGTAATCAAGGGAGCTGACTTGGTGATGATAGCTGTCAATCTGGAATTAGCATGATCCTTACCTTATATAACTTGGTTTTCCACCACTTTCTATCTACACTCTTGTCTTGTATCCTTTTTATCTGTGTTCGACATCCATATGTTTCTTTTATTCTATGTCTAGCACATCTTGCAAGTTACCAGCTTACTATCTATACTTAACACATCTTAGGAATTTTGCCCATTTTCTGTTTTTCTTGCCTTCTATGGTAGCTTTAAATATTCTCAATAATATAGCCAGCCCACATTACATTAGTATGAGCCAACCTTTGGCAATCCTGAAACTTCTGTGTGGTCATGTGACTCATTTATGGTCAGTGAGACCCCAGGGGGACTCTTTAGGGGGCATCTGGGAAAGATTTTCCTCCTTGACAGAAGACAGGAGTGATGCAGGGAAGAAGTCCTTTGTTCCGCTTCCTCCCTTCTTATGTCTTCAGCACTGGAACAGTGCCTGGCACATAATAGACACTCAACAAATGGTTGAATAAGTGAGTGAATGATACTTGCACCAGTTTTGACATCTGTGACTCTGAAATCATGCTTCGTCTTCTGCTTAAGCTTCATTGCTAAGTCAAGGCTTGGGAAGATGAAAGCAGGATGGAGAAAAAAATCTTGTGATGATTATTTAATAATAATAATACTATTAACAGCAGCTAACGTTTATTGTGTCAGAAACGGTTCTGAGTATTTTACATTTAATCCTCACAATAACCACAGAAGGTAGAAATGATTATTATCCTCATTTTGCATGTGGGGAAACTGAGGCATAGAATATAAGGTAACTTAAGTGAAGTCACTCAGGTGACAATTGATGGCCCTGGAATTGAATCTAGACAACTTGAGTTCAGAGTGCACACACTTAGACACAACCTTATCTGTTAGTTTCATATTGTGACTGTAACAATTTACCACATACTTTGTGGCTTTAAACAGGACAAATTTGTTTTCTCACAGGTCTGAAGATCGGCAGCCACACGAGACTAACATTAGAGTGTCAGCAGGGCTGTGGTCCTGCCGGCTGCAGGGTAGAACACTTTTCTTGCCTTTTCCAGTTCTAGCAGCTGTCAAAATCCCTTGCGTCACTCCGATCTCTGCTTCTGTTGTCACATTTCCTTCTCTGACACTCCTGACTCCCTCTTATAAGGACTTGTGATTACATTGGACCCGTCTGGATGTTATAGGATAATTTCTCTATCTCAAGATCCCTTTTGCTGTCTAAGGGAACATGGTCATAGGTTCTGGGGATTAGTTTGAGGACATCTTTGGGGGTCAAATTCTTCTGACTACCACATCATCCTGCTTATGTAGGTCAGATATCCTGTATCACACCAGGTCCTGGACCAAGAGGGCCCACCTCCTGCAGCAGAAATTCTGTCACACACCAAGGAATGAAGGAGTGTTCCCTCAAACCTTTGCCTGCTTTCCTAAAAGTTTCTAGCTTGTTCCCACCTCCTCCAACTGCATCCCCCCTGTTTCCACCAAGCAGAGTTGAAATACTTGGTAAACCAGTAATATGAACCAAATAGGTGAATTATGGGGCCTTGGCTCTTGTTTGTTGGTGCATCTGGATTGGGTTCTATATGTGAATCAGGTTCTTAGTTCTCTCCTCTTTCCTCAGTCAGCTGGCCCCATCCTTGTGTGTGTTTTCCTTATTCCTAATTTACTTTTATTTCTACCCCTAATTCAAGTTAGAGTAATTTGTCTCAGCTCTCTTGAATTACTTCTTCCAATCTCCCTGATCAACCCCTTGGTTCAGGTAAAACTCTACTTCTCAGCTATTTTGACTCCAACTCAATGATTTCCCTGGATTCCTTCCAGCAGCAGCCTTTTCCAGACCCATTTTGTCTGTCTGAATAAGCTCCCCCCCAGAGATGTGGTTTTCAGACTTATTTTTAGCTGCAGAAGAACCCTTTGTTGAAATGAAAGCCCAATATATAAAGCAGATGGAATGGAGCTCTTTGGGGAGGGGTGGAGCCCCACCAGCCGGGCCCCTGATCTGCCCCACTCTTCCCATGGCCCCGCTGGGCCTAGTCTGAAAACTCTTGCTCTACAGCCCTCTCACTTTAAGTTTGGCCCTATGGATTTGCTTCTTCTCAGTTAACTGTCTCCATTCCTGATGGCTTCCTTTAGTTCCTTGGCCAGCACAAAACATTCTTTCCACTTTCCTCATGCTTTTCGAAGGTCACGTTCCCCCTCAAAAGCAAAACATTTAACTTCTTTGTCTCTGCCCAGGTGTCACCATGTGGGGCTTCCTCTCACCTGCTCGTGTCCCACCTGTTCATGGCTGCAGAGATGGAGGCTGCGCTGAAATGGGCTGGCCAGCCAGCTGCGCATCACCTGACCTCTCCACTTTATATAGATTGTAGCTCTCTGTTTACCAGACAGTTGACCTATTTTTTTCCTAGAGAATTCTTTTTGGTCACAACTACCTTGGAGGAGCAGAAATGCTTCCACCGCAGGAAGACACAGGTTGCAATGTGCCTGATGGGGGGTGGGGTGGGAGGTAGAGCTGTGGGCAGGATCTTCTGACAAATCACATGGAGCTCTCTGTGCAGTTTATATCAACCCCTGTCCTGGGCCCTCCAGGCCAGGTTTGGAGTGGAGTTTCTTCCTCAGTGGGCAGGTCTGGACCACAGGGGTTGCTTCAAGAGTCCCTGTAAACTCAGGGACCGGGACCTGTGGGTATCTCTGTAGCCCATTTTCTGAGGACAAGCCTGGACCTCCTGAAACACATGAAGCTTAAATTCTCAGGCCTCTGACTTGCATGGGTCCCTTCTAAGTCTTGTTATTTTCTTATTCTAAATAACTAATTACTTCCATACCTAATCTTGTATCTAAATTTGTGTATTTTGTTTTTTGTTTTTTGTTTTTCCTCAAAGACAATCTGCCAAGTCCTATGAGCTCAGGCCCTACAAAACCTGGATGTGTATCTGGGAACTTTGGCCTTGGGGTTCTCCCAGGGTACCAGGGATCCAAGTGAAAAAAGGCAGAGATTCTCATCTCCAGGGCTTTCCAAGGCATTCCTGGTGCTTTGTGTACAGGGCATCAATGCCAAATGCTCTGGCAGAAGGCAGGGAGGACTAAGTTTTGACATGCTTCCTGTCCCATCTGTAGCATGCAGTTTCCACTGTGGAACTCTGAGGCTGAAGACAGCCAGAAACCCATGAGGCCAGGGAAGGGCTGCTTCCTACTGGTTGTTCACTCTGTGCCACATAGTTCCTGCATCCAGCCTGGGTGCAAACCCTGGCCAGTCTTCCTGGGAAGAGTAAGAAAATGGTTCCTTCTCTCTGGAACAGCTTTTCCATCAGGCCATGACTCGTAATCTAGGCCTCAACTTGGCAGTACTGCCATTTGACTGTAATTTCTAAATCTCACTTTTAAGAGTCGTGTTTTGCAAAATGGGAGAAATTGCCTGGTTGGGACATCACGGGGCCTGTAAACACTGTGCCTAGGACCCAGTAGACACTTTGGATCTGCTCTTGCCCTGTACTGTTTCACAGGCATTGGTACAAGGCAGATCTGAAAGCTGGAGATAGCAAACACTGCTTTAAAAGCATGTAGGGGCACTTTGGGATACAGATGGTGGATTAAAGCTTCTCCGCAGAGCTTCTCCTTCTCAATGCCTAGCAAAGTAAAAGAAAGTAGGTAAGACCCCAAGGGAGACTTACAATCAGCAACCAATACAATAAACTTCAAATATGACATCCAAAAAAAGACGCAGATGATGGTTTTGGAGTGGCGAAGAGTGGCACAGCTCCCTACCCTGTCCTTGACACCCAGAAATTGACAAAATCCTGAACATTCTCCCTTGTGCTCTTGAATCTGAAAGGAAACAGATGTGAGTCAGGCCCTTATACCCTTCCTCTTTTGAATGAGCAGTATCAAAAAGTGCGTGGGGAGAAATAGGGGAAGCAGGGAACATGAGCCACTGAACTGACTCAGCTGATGGAAATAAAAAACACTACAACTTGAGAAATTGATCTAAAGCCTAGGTTGTCCCCCTTCCTTGGAAAAGGTGTAGTGTGCTCCTCTCCAGCCCCTACCAGGTGACTTGAGTCGTGTGTAGGACATTATTCAGAACCTCAGGACAGGAGTACGCATAGGCAGGTCTTGCAGCAGAGATTCTGCCTCTGCTGAGCTCTTCCCTTCCTCTTCTCCCCCTCATACTACAAAGGGTGTGCAGAATCCAAATACCCAGCCTCTCACTTTGCTCAGAGGGAAAAACAGACTGGTCTCAAACAGTGGGGAGATGGGAAGTAGGCCTCCCTCTGCCTCCATCATGTTACAGCAGTATAAAGAAGATCTAGACAGAGCTACCAAACCAAGATGACAAGAAATGGATGCCAACACATGGCAGCAAATTATTAATGATAAATAGAAGGAAAACACTGGGCAAACGACAAGAAAATTCCTTACAACTGCTTTATATAAAAAATGACTTAATGAGAACATGAATTTAATAAATTGGAGACTCAAAGATAGGATGATAAAACAAGGGAATTGATGGAAAGAAAAAATAAGAAAAAATATTATTATAGAATATTATAGAACAAATAAATAAATTAGAACTAATAAGAAAGAGAACTGACCCCACTGAAACTCAAATTACTGAATTAGGGTATCTAAACAAGGTAAAGAGATTCAAAAAGTCAGAATTAATAGAAATGGAATACAGACAAAGATGATCCAATTTAAGGATTAAATGATATCTCTGAAAAAGAGGAACCAAAACAAAGACGAAAGAGAATGTCTAATGCAGAAAAAACAATATTAAAACTGCAGATTGAAAGACACATTATGGTCTAGAAAAGCTTGATTCAGAATGTTTAATACTAAGATATATCTTATTTGTCATTGAACTAAAAAGAAGAAGAAGAAAGAGGAGAAGGAGGAGGAGGAGGAGGAGGAGGAGGAGAGGAAGAAGAAGAAGAAGAAGAAGAAGAAGAAGAAGAAGAAGAAGAAGAAGAAGAAGAAGAAGAAGAAGAAGGAGTGACATCTTTAGGAAGAATACAAGCAGAAAGAGAAAGTCCCCTAATGAAGGAGAAAATTCATACTGGCCTCAGACGCCTTTCCAGAAGAAAAAGGAGCAAAATCCACTACGTTCTATGGGAAATAAGGTGAGACCTAAGAATGTTACATCCAGCCAGATATGGTTCTAGTGTAACAGCAACAGAGAGACATTCGTAAGTATCCAAAAACCCTTCTTGAAAAACAGCTTAACAATGAAATTCAGTCTATTGAGATTAATTGAAATAAAGAAATCGCAAATGGAGAAACCTTGATAAAAGGACCAGTGAGACCATTAAATTCATTTAAATCTAGATTGTAAACCAAGTGTCAACCCAAAAGTTTAGGCTGTAATAAAGAATAAAAGGTATTTATTTGAGCAAAAAGAATTGCAACCTGGGAGACACAGATTCAGGTAGCAACATAAACCACTGGAGAAGAATAAAGAAATGCAAGGTTTATAAAGGCAAAACTCACAAAATAATTCTCTCATGAAAACAAGGGTTGCTGGCTAGGTTAACGGGGATTGGTTAGTTCCAATATGCAAACAAGGGAGGCAAAAACTACAAGGAGAAGGTCAAATTCGTATGCGTCCATGCAGCACTTGCTGTTCCAAGATGTTTATGACTCAGCCATGAGCTGAGTTTAGCAATGATTTAACTGAGGCACAGCTGTGCATATGCCCAACTACCCTAACAGCCACCTGACTCAATTTTAAGTGACCCTCTTAGCGATGTTTATTCCATTTTTTCATTACTACATGTAACTATGCAATTGTGATTTTACAGAACAGAATATGATTACCATAAACCTTGATAACGTAACAATAATAATATAAGTAACAAAAGTCAAGGCACAGTCAAAGAAGATGCAAAGATCGAAAAAGTCATGAGAGCTAATACACGCACATAATTGCAATGTATAATTAAAAACAATTACTCTAACCTCTTAATGTTTTTCACAATTTTTGTTTAACCTCAGAAGTATCTGTTAGGAAGTAATATCTCTTGTGGTCAAGAAACATTTGGAGTTCAACTCTTCCTTCAGTTTCACTTCAAGTTCTTTAAAATTCAAGTAAATTTAATACTTTTTATTAAAATGGCATCTGTATTATGGTTGAATTCTTATATAAAATATCTCTATGATCTTTCCTCTGATTTGTAAATATGCATAGAAAGCTTTCTGGAATGATAGAATGCAGTGATGATTTCTATAGTTGATTCTGAAAGGTGATATAGAGCTCATTGTTTTTTTGCTTGTCATTTTAAAATATTTTAATGTTTCAATAAATAAACAACAATTTTTAAATATTAGAAAAAAATGTTTTCAGGCATCTCATTGAAATAGGATAAATAGTCCATAAACAGACTTGGCAGAGATCACTGCTATCTCTCAATGTCTATTCTCCTAAGACTTTGTGGAGTTTTTAGCTGTCCACGTGATGACCAGAATAAAGACCCCATTTCCCAGCTCTGACCAATAGGATGTACTCAGACATGCCATTAGACAGCTTCTGTAATAATTTGAGGGTGTTTGCTTATTTTCTCTTTATCACCTTCATTCCCTCCTGCTGCCTGGAATGCAGATGTCGCCATAAGGGACCATGAGGTCAAGGCCTTTCAAAGCAAAGCAATATAGAAGGTGTATGTAGAATGTCACATCAGCTAGATTGCCTATCTGGCTAACATGAGAAAGGAGGAGACATTTTTATCTTGTTGAAGCAACTGAACTTAATCCTAATTGAACCACAGACTGATATGCACATGTAGAAATTTAGTTTGTGATACTATCTGCATTGTACATCATTGGGAAAGATGAAAACAATCGGCTTGGCTCACCATAAACAAATCACAGTGGACTTAAATGTGACAAAAATTTAAAAAAATTTTATAAGAAAATACAAAGAGAATATCTTTATGAATTTGAGATAGGGAAAGATTTTAAAAAGAGATTTTATGGTGAAAACCATTAAGGAAATAACAGGCAAGTTTTAAAAATTTTAAAACATTTTTAACCTTTTACATGACAAAAGTTACAAACAAAAGTAAAAGATAAGCAACAATGAGATCTGTCATGTTCAAGTTCAGTGTGGTGCTAGGTGTGTATGTGGGGTCGGGGCAGAGGGCGGTCAACTAAGTTTGAGGAGCGCTGCGTAGTCCCTTTACCTCTCAGAGTGACAATGAATATTAGCTTGTCTCTGAGGATTTCTACAGAAACCACACATATAGTTATTTAACTGTGGGACCACTCTCTGTGTATATATAACATCTGTGAACTTCTGGGTGTGTAAGGGACACTTGGAAATGCTACCATAAGAAATAACACTGCCTCATGTGAGAAATGATTGTTGCATTCAACTTTGTGTCCCCACAGGTAATTCTCACTCCTTCAGCAGTTCTGACCAGCAGTAGCATTGGAGGATGAGGAAGGAGAAGAGGAAGAGGAGGAGAGGAAGAAGAAAAAGAAGAAGGGAAATAGAAAAAAATTTTGGGTTTGGGGATGAGATATAAGTTCTCAGTAGAGTGAACATATATCCCAAGAAAAGGAAGTCAGCTGCAATCTCGGCTTTTCCTTCTCACTGCCACCAGCTGGGACTGCTACAAGTAGATGTTCTGAAGTATGCCCAACTAGGGGGTGGGGCGTGGGGGGTTGCGGGGGAGACCATTTTAAAGGTAGTTTACATCCCAGGGCATTGTGATGCAGAAAATGGCAGTTGGGACAGACTTCTTGCCACTTATAGGAAAAGAAAAGAGCAGATGTGGCCCAAGATGATCAATTCAACATTGATTGGCCACACACTGTCTCTCTCTCTGGGCTCTGGCATTAGGTATCTGTAGTCTAGAGAAGGAGATTTTATTAAACATTTTATTTTAGGTATAGTTTAAAGCCCTTTACTTATTTTATCTCATTTAATCCTGTGACATAGGTATTATAATTATTCTCATTTGGGGGATGAGAAAAGAGAGGCAGAGTTAAGTAAATTGCCTAAAGGTTAAAATCTAGCAAGGGATGGAGGCAGGATTCCAATCTAGGTGGTTTGCCATTAGTCCAGCTTCCTGACCCACTGCTTTGCCCATTTCTCCTGAAACATCATGATAGAGGGAGGAACAGAAGGAAACACAGAGTCAGAAAGGTCTAGGCGAATAATGTCAGTTCACCTTAGTGACAGCTGCGGGTTAGCCTGGGAGAAGAGAGATGGGAAAGCCATTTCTGGGTGAGATCAACTTCCTGAAAGACAGGGAAAGGGGCAGGGAGGGGGCTTCACTAAAAGCCAGCTGTGTCAAGTTCAGATATGGTCTTTGGGCATCCTCAGCCAGCAAAGGTTTCTGGGTATGGGGGACAGGCCCGGGTATTTCTCACGAAGATACTGGAGGACCAGGCAATAGGAGAGGGGAAGGTGTGGAGGGTGGGTCAATCGCGGATGAGGCCAGTGGAGAAACAGGAGGCAAACTGCCATATTCCCAAAGACAGAGCAGAGAGGAAGGCAGAGGGAAGGGAAAGAAAAGGAGGCTTTCGGAGGACTTGGAGCTGGATTTTATATGAAAAGGACCCCGGACTCCTGATAACTTCAGCTTAGGCAGAGGTGTTAGTTTTCTGAGCTTCGTGCACGTTTTGGGTAGTGATATTAGCTGAGAGAATGTGTATGCATCCTCTTTGCACAGTCGCCCCAAGCTCTTGGGGCAGGTAGGGTGATGGTCATTTGCAATCTGATGCCTTGACTGTCGGGCTCCGCTTTTCTACTGCACAAATCCCGGGCTTGAACTGCACATCCTGCGCATTTGTTGCGAAAGGAGCCGAAGGCTGGTCCCTTGCCCAGGAAGGCCGCCCGGCCGGACGCGCGGGTCCCGCCCAAGATCCCGCCCTGGTTCGGACCAGAGCATCAGGTGGGGCCCAGGGAACCGGCTTACGTACAAGGCTGAGGCGGCCTCTCTTGGACCCAACGGGCCGCAGGCAACCCACCGACACTCTGGCTGGTGTTCCCAGTGCATTCGCAGGCTCCGACGTGGGAGGCGGCTTGGAGGGGAGACCCCTGGGGCGCACGCAGCACCTCACTCTCCTCCCCACGGAACGGGCCTCCTAGCGCGCGGGCTCGACACTCCCACCCGGGGTCGGCCCCAGCCTCCCGGGAACACGCGGCAGGCGAGCGGGCACCGGCCCCCCCAAGGCACTGCCCACCCCGGCCCCCCAACTCGCAGACTACAAGTCCCAGCAGCCCCCGCAGCTGGCACTTCCCGCCTCGCCGCGGAGACCCCCGGCGGTGCGAGCGGCGGGGCTCAGGCTGCGCTCGTGGCTGGGCCGGGCGGGGTGGCCGGTCCCGCGGGCGGGGGCGGGGGTGGCTCCGCGGCTTCTCCCGCCGCCGCCGCCAAGGGGAGTTTCCAGGAAGTGGCCATATTGGATCCATTCAGCCGCAGCCGCCCGGGCGGAGCGCGTCCCGCAGCCGGCTTGTCCCCGTCGCGGCCCCGGGTGCTCGCCCCTGCCCACCCGCCCGGTGCGGAGCTCGCCATGGCGGCCACGGACCTGGAACGCTTCTCGGTGAGGGCCCTGCTGGGCCGCAGCGCGCGCGCGACGCGCGGGGAGGGGGCCGCCCTGCAGCCGGCCGGGGGCGCGAGGGGCTGTCAGCGCCGCGCGGCCGGGCCTCGACGCCGGGCCGGCTTGGGGACGCCGGAGCGGGCTCTTCGCAGCGCTGGCCCGGGGGCCCGGGGCATCGGGCAGGGGCGTCTTGCTGGGCGGCTGGAAGGGTCTCCGCGCTTGGGCGCAGGAGAGGCAGGCCCCTTTCGTGGCACGGAGCAAATAAATACCAGCCTGGCTCGGTCCAGGTGCGAGGATAGACCGAGGTCCTGGGGTCGGGAGAGGAGGATCCAAATACTTAGGACCCCCGTCTCCCCGGGTGTCTCTTTCCGCACTGCTGGAGAGATTCCTGGCCGCGCAGGTGCTGTTGGATGGGCACTGTCGGTGAGGATAAAGCCTTAGGGATCTGGTGGAGTCCCCCAAATGAGTTTAGGGAGGGGCAGACTGGGTCCTGAAGACCCTGGGCCTGCTTTTCCTTCCCCCTCCAACCCCCATCCCCAACCCAAGCGGCGGGATCCTGGGTGCGATTCCAGGCAGGTCCGGCCTCAGTGGTCGGGGCTGAGGCAACCATTCCCCAGGAACTGGGGCGGTTCCAGATTCAGCCCAGTGGATGTTTGTCTGGGCCCCAGTTCGGGTATGCCTTCTGCAGGACTAACGGCTTTGGTAGTCCCCGCAGGGGTCTCTGGACCTGAGCCGGCCAATGGCCAACTTCCTAAAGGTTTTTCTAATTTATCCTGGGGCGGGGGGCCTTTTGTGGGTTGTGTCTGCAAGTCCCCTAATGTCTAAGGCTGGATCTGGGTGTGTCTGGGAGGCTGGGCTGTGACAGTGAAGGAAGCTGTGTCCTCCTGCCAGCATGTGAGGCCCTGGTCGGCAGGGAAGGGGGAGGGAGAGCCCAGGGCTGTTGGGGGGAGGGGGAAATGCTGAATGGATGACAGATAAAGAATTGGTTCTGGGGCTAAATAAGGGAGCCAGGACTTATGTAATTAATGCTATAAATACAGTCATCTGAATTTATATATGTAAATTTTCCCTTTAATCTGAAAATACTTTTGTTGGTCTACTTTGGAAATATGCCTAACTAAAGCAGGAGCTCTTGGTTTCGTAATTTCTGGACCGGGTGTTTTATTTCCATTGGGGAGGGGGCTGTGTGTCAGTTAAGTAAGTTTAGAGCAGGAGAAACAGATTCAGAGGTTGGACGAATCAGAGATTCACCTCACACCTGCACTGTAAATCAGAATTTATGTACCCAAGGAGGGAAGAGCCTGAATCCTAACAGACCTGCCAATTAGCTGGAGGCCAAGAGACCTGTGAGTGTTTGTGTCTGTGTGCATTTTTTCTGCCCAACTGACCAGAAAGTTATGTCTGGGTCTTGTCTGTGGCCAGGGGTTACTCTAACAGTTGGTCTTGCAGGTGGGAGCGGTATGTAGTGTAACCAGATTCGGACTGCCTGACATGAATCCTAGACTACAACTTGCTGGCTATGTAACCTTGGGTGAGATATTTAACACCTCAGTGTTGTCATCTGTAGGGTGGGATAAAAATATTACCTCTCTCATAGGGTTGTTGTGAGGATTCAATGAGAGGATCCAGGTGAGGTACTCAGAATAGTGTCTGGCACATGGAGTGGACACAGTAAATGAGACATGCATGATACCTAGTGCTGATGTGGATGTAAAGACTAGCCTGTGTAAGAAGGCAGCATAGAATGCGTTCGCTCCATCATATGGCATCCTCCCGTCACTACATGTCCAGAGATTGTTCTTAGAGGCTGAGCTGAGGGCCTAGCTGCACTGCTAGAGGTGGGCTGGAAAGTCCCTTCTCCTCGGGTCCCCGTGTTTGCTTGTAGACCATTTCTGTGAGGATTTGGGGTGTTATCCCCATGGTGAGCTGAGGGACCAAGAGGGAACTGACTCAGGTAAGGGCGTACAGCCTGAGCTCAGGGGCCTGGGTTACTATGACAGGTTAAGCTGGGTGGATGGATGCCTTCCATGCCCTCTATGCTCTGGACCATCACACTCCTGGGAGGACTTAGACAGGATTGAATTTGGGTGGAGACCTAGGGTGGGGTTTGGACTGAATTTAGGAGTTTGGACTCCATTCTCCTCTCCTTGTCATTCTGGGAAAATAATTTCTTCCTTTATCTTGCTACAAAATGAGCACAACCATAATGATATTCTTCAAAGAGTTCATGGAAGGTTAATTGCAGTCTGTGGCATGTTTGAAGCTATGCTTAGGTGTTTCGCCATTCCAGGGTTGACTTGGTGTTAAGCAGTGGCCATGAGGCTGTGGCAGGTCTACACTGCCTTTCAGGCTGTGTTGTTGATCAGACAAGCCTGGAGGACAGACCAGCCAGGAACTGTCCCAACCAGGAGTTTAGATGAACATACAGAGTTGTACTTCAAGGTCAATGTGCGCTGGGTCCCTGTTCCCCCACACAGGGTGATGTAAACACTGCAGACTCAACAGCCTTTAAATCTTCGCTGGGTCCTGCTCAACCCTGGATCAGCCATAGGGTTAGGGTTGACCTCTCCTGGACAAGCATGTCTGGGACAGCCCCCTGGGGAGTTTCTTTTGCCTCTTAACCTCCTTGGGCAGCCAGACTCCTGTCTACTCTTGCTTTGCCCCTCATCCTTCCTGGGTCCCAGACCCAGAGGCTTACCCTAGAGCGAAGATAGCCTCGGCTATCTCCTATGTTTCTCTTGTCAGAATCTCATGCGGGCAGAGTTGAACTCTGAGGTGAGGGAGGCTTAAGGGCCAGGGGAAATATGTAGAGTTATGAGGGGGAGAGGAGAGAAGCGTGCAGCATGGAAGCCTCATGCCTGGCTTTCCTCCCAGCTAGTCACTCTCCCCTCCCATCTCCACTTTATCCTCAGCACCATCTGTCACTTTCGTTGTCACCCTGTAATCTTGACACTTCCCCAAGAAGCAGACTCTACAGGGAGTGCCTATGCCCGCCCTGAAGCCAGAGGTGGTGGGAAAGGTTGGTGGGAGGCAGCCCTATCACCTACACAGGGCTCTATCTCAGAGTGGTATTTCCCTGTCCTATACAAATGGCCTGTAACCTCCTTGCTGAGCTGTTCCAAAGGAGAAAAGAGCTGAGCAAGAGATATCTGTGCAGCCCTCAGTGCCTGGGAGTGTTGAGAGGTCAAAAGTGAGCCCCACTTTCTCCTGGGAGGTGGGTCTGCCCTGCCCTCCCTCCCAGGCAAGGAACCATATTATGGGTGCTCACCTTAGGAAGCGCTGTCTGGGATTTTGGTCAGAGCAAGGGGGCTGGTGGGAGGCATTGGTGATCTAAGGGGGCACATGGTAAGGGACTAACCAGGGTAGGAACAGAGAGGGTGGCAAGAGGGAGACTGATCACAATGCCAATGAGATGGGTGAATGGATGGAGGCTGGGAACTCAGGACCTGACTTGTCAAAAGCTTTGGATGGCAGGAAGGGCGCTGGTTCCTTTGTGTCCATCATCTTGTCAATAACAGCAGCCTGTGGTTGGGTGAAGTTGCAGACTGTGGTCATTGGCAAGTTTGGGCCTGTGACCCAACCCTAGCACTCGAGTGCCCCTTAAGATGGTAGAGAGGGTAGAGCTCTCTGAGTTTTGAGCCCTAAGATGGGCTATGTGGAGGTGCATATTTGGGGCAGTAACTACCATGAATTTCCCTGTGGCTCGGGTCCAGCAACCAGAAGCAAACAGCTGCAGGATGATAGAGCAAGGGACCTGAGGGCTGGCTGGCCTCTGTGTGTCGTTTGAAACCTCTTCAGCTTTCCTGCCTCTATGCTGCCAGCTAGGGTCTTGGGATCCCCAGGCATGGTCTCCAAGGCATGAGCTTTGCCAGATACCTAGATATGGATCTGTGCAGGCAGGAGGGAGACACATCTGCCTGGAGAAAGGATGCTTCCCAAAGTCAGCATGTCCTCACAGTAGAGCTGGGATGTTTGCTGCTGGAACCATCTGCCTCCTCAGGGCTCAGGTGAGGAACCTTGGCTGGGACGAGGTGGTGGAGGACAGGGCAAAGGGCATCTTGGCTGTAACATCTGTTGCCCTGGATAGTCTTGGGGCAAATTAGATACTCTCCTTCTCAGAACACATGGCTTTCAGGTGTTCTTGGCATCTATCCTAGAGGCTACATTAGAGGGTCAGAACCAGCGGAGGAGGGAATAAGGGCCAATTTTAGATTGTAGATGTTGGCTACTCTCCAAGGGGCCTCCTAGGCTTGGGGCATCTGGGGCCTAGGGCTCAGGAGGGGCTGTGGGCATGGACCCAAGTCCACTCATCGGGCCTGGCTGTGGGTCCTGGGTATGAGTTTGATATTCTCTCTGGTGCTGGGGTGAATGGGGCAAGCAACAGAGAAGTGTAGCATTGCCCTGAGCCGCTGCTGGCCCATATAGGTACTCAGGCCTTGCTCTGCCCCTGGCCATCACCAGCATTCATTACCTTTGCTGCCCACATTCTTCTTTCCAAGGGGAAGGTCTCACTCACTGTGGAACACAGGCTGCTTCCTTCCAATGGTATCCAGATCACTTGTGGCTTTCCCTTCTGCAGAGCAGTGGGGGCTGCTGCCAGGGTCTCTGAGCCAGGTGGGAAGGTATGACTGCCTGGGGTTCCAATACCTTCTAAGGCCCAGCGCCTTTCCCATCTGTTCCCTGGTGAGATGTGCCATTCCCTCTCAGGGGGCACAACAAAGCCCAAGACTGTGCCTGTGTCTTTGGCCTGGGGCTGGGTGGGTGGGCCCAGATACCAGTAACTGTGCCCTTGGCTTCTTGGAAAACTGATTTTGACATGAGAAGTGTGAAACAAGCCATCCCAAATTACTGATTGGCAGCCCTGGCTGTCTGTGTGCAGAAAGAAGGAGGAAAGTTCCTCTTAGTGAGACAGGGAAGCAGAGAGGATGGAATATTGGAGTCAGGGCATCGTGTGGCGTTGGCTCCTAGAGGTAGTTTTGATTCCAAAGTCCCTTTGACTCCCAGGCTGGGGAAGGGGATGACTGGCCTTGTGAGAACTGCCATCTTGCCATTATTACCTCATCTGCCATCATGTTGGCACCATGAAGGTTGATCCCTGCTTATGTCTTCTCCCTAGGTATCTGTTGCTGCCTTAGAGAGACTCTTTGGTTCCCAGGTGTCCTCTTGATTTGGGACAGGTATATCCTGCCTCTGTTCTTCCCTCCTGGCCAAGGGCAGCAACATTCCAACCCCAGCTCCCACATATATCCCTTTGGTTATTTCCCGTAACCTTTGACCTGGGCTTAGAGGCTTGCTGTGGAATCCTGGGACCAGAGCCTAAGCTTTTCCTGGGAAAATTCCTAGGATTCCTGTCAGACTCAAGAACAGTTGCACTATGACCACGGTTCTGGCCAGAGGCCTCTGGTCTGGCTATTTAAGGCCCAGGCTGCTTAGAGTAGCTAGAGCCGGCGGTAGGGTGTTTTGTGCCAGAAACGTGAGTGGAGAAGGCTCTTGGTGGTGCAGTGATTCCTGACTCAATTGCACGATTTAGTAGCCCCATTCCCACTCCAGGGCTGGAGCTCTCCTGGGGATGGACTTCCTGTCTGTCTGGCAGGGTGCTCAGGCTAGTGGGTACCAGACATGGGAGCCTGGGGAAAAAAGTGTCAGAAGTCCAAGGCACCAGAGAACTGTGGAAGTCCTGGGATAGGGGCTGTGCTTTATCCAAATTTCCGGAGACAAATACACTTGTGGGGCATCACCTCTGCTCCCACCCCCAACATTACCAACCTAGCTCGGGAAGTTTGATCTCGGCGGTCTTTATTCACCCACATCTTCCTTGGCTCTGTTGGTTCAGACATTCAGCAGATTTCTAATTCCTTCTGGATGAAAGCCTGTTTTTGTGTGGGCAAACAGTAAGACACAGTTTTCCCCCAAATCCTACCTCTCTTCTTGGTTCCAAGGGGCAGCTCCTCTGGGCTGGTAATCAGGGCTGCTCCAGGAGGCTCAGACAGAGCATTTCCTGGTCAGGAAAAGGACGTCCTAGTTATCCACTGGGCCACATAACAAAACGCCATTCTCCACTTTGTTCTGGACGGCTGGGTATGGAGGAATGCAGCTGGCCTGAGCACTTATTATTTTGGTTGTTGTCTTTGATGTGCCAAAGAAATGATGACATAGAAGCCTGGAGCCTAGCTCAGGAGCCAGAAGCTTGTTAGTGATTAGAGAGGGGATAATGGCCCTGTGGAGTTTCCCACTGTGTGTGTGTGGAGCTCAGAGCTTCCAACTCTCTGTCCTGGAGCTTTGAGGACAGTTAGATTCCCCTGAGCCAGCACCCCAGGAAGCTAAATATGTGAGAGGGCTAGAAGCTGTTGGGTCTGCGTCTCTCACCAGGGTCCCGAAGCCTCCTCCCGTGGAGTAGTCTCCTGTGGGCCTCCGTGGCCCAAAAATGGAGACTGGCTGTGTTGTCTGGGGCCTCCCCTACAGACCTGGGGCGATGTAGACTGTCAGGCCATAGGCTGAGTCTAACCTCCAGACATGTTGTGTTATTCTCAATTTGTATTAGTTTCCAACCTTTAAAAGTTAAGGAGTTTCACTGAACAATCTAGATTTCTACATTCTTTTGAAAAATTGGAAGATTTGACAAAATAAGGTCAGCATTCCCACAGTTGGCTGGAGTCACAGAACCGTGGAGATCGTGGACTGAGCTCAGGCTCTGCAGCTCCCCACTGTTCCTACCTCTCCCTGGGGGACCCCCACTCAGCCAAGTCAGCTGCTCTTTCATCTAGCAGGTTGTAGAGTGATGTGGCTGGGAGCATCTCCATTTAGATCCTGGGTGCTCCCTCCTGAGCAGTGTGGTCTTGGGCAAGTTGCTTAATCTCTTGGTGCCTCAGTTGTCTCATCTGTGCAGTGGAGATACTGTTACAGTCTACTTCCTAGGGCCGATGTGTGGACTAAATGAGATTAGAGTTTTGCACAGTAAGCACTCCATGACTGTTAGCTATTATTGCTACTGTTACTATACTGTTCCTCTTCACCCAGTCATGTTACCTGCCTGGCCTCCACAACTTTTTGAATTTAGACCAAATGAGACTGAGCCCCCAAAGTAAGGATCTGGTTTCCTCATCTTTTTGTTGGCAGCCATCCCAGTGTCTGACACACAGCAGACATGCCCAGTGAGTGTGTGTTGAATGGCTGAATGAGTGAGTTGGGAGCCTTGTAAGAGCAGGAGAGGCAGTATAGTGGAGGGACAGAGTGGTCTGGGGCAAAGGCTTGGCTGCTCTCAAATCCCCACTCTGGCCTTATTAGTTCTCCAGCTTCTGTGCACCTGTTTCCTCACCTGTAAAATGGGGATAATCATGACTTCTGCCACATAGGTTGGGGAAGGAGTACATAGATGACTAGATCGCTTGGCTTCGTTGGCATAGGTGGCCCTCAGCGAGGTGAGAGTGCCACAATTAGATACCTGTTTCTTCGCTATCCTTTCCCTGTTCTCTCCCTGGTTTTCTGCATATAAAGAATTTACCTTTTGAGACTGTAGCAGCCAAGGTGACTTCAGTTGCAAGAAACAGCCCTGCTCAGCTAGCTAAGCAGTGAAGGGGATATGGCCAGGGGTCAAAGGAAAGGCCCAGAGGTAGAGCAGACACTGGCTCTCTCTTCTCTGTGATTCTTTTGGCTCTGCCGCCCTCTGAGTGGGCTGTGGCCTTAGGTCAGCTCCCCTAATGGTGACAAGATGGTCATAAAGGCTGAACCTGGGCCATGCGCCTATACCTGACCCAGTTATGGCTCAGGACTGTAAGGACCCACCCCCAGCTCTGGGACTGCGGTCTTACCTGGCTAATTGCAGGGCTGGTAGTCAGGTAGTGAGAGACATGAAGGTTCTTTCTGAGTCGTGGTAGCTGAGACATGTCAGTGATGCTATGGAGGCAGCTGGCTCCTCCGAGATGGGAACCCTATGTGGTCAGCAGAGACGTGAGGTGGGCACCTTGGAGCAAGCAGTGCACCTTGGATCAGATGTTGTTGAGGCCAAATATAGGATCAGGGAGCTCGGCATTAGTGACTCAGTAGAGCAGGGAGGTCAGATGAGTCTTCTAAAACCAGGGAACAGCACTGTCCCCATCAGGGCCAGTGGCCATTCTTCTCTGTGTGTGTATGTGTGTATGTACATGCATGTTCTGGAGACTGACACTCCCATGGCCCCTGATTACTCCAGAGCTATGGCCCCTGGAGTGACGAGTGCAGCCTGGGCAACAACTTGAGGATGAAGACCTCCCCACATGTGTCCTCAGTGAGAGTCACACTGTGTGAGTGAAGGCAGGCAGGGAGTGTGGAGAAATGGCTCATGTGAGACTCCCCCACCCCCGCTTTTAGCTTCTGGAGCCTGGAACTGTAAGAAAGTGGGGGCAGGAACCTCAGGAGCAGGATGGCCTCTTATTCTGTGCAGGTACCTCTGCAGCAGGGTGTGCGCCTGCGCCTGTGGTCTCCAGACATGGCGGACTGGGTGGGTTTTGGCAGCAGAGTACAGGATGTTGGATTGCATCCTGATTGTGTCACCCTTGGAAGAACGGGGTGAATAAACACATCGCCTTCTCTGCAAGCACAGCACGCCTTAAATTTTGGAGATTTTCAGTCTGGCCTGAAAAGAAAAAAGCTCCAGACTAGCTGTTCTGTCCTCTATTTGATCTCAGGCTGCCCCGAGCAGGTGTGACAGAGACTAAATAGTGAAGCTCTGTGTGAAGTGGGCAGACAGCCCTGGTGCTGTAGCAGCTGAGGATGGTGTTTAGTGATTTATAAATGATAGTGTTGGCTAGCATGTTGGGCATCATGGTGGGAGGGTGGGAAGAATGGAAAACCCGACCTTCCCGAGCCTGCAGCCAACTTTGAGGAGCTTGTGGAGGAGATGGAGAACCGGGATGCATGAAAAAAGATCAATTAATAGTGCAAGGAAATGGGTCCCTGCCAAATGAAGGGTTTCGAATGTAAGTAGGTAGGGGCCAGATCAGAGCAGGTGCCAGGGAAAAGAGAGAGTGAGCTCTGGAGCCCAGGGAAGGGGCCGAGTATGAAAAGTGAATTCAGAGTTAACCAGCCGAGTGGGTACTGAGCACATAAGGAAGGCCTTGAACCATGAAGGGCCTGGAATGTCATACTAGGAGTTTGGGCCTAGCCCAGCACATCCTATGCTCCAGTTATGGTATATCATGTGGGCACCAGTGAGAGGGATCTGCCTTTGGGGCCTCTTTGTCAGGTTATGTTTGCAGCCCTGGGGGGACCTGGGCTTGAGTGGGGAGGTTGTGACATGATCCACTGGGCACAGGGAATAGGGAAGAAAGATCAACTACAGGAACAGAGGCTCAACTGAGAGAGGATCATTGGAGAGAGGAGTTTTAGGGGTAACCCTTACTTGTTTGAGGGGACAGTAAAACTGCCCAGTAAAACATGCCACATGGGGTTCAGCCTGCCAATACATACACTTGGGAGTCGTTGATGCAGGATACAGGGATGGAGCTGGGGTGGGGTTGGGTGGGGCAGGCATAATTAGTGGAAAAGAAGAGGCTGGGTATGAGTGCCAGGGCTCTGGTTGGGAGAAAGGAATAGTTGGAGGGGTTCAGCCTGAGGCAATAGGCTGTGGCTGCAGAGAGGTCAAGGAGACCCCTTGCTGGAGGGTGGGGAGCCAGGGCCCTGCTGTCTGGCCCTGAGCCCCCTCTACCTCTGTGCCTGTATCCGCATTGGCATAAGGGCTGCCACTGTCCTAATCAGTAGTTCTTGGGGCTGTCTTCATTTGGGCCTTTTTCTTCCCCTTTGGCATTGCGGGCAGGAGAGCAGGATGAGACTCAAACCCACTGCCCTTTCCTGTCCTTGCTCTTTCTTGCTGATGGTCAGGGCAAGAAGGAGGCGTGTTTCTGCCCAACATGGAGCTGTCTGGGGGCTACCCTTGAGAGGGGCCAGATCTGGGAATGCTGAGCCTGGGAACTTTCCCTCAGAGGACAGCATTTTACCCCCATTCCCAGGGAAACCGCACGAATTGGAGTCTGACCTTGATCCTCTCCTTCGGGTCCTGGTCGTTACTTTTTATAGCACTGCGGGCCAGCTCCAGTGGCCCCAGCTCCCTTGGGACCTGCTGCCTGCCTCTCTGCTAAGGCCAGGTATCCACATTTTCATCCTGAATCATCTGTCTAAACAACCAGGGTTGGGGTGAGGTGGGAGGGTGGCATGAGCCAGAGGCTGCAGGTCCCTAGGGAATGCCACTCAGGCAGGAGGGAAGAAGCCTCAGAGTTATGATGCCTCAGAGACTGGCCCTGTGACCCAGTGGTGGGTCTGAGTGAGCACTGGCCTCTTTAGGAGGGCCCCTGTTTGCATTCCATGCTTGGGTGCATGAGGAGCAAGGGATGCACATGGAAGACCTGAGCCCGGCCTGATGGGGGAGGTTTCCCTGACAGAGCTCGAGTGAGGGGGTTGGGCCACACCTGCCTCTGCTTAAATCTCACTTTAATAGGAGGGCCTGTGAGGTCTGGGAGGGGACCCCAGGAACATATACCTTCTCCTGTCTTGGCCTCATGGAATCTTTACTTAAGATCCAGGGACCATCTGGGGCCTCTTCCTGCGCAGGAGGACAGGTGAGCCCTCAGGGGTAGCAGCCAGGAGATGCCTCAGGCCCCAGCATTTTTTGCCTACCCAGATGGAAGAGACCACAGGTGACAGGGCCTTTACCCAGATGGAGACAGGGGCGTTGAGGCCCACCAGGCTCTCTCTGTGGAAACTTGGCTTGGAATTGGAGCTCTGGTGTCTTCACGTTGTGTTCTGACATTTGTTGAGAATTCAGATGGGGAAGTTGACTCAGGTTTAGCCTCCCCACAGCTTGGCCTCTCTTCCCCAGTGAGCTCACTGCCTCACTGTATTTATCTCTCAGCAGAATGGAGAGCCAGAGCCCCGGAGCCTCTCTCTGGGCGGCCATGTGGGCTTTGACAGCCTCCCCGATCAGCTGGTCAGCAAGTCGGTCACTCAGGGCTTCAGCTTCAACATCCTCTGTGTGGGTGAGTTCATGGCCTGACCAGGGGGTGGCCTCAGACAAATGATGGATGAGGGCCTTCTGGGAGATGGGGTGTTAGCCACCTGTCAAGCTGCAAGGGGACCTCCCAGGCACAGGGACACTTTGGGCAATCAAGACTAGGATCTGGGTGGCATCTCTGCCAGGCTCAAGGACACAGTTGGAGCCAGGCCCTGACCCATAGTTGCCATGAGGAGTAGACAGTATTAGACACGTGAAAGTGCCTTGTAAACTTAGAGTGTTCATCACAGAAGTTTAGGTTGTTTGTTTAGAACACATTGACTATTGTTCCTACTGTGTGTCTAGGACACTATGGCAAACAAGACTCTTCCTCCATTACAGTATCATGCAGTAAGAGTGCCTGCATACATCTAAACAGATACGGCTGCAAACCGGGAGGCCTGGGAGGTTCCATGTGCCTCTCAGGGCCTGGGGGTCCCAGAGGCACAGAGTTTGGCCAGACCCTCCACAGATGCCCAAGCCTTAGTATCTGCCAGGCTGTGGGTGTCCCTTTGGAAGCAGCCATTCCTAACCCCCTGGTTAAAGCTATATGGAGCTGGGGCCACTCTGGGCAGCTAGGCCAAGACCCTGGCTCTGCTGGCCCATGGCTATCCCGGGCAGGAAGGGATGATATGCAGAGCAGGTGATTGGGTTCCACTGAGGTCAGTAGAGGCCAATATCCTGATGTCTCTCAGCTGCCCGGCTCTGCCTCTCCCCTGCCCTGAAGAAACATCTTACATGTCTCATCTCATGTCCAAGTCAACCTTTTGTCTCTTTATTCCACAGATTATTTCTGAGGTCACTGAGAAGGGATGGCTCCTGGGGACAGGGACAGTGAGAGATGCAGTGGGAGGCCTGCTCCTCTCCCTTCTGTGGAGACTGAGCATTCCTCAGCCCCACCCAGCCTAGCCAACAGCCAGGGACAGCCCCAGGTCCAGCCTCTGACATCCCCTCCCCTCTGCTCCCTGCTCCCCAGGGGAAACTGGCATTGGCAAGTCCACACTGATGAACACGCTCTTCAATACAACTTTCGAGACCGAGGAAGCCAGCCACCATGAGGAGTGTGTGCGCCTGCGGCCCCAGACCTATGACCTCCAAGAGAGCAATGTGCAGCTCAAGCTGACCATTGTGGATGCTGTGGGCTTCGGGGATCAGATCAACAAGGATGAGAGGCAAGAGGCGGGAAGGGTGGCCCTGCCCAGTGTCATCCACACCCTACCCATGTGGGCCTTGGTTCTGACCCTCTGCCTGAGCACTCCTCACCCCTGGCTGTCCCCATGCGAATGACTAAGCCCCATACTCTGTGGGGCTGGGGAGGGCCTGTCGGGGAATATCTGAGGTCCTGAGGGGAAGGAGTTAGCCCTTGTATCTAGACAGGGATCCCTAGGCTGTTTGTCCCTAGGGAGAGAGGGCCAGCAGGAGGCCTGGCTCAGAGGCCCGCCTCCTAGGTGATGGGGCTGTCTGTAGTTACAGGCCCATAGTCGACTACATCGACGCGCAGTTTGAAAACTATCTGCAGGAGGAACTGAAGATCCGCCGCTCACTCTTCGACTACCACGACACGAGGATCCACGTGTGCTTGTACTTTATCACACCTACTGGGCACTCTCTCAAGTCCCTGGATCTGGTGACCATGAAGAAACTGGATAGCAAGGTGCGCCCCCCCCCCACTGTTCATGTGCTCCAAGGTCCTCCACTGGGGTGGGGTGCATTGGGTACAGTGCGATCATCCACTGTGGTCTCCAGGGGCTTGTTGGTCACTGGTATGCAGACAGGCCCCTTGGCTTGGTCCTCTCTCTCTTCTCTGTTTCTCTTGCTCCAGTGGGCCCCCACTGCTCAGGGCTTTTTCACCAGAGCTCTGTCCCGTGGGTCTGGCCCTGAGCCCCTTCCTTCCAGCTGAATTCTTATTCTCAGCCCTCTGGCTCCTTGCCTCCTTCCCCTCCCCCTAGAGTTGCCTCCTCCCTCTGCCGACCCTCTGACTCTCTCCCCAGAGCGTCCCAATTCTCTGCTCATTCTCTCTCAATTCCTAGCTCCTCCACTCCCTTCCCTTCCCCTGTCCTTCCTGCTGTGGGTTTCCCTTGGGTCCTCCTGCACCCACAAAGGACTTAAGGCCCAGAACTGGGAATGCGTGTGAGGAGCGGAGACTGAGAAGACAGCTTCATGGGGATGGCAAGAAAGCCTTGGGGTCCTGGAGGGCATGTGACCCCACCGTCACCTGTCAGCTCTCGCGATTGCCCTCCCCTTCTCAGGAGTTAATTTTCACTGTGGAAAAATGGGGCAGCCTTAGCCTGGGAGATTTCTAAATCTTCTTGTGGCTCCTGCTGGTAGGTCATCTTACCTGCTTAGGTGAGAGTTCAGTCCTCTGCCACTGCTTGTGTCAAGTGCAAGGCTGGTTAAGACCTTCAGAGCACTCTGAGTCAAAGCTGAGTATGCCCAGAGGACTAATTTGGGGGCTGGATGGTGGTCTGAGGGAACCAGGGCTGTAAGATGCGCTTCCGCTGGTTGTTACAGTCCATCAGCCCCAGATCGCTGGGTTCATGCTGGGACTCCCCATGGGAACAGCTTCCTTCCTGCCCCCAGCCTAGAGACGTGACCTGGGCAGGGCTGTCCACCATCAGAGAGCCACTAACCTGCTGCCCCCTCTCCCCTGATCCTGACAGGTGAACATTATTCCCATCATTGCCAAGGCTGACACCATCTCCAAGAGTGAGCTCCACAAGTTCAAGATCAAGATCATGGGCGAGCTGGTCAGCAATGGGGTCCAGATCTACCAGTTCCCCACTGATGACGAAGCTGTTGCAGAGATTAACGCAGTCATGAATGTGAGCGTTGGGCAAGGGCCTCAGGGCCCTGGGGCCAGATGGCTGGCAGCCAGCACAGATCTCTGACACAACCCCAGGAGACTCTTGTTCCCTAGGATCTGGCCTTAGTTTCTTCAGGAAAGACGGGTGGGCATCTGGAAGCCAGCTGGTCCTGTGTCTTGTAGACAAGGGACAGGAGGAATCGGGTATTGGGCTGGTAATCGGGCTTCCCACATTTGAGTTTCACAAGATAGGGACTCAGGGCGGGGACCTGAAACCTGTGGGGGCAAGCAGGCGGGATGCCAGGGCTGGGAACCTAGAGGAGAGTCAGGCCCACAGGTCCTTTGAGGGAACTTCTAATGGCCCCTGGGGAGCCCAAAGGCTGAAAGAACACCCTAGAACATGAAGAGAGCCGGGAAGTGAGCATCTGGTCATGCCTTGTTCAGCCCAGGGCTCACGCATCCTCGGGCCCCTTTCTAGGCACACCTGCCCTTTGCTGTGGTGGGCAGCGCCGAGGAGGTGAAGGTGGGGAACAAGCTGGTCCGAGCACGGCAGTACCCATGGGGAGTGGTGCAGGGTGAGTGTGGTGGGGAGAGCACAGCCCCAGCTCAGGGCCCAAGCTTAGTCCCCTGTCCTGCCTCGCTGCCTGTTAACCGCTGTCCTGCGTCATCCCTGTGGCCCTCTGTTGCCTCCTGCCTTTGGAGTGTGCTGCTAACCCTCTGGCCGCTGTCCTGCGCCCTGTCCTCCCGTGCCCACCTATGTGCCTGCCTGATGGCCTGTGTGCCCTCTGCCTGCAGTGGAAAATGAGAATCACTGCGACTTCGTGAAGCTGAGGGAGATGCTGATCCGGGTGAACATGGAGGACCTCCGCGAGCAGACCCACAGTCGGCACTATGAGCTCTACCGGCGCTGCAAGTTGGAGGAAATGGGCTTCCAGGACAGCGATGGGGACAGCCAGCCCTTTAGGTGACAGCCTGCTCACGGAGCAAGCCTGTCTCCCCAGCCTGAGCCAGCCTCGCCACACTGCTGTCTGCTTCTGGGGTTTTATGAGCCACGGAGTGAGGCTGTCAGGACCCCAGCACCCTCCTGTGCCCAGTGATTCTGCCTCTCTGGCTCTGCCTACCCCATTCCATCATAACCCCACCCTGGGTCTCTTTTCTCTGCATCTCCACAGTCTGCAGGAGACCTACGAGGCTAAGAGGAAGGAGTTCCTGAGTGAGCTGCAGAGGAAGGAGGAAGAGATGAGGCAGATGTTCGTCAACAAAGTGAAGGAGACAGAGCTGGAGCTGAAGGAGAAGGAAAGGGAGGTGAGTTGAGGGCTGGGGGCTGTGGCGAGGCTAGAGCCTGGCTGGGCGGCAAGAGGGCCTGGCAACTTCCCGGCCCACACGGAAGCCCGGGCTGCCCGCTTCTACTCCCAGCTCCATGAAAAGTTTGAGCACCTCAAGCGGATCCACCAGGAGGAGAAGCGCAAGGTAGAGGAAAAGCGCCGGGAGCTGGAGGAGGAGACCAATGCCTTCAACCGCAGGAAGGCCGCGGTGGAAGCCCTGCAGTCTCAGGCCTTGCACGCCACCTTGCAGCAGCCTCTGAGGAAGGACAAAGACAAGAAGAAGTAGGTGGTGGGCTCCCTGCCCTGCCTTTTGCTCTCTCCTAGGTGCTTACTCTGTCCCCCTCTCGGCTCCTTCACTTTGACTTTTGTTTTTGCTCACTGTCACTTGTTTACTGTTTCTCTCATTTTCACCGGTCCTTTCACTTCGTTCTTGCTCACTTTTCTTTTTCTTTCAATAGTGATCTAGATATCTCAGGATCCCCTCCCTCCCTCTCTCCCTCCTTCTCTCCCTCTCTCTCCCTCTCTCTCCCTCTCTCTCCCTCTCTCTCTCCCTCTCTCTCTCGCTTGCTCTCTCCCATTCTCCTGCAGCCTCCTCAGAGCTGGGGCGGTGAAGGCTGGGCCACACAGGCAGGGAGTGGCCCCTGAGAGGGTATAGGGGCCTTGAGGAAGGTCTTTCAGGCCAGAAGAGGGACAGGGCCTAGGGAGATCAGCATTTCCTGACAGATTCCAAAAGCTCCTGTGGTTTCTGCCTGGACACTGTGGTGCATCCCTGCTCCCCACAGTTTGAGGCAGTGGACACGGGACCCCTATGGGCTGATAGCCAATGACTGAGTACAGCGGAGGCTTGAGCATAGCCGGCACTGACCTCCTGGACCCTATGGTCACTACCTGGCTGGAGGAAGGACAGCAGCTCCCGGTTGTGGCTCTGTGAGTCCTGCTAGTGAGAGGGGCTACCCCACAGGCAGAGGTTGGAGCTGTTTTTCCAGAGGGTAGACTGGAAGGAGAGAGAATGGTGGGGGATGGCAAGGAGGCTTTTCTCAGCCTCCAGGAGTCAGTCACCATATTGGCCAGGTGGGGGCAACGCTGAGTCACTTCTCCTTGGAGTTTTTATCATAGCCTGTCTCTACACTCTGGCCTAGAGTGTAGAGACAGGCTATGATAAAAACTGGCTTCTGGGGATGTCCCTCTCCTACCCACTTCATTCAGTGTCCCTACCACATCACACTGTGGGGATCTCATCTATCCCTGTGTCTCCCCACCCCTGGCCCGTGTCAGATACCTTCCTTCTTTGCCAGCCTAGGAACTAAGCAGGTTTACCCATCTTGGCCCTCATTCTTGGGCTCCAGGGAATCCCATTTCCTCCTGGACTGCTTGAGAATGTGTGTGCCAGGCCCTTCCTTTCTTGGTGGCAGTGGATCCCCGTGGTTAGGGCCATGCAGTGCATAGCTGTGGCCCTGGGATGCTACTTCTGACATTAGCATTCCCCCTGCCCCCAGTATTGTATTCCCTAACACACATGCACCCCCGTACACACATACATGCACATGTACACTGTCTTACTCTTTCTCCTGCCCCATCACACACACATACTCAGACACATGTCTACCAACACGCAGTCTCCAGACACACATGCACAGAGGAACAGATGCATCTAAGGAAAAGAAACGTAAAGAGCTTCTCCCTGGGAGAGGCAAAGAGGACAAAGCCAAGCATTTAGGAATGGGATGCTCGTTCTCAGTCCTAAGACCTGTCCTCTGCTTTGGGACAGACCTATCTCCTTTCTATGGTGGGGGGCGGGGGAGGTGGCTGCTGACAGATGGCCCCATCCCAGTGCTGGCTCTGCTAAGACAGATGAGCCCCTGCCTGTCCCTGGGGACGACCCCAGCCCCACACTTCCCCCTCAGTCATGTGAATTTCCCCTCTGCTTCGCATTTGCTTCCAGCCCTTGTCCCAGGTCCTGCTCTTGGCTTGGTGAGTGTGGCGGCTCTGTAAATTGGAACTTGTGTGGATTTCCAGCTAGCAGCTCAGGAATCTATTTTTCTCTAGAAGGGGGTACTCAGGTTTGTGACCCAGATGCTGGCACCCAAAGCACTTTTCTTCTGTTCTTTGCCAGCTTGGCCCAGGCTATCTTGTTAAAGAAAAGGCAGACAGAGTCCTCTAGGAAATAAGCTGTGGAGAGACCACTTAGAAACGAAGACAAGGACCTGCGGCCAGGTCAGGGTCTGAGGGTCGTGAGGGTACAGGCTGGCTGCAAGGATACCCGCACAGCTTTAGGGTGGGGACTCGCCACTGGTGTCAGGTCTCCCTTCTTTTCCCCTGTGGCTTGGGCCTGGAAAACAGGTCTTATCTGTTTGCTGGACATGCCAGAAAGCTTCAGTCAATTTGGACTCTGGGAGAGAGACCTTGTGGAGGCCAGGAGTAGGGTCAGTGGGGTAGCCAGGAGCGCCCCTCCTTCCTGCCCTGGTCAGGGAAACGGGGTGAGTCGGAGTGCATTTGGGGGGCGGTATTCACAACCATTTAGTCGAGTGGTTTTGATTGGTTATATTCAAATTTTAATCCACTTTTGCAAAATGACTTCCCAGTCAGATCTTGACCCTCAGCCTGGGATGCCACAAACTGAAGTGAATTCTCTGCTTTGCTCATGACAAATACCAAACTGACTGCCCTTTCCCAGTGTCCCTCTTGCTGTCTTTTGCTTCTGTTTGATTTGGTCGTCTGCGTATCTTTTAATGTGTCTGTTTTTGTTTTGTTTGTTTTATTTTTATTTTTCAGTTAACGCACGCACAGACTTACATGTCAAGAGCGGACTTTAGACTTTCATGTGTTAAGTTGCTTGAATTACACCTTGTGACCCTTCTCCCATAACATGATGTGAGGACGGACTGGGAGCCGGTACAGACTCCAGTGTTTACAGCCTTGCTCTGTCCCCTGCCTCAACCCACAGGCTGCCCTGGGCCTGGCGGGCCACCCCTCTCTATGCAAACATGTCAAAGCCATGAATGCTGGAATCCAAAACTGATGAGGTTTATTTTTTTCAGAGCCAGTGGCTGGTCTTCCATTTACAGTGTCACTATTCCTTGATGGAGCAGTTATGTGCCGCTCTAGCGAAGGCCCCCGCCGGCGATGCTCGGCCTAGTTGTTCAGCGTCAAGATGGCAACTCGTGCGGTGCCTTGGGTGTAGCTGCATGGTCTGGTGTACATGCTGCAAAATTTGCCCAATTCCCTTTTATTTTAATTTTTCTAACCTAGAGCTTAATTTCGATAATAACTTTTAAAACACTTCTAAATTTTTATTTTGGCACGAGCGTAAAAACAAATAATATCCTCTCCCGTTATTTTCATAAGTAACACAGATTCCCTGATTTTTAAAAACTAAAAATATCCCTCAGCCTTTCTTATGTATAAAGGATCCTTATAATATATAGGGAGAGGTGGGTAATAAACATCCTATAATGACAGTGTTTGGAATTTCTTTACGGATGAAAGTGGAACATGAATAAGACCACATCCAGTATTTTCACCGTGAATGTAAATGGAACAGCAGCCCAAAGCCGTTGTCTGTGTGCCCCAGAGGTGCTACCTATCAAAAGGGACCAACTCCACATGTGTGTGTTAAGTGTTTGACTCCAGTAAAGACGCCTAAAACAATCCTGCGAATGCCAGATGCCCAGAGTGCTTGGCTGGGAAGAGGTTTTTATCTCAAGGCCCTTGTTTCCTTTTTCCCAGCTGAGTCACAAGGCAAAAGATGAAGGTGCCTGATATATGTGGCCAATTTAAGAAAAAACTACCAGAAAAGGAGTTTTCTCCCTTTCAGCTACATTTGTAAGGGGAAACATTTTAAGGAAGTACCAGAAATATTGATTCTTCTATGTTCCTGTCAGTTTACAAGCTATTAGGAGAATCAGGGTTGAAAATATGGCCTGATAAAATGAGAGGTGAAATGAATAGATGAAAGGAAGGATTCCATTAATGTTGATAAAGCTCTGTGCAGAGCACAGGCTCCCAGAGTAAAACCCTACCTTGAGAAGCTCAGGTTAGTGCACTCGCTGGCTGGGTGCCGTAGGAAGCTGTGCTGATTGATTTTGGATTGGTAGTTCTTCGTGTCCTCTATCTTCCCTCCCATTGCCTGCTGTATTGATTTGTAGGACCAAGTCCTGGCTTCCACCTGCCCTTCTGAGATGGTGTTCCATTCAGAGTGGGGGGCAGGGGTGAGCTGTGTGTGCCCACTGAGGCACAGCCAGAAAGAAAAAGGCAGCCTTTTCACATGAGGGGTTCTGCTCACCAGGAGCAGAGCAGGTTTTATGCTCAAAGTGAAAATTCTCCCAGTGTTGTGGCACGACCATGGCTGGATCCAGATTTTGAGGGGTAGAAACTTGAACTATTTGAGAAGCCTTCTTCAAGAAAAGGAACATGAATACTCAGTTAGGTACGGGGTGTTGGGAGGGGCCTTGAGGATTAGACTTTCTTAGCTTCCCAGTAAATCCACCTCTGGTTGTAACTGATAACTGATGCTTCACTGTGGGTATCCAAACAGGTAAACCAGCCTACCTAAGGCAGACGTGGACTGTGTTTCTGAGGATGAGGCTCCATGACCCAGTGGGTTTACTGGTTATATAAGAAATGAGGACTCCTGCTTCACGGGCCAATCTGGGGACTCCAGGTGGCAGATTCTGCCACCTGTCCACCTGCCGGCTGCCCCCAAAGCATACTGGAAGGCCAAAATTGTGGCTGGTTACCTGCCTGCAGGAGATCTCTGGAGAGACCTGTCATTGTTGCATTTTCTGGAGTCTGAGCTGCCTCCACAGGTCCCATCAGCTTTAGTGAACCTCACTGCACCTCCCTTTGCTATTTGTGTTTGGAATTTTGTTATTCTTAGCTGAGTCCAAATTAATCCTTGGTGCATAAAGTAAGCTTAAAACTTGCCATTATTTAACAAGCTACACATCACGGAATATGACCTCTGCCTGCAGGGTCTGATTTGCCCCCTCCTTTTCTTTGTCATTATCGTCTGTTGGCATTAGTGCTGTCTGTAGGATCATGCTGGCATTTACTATCATGTCTTTCATGAACTAAGTTAGTTTTGGGTGGAATCGCCGTATAATTTATTGTCCGAACTGAGCTGACTCATGCTGGTTCAACAGGCATAAGCCAGAACTGTCTCAGGCTAACCGGGAGATATGGTCATCCCAGTTAGGGATAACCTGAGCCTAGGTGATTTATAATGGTGCAGACTGACTGCATATATGTTTGTATGTCTATATGTGGGTTCCCTGTTAAGTGGGGCTCATATTATTGGATAAGAGGCCCCGAGGGAAGTACGGCTTGCTAGTCTGTTATGTTAACTGCTTTTCTAAAACTGCTTCATGTGTTAATTCATTTACTCCTTCATTCATTGACTGTTTTTGTTCCTTTTCATTCACTTTGTACTTTTTTTTCCATTAAATTTTGCATTTATTTTGAGTTTTTTTTGTGATGTCTTTTTTTGGGCAGTAGCTTTTCTTATTTAACAAGTTTTCTAGCCTATTAATCTGCTACAACTATGGTAAAATACAGCTTGTCTTTTCTGTGAACTTTGTGGGGTTGATCAGCTTCTATAGGAATTAAGTTTTAATAGTGAATCCTGTTGTGGACATCTGTGGTCTTGAATGGGTGTGGGATGGAGGAAAGTCATAGGAGAGAGGAAATGCAGCCTATGGTCCAGTGAATATTAGATTACTGGGTGCAGGAATGAGAGAAGGCAAACCCTGCCCTTGGAGAGTTTACATCCTTGTGGAGGAGGCTTGACATGGGACAACTAACATTTGAGTTTTTATTGTATGCCAGGCAACATTGCTCTAAAGTACATTACACGCATTAATCCTCTAATCTTCATAATAATTCTATGATTAGGTACCATTCCTCCCCACCCCCATTTTATAGCTAAGGCACAAAGAGGTTAATTAATTTGCCATGGTCAAGCAGCTAATAACTGGAGGAATTGGGATTTGAATGTTAATAACTTGTATCCTTAAGTTATAGCTGCTCTTTGGCAACCCAATGGGATGATGGAAAAACAGAAATGTGGCCAGTATTAAAGTGTGCAGTCTGACAGTATGAGTTGGTGGACCTGAGATGGTTTTGTAGAGGTGGGATGCCCTGGCAGGTAGGCAGATACCTACCTGGTTGAGGTAGGGCACACTGGTTGAAGAAAGTGATGACAAGTGCATGAGTCCATTTGCTGAGGTGCTTTCTCTGTTGGGCACTAGGCTAATCTCTGGGAAGACCAAAACGAGGAGATTGGGATTAAAGTTGGGGAGCTGACATCCCAGCTGGGAGACTATTATGCAGACATGCCTAGTGAAGGGACTGCTTAACTCCACCCACAGGGAGGGAAAGTTTCACCAAGTTTTGAGGGAATCTCTAGGAAGGCAGGGGGGAAAGGGCCTTGGTGGAGGGAACAGCATTGTAAAACTTGGCTCACGCATTTGAGGGAAGTAATATTTGGACAAGTTTAAGAAAGGTGAATGATGCTCACCTACCTTGCACTTCTCCTAGCCCATCTGAGGCTTCTCCCATCTCCATTTTCTGTAACCACAAGACTTTAACAATCCCTGTCCTTCTGTAGGTGGGAGTGAAAGGAAGATGGATTGTGTCCATGTTTTCTCACCACAGTAATCCCTCTGAAGTAGGATATGAGTTCCTAATTTCAGAAAAAATGTTGGAGAGTAGGATGGGACCTAGAATCCCAACACAAGCTTGAACAGCATAAAAACTTTTTGACTCACAAGTGGTACTTTGGCAATACAGAAGTTTGGCACCCAAAGAATAAGAATGTTATTTGCAGAAAGACAGTAACAAAGACAGTCCATTATCCCAATACTGGGGCTCACTGGTCTACCTTTTTCCTCCAAGAAACTGAAAGTTGGGTTAGCTCTGGGGACCCAGCTTATGTCCAGGGTTATCTGGTTAACAGGTCCAGATAGCTCCCAGCAGAGAGAGCCTGAACTGATGTGGGCCCTTGGGATGAGCCATGAGCCCACTCACTACAGTGCCCACTCAGTGTAAGGAAGGAGGCAGAGGATAGTCATGGCCACCAGTGAGAGCTGTGGCCATGACCCACATGCTGCCTCTCAGCATCTCCAGCTGTGCTGGACCAGAGGACAATTATTGATAGGACCAAGAAATGCCTTCCAACTGTATCTGACTTGAGCAAGTCTAAATGCATGGTACCCAATACGAGTAAAATAAGATTCAGACAGTGTTGTGAGGAATAAGAGTTTATTTTTACAAAGGATCCAATGAGCAAATTTGTTTCCAGGAAAGGTGGAGATTTGTACTGACTACAGTGCAGATACTGTCGGGGTATATCTGGGCCTTGGCCACCTTGCACCTAGTAGCAGGTCAGACTCACCATGGCTTAGCACATTTACAAAACACTGTACACAGTGGAAAGACTTCACAAATCACCTCTAAATGTGTGGCTCAGTCATTCACATCCCTACTTACACAGCTCCAGCTGGACTCCACTGCTTAAAGAATGGCTCTATAGTGTCACAGCTCCAGAAAGGCAGCTGGCTTCTCCCTCACAGCCATTCTAATAACCTCCTCCTCCTCCTGGCAGCACAGTAGTTGGAGCAGGGTCAGCCTCAGAACCTGCTCATCTCAACAAAATGGTCTAAGAATTGCAATTCCCCATCACAGGAGTCACACCTTATAATATTCTTTAGCATAAAAGCTCTAATTAAGCCAATCAACTACTTTGCTTAAGAATAACGAAAGAAAAATATTTTTAAAGCTTGGTCAAGTTACTGCACATTAAAGTGTACTTAATAATCCAGCCCTTGTAAAGAAAGAACAGAAGTCATGGCCAAATCAAAATAAATCTGTCTGGAGAGACGGTCCTATTTTTGCAGTGTCAGGCAGGATGGCTGTGACTTGAAGTGCTGTGCATGTGCTTGGTATAAGCCTGGGAAGCTGGAAGGACCTGGCCAGCTCTGGGTGGGGCAGCGAGGACTGGTCAGTCAGAACCAGCCTAGCCCTTCAGCCCTGAGCAAGGCCACCTCTGGCCTCATACTCCAGTTATTCTGGGGGTCAACACCAGCCCTTGGTGGAGAAGAAAAACCAAGCTGCAGTCTGAGTACTCATTCATTCTTGGGTCAGGCCCAGGGGACAGAGGGAAGCAGGGTCGTGATAAGCCAGACTACCCCCTACCTTTAGTGACCCCAACCTCCCTTTTCCCCCTTACTTTATTCTAAGGACCCAGGTACTTTTTCTCAGTTGTTCTTCCAGGGCCTTCTTCCTTTCCTATTACAGGACCCATAAAGCCAAGAATTTAGAGGAGGCCAAGCAAGGAGAGGTTGCCATTACATTCTGAAGGGTGCTGGGGTAGGGGCACAGCCTGGCACATGAGAAAGTTGTGCAGGAGGAGGACTAAAAACTTCTCAGCTGCTGCTTTACCAGTGCCCTGCAGCAGACCAACTGCTCAGTACTGACCTGTAATTAAAACAGAGTGGTTAGCCTCGAAGCAGAATCTTTTTACATTCTAAGGCAGGGATCCCCAACCTTTTTGGCACCAGGGACCGGTGCTCCTATGAGAATCTAATGTCGGATGATCTGAGGTGGAGCTGAGACAGTGATGCTAGCCCTGGGGAGCGGCTGCAAAAACAGATGAAGCTTCGCTGGCTGGGCCACTGCTCACCTCCTGCTGTGCAGCCCAATTCCTAACAGGCCACAGACCAGTACCAGTCCATGGCCCAGGGGTTGAGGACACCTATGCTAAAGATTGAGCAGCTGAGTGCCAAAATGTTAGGATGGAGCAATTTCAGGAAGGTCCAACCACACAACTTGAGCACATTAACCCCACCATCTCAGGAGCACCCATCCCTCAACTCAGTAAAACTGTCATGAGTCTAACTGTGCATTCCATCCTACGCTGTCCATCCTGAGGGATTCTGACACCTCAGTGCCTGCTACCATAGACTCACACAGAGGGTGAGGGGTCTGAAATTTATACTTCCTCCTGAGCTGGACATATCCTCCCATCCTCTGGGCTATAAGGGCTGCCACTGAGATAAAGCTTCTCTGTCAGAGAAACCCATCCCAACTGGCCCAGTGAAGGGAACATGTGTCCCATACTCAAGTCCAGAGGGCATGCCAAGTGTGGAAAGTCTAGCCTTAGGCAGACTTTTCACAGTCATCATGGCCAGAGCATCTTCTGGAGTCCACAGGGGCCAAGAAGGGCCATTGGTACCCTTTGGGGGACAGAGTATGACAGCTAAAGGAACAAAACAGTTTGGTCTGGGGCAAAGTTGATGTCTACCTCTGCTTTCTTCAGCAGATCAGATGTAGGAGCACAGCAGTCGGGCATGAGCCTCTCCAACTCTAAGGTGATGATGACCAAGGCCAGTGTGGAGCCCTTGAACTGCAGCAGTTGGTGGCCCGCCATACAGTGCTGCAGCTGCTTGGTCAGGGATGCGACGTGGAGGGAAGGCTTCCTCTGAGGCAGCAGCTCCACCATGTGGGGCCAGGCCATGACCACCAGGGCGTGGAACTGGAGATTGTGGTTTTTAATGTTAGAACAGAAGACCCCATACTTTTCATATATCAATGACCAAAAGTGCAAATGATTTAAATTTCCATCAGGGAACATCATATGTTGCCCAACCCCTTTCATTCCCAGCCATGGCCTCACAAGGGGCTGGAGGCTTAAAGCCCATTCTGTGGCCAAGCTGAGCTTCAGCCTTGGAGAGGAGAGACAGACTGCTTTGTAACATGGCCATAAGGAGTCCAAAGTACCCAGATGACACTGTTTCAATTCTGAAAGAATAGAAACATCCTCTTCAAGATTAAGGTAGCAGAAAAGTTACTTGTATCAGCTTGACATGAGAAGAAACTGCAAGCTAGCAACAGTGGCCAGTTTTCATGATGAAACAGCCCTTAGGGATATAATCTTGCTTCACAACAGACCAAAACCCCATGCCATTTCCATATTGCATAATTTTGCCTTACTAACATAATCATATCCTTAAGGATGACCATCATTCCCTAACTAAAACAAATATAGACTAATACGATATTTTTTAAGTGCCAGATCAATATGGTCTAAAGCCTCAATAAGGATTGTGTGTAGGTGAACAAGACAGCTCAGTGAATGTGTGTAAAGTGTAGCAAAAGCAGATAGCTTTTTATGTACAGTATTCATAGAATGGAAAGTTAAATATTTTTGCAGTGTGTATTTAAGAGAAACTCACCATAATAGTGCCGTCTAAAAAATCTTTGTAAAGTTAATTTAATGTCCTTTAACAGTGGGAGTCTGGTGGAACTGTGTTGGATTTAAGATATATTTTCACTGTTCCATATGTCGTGAGCCTCGTGGGTCCTTACTCTGGTGCATGTGCAAGGATGTGTGCACGCCTGCGCTTGGCTGTCCTGTGTTGTGAACAGCTGTTCCAAAGGCACACATGAGTCTAGGGTAGACTCTGCAAACTCCTCAGACTTACTATGGTCAAAAAGTCCAGTGGCGTCCCAATATAGAGGTCCCAGTGCAGTTCGTCCAAAATAGCCAGCTCCATCTTCAGCAACTCATTCGGGGAATAGCCAGAGCCATAGTAATTTATGAAGTCTTTTATGCGTGGAATTAACTGTAAAAAGAAAATAAAGCGGCCAAAGCCCTATGTCATGTCGTGGTAGCTTTCGTTTTCTTATCCATGGGGGCTGGGCAGCCGTGAGCCTAGCAGAGTTGTCTTCTGATTCCCTGCCACAGAAAATACTCCTGAAAGAAAAAACGAGCTCTAGGCTATCTGTCAAGTCCCCAGGTAGTCGTGACAATGTGTAGTGAATGTTACATGGTCACCTTCTGCAAATAGGTTTTGATCCCCAGCTGTACTCCAGCTCATACCCAAAGGTGCTTGGAAACTGGGGCTGTGCCATCTCCCCCATGGGGTGCGGTGTCCAACAAACCCAAAGAAGGGACAGCAGAGCCCCTGGAAAGCTACAGTTACCCAAAGCTTTCCAGGAGCTGTGGGCTCTACCTATGCCTGTTCCTGAGCCCTGCCATGACTACTTGTAGAGAAAATGTATGCTTTTGTGCTTCCTGGTCTGTACAAGACAAGCTCGGTTTTGGCAACACCATAGCTGAAAACACATTCCCTTCAACCTTGATTTAAAGCAGTTCAGTTCTGGAAAAACTATGACTTTTTCCCAGAGGGATTAATAAGGCTTATCTCTGAGTAAACATTCAAGTACCAAGTGCACTAAAGACCCAGTCCTACTTTTTTAGATAAAGTATTACTATAAACTCCAGAAATACTTCTTTTAAAGGTCATTTACTTGATTTTCCGTTGGGAGGGGGGGATAAATTATATTCTAATAAACAAGGGCTAAAATCATTTTTATTGAAAGTTTGGAACTGGACAGTAGCCACTTTTTCTGCCCCCTCAGACCCCGAGATCAGCTAAGGGAGACCCTGTGGAAATGGTAGTGGTTCCACTATCTCCGAAGGGGGAGAGATTGGAGGGAGGGAGGTCTGGGAAGGGTATCAGGAGAGGATCTTCTGAACAGAAACCACAATGAAACTGAGAAATTAACGCAAACCTGAAGCACTTGTGGGGGCTTCTTCTCCACCTCCTGCCCCTTTCAGAGAAGGGTCCCGGAGTCCCCAAGAACCAGTTTCATTGACACAGCCAAGTCCTATGGTCTCAAGCAGTTTTCTTAGATGTAGTTTCCGGGGGTGGACATTAGGCCACATGGTTTGGGAGGCCCTTTTCCTAGTTTCATAGCAGATGCCTCTGCTCAGTGAGAGGTGGCATCAACCAACGAGGCCAGATTTATCTGCCAGGAGGTCAGGCCTCCGGGTTTGCTGGGCCAGGAGAACTCAGCTGTTCTAATCCCCCCTTTGTGGGGTTCTGGCATCCAATGAGCCCAAGGAAGGGACAGCAGAGTCCCTGGAAATTAATGACTTGTCCAAAACGCCCACCACTCTCAGGTGCACAGGAACCTTGAATGCTCCAGCATTATACCCCTATACCTCAAAAGCATCCCAGAGCAGACGTCCAGGGATGCATACCTCCTCTTCTTCGTTAAGCTTTGCCGCAAGTCTCAAGGTAGTGATTGAGACACGATGGAGTAACCTCTCTTTTACCTGTAGTGTGGAACACAGTTGAGCAGAATATGAATGTCAGAAACAAATTGTAAAAAAAAAAAAAAAAAAAAAAGACATTATATTCTTCCACAAATAAGTTAGTGCCCTTTTTAGATTTCACCAGTGAATATGCTCCTGTTATCAGAACCACTCACAAAGGGGAAGGGAATATGATACCTTCTCAAGGAACACATAGTCCCATCCTGGCTCAGGCAGAGCTAGATAGGTCTAGACAAGCACATCCCACCTGGCTACACGGCCTTTTCCAAACTAGGGCCTCTTACTCTCTCCGAGTCCATCCCCCCATCCCCCCCCATCCCCCGCTAGCACACAACACCTGAGAAACAATTCCAGTTCTACCAGCAAGTTACTTAGTTTTGAGCATCTGAGATGGCTCATCTCTAAAGCAGCCACAGGGATCAGAGGTCAGTTTCCTCTCCCATCATCTGTCACCATCCTTGAGAGTGCTCCTTGCCTTTATTGAAATCAGAAGGCGGCGGAAGATAGTGAGAGCCAGGTTAAAAGTGCCCTGGGAAAAGTGGAAGATGTTCTCCAGCCACAGGAGCTGCAGCACAACTTCCTGGAAAGTGTCGCCGAACTCCACCTGCTGAAAGAGAGTAGGGAGGGCAAAGAAGGTGGTTGGTGGCCAATCTTGGTCCAAGGAGCTGCGTACTTAGGGTGACTAGAAGGGCTGTGAGCAGCCCTTTCACCTTAAATTGGCAGCGGGACGGAGCCCCTCCCTGTCGCTCAGCGGCTCAGCGATGCAGCTCCCTCCCGGTGCTGGTTTTCCGTCCAAAGCAGACTTCCCCGACCCACACTGGCCCTCTTCCCAAGCACCTACTCGAAGGGCAGCCCCTCGGTGAGAGAACCAGTGAGTCATGCCTCGTGTGGGGACGCACCTGGGGAAGGGCCCGGCCTCCAGGTTGCGGCTCACCTGAGCGCGGGTGCAGGTGGGGCCCGGCTGCGTCCCGTGCACGCGTGAGGAAGGGGATGCAGGTGCTCCCGGGAGGGCCCCGCCGTGGGGACCGGTACCTGGGGACGGCCGCAAGGCCATAGGCGTGCCTCGCGGCCCAGGGCCAGTTTCAGGTGGACGATCAGCTGGCGCTCGTCCAGGAGGCCCTCCGAGTCACACGGCACCAGCCGGCGCTCCTGTCCGGGGGACGCGGGCGGCGGAGCCTGAGCGGCGGCGGGGCCTGCAGCTCGCGGGGTCCGCGCTGACTGCCGCTGGGGTTTGCTTCGGGACGGCTTTGGGAGCCTGGCCGCTCCGGGCTGCCACGCCTCCGGGAGCCTTCTCTTGGTGGTCGTGGGGAGAGAGAATTTCCACGGAGGCGGCGGGAGAAGGAGGCTCACGGCCATTTCCTCTGAACGCTCGTTAGGACGCCGGCCCGGATAAAGGTCTGATCTTACCTCCACCAAAGCAGCCCGCTGCGACGGAGAGCGCGAGCCCGAGGCCATGGCGGGCACGGGAGCTCAGGTCAAGGGCGCGGCTTTGCCCAGCTTTTTATAACCCAGAGCTGGGACCTCGCTGCTGAGCCGCCCCGGGAATGAGTGGGCGGGCTCAGCCGGCCCACTCCTGTTTCGCTGATAGCAGACCCTGGCCCGCCCCTCCTTGACAATTGCTCCTGGGGTGAGAGGCACCGACCTGGGACACAGAAGGACAGAGCTTGCAGGTAGGCGAGGGAACCCCTCTACCTTGCTCTCACCCGGCGTCCGACCCCGCATCCGAAGCCCGCGCCCCTTGCGCAGAGTCCCGAGTTCGGAATGGGGCAGCTGGTGACTACACCAGCCTTGAAAAGAGACACCCGGCTATAGACCTGCTTCTTTCCTCAGCCAGACAGGATTGGCATGGAATTCTTGACTCGCAGTGTGATTTCGTGCATGCGACTTGACCTCCCAGAGCCTCCGTTACCTCTTCACTAAAGACACTATCTCCCTCTCAAAGTAGACCAGTTATGCATACATACATTTTTCCATACAGCAGTTATTTACTAAGACATTGCCTGCAATGTCTTAGGCTCTGGAACGTAACAGAATAAAATATACAGGGAACTTACATTCTAGTTGGGAAAGACAGACAATAAACATGAGTAGAACACATGGAAATCCCACAATTCAACTCTTAAATGCCCATCAGAAACGCACATGTGTGCACCAAAAGATACCTGCTAATGTACAGAGCAGCACTATTTGTAATAGCCCCAAACTGGATGTAACCCAAATGTCCATCAATAGTTGAATGAGACAAACTGTGGTCTATCCACACAATAGAATATTATTCAGTCATTAAAAGTACAGAACTACTGATATATGCTAAAATAGAGGAAAGTGTGTAAACATTCTAAGTGATAGAAGTCATTCACAAAAGGCCATGTTATATATATTTTTATGGAATTTTCAGAACAGGTAAATCTATAGAGACAGAAAATAGATTGGTGGTTACCTAGGGCTGGGATGTTGGTGAGGACAACATCCCAGGACAAGGGGGAGTGACTGCTATGAGTAAAGAGTGTCTTTTAGGTGATAAAAATGTTTAAAATTGATCGTGGTTATGGTTGCACAACTCTGTCTATATAGTGAAAAACCATGAAATTATACAATTTAAATTGATGAATTGTGTGATATGTGATTATATCTCAATAAAGCTGGGTATATGGATATATAATATATATCCTATATATGGTATATCAGATGGTGATAAGTAGTATGGAGAAATATAAAGTAGGAAGGGGAGATAAGAAGACTGGGGTTGAAGGTTGAAATTTTAAATATATCATGGTAAGGCTCACTCAGAAGGCGATATGTGAACAAAGACATTCTGAAGGAGCTGAGGGAATCAGGTGGATATGTAGGCAGAGAGCTTTCCAGGACCTCAGCTTAGATCTGAGTTCTATCACTGCCCATATTTGTGACTTTGGACGAGATGCTTAATGGCACCATGCCTCAATTTCTTTATCTGAAAATAGTTATTCTTATTGTCTATTAAAATGACTAATAATACATATTTCAAAAAGTTATTATGTGAATTAAATTAATTTTTTCAAAGAAAGTAAAGCATTTAAAACAGTACACTGGCACTAAATAAAATGTTTTATAGTTATTTTTATTAGCTCCTACTGCAAGCACAAAAGCCCTTGTGTTCTAATTGGAAGCATGTCTGGAATGTCAATTGAAGTAAGGAGACCAGGTGAGGCTGGTACGGAATACTGAGCAACAGGGAAGATTGTAGGAAATGGGAAGAGAGCTTACGACATTTACTCTGTGAGATGGGAAATCATTTGGCAGGTTTTGAAACGAGAAAAGACACTATCAGATTCATGTTTAACACCATCACTTTGGCTCCTGTGTTGAAAACAGGGTGGGGACAAGGATGCCTTCAAGGAAAGCATCTCTGAGCTATTGTAGTAATTCAGGTGAGAGACAGTGGTAGTGGTGAGAAGTGGTTGAAGATAGAGACAAGCTCTGTTGAAAGGTTGGATATTGGGTAGACAGAAAGAGACTGGTTTTGACCTGAGCAATTATCAGAATTCAGGTTACATTGTGATGAGGGAAGTGTGAAAGGGAGCTTTTTATTTTTTATTTTTTGATGAGAAAAGTGGGAAAGGGAGCTTTTTATTTTTTATTTTTTGATGTTTGGCAGGGAGTAGTGGTAGGTATGGGGTAAATGGAAATCAACCTTTCAATTTTGGACATGATAAACTTGAAATGCCTATTACACATCCAAGTGGAGTGGTATTTATGGGAGAGGGTTGAATAAGACGATTATTTGTTCACAAATATTTATTGAAAACCTACCATGTGCCAGGTCCTATTCTAGGTCTTATTCTAGGCTCTGGTGATACTTGTGAGAATACCCACAGAGCTCTTTATGACCTCACCTTCTAGTGGTGAGAAAGGTCATAAACAAGTCAGCAATCCAAGCGCAATAATGTATGTAAAGTCTTTAGCTCTCCAGATGGGGCACAATGTACAATTGCTACTGTTGTTTTTAATATTTGGAATATTGCAAGCGCTACAAAATGGGGCTTGAGATTTAGGAACAGCCCTTCCGCGCCAAGTATTCCCGCCCCAATGCAGGCTAGACTTTTAGTGCCGCGGTATGGCAACATTGCGCAGGCGCAGCTTCAGTCTGGCGTCCTAGGAGACGGACTTGGAAAGGCTCGCGCAGGCGTAATTCAAGAGGCCGAGGAAGCCTGAGGCCCAGGGATAGGGCGGGGCGAGCTCGGAGCGCGCCTGCGCACAGCGCGCTCTCGCCCGAGGAGCCGCAGTCTCGGGGGCGACAAGGTAGTGTTTCGGTGATCTCCAGCCAGCCTCTCCCGCGAACCCGGCGTAGTTGGCCTGCACCGTGGGCGGAGACGTCCGCCGGGCACGGAGGGAGCCACGATGCCGGTGAGAAGAGTCGCTCAGCCGCTATGGTTACTCGTTTCGGCGGCCTGGCCCGGGGGCGCGGCCGTTGCTATGGAGGCGCAGAGCAGGCGGGCGGCTGGGGTGGGGCGGGGCAGGGCTGGGCCTGCGGCCCGTGCCGTTGGGGAGCCTGGCGGATGCGCCCAGGACCCGTGGCGGTCCAGCCGGAGTTGGGAGCGGCCCGTGGCAGGCCCTGCCTCCTTCATCGCCGCTGCATCCCGCAGAGCCTGCGCTCCTTGACATAAAGGCCCTGTGCCAGAGGATGCGCTCTTGTTCCCAGGCTTGCCCGCTGGGTTGGGCGTCAGGGAGGGGCCACAGAGAGTCGGCTTTAGATGTTCCGCACCGGGTAGGGTCTCTACACGGTGGAGGCAGGCTCCCGAAGACAGCAAAGCCTGTCCCTACTTTAAGCCCCTGATTTGGGCTGTCACTTCTGTTGTGGTGCTTTAGCTTACAGTGCAAGGATGTAACCCATAGGTGTCTTTGTGTGCTAAGGGGTAGGAGTGAGTAGTGGTATGTTTGTCTTGTAGGATTTCATAGATTTTTATTGTGCACTTAGTAAGGGAGTGTCGTAAATCCAGTGTAGGGTCAATGGAGAACGCTTGAACCGATGCCGGTTATTTGCTAATTATGGGGCCTCCAACAATTATTTGATCTTTCCGGGCCTTTAGTTTCCACATGATTAGATTTTCCACATGATTAGATGTTCCTCAAGGTATTGTTATCAGGATGGAATAAAATACTGCTCAAAAATACCGAAGGACAGTGCATGACATTTAGCATTAAATGCTCAATATTTGTTCCATGTTGCTTTCAAGTTATTTATCAATTCATTCAGCAAATATTGGGCACCAACCACATGTTAGGCACTGGAACTACAATACTAAGCAAAACCAGCCTGGTTCTTGAACTTGAGAAGAGAGAAGCTTGCTTTCTTGGGCAGAGGTGAAAAACCATACATGTTTACAGAGATGAAACACTTAACATTAATTAATGAAGTGAGTGGGTGGTATACAATATAGTAGATTCCGGTGAATTGTAAAGTGTTGCTATGTAGGAATGCTGGCCTACAGATGTCAGATCATCCATTTTTTCAAGACAATCTGGAAATTGTTATTTTTATGAAATGTTTCAATTTTTAAATTTAAGCAACTAATTCACAGGATTTTTAAGTACTGTGAGCCTAACAAAAGACATCTGTAGGCTGAATTCAGCCCCTTGACTACCTGTTTGCAACCTCTGGTGCAGATAGACACATTAAATAAAGAGCTGTCAAAGTGGAATTGCAACCAGATATAAGAGAGAGATGAGTGCTCTCAGGGCCTATACAGGCATACCTCGTTTTATTGCGCTTTGCTTTATTGTGCTTCATAGATGTTTCACTTTTTACAAATTGAAGGCAAGATCCTTCAACAGCAGAAAGATTACAACTCACTTTGTTGCGATGCTTGCTTTATTGCTGCGGTCTGCGACCAAACCTGCAGTATCTCTGCCTGTACAAGGATTTGACCTGGTCAGGGAAGTCTGCTCAGATGAAGTGGCTCATGAGCTGAAATCTGCAGTATAAGTGAAGAGAGGAGCGGGAAATATTCTAGACAGAAGGAACAGCACATAAAAAGACCTGTGGTGAGAAGGAGCCTGGTGACAGGCAAAGGCCTAGAAGAAAGCTAGTGTGGTAAGAAAGCCAAGCAGGGTAATCTGTGAAATAAGATTACTTATTACTGTGAAGTAGACATGATCCAGAGTCAGATTTTAAGGCACCTGAAGGATTTTGATTTTTAGCCTAAGATCTGTGAGAAACCATTGAAGAGTTTTCAGTAGGGGAGCAGCACAATTACATTTACATTGAAGCTGACTGCCATGTAGAAAGCAGACTGTAGGGGAACTTAATTAGATGCAGCATACTTAAGAGTCTCTTGTAATCCAAGGTGAGATAATGGTGACCTAGCAGACTGGTGAAAGTACAGGTGGAAAAAGTGTATTGTATCAATGTAATCTGTCCTTGTCAATGACAGTGGCTTGTAGTTGTTTCTCTGATGCTTAGAAGAGTATCTGAAATAGTAGGAATTTAACAACTATCTGTTAAACTAAACCGTTGAAATTCACTTCAATAATAGGGTGGTTGTTTAACATAGATTCTTCATCATAAAATTTCAGAAATTGAAACTTAACATATATAAATATTCATACAGTTAGAGTCACAGTAAAACATTTTTCTCTGTCTGCTGTTGGACTTTCTTTTCTTTTGTCAGTTATTGTTGTCTTCTATAAAGAAGATAGACTATTGATATATGATAAGAAACATTTTACTAATTCATTATAGAAAATAAAACTAAGTCTCAGGAATATAGGACCTATTATAATATTCTTGATTAAAGTTGCTAACCATGTTCACATGTTTTCTATGGGTAGGAAACATAGGAAGTCAGGGACTTTTGTGCAGAATGACAGTCTATAATACACTAGTTCATCTTCTGCTTGACTAGCATTTACTATAAGTGTAAATTAGATAATCCTCTTTTCTCATTTGTATTGTAAAAGAAACATTTTCTGTTCATTTCTTCTAGTAAGCTTTTTCTATATATCTGTAAGATCTTTAATTGCATTTAACAAATATTTATAGAGTGCTTATTATGTGCAAGGCACTGAGATGGCAAAATAGCCTTTTTTAAATTTTAAATTTAATCTGTTGAAGGTAAAAGTAAATGTTCTTTTTACTATATGTAATTATTTTCTCCACCAGATCAACAAATCAGAGAAGCCAGAAAGCTGTGATAATGTGAAGGTGGTGGTTAGGTGTCGTCCCCTCAATGAGAGAGAGAAATCAATGTGCTACAAACAAGCTGTCAGTGTGGATGAGATGAGGGGAACTATCACTGTACATAAGACTGATTCTTCCAATGAACCTCCAAAGACATTTACTTTTGATACTGTTTTTGGACCAGAGAGTAAACAACTTGATGTTTATAACTTAACTGCAAGACCTATTATTGATTCTGTTCTTGAAGGCTACAATGGTGAGTACTTTATATAGTTCATTTTTTTAAAATAACTATATCGAGGTATTATTAATACCCTATAAATCCATCCATTGTAATACAGTTTGATGAGTTGTAGTAAATACATACAGTTATGAAATCATCATCACAATCCAGTTTTATCACCCTCAGAAGTTCCCTTTTATCCATTTGCAGTCCCGCCCCGAGGCATCCATTGTCCTACTTTCTGTCTATAGTTTTGCCTTTCACCGAAGTTTCATGTGAATCAAATCATATACTATTTTGACTTTTTTATCTGTTCTCTTTTATTCAGCATAATATTTTTAAGGTTCATCCATGTTGTTGCATGTACCAGTGGTTTGTTCCTCTATTACTGTGTTGTATTTCATTGTAGACCACTTTTTATGATCTTTGATGGAAATCTGGTTGTTCCAATTTTTTGTCTATTATAAATAATGTTGCTATAAACATTCTTTTATAAGTCTTTATGCAGGTACATTTTAAAGTTTCTCTTGGGTAGATACATAGGAGTGGAATTGAATTGCTGGGTCACATGGTTAATGTATATTTTTATCTTTTGAAGAAACTGCCAAACTTTTACAAAGATGACTGTACTACTGTTTTTCCCCCCCGCAGCCAGAACAGTATGAGGGTTCCAGTTTCTTCACATTCTTGCCAACATTTAGATTGCCAGTCTTTTTAATTATAGCCATTCTAGAGGATCTGTAGTGGTATCTCATTGTTTTAGTTTATGTTTTTCCAGTGACTATCGGTGTTGAGCATCTACTGGTGTACATACAGTTGTAGGGTTGGGAGCACCAACCTCCCTCACAGTTGAAAATCTGTATATAACCACTGCTTATTAGCCATTTATGTATCTTTTTTTGTAAAATATTTCTTAAAATATTTTACCCATTTTAAAATTTGGTTGCCTGTCTTATTATTGAGTCCTGTTCTTTGTAGTTTCTAGATTCAAAACCTTGATCAGATAAATGATTTGAAAATATTTTCTCATAGTTTGTGGTTTTTTATTTTCTTAATGATGTTTTTTGAAATGAAAAAGTTTTGAATTTTGATTAAGTCCAATTTATCAATTTTTTCTTTTATCATCTTGCTTTTGCTGACATAGCTAAGAATTTTTTGCCAAACCAAAGACCACAAAGATTTTACCCTATGCTTTTATCTAGAAGTTGTAAACATTTTAGGCCTTACATTTAGGTCTGGGATCCATTTTGAGTTAATTTTTATATGTGGTATGAAGTAAGGGTCTCAATTCTTTTTCTTTCATTTTTTTTTCTTTCTTATCTATGGATATCTGTTGTTCCAGCACTATTTGTTGAGAAGACTATCCTTTCTCTATCGAATTAACTTGGTATTTTTGTTAAAAATCAACAGATTGTCTATTCTATTCCATGTCTGTCCTGTTTTGATTACTGTAGCTTTACATATGTTTTGAAATTAGGTAGCATACATTTTCTAAATTTGTTATTCTTCAAAATCGTTTTGGCTTTTCTAGGTCCTTTGCATTTTTCATATAAATTTTAGGATCACCTTATCAGTTTTCACAAAAAAAAACCCTACTGGGATTTCATTATTCTAACAACATTGAGTCTTCGGATCTATGAACATAACCTATAGCAAAAAAGATTAAAAAAAAAAGAAAAAAAAAAGAAAAGTAATCAGTAAAGGGAAAGGGCACATGGGGCGAAGTCTGGGGGAAACAAGAAATAAGCTTCTAAGAGTCCACTAGTAGGTACACAGACAGCATGCACTTAATTCTTCTAGCATTGAGTGTGACAATACATGGGAAATGTTATCTATCAGGTAATCTCTGTAGCGACTCAGCGTCCAGGGTTTATTGGTGGCTGCTCGTGTAGGCAGGCATCTGGGCCTTGCACATGCCAAGATCCCAGGCTCTCAGAAGAATGAAAGCAGGGGTTTAGCATAAACTACCCTGTTTATACACACAGTTTGGGCATAGTGAGCCACTCTTGTCAGAGATTGGCAGGCATCTTCCCTAAATCCAGCTAAATCCCCAGATGCCAGCCAAAGGCCAACCTTGAAAGCAAGCTTTTCAAAGGATAGCAGTCTCAGGTCTGCTGTTAGCTTTTTTCTGCATAGTAGCATATAGTTGGTCTTATTTATTTAAAAATATCCAGTCTTGCTATCTTTGCTTATTAATTGGGGTATCGAGGCCATATTTAATGTGATTATATGATTAGGTAGAAATCTATCATCTTGCTATTTTTTTCTCTTTGTCCCATTTGTTCTTCTCTTTTTCCTCTTTTTATGTCTTCTTTTGGATTAATCAAGTATTTTTATTATTCCATTCTGTCTTTGTTGGCTTAAAGCAAGACATCATTGTGCTATTTTAGTTCTTTCCCAGGTCCTATTGGTTCTAGCTGCTAAGTATCTCTGAAATCTTCCCACCTTTCTCATTCCCATTTGTTGTCAGCACCATCTCACTTGGCCACCCAGCCCTCCAGCTGGTTTCTTCACAGCTCCCCTTGCTTTCTTCCAATTCTTTATGTACAGTATAGCCATAGTAACCATGATGTCACTCCTCTGACTAGAAAATCATTCTGTGGCTTCACTTTGCTTTTAGGATAAGCTCCAAAAGCCTCAGTGTGGTCTTTGTGGCCATGTGTGATTAGATCCCTGCCAGTTTCGTTAGCTGTGTCTGCAGGCACCTTCCTTTTCCATCTCTTTCTTCCATTCTGACCTCATTTCATTTCCTCAAAATCTCTATTCTCTTTGTTGCCTCTTGCTGTCCACTCTGATCCTGTCTAATTCTTACTCACATTTCAGATTGTGTCTTAAACCTGACCTTTTCCAAAAAGCTTTCTCTGACCTCCTCTCCTTTCTTCCTGCATCGATTCTCCTTCCTAGATGATGTCCCTTACTCGGTGATGTCCCTTACTCTCACCTAGAACTCTATTTCTCATTCCCAACACTCCTTCTGCTTATAATTGTTCGACCAGTATCTCTTCCCCAAGATTACACATACACACGTGCACACATCATAAGATTAAGGATTGTGTTTGTCTCGTTTGTCACTATGTTCCTGGTGTCTAGCACAATGCCAGCCTCAGGTGTGTGGTAAATATTTGTTGAATGACTGAATTTAGCCATTTAGAAGTTTAAATTGTAATTACCTATAATGTTTTATCATCTTTTTTGCTTTTTTGTTAACTCTTCCTGTTCCTTCCAGCAGTTATTTAAATTTTTTTCAAACAATGCACTTACTTTAGAATTAAGAAAATAACTACTGTTTACTCCACTAGGCATCGTGTTGGTCACTTGAAGTAAATTGTTTCATTTGGTTCTTACTATTAATGTGGGGTAATTATTCTTATCCACATTTTACCATTGAGGAGATAGTCTCTGGGAAGATACTTATCCAGGGTCAAGTGGCTAAAAAGTGAAGATATGTGGCTTCACACTGAGATCTTTCTGCTCTAGAAATTGTATTATTTTGCTGTCATTTTACTGCCTTCTTCAATTTAATGTACACATTAAGCAATTAATATACATATTACAAGAAATGTTTTCAAGTTATTTACAATGTAAGATTTTACATTTAGGGTTTGGGATACTTTTTATTAATCATTAAGAATATCTCATTGACTTTAGTGTTTTAACAGTACTTTGCTCATGTGATGCAGAGTACCTATTATCATTGTTGATAATAAAGGTGAAATTTTTACTAGAATAAATTTTAAATTCAGGGAAGGAAATTGCATCATACTGTCAAGGGAATTAATTTTAAGAGCATTAAGTTCTGTAGCATTAGACTCTAAAAAGTCATTGATTTTCTTCATCATTTTCAGGGACTATTTTTGCATATGGACAAACTGGTACAGGCAAAACTTTTACCATGGAAGGTGTTCGAGCTGTTCCTGAACTTAGAGGAATCATTCCAAATTCATTTGCTCACATATTTGGTCATATTGCAAAAGCAGAGGGTGATACAAGGTAAAAGAATTCTTTTATTTTCCAGTATTGAGAAGTACAAACAGAAGAAAGGCATATAGGTACAAATTTTATAAACAAATTTTAAAACTTCTTATAAATATTTCACTTTTTTTATGTTTTTAAAAATTATGTTTTATATATAGATTTTTGGTTCGAGTGTCTTATTTGGAAATATATAATGAAGAAGTTCGTGACCTTTTGGGCAAGGACCAGACACAGAGGTTAGAGGTAAAGTAATTGAAATTGGAGTACTTCCTAAAACAATAGAATGTTTACTAAGTTAGGTCCTTTTTGTACAAAAGTACTTTTAAGATTTTACTTTTTTTGGATTAGCTAGTGTCACATGATTTAAAATAAAAATATTGTAAAAATTTATGCATTGAAGACTTGTTCTTCCCCCATCTGCCCCATTTCTCCCTACCCTAAGATCATCACTTTCAGTATCCTTTCAGTGTTTATTTATGTAAATACAAATGCAATCTTAGTTTATTCCAAAAGTAACATACTATGTGTATATATATAGATCAGCATGTAGATTCACATGCAGTTATAAGAAATAATACAGAGAAATTACCCTTTAAACAGATGCACATTTACATGATTTTCTCCAATGGTAACATTTTACAAAGTTACAGTACAGTATTACAACTATGATATTGATATTAATACAATCTATAGATCTTATTCAAAGGCCCCCAGTTTTCCTTGTACTCTTTTGAGTTCTGTACTATTTCATCACATGTGTAGATTGGTTTATCCATTACCACGTCAAGGTACCAAGCAGTTCCATCACCGAGATGCCTTTCATAACCACATCCACCTCTCCCTCTGTTCCCATCCCTAACAACCCCTAATCTGCTTTCTAATATAAAATTTTGTCATTTTAAAAATGTTCTATAAATATAACCATACAATATATAACCTTTTGAGATTAGTTTTTTTTCACTTGGCATAACTCCCTGGAGATTCCAAGTTGTTGTATATATATTAATAGTTTATTCTTTTTTATTGCTCAGTAGTAGTGCATAGTATATGTGTGTGTGTATGTGTGTGTGTGTTTATGTATGTATCACTGTTTATCCATTCACCTGTTGAAGGATATCTAGGCTGTTTACAATTTTTGGCTGTTATGAATGAAGCAACTGTGACCATTCACACACAAATTTTCTGCAAATATAAGTGCTTATTCTCTGGTATGAATGCCCAAGAGTACTCCAGAATTTATTTTAAGAAATTTTTAAACCTACAAAAATATAGGTATTAAGACTAATCACAAATGTAGTCACAAATACTAGTATTTTCAATCTTTTACCTAAAGAAACTTTCTGATTGAGAAATTCTAGTTTTTAGATAATAGGTTGTCATCAAAGACTACTTTCATCATGCATCTTAGAAAAGGGAAATGTAAGCTATGTATAAATAGCAGATAATCACAAAATTTGTGAATTGGTTAGCTCCTCTATTTAGTTTGTTGATCCATTTTGAGTTAATTTTTATATTTGTAAGTGGCATGGACCGACTTTATTCTTTTGCATGTGTATATCCAGTTGTTTCAGCACCATTTATTGAAAAGACTTTTCGCCCCATTGCATTTTGCTTTTTTCACTGGACAGTGGATTGTGGCAATCTTCCCATATCAGTAGACAGAAAGCTTCCTCATTGTTTTTCCTTTTGTCTTTTCTAAAGTTGCATAATATCCTTTGAGCATACATTTTTGAAGCAAGACTGCTGAGTTGGGTGGTGAATAATTAATAAATATTGCCAAATATTTTAATATTTTAGTAAATGAGACAAAAATGATTAACCTTGAAAATATTAATATTGGAATTTTCATTGGAATTGTATTGTCAGTAAAATAATTAGAGAATAATATATGTAGATTAACAATAGCCACCATTGTAGAATGTTGTGGAATACACATAGAGTAACAGCAGCTACTGTTACTAAGCTCTTACAATGTGGTAGTAGGCATTCAGTACAGTAAATCGTTGCAGTAGTACGTACTTTATTTCATTTAATCTTCCCATTTCAGTTTGTCGGTGTGAAAATGGAAACCTAGAGAGTTTCCTGACTTGCTCAAGGTCATGTAGCAAGTTAATGGTGGTATCACCTGGGATTAAGAGGGTGGTTTCTGAGGTCCTACCATTTTAGCTTGAATTCTGGCTCTGATCTCTTGAGCAAGTTACTTCACCTCTATTAGCCTTACTTTTGCCACATGAAAATGGAAATAATAATAGTATCTACTTCATAGGATTATTGCCAACATTAACAAATTAACACAAATATTTAAATTTATGCTTGACACATAATAAAGTATTTAATAAATGTTAGCTAGTTCCTTTTTAACTTTACTATATAAACTGAGCTTTTGGAACAGTATATTACAGGCTTAGGGATTATTTATGTTTGTTGGATTTTAATGAAAGCTTGTTCTATAATGATAATGTGTACATAGCAAATGTAAAGACAAGTTTCCTTTTTGCTTGTTGTCATCTTTAGTTTTGATGGATACTTTGTTCTGTGCTTTTATCTTTTAAAAGTATTGTTTTATTGCATAAATTATTAAAATAATAATTCTTTGAAGAGAACATTTCTATTTTTATACCAGTAATTATAGATCAGATTTATTCTCAGAAACAGTCTTTTTAATGGTTCTCAACTGTGTTAGACCCAGTGCCCATTTTTTTATAAAATATTTTGTAATTCCCCTTTGTCTAGCCTGAAATAAAATTCATAGATGATAAAATATACCTACACATATCATTTAAAAAATCTCAATATACTGCTCAATTGTAATATAAAGGAGAATAAAAGTGCTTAAAAAATAAAATGCTAGTATTTCAATATGTAAAGTGCTTGACTGTGACCACATTCAATGACATAATGCAGTAAGAGACATAATCATCACTGCAACTGCTACAAATGCAGATTGTTACAGATATGTTGCATCAGTGATCTAAATACCTTGATTGGTGTTACTGTCATTGACATAGTCTTTTAAAACAGTGACTAGCTCTTGGTCGAATTCTGAGCAAAATAAAGTCATCCTTTTCTTAGTTCTCCTGCATTCCTATATTATTATCGTCATAGAAAAGCACTTTGTCTTTATATGTAAAATAGAGTTAGAGTCTAGACTTAGATAATTATAAATCATTTTTCATTCATGTGAATATTTGGTAGGACATTCAGAATTGCATGGGATAGTTCTTCACTGATTGAGACCTTCTTGCCCATTGCAAGATGCTTCCTACCCCTGACCCCTGCTTATAAATACTAATAATAGCATCTTCAGTTGAACCAGAAACCTCCACAACTTTCTAAAAAATTCTGAGCGGGGGAGTAACTGCCCTCATTGAGATTCATTGTTCTAGTGTTATAAACTGTATTTGTTACATAAATTTAATTTCTGTGTTTTTATCAGAAAAGTTATTAGCAATTTTTTTTAGACTCAAATTTGGAATCGTATTCAGTTTCTTCATCTTTTATATCTAATCAGTTCATCTACACTTAATTAACTGAATTTTGAATTAAGATCATATTGTGATTGAGAACAACATAGGCTTTGTGGACTGATGCCAGTTTGGAGAATGTTTGTTTCTAGTCGGCAGCAAGACGAGCACAGAAAGTGAGAGTAAATGCTGAAAAACTTTTATAGCAATTGGTCGTTGCCATGGCATTCAAGTGCATGATTTTTGTATTTTTCAGAAATAGCAGTTTGCCAGAATAGAAATATACAAATTGTTCTTTACCATGCATATTCTGAGAAGCAGTTAAGTAGACGAATAATTTTCAAACCTCATAAGCATTTAAACACTTGCATCGAACCAGACCTTAAGTGGAAGCACAACATGTAAAATAAATGAAAGTGAAACTCTCTTTAGAACTTGTCTGGGGCTGAAGACCCCCGGACTCCCACAGTATCTCCCTCAGTGCTACCACGGACCCTCTAGCACTCTGAGAGCAGTTTGAAAGCCACTGGTTTTTATAGGGACTACCACACTCTTTTACTAATGATAAAATTAGGGCTTCATTTTTATCTCATCATAGAAAAGTAATTTTTAGGGGAGTAATTTTTCCTAATGTATAAATATATCTTACAAGTTTTTACAAAAGAGATCCCCCTTTCCCCTGCAACCCCAACTAGGTCTAAAATCAACACCTGGAATCTGGAGTGTCTGCCTTTGTGACTTTTGTCTTTGGGATTGCTCTTTAAACTTTTGTTTGTCACCTTTGTGAGGTCTTACTACCCATGGAATGGCTCTCCCCATTGGCTTCCACAGGCCTCAACACAAAATCATCGTGTTGGTTTGTGGAGGTGACCTCTAGGGCCTTCTAAAATGAGTTTTGTATTTCTAACACTGTATGTATTTTATATAAATCTATCTAAATATAGCTTTCAAATTTGGTAAAAATTCTTATAAGGTTACTCACAGAAAGGTAACATTTTTACACGGATGCCATAGATCTGAGTATTTCACTCAACTGTTTGAAATCCTCTAGCAGCTTCAAATAGCTGTTAAGATCAATAACACCTTAATCTTATCTCTGCCTACCTCTATAGCCAGATATCTCACCTGTTTCCTCCTGCTTCCTACTCTTTTCAGCCACCATGCCTTTGTTTATTTTTTCCAAGTGTCTAATTTTTCCCCATTTCAGGATCCTTGCACATACTCTTGTCCTACTACGGCAACCCAGATTGACTACCTGATATTTTTTCAAATCTTATCGTAAATATCATCTTGGGGAAACTTATCTCTACATCACCAGCTTAAGTCTGTCTGAAATATAGTGTTATATTTTCCTGTGTTTTTTTTCAACTCATGGAATTATCACAATTAAAATAATTTTTATATATAATTATTTATCTGCATGTTCCCCTTTTAGATTTTCATCTCCAAGTGTGGCGATTATGTCTGCCTTGATTCATCACTGTATATTCACTGTCTAGCAGAGTGTCACATAGTATATGTTCCAGAAATAATTGTGTTCAGTAAACAACACATAGTAGATATTCAATAAATAACTGTGAAAGAATTATGGATATATGTGTAAAGTCTTATGACCTTTTTTTTTAGGTTAAAGAAAGACCTGATGTGGGAGTCTATATCAAAGATTTGTCAGCTTATGTGGTAAATAATGCTGATGATATGGATAGAATTATGACACTAGGCCACAAAAATCGTAAGTGTAATATACAGTTGTGAGTAAACGTTTATCTGTTGAGTAGGATGGTTTAGAAGCAAAACTTGTGTGGCACTTTCTCCCATAAAGACTGGATTTTTAGGTTTCTTGAAAACCCTTTCTCATTATTTACTAGGTGGAGAGATTATATGGATGAAAGATATCAGATTGCTTTCCATGCTGACCAAAATTTTGTTTCTTAGTAATAGTGCTATATCTTTGAAAATCTTATATAGCTGTCTCTTGTTTGCTATAATATTTAGTAGCATTTATTGAGCATTTACTATGTGGCAAGTGCTTGTACTCAGTGCTTTATAAGAGTGATCTCTTTTAATCCTCACAATGGATTATGACAGTATTAAATTCCTATTTTATGACTGAGGAAACCAAGAATTTAAATAATTTGTCCGAGGTTCTATACTACTTAATAAGTGGTAGAGTGAGTATCTTAACCTAGGCCATGAATCAGCATAACCAGGCACTATAATTGCTTCTCTTTTGTCGACAAGAGAAGCAAAACACAGTAAAATAAAATGGCATTCTTCTTAGTAACTGTTTCAGGTTTTATCTAAAGAATACAGAACTTCAGCAGTATTTAGTGCACAGATGCCGCAGGCCTAGTACTAGTGATGTTGCTAACAGCAGTTAGAGATTAGAGGTAAAAGATAAGAACTTAGAAAATAAACAGTTTTTTAAAGTTTTTATGACTAGATTATAAATTAAGCAAACTCTGGAAATTAAACAATTTTTAAAAATTGATTTCATTCTTATAAACCAAAAAGAAAACCAAATTTTAACAGGAAAATGGGCAAAAAAGATATGTATGAATATGTTACTCACAGAAGAACTATGAACAGCAACAAACATATGAAAGGATGTTCAACTTTACAATCAGGAAAATGCATATTAAAACAACAGTGAGGGATATTATTACCCATTGGTTTGGATGAGAAGACGTCCATGTTGATGAGGCTCTGAAAAAATGCACACTGTTGCTGGGAATGGAAAGTGGTACAGCATTTTTGAAGGGCAGTGTGTAACAGTATCTGTTGAAATTTTAAAACTGAGTTCCTTCTGACTTAGTGTTTCTAAATCTAGATATAGTAGAAAAATATTTTGAAGTGTAAACAAAAAAATGCCTAAATGAAACATTATTCGTAATAGCAAAAAGTTTGACACAACCTAAATAACTATAAAACATTGTTTATATAAATTATGGTACAAAAATACTAGGGACTATAATGGAGCTCTGAAAAAAACAATGAGTTAAATCTATATGTGGAGACTGGAAAGATTTTTAAGATATATCAATAAATGAAAAGAAAGCAAATCACAGTACTATATTATTCCATTGATTTATGTGTAAAAAGCCAAATTGTTAAACTATATATTTTGGGCATTGTATGTTTGTATCCACGTGCATGTATGTGAAATACAGGATGAAAGGACATTTAATAGTTGTTATCTTTAGGGAAGGGGAAGTAAGATTGGGAAAAAGAGATGTAGGGAGCTTTATTTTTTTTTATGTATTTAAAAATTTTTTATACTGGAAATGTTCATGTAATGGTTATTTAATTACAAAAAAAATTTAACATAAGATTCCATTCACAGCAGTGACTCAGAACCTCCCATCAACTACCTGAGAATTAATTTAACTTGGTATGTGACATTTTTCAAGGAAAACTAAATCTAATGAGAGAAATAAAATGAAAGAAAGATAAAGGAATTTGAAAACCTAGGATAGAGAGGAAAATACTTTTAATTAATAAAGAGATCGAGTCCAAGAATTAAACATTTAGTACAAATGTTCACATAGAAAAGTTCCAACATAAAAACACAAACTTTATCATATTGAAATATAGTAAAATAACTATCAAGAGGAAAATAATGGAGGGGAGAAATGTGAGGATAAAAGCTGCTATACTAAATAGATGAAAAATGAATACATATATAGAATTACCCATTTTGTATAGGTGGTCATAGTATAGAAATAGTTAATTTTACACTTAAGAAAATAAGTCATCTCAAGAACAAATACTCAGCCTGCCTAGCAACTAAAGTGCAAATTTAAACTAGTTAGGTACATTTACATTGTGGGCATCTTTGTAAATTGGTTAATTCAGAGCAAGTGTTTTTCAGCCTTTAAACCATAATCCTTTTAAAATCATTTTTTTGAATAGGTAATCCATACACATGGTATAAAATTCACCTAGTGCCCATCCCTGGCGGCAACCTCTGTTAGTTTCTAATGTGCTCCTCTGATATGTATATGTTTAGAGAGTGCTTGTCCTCTTTCTTTATGAGTCAGATAATAGTATATTTATTCATTTGATAATATGATATTAGAGATCATTTCACATTAACACATGCTAGTACGTATATAAGTATTTAAAAATAACTATATAATATTTCATTGGATGGATCTACATAATTTATTTACCCAATCTTTTATTGATGGACTTTTGGGCTGTTTTTAATCTTGTTATTATGAGCAGTACTGCAATAAATATTCTCATATATATGTGAATTTATATGCATGCATGCATACTTATGGGATAAAATAAAACATAAAAAAACATAAAAATTCAATTTTCTTCTTATTCCAAAATGAATATTTGACAAAAATTAAAGCTATGGAAGTGCTTTTCATTGTATTTCCACTATATGATGTGTCAGTAGGTCAGAGCATTGAGTCTGCTTGATTGCTGCAAGCTGTTCTCTCCTAGGGATTGTAAAGTTCAGTGTAAGTCACTTGTATTTGTTTTCATAACCAGAAATACAGAAAAATCACAGTCATAAATAGCATGCTTTATTTATATAGCAAAAACAAATTAGGTATTAAAATACTTAATATGATTTTCTTAAATTACATGTTCTCTCCCCCTCCAAATTGAAAGACACTGCTACAGTGTGGTTTGATAATTACGTAGCTATAAAACAATTCCTACCTTTTGACCTAGTAATTCCAGTTTGGAAAATAACATTTCATGGAAATAATCCTAAAGAGAAAAAAGATATGTGCTCAAAGATGCTCGTATTGGTGTTCCTTATGAGGGTCTAAAATGGAAAATAATCAAATATCTCTCCGTAAGGGAAGAGCAAAATCAAGCCTTAATAGTTATTTATATTTTTGGAAAAAATTCCTAAGTCCATAATTTGACTTTAAAGAAAATAGAAAAATATGTCACAAATTCTTGCATTTTCTTTCACTAATTTTTCATTTACCTTCCTTCATCAGGCTCTACTTTGTTAGTACAATTTACATTGTAGTAACATCTGACTTTTAATTTAGCCATATGCTAATAAAGAATACCCTTCTAATGTTTACATTGTAAAAGCAAAGCTCATGGAGAGAAGTTCTGCATGAATATGTAGTAGGAAGATAGTTTTAGCTTGGGTAAAATTAACACAATACTTTGAAAGTGTTGTGGAATTTAAGGAAAAAAACCCATACATGCCTACTTTAAAAAACAAAACAGACCTTTTGTTTACACAATATAGTCATGTAAATTATTTATAAACACAAACAGTATATTTTGAATAGATGCTTTTGTTTTATAGAAATGTGGTTAGACTGTATATTCCTCTCTTAACTTTTTTCCCAGCCATATGTTATGGGTATTTTTCCAGGTCATACAGATCTACCTTATTTTTTTTTAAAGGACCATTTAGTAATCCATAGTATGACTAGTCTATACTTGCTTAACCACTGTCATGTTGGTTGTTTCTGATCTCTTGTTTTTGGGAACCATGCTGCACTGAATATCCTTGCATCATCTAATGCATATATGCAAGTGTTTCTGTGATTTAGAGTCCCAGAACATAATACTTTTTAGAGATAGCTGAGATAGCTATAATTTTTCAAATTATTTAACATCTATTTTTTTTAATGTAAATTAGTTTTTTTTTAGCTAGTAATAGTTGGGACAAAAATTAAGTATTTTGTCCTAAAATTACCTCTTTAATATGAGACACATTACAAATTCTTTTGTTGTCAACATAAATTGTCAGAAATTTCTAGTAATGGCTAAAGAGGCCTCTGCTTTTATGGTTTAGTCATGCCCTCTGGCTTTTGGTTGTGACAAAATTAAGTATTTTAAACCATTCTGGATATTTAATAATTTTTAAAGGCACTCCGTTGTTTTACTTCTTAAGAATTTCCTTTCTATTCAAGGTTCCGTTGGTGCAACTAATATGAATGAACATAGCTCCCGTTCTCACGCCATCTTTACAATCACTATAGAATGTAGTGAAAAAGGTGTTGATGGTAACATGCACGTCAGGATGGGGAAGCTCCACCTTGTAGATCTTGCTGTAAGTAACAGGTTACCACGTAAGGAGCAACTCTTAATGATTTTTTTTTATCTTGTAAGTGAATAAAAATTCAAGCGAAAAGGTGTGATTTACATATGATTTTTAAGTTGTTCACTTGTGTATGTGTTTAGCTTAATTATGGACTATTTTGAATGTATTACAAAAGTAGATAACCTAGTGTGATCATCTGTCATGTGACTGTCACCCAACTTCAACAGTTACCAATTCACTGCCAGTCCCGATTCATCTCTACCCTCAGCCACTTTCCTTCCTGTATTATTTTGAAGTGAATTCCAGATGTTATGTCAGATATTTTACTGTTAAGTTACTTTTTTTAAAGCTTTTCAAAGAATATCCTGTACTTTTTATTTTAGCTTTTTTTATATCTCTGTTTTTTGCTAGGGTTCAGAAAGACAAGCAAAAACTGGAGCTACTGGGCAGCGCCTTAAGGAAGCTACTAAAATCAATCTTTCGCTTTCCACACTTGGTAATGTAATTTCTGCCTTGGTTGATGGAAAAAGCACTCATGTGCCCTATCGTAACTCTAAATTGACTCGTCTTCTTCAGGATTCCTTAGGAGGAAATTCAAAAACCATGATGGTAAGATATAATTGTTAACTGTAGTTATCAGACAAATTTAAGATTCCTGTTTATCCCAGCGGTTGATATGCATAACATTTTAAAAACTGTCGATTATTTTACTTCATTTGATTTGTGGTTATTATTCTTCTAGTATACATGTATACTAATCCTTATGGTGTTGTTTGGAAACCCAAGTGGTTATGCTGTCTTTCCCAAGAAGGCCAGTGGGGAAGTAGGCTTCAGAAATTCTTTTTGCTATCTTTGTAATGATAGTATTAATTTTAACTGTGTCAGGTGTTAAAATGTTATGTTTTGTATTCTTAACTCAATAGTGTGCAAATATTGGGCCAGCAGATTACAATTATGATGAAACTATCAGTACATTACGGTATGCTAACCGTGCTAAGAATATTAAGAATAAAGCTAGAATTAATGAAGATCCAAAGGATGCTTTACTTCGTCAATTTCAGAAAGAAATAGAAGAACTGAAAAAAAAACTTGAAGAAGGTAACTTTTTTTTCAAAGTATTGATCTTAATGTTGGCTAAAAATATGTTGCATAACCACTAAGTGTTTTAATGAAACCCATCTATTAAAAATTCCTCGAGCCTCTAACATTGATATTTAAAAGAATATGTTTGCTTAGTAACATAATACTTACATACTTTAACATTTTCATATTAAGCTCAAGTAAAATTACATGTTTGTGCATGTAATTAAAAAATTCACGTAATGTAAACCTCCTTTTTAATTCCCATGACCTTTCATAGATTTTATGTGAGCACATATTAAATAATGAATTTTTATTTGTCTGTATGAAGAGACAAATAAGTATATGTGTTTCGGTGACTGTGACCAGAATTCTCTGTGACGGATATCAGTCAGTCACTATTGTTTGAAGTTAAAGCTATCACAGAATCATGGGTAAATCAGGTTTATTTTAAGCAAAGCTTCATTACATGGCCTTGAAAATATGCTTTCATACTGAAGTTTGAACATGAGATTCTCTTTTGGAAATCCTTTTCTAACAAGATGTTAGAAGGTTAGAAAGTTTGAAGACCTTGTTTATGATGGTGAGAACTTACTAGCTGTCACGAAGTGTTGGGGTGACTCTCCATACCTTCATGCTAAGAACTCATAGGCATAGGGTTCCTTTGCGTACTAGGTAAATAGGGGGCTTTGAAACTTTTCAGTCTATAGGGAAACTGGTTAGATCAGGTGTGAAATCCAGGATGCCAACATCACAAGCTTTTGGAGAAAGTGATAATTCAGTAAACCCGAGTAAGATTGTTGAGCAAAAGCAGTAATAATTAAGCTGTCTCTTACATAATGAAATTTGGTGTTTTAAATGTGACCACTAGGTGGTATTTATAGTCAGTATGTTTTAAAGATTTAAAATTTCTTAGATTTGTTGATGTTGAGTTCATACCATTATCTTGCTGACTTAATTTTTTAAATATTTTTTATTGTGATAAAATATACACAACATAAAATTTACCATTTTAACTATTTTTAAGTTTACAGTTCTGTGGCATTAAGTATGTTCATATTGATCTGCAACCATCATCATCTCCAGAACTTTTTAATCATCTACAAATGAAACTCAGTACCCATTAAACACCAACTCCCCATTCCCCACTCTCCCTCAGCCGTGGTATCCACTTTTCTACCTTTTATCTCTGTGAATTTATTGTAGGTACCTCATAAGTAAAATCATGCAATATGTATCCTTTTGTGTCTGGCTTATTCCACTGAGTATAAAGTCCTCAAGATTCATCCATATTGAAGCATGTATCGTAATTTCCTTCCTTTTTAATGCTGAATAATATTCTAATGTATGTGAATACTACATTTTTTTTTTTATCCATTCATCCATTGATGGACACTTGGGTTGCTTCTACCTTTGGACTGTTGTGAATAATGGTGTTATGAATGTGGGTGTACAAATACCTGATCGAGTCCTTGCTTTCAATTCTTTTGGATATAAACCCAAAAGTGGAATTGCTGGGTCAAATGGTAATGCTGACTTTATTTTTAACACATTTCATTTTATTTATGCTCTTATGACATTTGTTTTTATAATACAGTTAACAGAATTTTATAACCTTATTAATAGAGTTTATCATATAAACAATAAAAAAGGCAAAAACATTAAAAGAACACTTTTTAAACTTTTTAATTTTGAAATAGTTTTACAGAAATTTTGCAAATATAGTATGGAGGGTTCCTTTGTATATCTATCACCTAGTTTCTGCCATTGTTAACATCTTACATAATCATAGTACAATTACTGAAACTAGGAAATTTGCATTGATACAAACTTATTAACTGATCTACAGATCTTATTTAAATTTCAACAGTTTTATCTCTAACGCCCTTTTTCTCTAGTCCAGGATCCAATCTAGGATCACATATTGCATTTAGTTGTCATGTCTTTTTAAGTCTATTATGGTTTCTAGTTCCTCAGCCTTTTTTGTCTTTTGTGATCTTATCACTTTTGAAGAGTCCTGGTCATGTATTTGTAGAATGTTCCTCAATTTGGGTTTGTCTGTAGTTCTCTCAATTATTCTGCAAGGTTTCTTCACTGTAAATTTACTGTTTTTCCCTTTGTAATTAATATGCATCTTGTGGGGAGATACTTTGAGACTATACAAAGGTCCTGTTTCTCATCATACTTTCTCTCAGTAATTGTAGCATCCATCAAGGGTTCTTGGCCACATCAGTGATTCTGTGGCATTTGCTCAGTGGTGACTTTTTCTTCCAGTCATTCTTTCTGATGTTTAAAGTTTGAAATTCTATTGTATGGAAGAGCAGTCCCTTTTCTCCCACTTATTTATTCAGTTACTTAATATATGTCAGTATGGATCATTAATATTTATTTTAGTCTGTGGGTTATAATATAGTAATATCATTATTTGTTTTATTGCTCAAAGTATTTCAGCTTTGGCCATTAGGAGCTCCTTCAGGGTTGTTCCTGTGTCCTTCCGCATGTTCCTGTAGTTTTTGTTTGTTTTGAGTACTTTCTTATTTTCTGGCACCACAGATGCTTTAGGTTCATTTTGTATGTTCTATACCATAGCTTTAAAATCATTTCTTTCTCCTTGGTTCCTTTCATTGGAGGATGATATTTAGAAACCAGTATTTGGGCATTAGGTCTACTCATTGCTACTGAGGTGTCACTGTTTCTGGACCTAAAGAACAAAATATTTTTAATGAATTCCTTCTCTCAAGACTCTCTAATCTCTCTCCATTCTTTATTTACAGGTTCAAATATTACCTAGTTATGATTAATGTATATTTTACTTTTTTCCCCCCAATACCTTTTGTGTTCTTAGACATTTCACCTAGGGACAATGGTATTTTAAATAGCTACTTTGAAGGTATTATAGTACTCATCTGCATTAACATTAGTTTAATTATTCCCTTTTATTTGATTTTTTTAAGTTCACATAATCTTTGTACAAATAAGCCCTTCTTCTTTTGAAATATTTCTTGTGATACAGTTCTAAAAGTGGGATCACTGTGTTAGATGACAGTTTTATGGCTCTTAAAAAATATACGGGTCAAATGAATTATTTAAATTTTTTTTCTTTTTCTTTTTTGGTGAGGCAACCCTTAGTTGACCTCACAGATTGCAAGGACCTTGTCAGCTTATAATCACTTATTTTTTATTTTTTATACCTATAGCACTTGATCTTCCTAGGTGGTCTCCCATCCAAGTACTAATCAGGGCCAACCCTGCTGAGCTTCTGAGATCAGACAGGATGAATTATTTAAAACCTTAAACAGAAAACTGGGGAGAAAATGCTCCCCAGAAGTGGTCACATTTTTAAAAGACTGAAATAATGACTCTAACATGTAATTTACATATATATATATATATTTAGAACTATACTTAAACTATTTGAAATTTAAATAAATTATGTTTAATTTCTTTTTAGGAACTTTCAAAATAAAGTCTCTGTGTACATCGTGTCTATTTCTGAGGTGTGCTTTCTAGGAATATTAATATAAGGTTTGTTTAGGACAACAAGAACTTAATGAAGAAAATTGATATAGGCATTTCCTAAATAGCTAATGACCTACCTGGTATAGAATAGTAATCATCGTATTAAATTTCTGTTCAAGGGGAAGAAATATCAGGCTCTGATATCAGTGGGTCAGAGGAGGAGGATGATGAAGAGGGTGAGGCTGGAGAAGATGGAGAAAAAAGGAAAAAAAGACGGGGTAAGTTCTTCTTAGTTCTATAAATTAACTGGTATTGCTACTTAATGATGGTTCAACATTCCCAGGGCAGTAGAGTGCATGCCTTTTATTTTACCATTTTTAGTTATGATAGCAATTCAAATAGAGGAAGTATGCCATGTTTCTGGTTAACTTTGCATTATGTTTTCCTTCTATACTGAGCTCCCATTTATAGTTTAATTAGAATATTATATGTTCCGGGTTTGTTTGTTTTTTAATTTAGAATTGTTAAAATCTGTGATAGTGGATATACCATTTAAAAATTTCATGTAGGGTTTTAATTTTATGTGGGACTCTCATCTGTGTTAGGAACCTAAACTTTTTAGGAAATTAGGATAATGTGGATTTTTCTCAAGCAGGATTAGGCTTTAGAAGTTACTGAATTTTTAAATAATAAATTTGTATAAGAATTCTATTTTTTAATTTAATTTTTTTCTTTATAAAATGTACTTTTATTCTCACCCTGTTATTGGGCATTTGTTGCCAAGTGTGGATTCAGACTGTTTATTGTGATAAAGATGTAGATAGTATGCAAAAGAGAGAGACATATTATAATGGCCTACATTTCATATCTTTTTATCCTAAATATTTATTTCAGAACTCTCTTCCATTAATGTGGATCATTGTTTTCAAGCTGGTACATATTTTGCTTGTCTTATTAAAATGATCTTGCTGAAAATACACCCATCACTGCTTGATCAAGAGTCCCAAATTTAAAAGCTATATTTTATAAGACAGGAAAAGCATGATTTAGAGCAAACGTTGGCAAAATATAGTCAGCTGGCCAAATCTAGCCTACCACCTGTTCTTTGTTAACAAAATGTTATTAAACAGCCATGCTCATTTGTTTGCGTATGGCCTGTGGCTGACTGTTTTCACATGAGACTGCATGGCCTGCAAAACCTAAGCACTTATTATCTGTACCTTTACAGAAAAAGTTTGCCAACCTCTGATTTAGAGAAATGGTTTTGTGTTCATACCTATTTTTTCAGAGTAAAATATTCAAAGCTAAAGCAGATACTGGATTTGTTAAAAATAAAATTCTAAATAGAAAAAAATGCTATTGTTTCGTACGTTAAAATATTTATTAGTAAGGTACCTTCCTTTCAGGCTTAGAAATTTTAAAATGTTCAACGAGCTTTTCAAAGTTTTGTCATGAAACCTTAAAACATGCCTAATTACATCTGATAGTTCAGTGTTTTAGAGGGAAACGAGTGAAACTGGAGACAAACCAACCTCTCTCTAATGAAGGGCAATTTATCATTTCTATAATTTTAATTGTACACAACTTTAAATTTTAAAACTCAGTTTCTTTAACGAACTGTCACCAAATGACTTATTTTATTCTCGTATTTCCAACCCTCTGAATTACTGTGTTTAGGGTGAATAGTGAGTGGGGTTCGCCCACAGTTGATGCTTAGAGGAATACAGTTTCTAGTTCCCCTGGTTGGCTTTGTTGTTAGAGAGTATTGGCTAGACTACCAAGACTGGTTTTAAGGGAAAGTAAGTTTTAGTTCTTTAATACAAAGCTTGATTGTCCTTTAAAATTCTCTGAATTTTTCTCTGTATGTATTCCTTCTCGTTTCCTTTTTCTTTGGTTCCCGTTGGGCTCATTTCTTTGTCTTCCAGGCAGTAGCAGCAGCAGTAGTTCAGACTCCACATGTTCTGTCATAGAGAAACCTCTGGATAAGTTCTTGCCTAGTGAGTGGTAGGCTCTTAAATTCTCTAACAGAGCTTTGGCTTTTCCATCACCCATGGCCTTCATTTGAGAAATGCTGCACTGCTCCCTGTCATCACTTAAAGAATATGTGTTGGACTTCTCCTTAGACCAAGCATGTGATGATTCCCCTTCCCCTTCATTGCTTCCAGTTACCCATAATTGTTAAAACATATGCTTAAGCTTATGTTTGAGACAATGGAAGAGAAATTCATGCTTTTGCAATTGAGATAATGTAAAGAGAGCTAGTAAGCTGTATAAAAGAATAATTCTTATTGTTCCTTTTCATGTTTCATGACAAATTTCTAATCCTAGTCAGTATAAGAGACATCTAATAACAAATCCTGAATTTCGAAAAGTCTAAATTATATTTGGAAGTACACCAGTGCCCATTATAACATGTCTTACAGTTTATAAATGTTTTATACTTTGGTGTCCTCTTCTTAGGGTAACTTAAGATTGAAAGCTCCCAAATAATAAAAAAAAGTAAAATTTGAAGCAAGGAAAGATAAATTGAATAGTATTTTATATCAAATAGCCATCTATCCCTATTTCTAAATTACCTGATTGATTTTAAGAAATTTTCTAAAGTATGATTTTAGAATTCAGATCCACACGATATTGTTTTTGCAGGATCTATTGACTTATTTCCAACCTAAAGGCTTTTTCTTAAACCTTAATTAAATTGAAAAGTATTATTAATTTTATTTATATTTTATTTTCAGAAGGAAAGGGATTGATGCTTGTACTAGTTTGCAGCTTACTGCCTTTTAAAACATTATCTGTATACTTAACCTTTCAAAACTAATAGCAAAAACATTTGGTTATTGTTCATATGCTTTTAGCATTATAGAGGAAGAATTCCATGAATATTAAGAATTGTTTTCTCTGTTGACAGTTCTTAAATTTTACCAAAAAAATTTCAAGTTGCTTTAGAAACCATATAGAGGTATTATTTTGTATTATAAAAAAATACAAAGAAATACAAGAAAATATCTGAGTGAGAGGCATTATAATTTAATTTTCTGTTATAAAACTTACCTTAATCCTTAAAGACTAGTGATATGAAAGTATGATATGAAATGAGTTGTGCTTTGTTAAATTTAACAGAAATTTTAGCTCTATTTGTTTAGCTAGCACAGGTTGTTAAGTTCTTCTGTAGTGATATGGGTGTGTTGAAGTAGAGAGATGCTTGTCCCAGCATGTGATTACTGTGTGTAACTTGTATGTACTTTCCCTTTTAAAAATATGAATGGCCTTTTTTTAAGGTGTTCTTTGCTTGAATCATCAATTGGTCATTCACTTCTGTAGCATCATTATTATAATTATCCTTAACAATCTACTAATAGATTGAATGCAAGTTTGTTTTATACAGGTGTACTTCACTTTGTGCAATAAAAATTCTTTTCTGAAAAAATTACTTATAAATCAAGTTGGAAAATCAAATGCATTGAGAGAACTTGTTGCCTTTAAATTTTTTTTTCATCAAATCCTTTTGTTAATCAAATAATCACTATAAATTACTATGATCTTATTTTGGGTCACAGTTTTTGGGTTGGATTTTCTTAAAGAGAGGCACACCTGTAACAGATCCTTATATTGGAAGAACATTGAATTGGGAAATTTTGAATATGTACAGTGTGACTTTTGCTACTTTTAACTTATTAACTTTTTAAATTGGCTTAATTTTCTGTTTTGCTCTTTTAGAATACTTCCCAGGTCTTAGCAGGTTCCCAATTCTATGTCTACTGTGATTATACCCATATAGTGCTGAACTGTTATATTGTTTGGGAGTCAGTGTGCACTCTTGAGATTGATTTGAATTATAATCTTAGACTAAATTAATATTATCTCTGCTTAAATTACATCTCTAATTGTGTTGAATATACTTTACTTTTTACATAAAACTGCTCTTTTCCAGTCTTGATAATGATTTATTTCTATACTTATACTATAAATAAATGCTAGTATACATTTTTCTTTGTTTTATATAAGAATAATGTTTTTCTTTTTTTCCTCCTCATCTCTGTGCATATGCTTCCTGTCTACGATTTGCTTACTACTTCTTATTGAAAGATCAAGCAGGTTGGTGTGATTGATTTGCACTCCACATGGTACAATTATTTAAACTTAAAAGAATTTTGTCATTTAATTATATTATGTTTTTTAAATTTAATATTTTTATAAGGTAAGTATCCATCTTTTGTATTTAAAAAAAATCTTTCAACAAAAAACTTTTTCTAAATTATTTCAAAAAATTTACTCGGGTTTTTATTGAGGAAGATATTAGGAACATTCTTGTTTCCAAATTATCTTTTTAGGGGAACAATTCAGAAGTATTAGATTGACAGTGACAAACACACATGATGTGCTAGACTTAATTAACAAAATAGACAAAAATAAACGTATCACCAGAACCAAATGCATAATCTTTTTTTCTAAATTCTTAAGGACCCATTAAGCCAAATTTTGGAAATATAAATTATTTCACAGTCAAGCATTTTTTTCCTTTTTTTAAAAGTGAGGTATCAAATGCCTGGTTATGTATGCCCATGGGTGCTTTTGTAATGAAAATTAGATTAATTCAATTAACAATTCTTTGAGATTCTTCCATTTAACTCTACCTTGCCAAAGTTCACCTTCACAGTTTTGGATAGAGCACATGGCACAGGGCAATTAAAAATATTACTTCCTATTTGTCTTAATTACTCTATGACATTAACAATTTTTTTAGATTTACTTATCTGAAATCTTGTGCTGAATTCTATTATGCAGTATTAGAAGAAGCAGCATTTTTTGTTCGTTTGGTTTGGTTATGATCTTTTAAAAAATTAATATAAATGTGACTTTTAGTGATGTCACATTTTTAAGTGCCTGGTTAGGAGAGTTGGTACATATTTATATTTAGCTAAAATATTATTTGGGGAGAAATATAATGATTTATCAGAGTAATTCTGACAATAATATGTTACTGAAATATTAGACTTTTGAAACTGAACCTAGCTGTGTATGTATACGGGGTCATGTTTATGAAAATGTTAGAAGAGCACAATAAGATCTTTGTTGCTACAGCATCAGTTGGAAAATATTGCCTGGATGGTTTTGAATAGCTAATGCAATTTAGGCATAGTACTAATTCATCAATAGGCATGTGATTTTGTATTTCTACATATAAATTCTTTTTATTTCACTGCTTCGTAATGGGTTTGGAGACTATGTTTTTAACTGCTAACAAAACAATTAGAACCCTAGAAGCCTAAAAAATTAACGTATGTATGTTGATCAGATCATTTCCTCTATAACATCAGTATTCATGTCTTCACACATTGTTTTTTTTGTTTTTTGTTTTGTCTTAACGTAACTGCCATTTTTTCTTTAAATATTTGTAATTCTGAGGTGGAAAGGAAGTTATAATTTATTACATATACAAACAGTTTGTACCTGAACTTACACATTTTCCCCTCAAATTTCTAAGAAATATTACCAATGGAAAATTCTTTCTAGGAATTCATTTACAATAAGGGTTAGATTACTTTTCTGAATGACCTTTTAACAGTGTAATTCAGAACACCCAGGTGGCTGTGCCACAGAGGCCGCAGAATCAGGTCTCCATCCCGACTTGGAATGCAATGAATCACACCACACCGAAGCATGAATTTGGATCAGTGCTTTTATTTACTCTTTTATTTAGCTTATTTGTTTTGTGGCTTAAGTTTGGTTTGGACTTATATTTCTGTGGGAATGAGGGTTTAATATATTTTAATCCCTTAGGGTTTTTAATATAATTTTATTCTAAAGAATTAAAGCCTATGAATGATTTTCTGTCTCATGGTTCCAGAAAGAATGTATTCAGATACGTATCTCCATCATCATTATTTTTCAGTTCTCTTTCCTTGTTAGCAGGAGAAGTTAGCTTTTGGGTGGAGACATTAACAGTTTATAAAGTCTTCTGGTTTACACTCTTCTGTGGTCCTTTGGGAAGGAAGTTAATGACAGAAAGCTTTCAGGAGAGTCTCAGACCAGTTCTGCGAAAAGTTTGATCGTTTTTCTGAAGGAAAGTATGTTTCAAAGAAATTGTATTACCAGAAATGAATGATCTTTGACTCAGTTTCATAACCAGTTTAATCTGCTAGTTTTTATTTTCTTTTTGATTTTTCATTTTAATCTCATGATTTTGAGATTCCTTCAGGAAACTTTTATCTAATACTATATGTACAATTTAATACTTTTATTTATGCTATTTGTATGTAAAACACTCTACTAGACATTATAATAAACATTAAAATAAAAATAATTGCAAGCTGTATTTCCAGCTTTATTATTTTGTAGCATTTCTACTTATATTTGACATTTGTCATGTTTTACCTGACTTGGGGAGATTTAAGGTTTTGCGTCTGACATAATGTTATTTTAGTTATGCATTTAAGATATGTCATGACAGCTCAGCAACTGTAAAATGCCTGGTTAATTACTATGTAACTATACTATGTAACAATTAGTATAGAATTTTTTCCTGTAAAAGTATACTATGAAATAAAATATGTTCAAGTAATTTTATTAAACAAAAATTTTATAAACATTCTGAAGATACAAAAAGACTACTTTGAGTCCTGCCTGATAATTTTATCTGTTCATTTTATACCTATATGTGACTTTTACTTACTAATTTAATAAATTTGAGGAGGTGTTTTGAGAAGCTACTTGATTTTGTACCTGGTTATCAGAAAAAAGTAATCGTATTGCTTTTTTGATCATATATGTTATTTGGGGATACATATAGATTGTTGCTTTTTTAGTTTAATTGGCTTTCCTGTTAATCTCTCTTTTTCTTTTTCCCCCCTGCTCATCTTTTGCTTCTCTTTCACTTACTTTTGTTGTTAGTTATCTCTGCACAATTGGACGACAGTTTGAATTTAACAATTAGTTAAAATATTCTTCTGGGAACATCAAATATATTATTCATTTGATTTCCTTAAAATGTTGATATTTGATTTTATATTATTGAGGAATATATCTTATAAAGATGAAGAGAATTTGTACAAGTCTGAAATGTTGGCTCTAAAGTGATTGTTGCAATTAAATGACTCAAATAGGTAAAAAGAAAGTTTCCCCAGATAAGATGGTTGAAATGCAAGCAAAAATTGATGAGGAGAGAAAAGCACTTGAAACAAAGCTCGACATGGAAGAAGAAGAAAGAAACAAGGCTAGAGCTGAATTAGAGAAACGAGAAAAAGACCTTCTTAAAGCCCAGTGAGTATCACTGAATTGAGATAAATTCGTGATTTAAATTTCTGGTATTTTTCATAAGATGTATAAGCAAGAAAATTGAATAGTAATTAAAAGCTTGATATTTGTCTCCACAGTACCTATTTTTGGATAGAAGGTTTCATTGTATATGTCGTATATCTAAAAATTATATCTGTTTTGATTGTTTCCCCTCAATGTGGGAGGAAAAAAAATCAGTGAATTCTAATTAGTTATAATTAAATCATACTACCCAGTGCTATAATTTGATAAGGATGTTACATAATTATATTCCTGTTGAAATTTTGCATCCAAACTCTTGTTAAATTTTGGGAAATCATGTTGGTAGAATAGTAGATAATCAATGAATATAGAGTATTCTCATTTTAATCAACAGACAAGAGCATCAGTCTTTGCTAGAGAAATTATCTGCGCTGGAGAAGAAGGTAATTGTTGGTGGTGTTGATTTGTTGGCGAAAGCTGAGGAACAAGAGAAACTTCTTGAAGAATCTAATATGGAACTGGAAGAAAGGAGGAAGAGAGCTGAGCAGCTTCGCAGAGAACTTGAGGAAAAAGAGGTGATGTGATTTTTTGGCCTAAGGTATTTAATTTTTCTAGTGAAAAGTGAAATATCTATACTCTTGATAAAATTTTAAAGCAGATCTATGGGTTATGTTGAAGATAATGGTTACTAAACATTTATATTATTTGTTAAATAAATTTTTGGTTTAATGAAAATTATTCTGAAGTTTATCAGTTTTTTTTCATAGCAAGAACGTTTGGATATTGAAGAAAAATATACCAGTTTGCAAGAGGAAGCACAGGGAAAGACCAAAAAATTAAAGAAAGTTTGGACTATGCTGATGGCTGCGAAGTCAGAGGTCGGTCTTTTAGAAATTACCTATTAATGTCGTTCTGAATTTTTTAAAAAAGAATTTCTTTGAGTATGATTAAGAATCCTAAAGAAATCATAATGTGTGTTTACAGTTTTAAAGAAAGAAATTGTTTCCTTTATATGCAATTGTTAATTTTAGCTATTAAACAAAATTTTTTATTTCTAGCCTTAACTCGTGACGTGGACCAGACAGGAGTAGCGTCACTCTGCCCATTGCTTTTGTGAAAGAACTGGGCAAGCTCATCCTAGACCAGTACCTTGGTTCAGATTCAGCTGTTTTGTACTTAAAATCTTGTTGGTTCTTAGTATTCTCATTGCTTTTCCTGTAGATGGCTGATCTCCAACAAGAACATCAGAGGGAGATCGAAGGCCTACTGGAGAACATTCGACAACTTAGCAGGGAGCTTCGGCTTCAGATGCTTATTATTGATAACTTTATACCTCAGGATTATCAGGTAAGAGAGAAGTCTTCTGACCTAGATATTAGGTCACTGAGTTGGGGTTAAGGAATAAGGAAGTATAATTTGTCATTTCATTGGTGGTAAATATTTACATTTCAGTTGACAATAAAATTTTTTTGAATGAACACCAGCACATTTCACTTCAGCTGTTAACTTTTCTTAATACATAATTCTCTGTTTGAGTACCTCAGTATCTAAAGAATTTCTCAACTCTTTGGAAGAATCCAGATTCATGTACAATTGGCCGTTGAATAGTGTCATTTCATTATAATGTTGATGTAAAAAATATTGATTCCTGGCCAGGGCCACTGTCTGTGTGGGGTTGGCATATCTCCCCATGTCTGCGTGGTTTGCCTTCAGCTTCCTCCCACATCCCAAAGATATGCACGCAAGGTAACTGGCGTATCTGCATTGTCTCAGTCTGAGTTTGTGTGTGTGTGCATGTGATGCCCCCAGCGATGAAAGGGCTTCCTCTTTAAGGTGGGTGCCTGCTTTGCATCCTGAGCTGCTGGGATAGGCTCCAGCTACCCGTGAATATTTTTCCCTGAGTTGGCATAAATGGGTTGGAAAATAATTATCTTACTTGTCTTTACTAATCTAAAGTGTATGTATAGCTCACATTTACTTCAGTGTTTAATATTAGAAGTGTTTTAGGTCTTTATTTAGAAGTTTGGTGATGTTTTTGTGACCAGACGTATGCCATAGAAGCTTAACTTTTGCTTATATCAATTAACCTATGGTAAAACTGGTTTCATTATATGTCGTTTCGCTTAAAGTCGCAGTTTCCAAGAACCTATTGATGACGTTAAGTGAGGACTTACTGTTATTGCAATCAGAATCAAGGTATAGGTCCTGTTTATTCATTCAGTGTTCTTTATTCTATAAATAGAATAAGCAGAACTCCTGTGCTAACTTTTTCTCCCTGATTATGGATGCTAATTCTGTGTGTGTGTGTGTGTGTATGGTAAAATATACATAACAAATTGACCATTTTAACTACTTTTAAGAGTACATTTCAGTAACATTAAATGTATTCCCAGTGTTGTACAACCATCACCGTTATCCATCTCCAGGTGGATGCTAATTCTTAATTAGTGAAATTTAAAAATCTCAGGCTCTATTTTTTTTTAACTCAAAGTTTTTACCTTTCCAGTACATTTTAGTGAACTTTAACATACTGGTTTTTTTTTTAGAAATTTATTTTAAATCTGTATATAGCTTTAAGAGATTTGTCTGAAAATAAGCCGTAGTATTTTTTTCCTTTGGACCTCAAGTGCACAGCATTAATCTTTGGTTCTTGGTACACTCCTCTTATTGGTCCTTGGATGGCCTGCTCTGATTTAGTTAGTTATTTTGTAGTGAACTCATCACCCGAAACAAAAGCTAGGACCGTTACAGTAACCTGCTTCCGATCAAATGTCTCCTTCTCCCCTTTTCTGTCTATTTGCCTCTTCTAGCTCAAGGTAACCATCATCCTGAATCCCACATTCTTCATTTCCTTGCTGTTTATTTTTATATGGTTTAATTGCATCTATATACATTTCTTAAAAGCATATATTTTTAAATTTATAAAAAGTATATCATGTAGTACATAATGTTTTGAGACTTTTCTCCTTAATATATTAAGATTTTAGTGCCATGAATATTTTTCAATATTTTAAATGTTTTTAAAGATAAAAAGTAGGCTGTCTTTGACTCTTTTGAAAGGAAATGATTGAAAACTACGTGCATTGGAATGAAGACATAGGAGAATGGCAGCTGGTAAGTATTACCTTTATCCTTTCATGTAATATTTGAAGGGTACTTCCTGTAGACTATGAATTTTGCTGGCTTTCATGGGGAGAAAGGTGGTCCAGAGGATGAATTAGATGAGAATCTGGTAGGGTGGATAAGATGTTTTTTCTAATGACTGTATTATAACACACAGAATATTTGGTCGAAATGGTGTAGGTCAGTGAAACAGGACTGAATGACCTCTGGGTCCCCTTCTGTTCTAGCATTCAAATCATGTTTTATGAGTGTAACATCAGTATATCTCATAGCAATTTGTTTATTCACAGTATTAATTGCTAATTGTGACATTTGTCCTCTGCTTCTTTTTTCCTTTTTTTGAGAAATGTGTTGCCTACACAGGAAATAACATGAGGAAGCAGACTCCAGTTCCTGACAAAAAAGAGAAAGATGTAAGAGTGCTTTTTTTCCCCAAAAAAAGTACACTTGTTTATAGGAATGTGGGTCACGGTGTTATCAACATGATAGCTATTAATCAGCTCTGCTGAAAAGTTGGCTCATCTTTTGGTAATAGAGGCTCTAGAATGGGGTAGTTATTGGGACAGTTCTGCTCACCTCAGTCATAATGCAGGTTTATTTCTACCACAAGAGTAGCTCAGAGTCATCTTTGAAGCCACTCTTCGCCACCTTTTTGAGTCATGGGGATATGGTTAGAGACTAGAGTGTCGTTTTCAAAGCTAGTCCTTTTTAAAGCTGTTAGAAATAACAGCTTTAGGGAGAACAGCAGCAGTTCCTTTTTACTACTAGGAATTTATAGTGTATTATGCTTCTTCACCAACCCTTGGTGAATGCATTTGAGATAAATGGCACTAGAAGAAGATATCTTTAGACATTTACGTGGTCTACTCTGGTTTTTTCCTAGGCGTTTATTCAGTATTGTACATCTCTCCCCAAACTTGATTTCAGTTCTCCTCAGAGTGTCTGGCACTTGTTTCCTTTTCCAGCCCTTTGAAGCAGACCTTTCCCATGTGTATCTTGCCTATACTGAGGAGAGCCTCCGACAGTCCTTGATGAAGTTGGAGCGGCCACGGGCCTCAAAGGGAAAAGCAAGGCCAAAGACGGGGAGAAGGTAAGGACTGTCTTTGAATCACATGAAGTAAAGGCAATGAGAAATGCTAACTAGATATAGTTAAAGGAAATTTATCAGTGTTCTTATGTAGTTATGACTTGAGCAAATAAAACCTTGCTAAGAGATTAAGCTCTTCTAACTTCTTTAGCCTTCCTGAGTAATGGAACTTATTTTTAATGTATTTTGTTCTTTCCAAATGTCTAAGTCACCTACTGTCTTAATTCCTTGATTCTTACACTAATTTTTCTAGTGAGATGCTAATTAATTTGCTTGGTTAGACTCCCAAGGTATTGAATTCAGCTGTTCATTTTTCTGTCTTAAACATTATCCCAAGAACCTCGATTTCCTCAGTCAGGAGTTAAAACTTCTCTGGCCATCTTCCCCTCTCCTTTGGGTGCTGAGTGGTCTGTATATATCATAACATAAACCTAGGGAAGCCAGGATCTGAGAGGCTTGAGCTGGAGCTTATTTTTTCTTTTCCTGCCCTACATCAAGTACTACTTAGCTTACTTAAACTGAATGTAAGACTTTGGGGCTCCTGAAATGAGAGGAAATAACAAACTTATTTTTTCCCTTGCTTTGAGTACATAGACTTTTGAGTTATATGTAGGGTGAAGTTGTATGATTTTATTATTTTCATGTTACATAATCTCACAAGCATAACCTAACATTTATAAATTTGGACAGTTGAACTCAGGGAGAAGAAATCAGCATATTAAAAGTGCGCAGATTTTTACATTCTTTAGCATTTATGTTAAATGTTAAAAGCCAGGGGTTAAAAACTTTATATTCCAGCAGAAGCCATGCATAATGAACGTAATATTAATGAACAAAGCATAGCTGTTCAAAGAAATCCTCTTAACTCTGAAGTTAGTAAGAAAAATAACAATACAAATATGATGATAAATGGTAAGACAGTTGGCCTCAGAGTAGGCAAAATTAGCAGTGGTGGGGACTGGGGCAAAAGGGCAAGCAGTCTGTCTGAAGTGAGTGGTCGCTACCCGTCTGCTAGTAGAGGTTTTGGGAATAGAGGGCTCCTTGTTTCTGAACCTTCTTGTTTCAAAGGAGAAACCAGAAATGGAATTATTTACATGAGATCTCTCAGTTTTTAGTCACTTTTGAAAACTATGTGGACCTACAACAAACATAATTTGATAAGGTATTTAGATACAGTTTTCAGAATGCTTGTTTAAAAATATATACCTTTATGATTTAACAACAACAAAAATACATGTGAGCCAACATTAGATCAGCCAAATCCAGCATCTCTGTGAACCAGAATTAGCCTGTTGTGTTATAAAAATAATAGATGGCCATAAACATAGATGAATATACACAATAAGTGGTTTATTGATATTACATTACATGATTGTGTTCAATGCGATGTTCCTTATTAGAAGTGACAGTTCATTGTGCTAAGCAGAATGGCAGTAGACATCGTACATTAATGTGGCATTTCCATCAGTCCCTGCACATGCATCTGTGCGGTGTTACCTCAGGTGATGTGTGTCTCTGATTTTCACAGAATAAACCCGCACTGTTAGCATGCTCTGGAAGAGATTGGCCGGGGGTGGGGAGTGGTGTTCGGTCTGGCAAGCATGCAGCCCTCTTGTTCTGGCCACGCTGTCTAGTCTGGATTTGGAAATTATCACCCACTTCGTCCCTCACCACCCCGGGTAGGAGGTGGAGTGCCATGCTCTTGTACTTGCTGTAGGTGACCTTCCCTAGCCTGAAAAAAGTGGGCATGGATTGATTTCCTCACACAGTCACACATATCCAACTGTGGCCTGTCTCTAAACTATGGCTGCTGCCCTCTATTATCCACTACATAGTGTAAAGTGTTTACATTTCAATCTTTTAGGAAAGCATTTATGTTTTCTTTTTTTCTTCTCCAAATAGAAAGCGTTCTGCAAAGCCTGAAACTGTGATTGACTCTTTACTTCAGTAAGTGTTACAGACTGAAAATCTCAATAAAAATTAGTGACAGTCTCATGCCTGGACAAAATCTCTAATTAAAACAGTGAAGACTTCTGTGTAATTTCAAATAATGGAAGCTGTAAATCATGGAGTAAGACTGGAATAATTCATCTAATAACTTTTAGTCTGTATATGTTAATATAACATTAAAATTGCACAACTGGTAATTGTTCAAATTGTCGTATTACTCCACAGTTTATACTCTACAGGGAAATTGGGGGAGCGGCTCATACTATAAAGAGTTGCAGTTTAAATGTATACATAAATCTGCTAGTAATTTACTCAACTACTGTATATTTAGATAACCGAATATTCAAAATAGAAAAAATGTGTGTCCTGTTTTGCACCCACAGTAGCAGTTCTAATTGTCCTGTGTTAGGCTGTTATATGTGAATGTATGGGCTGCAAAACCAAGAAACAATTCAATCCTAATACCCTGTCTAAATATGTTCTAATTTTTATATTGTCACTCATTGCATTTTAAATACTAGATGACTGCTCTTATTGATCTGTAGAAAATTTATAATTTGACAGTCAGTCTTTAGAAGTATACATGTTTAACAAAGGTTGAAAATATGTTTCATCTGAACCTCTCAACCTTTTTGTCACTTTGAGTTCAAGTTGAATATACTTTTTTGTTCTGGTTTCATGTTCTCCTGAAACACTGAATTTGTACCTAAATATAAAAGGAGTCACAGATACAGAAAATTAAGAAGCTAAACACTGATCACTCATCTTGCCAATATGTGTCTATTTTTGAAGTGTGATTAATGGATGCTTCGAGTTCTAAATTTTGATGGAAATTGCTCTATAACTCCCAACTGAGAAAGGTCTCCATTTTCCAGAGAAAATAACCAAAGCAAGAAAAATATTTTTAATCCTTTGCCTTTAAAATACTTTTTATTTTTCTTTATATTTTATTAAAAGAAAATATTATTCCCTGAATTTCTTCCATTGACAAATCCAGTTAGCTGTATTCCTCTAAAAATAGAAATTACTTTTATAGTAAAATAAATTGAAATAGAATTGTGTTTTTTTTTTGTTGTTGACTGCTTACAAATTTTTTATTTTTTTGAACATTATGCTACACCCCTTAATATATCTTTTTATGAATTTTAAAATTATGTAATCAGCCCCGAAACACATTGGTTGCAAGTGTTGAGACTTCATAAATTAGTATTTATTAAGTAAACATTATTTTAAGACGTTTGGTTAAATATTAGTTTATACTTAGAAAGCTGTACAGAATGGGGTGAGTGAAGGTGGTGCACTTGTGAGGTGATAGTAAAAATGTGTCCACAGACTGAAAGTGCATCCCAAAGGTGGGTGGGAAGCATCCTGTGTGTGGTGTGTATTTTCTAGGTAATAAGAATTGCATTTAATGGGCAGCATTTTCTTTGTAACGTGTAAGATAGTTAGAAGTTTATAACTTACTCCGTGGGGCATTGTTTATGTACTGTGAAGACTTGAGGTGGATTTGTGTCTTGTAAAAGTTTTGTGTGAGCAGAATGTCTTGGCAGTTTTGACACACATTTAACTCTGTTATACTCGAGAGAAATCCTAATTTTATCAGGAGAAATAAAAGATGAATACTTCTTTGAAAAGTCCACATTTCTAGCCTTTACTATCCAGTTAATAAGAAAGGAATAACTTTTGCATTAAGCTCTAAAACATTATAGAAAATTTAAGCCATTATGTTAGTATTTTTTTCTATTCCATTTTATTGCAATAATGAAAAGCAACCTATAAAAAGTCAAAGTGCTGAGAAATTTAAAAAATAGTCTGCTTTAACAGTTTTTTTAAAGCATTTATGTTACAACTGATTATACCAGATGGACAATAAATATTCATCTTATGAAATACCAAAATTAGATACTTGAGGCAGGCCTGAGTAATCCATATGAAAACACGGACAATGACTTTAGAGCTATTTACTTAGCTCCAGTCTTCACAGTTCTGTGGTTTCTTCACATTTACTATGTCTTTGTGCACAAATGAAATATTTTGTAACTTCAGTCTTAATTTCATAAAAGGGGATCGATGAACAGACTTGCCCATTATGTGAAATCAGCAGATTTAAAATAGGTTTTTGAATGGCTATTTTCTTTTTAATTTAAAAAAGTAGTATTTATTAAAAGGAGCCTTGGTAGAGGTTGTTTGTGATATGTTCTTTAATAAACTTTGTAATTGTATATACTAATAATTAGGATATTAAAATAATAGTATTCCCCATTTTTGTTTAGACCGTTATAAAGTATAAAATTAATCAAAGGAGCGGAGAGTCTGCATCCATGTGTTTATTCCGCAAGTAGAATCCATTCGACAAGCTGTGTCATCTACTTTCTAGGAAAAGGAGCCCTTTTTCTGTAGTAAGAAATTCGTTACTTCGAGGTTGGCAGGTGGTGCTGCTTTATTTGTAACATGTTTTTTAAATTATAATTATGGTTTTGGGGTTGTTTTTTGTTTTGTTTTCCTTTTAGTCTTTTAAAAATGTCTTTCCCCTTAACTCTTACCTGAAGGAAAGTCCCTCTCTTTCCCACAGGGCTGTGAATTAAGGAATGGGTGGGGTTTACATTTAAGCACACCAGTGTCTGCCCAATTTCTTAATGTATACATTTGTTTTCCTTTTTAGTTATTCTTTGTTCTTAAAATGCTAGAAGAAAACATAGGTCTTCCTAGTGCCTTCGAGCTTATACTATAGTCTGACTGATTTAAATCATTAATAACTTCAAAAGTATTATTACACTACTGTATACTGGCCAGAATTACAAATTGTACTGTGAGTTTGTTGCATTAATTTCAAAAGCCACACTTCCATCATATTTTATGTATAAATTGTATTTGTTCAAGTTGTACATATTGATATTGTATATATACGTGCAGCATGGGTAAATAAGAAATAAAAGTGTTTACCTAATGCCGGTAATAGTTGTCTGCTTCTTTACAGAACTCATTTTGTGTTTACATCCATCCCGTTACTAGTAGGCAGGCCCTTTGTGCTTGGCATCTGGGTTTCGCATGGTTAGGTAGGCCTGCTTAATTTCACACCCAGAAACCACCATAAGACAGTAACAGGAGAGATGTTTTTGAATGTGCTCCTTCTCATTGATAAACTTTTTTTTCACCAAAAATGTTGCTACCCAGTTTTGTTATCCTTTTCTCATTGGGTGATTGAGAACAGAAACTTGAAATGTGCATGTGGAATATATCTCACCAAAAAGTAAAAGGAGACATTTCCAAGTGGTAACCATGCGATCTCTTTCAGAATATATTAATGAGCTTAAAATATCTCTAAAGCAATAATATTGCTTGGATTATTGTTCATCCTGGGTTCTTTTGACAAACATTTATTGGTTTCCAGGCAGAGCGCTATGAGGCCTTAAGAAATTCAGAGATCATTGAGAAGCTTTGATTTTTGTAGGCAGATTTCAAAGGACTTAAATGTGCTTTCGGTGTAGGAGAGGAGACTCCTCTGGCCATTTTAGGCTTGCTCTCCCTTCCCAACTGCTAGCTTATGTAATAAACTCCTACATGTGTGTAGGCTGTGAAGCTAAATGAAAGGCCTGCCATGGCATAAAAAAGGTAGTAAATAGTGCTGCCTTCGCACCCCTCTGCCCTTCTCCCAGGTTGAGTTTTGGAGCTATGATACTTTCATCAAGCAACCTGGTCCATCCCATCTTTTCCTGAAGACCCTCCAGAAATCTTTTAAAACCCAAGTACAAACAACCCACTGTCAGCCTGAGGGACCACAGTTAGCCTGTGCCTAGGGGAGCAGTTAACACAGCTCTGAAAGCCACAACTTAAAGGAGCTGGAGGAGTCTTCTAAACACATTTGTTACAACATTATCTGAATGTCTCATTCTTAAGCCGTTTCATTTGCAAAGCAAATCAGATATTCAGTCCTCCTTCGGAAGTTGAACAAATGTGTGGGAAAATGATTATGAAGAGGCTACTTCAAAAAGAACCTGTTTCCTCTCAGCATTTATCTTGGGCTTCCTGTGACCCAATCTTCAAGCTACTTTTATCAACATTATCAGAACATCACTTTGTCTTACCCAAACACGTTTATGGCTCTAAAGAATATGACAGATCAGACATCCTTCCACACCTGCTCCCCTCCCCCACTCTTTTTAAGAGGGCCGGGGAAATTTTAGTTTTTAATCAAAGGCTTTATTTCTCCAATTGTACAAAGGAATTCAACTGGGACTTTACAACTGAATATGGTCTTTCTCAGAGTTGATACCAATCTTAGCAAGAGGATATTGCCTAACCCAACCCAAAAGTACCAGAGTCATCACAGAAATACTATGTTGACCTGGATTTCTATTCCAACATAAGTTATGCTACTTGGTCATCAGGGGTCTTCTGGATTTACCGTGTGCCTATCCTGTGCTGAGCAGAAGGTCCTTAAAGCTCAGTCTTCCCCAAGGGGGAGAGGTGGCCCTGTAAATGGAGAATGACAGCGTGGCCCATTGAAGGCTATCATGAAGAGGGTGAATGGTGAGCTGCCTGGCACAGCATTCTTCCTTAGCAACTAACGTCGTGCCTAGCTCAGTCTACCTGACTGAAAGGGCAGAAAAGTCTTCTCAGGGGAAGAGCTGATGAGGCGTTAAAGCCATCCAACACGTGGGGAAAGGCGTTCCAGGTGGAAGGAGCATCGTGAGTCTGGATGCCATGTGCTTTGGTGATGTGTTTGAAGTAGGACAAAGGTCTGGGGAGAGCTGAGCCTGCAAAGGAAAGGAATAGGCCAGTATCCTACTGTGAGTTTCTGTGAGCCATGGGAAGTCACACATGGATTTTAGGTGGGTCACTCACATCGTTTGTGTTTTAGAGAAACTGCTGCTGAAAAGATTGTGAGGGATTGGAAAGGAGGGTGCTAGGAGGGCAGATGATATACAGCTGTGCCCGAGGCTGAACTGGCCACAAGCCAGAGCTGCAAACCTCCCTCACTCCTCAGGTGGCTCTCCTGCACTCACGACTGGTACCTCGACTGATGGAATACGTGTCTTCTCTTTACTCACATTGCCTAGCAGGTAGCCAGGTGTGCAGTCAGCACACAAAACATCCTTGTGTTTGGTTTAACACTGGCTATTGGAAACAAGAAAGGAACAGACAACTCACAGATAAAGTCGAACTAGGAAGAAGTTGACAGGAAGGATGGATTAGAAGAGAAACATTTCAGAAAGCTGAAGTGAGAATGTCTGAGAGCTTAGGGCAAAGACGGGTTCAGGAAATTCTCGGCAGGGCAGCTGATGCAGCTCCACCTGGGAATGGAACTTGAGCTGACAAGTGGAACCAAGAACTCAGCCCTAACACTGGAGAAAGTGCTTGCCTTGCCCTCTGTGGAAGCTGGTAGAAACTGAGAAGCCAACCTTGCATGCCGATAGGCCAGACGTGTCTTGCTCTGTGAGAAAGTTTTGCATTGCTGTCTGCCCTAAAATTCCTCATTCTCAGATGATTTGGTCACCTTGAGATGCTGATGGAGATGACATGGGAGCATGGTGGGAAAAAAGACAGGGCAGGGTTACTGGCATGAACACACCGATAGCTGCAAGGGAGCCCCTGATGCGTTTTTATCAGAGGCCAGCATTCCTAACTGCGCCCCAAGGACGTTTCAATAAAAGACAGCCATAGATTTGAGCAGAACGTTTTTTCCTTTCATTTGTTTATTCAATAAGTATTTATTATCTACTAAGGCCAGGTAGAGGTGTAATATATTCATAGGTAGAAGGTGGTGGTAGCTGACAGCAGGGAGGGAGTGCTTCAGTCTTTGCTGTCAGTGTCACCCATTTCATGCTCAGGCAGGCGTGGGCTGTGGCTAAGTCTCCTAAATAAATGTGCTTAAGTGACAAGCATCTCAACTTTCACTTAATTATGAACTTTCTTCTCATTCTTTTTATGTGTGTCTTCCTTAATTCGTGCTCACTTACTCCCATGGTAAACTCAAGGGTTTATTCTTGGGTGTTTCTGTCCAGAGCCCAGCATCACTTATCTGGAAGTAAACAGAAGTGTTAGCTGCCTCTTAACCATTGAAACTTACCTGTGACAGACCTGCCTGGAGCCTGCGTATGTCCTGCCTATGGCCCATTCTAAATATTTCTTCCTGACAGCCTTTCTTTTACCATCCTGGCCTCATACACAAACTATAACCCACAACTCATATCCTGTGGCAGACTACAGCTCACATTAGCCATTGAATGCAAATGAGTCTCAAAGAAGAAAGGAAATTAAAATTTTCAGTGTGGCCTTAGAAGCCTCCATGACTCTCTTAGTTACTTGTTGCCCTTGGCATGCTGGTATTTTATGTGGGCAGGGTGAAACTGGCTGTGGTCAGGGTGAGACTTTAAGCTTTTGATTTGTTCCCTTATTTTGAAAGGGTTAAAAAGATGTTACATGTTTTGGTATAATTTTAGTACTAGTATTAATTTTTGTCACATATGTGTAAGCGAGGATGAAAAGAATGCTCATTCACTGTTACTAGATCCATATTCTTGCAGAGCACGTCTTCAAAAGTCAAGTTTCAATGACTTGACACTTGTTTTTTCCCTTTAATTTTTTTAAATAACAGCTTTATTGAGAGAGAACTCACATACTATAAAATTCATCCCTTTAAAGCGTACAGTCAGTGGTTTTTGGTATAGTCACAGAGTTGTGCAACCATTACCACCACCCAACATCAGAACACTTTGTCACTCCCTCTTCCTGCATCCCCCAGCTCCTAGCAACCATGCCTCTATGGATTTGCCTCTTCTGGACTGTTATATAAATGGAATCACATGTGGCCCTTCGTGTCTGGCTTCTTCCACTTAACATGTGTCCAAGGTCATCCATATTGTAGCATCTGTCAGTACTTCATTTCTTTTTATTGCCAAATAATATTTTATGGTATGGAATACCATTCCTCAGCTGATTGACACCTGAGTTGTTTCTGTTTTTTGTCGTTGTTGTTGTTGTTGTTATGACTAATGCTGCTATAAACTTTTGTGTAGAGGTTTTCGTGTGGATGTATGTTTTCAGTTCTCTTGGGTGGATACCTAGGGGTGGAATTGCCAGGCCATGTACTACTATGTTTAGCCTTTAAAGAAACTGCCACATTGTTTTTCAAAGTGGCTGTACCATTTTCTAATCTCACCAGCAGTGTCTGAGAATTCTAGTTTTTCCACACCTTTGTCAACTTTGTGATTGTCTGTCTTTTTAACTTTAGTTTTGTAATATTTAAAAACACTTCATTGTTTGTGTTCATGGTCACACACAGATTTAAAATGTAAAGCCAACAGTCTCCTCCTTTTAATCACCCTTATTCCATGTCTCATTCCCAAAAAACGAGCTTCCCTTTTTGGTTTTTTAGTTTTTCATCTTTCTGGTGGCTACTATCGTAATTCCCAAGATCTTTTGATTCACTCGCTATTGGTTTTTTTTTTTTTTAACCTTTTATTATGAAAACTTTCAAACATGTATAAAATCTGAGTAGTAAAATCAACCCCTGTGTACCCACCCCAGCTATAGCTGTCAACTTATGGCAACTCTTGCCACCTGTTTTTGGATTTATCAACTTTAGATATTGTGTGTTGATTTCCCTATTGAAAAGTGAGGGTTTACCTCATTAATCTACCCCTTTCAAATGTTTTATAGTAAATTATTTTTAGATTTTTATTACTTTTGCAATTTGAATAAGTAATCTCTTGTTCTTGTTCCATCAACCTTGGCCTCGCTTAACTGACCCCCTAGTCGAGGGAGCTGGGTCTCCACCTCTTTCTTTCCTTCTGCTTTACCTTTCAACCATTTTCAGCTACACCTTTTATATTATCAGGTTGATAGCATCTACAGTCTGTTTTGCAATCACAGTTAAGTCTTCTGTGCTTTGTCTGTTGGTTGGTTCTAAGACTTGGGAATCAAGAGAATTTATATTATTGGTATTTTAAATATTGCTCACTGCAGAACCATGTGGTATGCTAGAATTACTTTTCCCCTGTAGAGACTCAATATAACAACCCTTGTGCCAATGGGAGAAGAATGTTCCAAGCATGCAGTTGATACCTTTTCAAATCAGAATTATTTGGTAGTCAGTAGGACTCATGGACCCATTTTCTAAGGTCTCATTATTTTCATCCTGTGCAGCCTTGTATTCTTTAATCATTTTGTGCTTTATGTCCCCAGCTAGAGAGGGAACCCCTTAAGAGAGAAGCAATCTTTGCTTTCTTCCTTCTGTACAAGTTTCTCAGTAAATTAATGTTTTCCCCCAAAGTTGTCAAGTAAACAGCCGATGCCATTAAAATGAAGGCTGCTGTCAGATTCTACATATACTTTATTTTATGATGACATATAAATATATAAATATTTTTTTTAAAAAAATAAGGCTATTAAAAACTCATAAATTAAAATATTCAGCTTCAACTCTTTGAGTATTTCTCTTGCATTGTCTTCCTTAGCATTTCCAATACGTTTTTCAATGTATCCTTCTTGGCTTCCTTCACAGGACAGGAGGTCTACAAAAGGAACATTTCATTAGCTTGCATTTGCTAAATATTTGAGTCTTGCTGTTAGGCTCGTCTACTTGAGTCGGGCCTACTCTTGCATTTGCCACTGGAACAGTGATCACATTGGGGCCTCCAGTCTAGCTTGACTGGGAGTCTGACTCTGCCTCTAGGCAAGCAGCATTTACCTGTTTTCTTAAACTCCTAGAAATGATTACTGTACCATCACTAGTGTCTGCCTTCGGGGTGCCACAGTCTCCCAGAGGCATGTCCCACACAGCTAGGTGCTGCTCAAGGGAGCCACATGAAGGTGGAGGCTCAGACCTGCCCACTGCTGTCCTGGGCCTCTGTGGGGCCTCCTGGGCTGCCAAGAGAGGGTCAGTCCATTCGCCCTCCTGCACACCGAACAGCAGCGCCACAGCTCAGCTGCACATCAGGTGGAAAGGGCTCCAGGTACCTGCCACAGACCACTGCTTCAGTTCGAACCTCAGCTCTACCAATTTATTAATTGCTTAGGACAAATTACTTCACTTCTAAAAGCTGCAGTTTCCTCCTTTGTAAAATGGGAACAGTAGTGCTGACTTCATGTGATAATTAAGAGGGTTGAAAGAGAGAATGAGTACAATATCAGCTTCCTGTTCTGTTATCTTATAAATAAGGCAATGGGCCCAGGGAGGGGATGAATGGCCTTAGATGACACCCACTCTCAGCTCTCCCTCTCTCCTACACTGTCAGCTGTCTTCTCTCTACTGGACTATTCCCACCGGCCCGTTAAACATGTTGAATACATATATACCCCACCTTAAAAGAACTTCTCTCACCCCTCACCTGCCCTTCAGCTCTTGGTCCATTTCTCTGCAGCCTCAGAGCGGAACTCCTCAAGAGAATTTCTACACTCACAGCCCCTTCGTTTTCACACCTCCCCACCCCACGCTCTACAGAACCCACTTTAGTTAGGTGCTCATTCCTGCACTGTCCATCGTGCCAAATCCAGTGGCCCTTCTCTGTCTCCATCTTACTTGACCTTTTCAGTACACTCGACACAGTGGATCCCTCTCTCCTTAAAAGGGTTTCTTCACTTGCCTTCTGGGCGCCACACACTCGGTTTCCTCCTCCCTCACCGGCTCCTGCTCAGTCTCTCACTGGAGCCTTCTCTTCCCAACCTCTGTCTGTTCATGTCTCTGAGCTCAGCCCTTGGATCTCTCCCCTTCTCTGTGTCAACCAGGTCTTGAAAAAACATCTTTCTGAGGACTCTTCATTTTACATCACACGTTCTCACCTCTCCCCTAAGCTTCAGACTTATCCAAAAATCTCAGCATCTCACGTGGCTGTCCAATAGGTACCTCAAACTTACTATGTGCTAGATTGAACTTCCAACTTTCTGCTCAGCCTCTCGCCCTGCATCACCCCCTGTCTTCCATATCTGTAAACAGCACCAACCATCCCCCCCATGGACTCGGGCCAGGAACCGAAGGTCACCTTTTGCTCTTTCCCTCACCCCTCACAACAGATCTGTCAGCAAGTCCTTCTGGCTCTGTTTTTAGTTTTATCCTGAATCTAACAACCTCTACTCCTCCCACGCATTTGAAACCATCTTCATCCTCAGACTGAGTCGCTGTGGTGACCTCCAACGGGCCGCCTTCCTTCTCTGCTTACCCCCATTCAGTCTGTGTCCCATACAGTAGCCAGAGTGATCATTTTAAATCACGAAAAGCAGACCATAGCCTCTGCTCTGCTCAAAACCCACTGGGTATTTCCCGCCATGCTGAGGGCGGAATCCAAAGGCCCCGTGTGGTCTGACATCCTCCTGAAATCCCCCTCGCTCACTCCGATCCACACTCTGGCCTGCCTACTCATCTCGAATGCACGAAGCTCACGTCTACCTGAGGGCCTTTGTGCAGCTGCCCTTTCTGCCTGGAATGTTCTTTCTTCAGTTATGAGGCCTGCTCCCTCACTGAACTTAAATATCTGCTCAGATGATGTCACCAACTATGAAATCAGCCCTCTCCCTTAGAGCCCCTATGTTCTTTATTCCTGTATTTTTCTTCATAGTGCTTATCATCGCTGGACTGCGTGTGGCATGTTCATCTGCTTTCCTGAGTCCCCACTGGAACATTCAGTGAGAGCAGGGACTCTGCCTTGTCTTTAGTCCTGTATCCCCAGTGCCAGAGCAGCGCCTGGCACTCACAGAGCCGTAATGCACACTTGCTGGATGAATGAGTGGGCCAACTGACTGGGCAGCACCAGCCACATGGAGGAGCATTCGAGAGCGAGCCCGGCCCGGCTGGCGGTGTCACGCAGCTTACCTTGCCGGCCATGCTGCACAGGTTCCTGTCAAGTTTGCCCAGGTGTTTTCTGTTCACACACTTGTTCTGTGTGTAGACCTCCCGAAGCACCGTTGCAGCCCTGCAGAAGATTTCCTCCTCCGCTGTGTTCTAGGAAGAGAAATGCCACTGGTAGCCCTTCACCAGCTCTATTTTGAACATGGAAGAGAGATTTTTCCTTCTGATTTATTTGTTACAGGTGGACAAATGGAGACAGTAAGTCTAGTCAAGGGTTCCTGCCATGTGAACGACGGCTGCTTGTCACAGCCACAGACCTCTGTAAATAACTGCTCCCAATTACAAGCAAATGCAGCAGCTGTTTCCGCAAAAGCTCCCAGTTTTGTTTTTGTTTTTTTGTTTTTCCCGTGGAAGGTTTTGCTGAAAGGACACCTGAATCCAGTCACTGGGCTATATAAATAACAGAATGGTGATTTGAATGCAGAACCACCTGTCTGAAGCCCAGGTCCATTTTTTTTACACAACACGAGCTATTCTTTCTGTGCTAAGTACCTACATGAGCTCATAGTCAGATTCTGCTCGCTCTCTCTCATTCCTATAAGGTTTTAAATTCCAGGTTTCCCTGGAAATCCGACTTGCCTGTTGAATAAGTGAATGCCCATTCTTTGGCCTGGACAGTGCTGCTTTGGGCAGCATTCTCCTTTAGCCCGCCCCGTGGGAGAGGGCGGTGTGTGTGTAGGAACTCAGCTAAAGGTGAGTGCCAGGATCAGGGCAGGTACCCAGGTGTCTTGTCCCGGTGACCAGAGAGAAGGTGCCATCGAGCTGGACCTTAAATGGGCATGGTCAGAACCTCCTTGGAATGCTGGCAGCTCTGATGTGGGCCTGGCCACGTGGCTCTTCTTGAGGGACATTTGGGCCTTAGAAGAACAAGCTGGGAAACAACTCTTGTTGGGAGCCTGGGGAGAGGGGTTGTGTCTCAGTCTGAACCAGGCCTGGTGTGTCTGTCATCTCCACTGAAGACCTAAGTCTCACAGCCTCGAACGTGGTCTTAGCTTGAGTCCGAAGCAGCTCAGATAAAGCTAACTCTTTCTCTGCCACAACTTGCTCTAGTCCCTGCCACTCCAAGTATGTTCATGGAGCCGCAGCATGGGCACCACCTGGGAGCTTGTTAGAAATGCAGAATCTCAGGCCTCACCGCAGACCCACCAAGTCACAAGCGTGCGCTAACAAGGTCTCCAGGGGATTTGTGTGAGAAATGTGGCCCAAGTAGCTTTTGCGGTTGTTACACTTAACATTTTTTCCCCTAGTTATCAAGGTAATATGTATTTACTATAAAAATAATATATATTCAACAAAAATGAATTCAGTCATTATCCCACCAGCTATTATTATTCTGGTAAATAACTTCCCAGATTTTTTAAATACTTTTTTTTTTTTTCAAAATTGGGACCAACCAACTATTGGTACTGCTTTGTAACCCGTTTACACAACATATAGAACAAGCGTTTTCTTAAGTTGTTCAGTAGTGTTGGAACATGGGATTGACGGCTCTGTGGGAACCCTTGGCATATTTGTACCGTAATGGATCAGTCCCCTATTATTGCAGTTTTTTAGTTCCGTAAATAATGTGGCAGTGAGGCGTCTGTGTAAACCTTTTTGTTCATCCCTTATTCCTTTAGGCCATATCCTACCAGGCTACAAAAGCCCCCCATCCCTCACGGGGCTTGCTGGCCCATGAGCAGAGCCTCTGGAAGAACGCGCTCAGCGAGCTGACTAAGAGCCTTCCTGGGCCCTGGATTCCAGCTGGAAATTAAAAGCAGCATTAGTATTTCTAGGCTCAGGGAGTGAAGAAACCTCCCTTAAATCACCAGGCCTCTGGGGGCTTTGTGGGCGAGCGGAGGTGGTGAGGCCAAGGAGAAGGCAGACACTGCCTGTGGATGTAGATGTAGGCAGATGCTACATCCGGAGAAAGAACAGTGAGGTTCAAGAGAGCCAAAAGAAGAAGACCCCATTTGCTTGTTTTTTTATCAAAATCCAGTGAGACTTTTTGACACTCTGGCTTGGAGCCTAGAAATTAAACTGCCTCTTAGTTTTGCAAATATGGCCATGTAATACAAGAAAAAACCCTCTGAAGATATTTGTCAAAGGACTTCCTAAAGGTAATTAGGATAAATAGGAATTGAAAAGAATTTGAATCAAATGAAAAAATTTAAAAGAAAAAAAAAATCCTAGTTCTAAAGACCGTCTTAGCTAAGGGTCTTCATGTTTTAGTCCCATTGGCATTGAAGCAACAGGATGGCACCCCATATTGACTGCTTTTGGCCTCTTGTCCAGCTTTCGCTGCCTGAGTGTGTCTAGTCTAGCACAGCTCAGGGGCACAGTGGCAGCCCAGTAGACCTAGTAGTTCAGAACTGCTCATGTGGGTGTCAGAATGGCATAGCGCCCTCTGGGAGACTACTTCTGTGGCAATGACTTTACTCTGATTTAGTTCTCGACTAGCTTTATCCAGCCCTATTTGTGTTGTATCCATTGTCTCCACTTCTGCCCTAATTTAGTCAGCCAGTGCCATTTATGAGAAAATCCTTTACTTTCACTTAAAAAAAAAAAAAAAGATATGAGGGCTGGCTTAGAACACCCTAAAAAATTCAGCTCTCTCTGGTAAGAAATCCCTCCACCAACTGGTGCATCCAAGAGATCCTTGCAGACACCCTGGCGGGCTGGCTTTCCACCTTGCTCTTCCATCTTAGTTCCAGAGACATCCGAGTGCCTGTGAAGCCCAGGATTTAGAAACCCAGCACAATCCTGCAAGCAACTGCCAAGAGCAGGACGCTACCCAACTTAGAGATACAGGAATTCTTGAAATTCCTCAAAAGAAATAAAACTAATACAATGGATTTGGGAAAGATGTTCCTCTTTGGGAACACAAAGAAGTAACTTTCTCTCTCACATGCCAACTTTGTGTGTTTAGAAGAGTACAGCCTTTCCTTGCAAAATATCCTGATAGATAAATCAGCTGTGGTGAGTCTTTGAGGAAAAGAAAAGAATGAGAAAACGAGATTATTAATCCAGGAGAAGCAGAAGCAGGTCGGGAAAGGTGTATGAGGCAGGTTGGAGTGCAGGGAGGCAGTGAGACTTGTAAGAGGTGTCTACCTGTGCGGTGAAGGAGGCCTGTGAGAACCTGTGAGGAGGAGGGCTGAGAAGGGCGGGAAGCAGCGTGGCCAGGCCTGCACCTCAGTGGGGGTGAGAGGCAGCTGAGTCTCAGAGACAGCCTAGAGTGGGTGCACCTGGGCTCAGAGTCATGGAGGGTTTGATCATTTCCAGCCACTGGTCCCCTCCTCTTAGAATTATTGCTTCTCTGAAACCAGTTTTTACATTTAAGAGTCTTCTCATCTCACGATAATAACACCTTTCACTAACTCAAGAGTTAGATTCCAACCAATTTTCAAAATCACTTTCATTTTTCCAGATGTGGAAACTGAGGCATGAAGAGGCATGGACACTTGCCAAAGGCCACACAGCTAGTTAATGGCAGGAGTGGGCTAAAACCACAGACTGTCTCACTTTCAGACCCTCAGTGCTTCCTTTGACCCCCTGCCCTTGTCCTTGGTAGACTGCTGTCTGGAGAGCCCAGAGCATAATGCACAGGACTCTTGGCTATTTTACATACATATGTAAAATATTAACATATCACATTATTATATTTTCTATAATTTTATATGTATATAAAATCTCCAAATCCTTCCAACCTACTGATGGACACAATCTGATATGGGATGAGATCCCGAAGGACAAAATTATATAATATATATTATTCTATATTCTATATTATACTATCCCATATAATTACATTATAATAGTATATATTATTGTATACCAGACTCCTGCAATAATCTATAATGACCTGAGGTATCCAGATAAAGGCCTGAAGGACAGTTTTCTCATGACGGGCCTGTTTTATGGTGCTGGAGTGTGACCGCTCAACCCACAGAGCTTCACCTCTGGCCAAGCTGCCCCCTGGTACACGTGGAAAGCAGGTGGTTAGGAGACCACTGGTAAATTGAAGCTTTGGGTTTTTCATTCTCAGTTGTGTGTTTCCATGAAAACAGGAACTGATGTGCACAAAGCTATTGATATGGCTGTAGTCATGTGTTTGTCAGAGAAAATGCACTATCAGCTGTCAAATCTATCTCCTCCCACTGCAAATAGAGGGGCGGGGGTGAGACGGCACAGGAGGTGGAAAGGCGAGATGCCCCGGCAGCCAGAAGCAGGGATGTGTTGGACTCCATCTGTTAGGACGGTTCTGGACCAGGAATGAGAGGAGTCGGCAGGACAGAGCAAGCTGAGGGTCTTTGGACAGCCGCCCGGAGCCGGGGGGCTGTGAGGTGGCCAGGCTGTAGAAGACAAGGGCTCTGGCGATACCTTCTCTGTTGCCGTAGGAAGTGCCTTAGACAAAATGAAAGCTCCCTCAACCCGTAATCTCAATATCTGTTTTTGTGACAGTATTAGGTTTTTCGGAAATGTATGGGCCAGAGCAATTCTCTCCTCCAGCAAGCATTTCTTGAGTCCCTCCTGTATTCCAGGTGCTGGGCCGAGGCACCTGGAGCCATTTTTTGGCCAGGGTCTGAATTAGGATTACAAAATCCAAGCTTTCTATCACACACCTTCCAACTCAAGTGAAACCAAAACATGTTTTGAGAGTAAAGATCAGAATTCTCGTTCTTTAAAGACATTTAACACCTTGTAGTTAATTTGGACCTTTTCGCTTTCTGTTAAAAAGAAGTTTCTTGTTCAAACACTTGTGAATGGCTCTCCTCTCCCAAGTCACCCACCTGCCAAAGCAGCCCCGGGGCCAGTCTTACCTTTGGGGCAGCGAAGATGTCCTCCACCATGCGCTCCATGCACCAGTCCTTGGCCCAGGCAGAAACGAGAGAGCAAGAGAACAGTCACCTCCAGCTGCGCAGAGCGAGCACTCCTTGCCAAGCGCTCCCACTGCCTCACACAGAAAACTCCTTCCGATCTCTCAGGAAAAGGAGGAAGCAGCAGAGAAATCTTCACGCTGCTCCCAGTGCTGCCACCAACCACCAGCTACCACCACCTTCTCTAGAAGCTGCTATGTTCTGCTTACAGTCTAAGAAATGCCCACATTATCACTGAACATCTGGAGAGATGGTGCCAGATAGCTCACTCACCTTTCTTGTTGTGAGGATGTTCAGCGTTTTGATGATCTCTTGTAAGGTGATGATGTACCTGTGTCCGTGGGTGAAGTTGCTGGTACATGCTAGTAAGCAGACCAGAGCTGGAATCAGCTGGGAGGTGAGACCCATTAATAGATCTCTACTTGCAATGCCAGTGTGAGACAATTAGTTTACCAGGAGAAGCTAACAATGCAATTCTGACACAGGTATCTCTATATATAGATTTAAAATTGCTGAAACGAAGGGAAAATGAGTTTACATTGGAAATTTTCATTACACAAGATTGGGGCCAATCAGCGCATCTCTTCCAGGAGAAAAAAATGCCTCACAGAAACAGGTAAAATGTTCCTGTGAAATAGGAAAATGAAACCTTTTTTTTAAAATTAACTACAAAGTATCAGCATAGGAAATTACACCATAATTTGCTCTTTAGATTAATCTTATCAGCTTAGGGTTGCTGCTGGCTTTTTGCTTTGAAGGAAGAGGCCACAGGTGTCCGAATTTGTTTTAGTGCAGTCCTCCTGGGGAAAGATAGAGTAATATCAAGAAAGCTTGACTTAAATGGTGTTTCAACCTGGCTTTTTCCAAGTATGGGTGGCATCTTGGAAACTTTTCTTTTGTGGAAAAGCTGATCTGGGGTTCTTTCTCTGGGTAGAAGGAAAATAATGGGCACAGATTCTCTCCTGCCCTAGCACTCAGGTCGTTCGTTCTTCCGGGTGCAGGACTTCGGCAAAGGACAGGTGACACCAGGTGGGGCTTAGTTTGGGTCTCAGCAGGTCAGTGGGTCTTTAACAATAAGGTGGCTCTAGGCAAGTGAGGTTTGTCCCCAAGCCTCAGGAATGACTATTCTTTAGATGGAACTCAAATATATCTTCAGCTAATTAAGAAAAAGCCACAACCTTACAGTGCCCCACCACCCACCTGCTGAACAGCCCCACCGGTCACCCGGTCACTCGGTCACTCGGTCACTCGCTGGGCTGCAGCAGGGTTCCTGCGCTCAGCATGCCAAGCTGCCCCCTCCCCGCACCTCTCCTTCTGCTTCCTCACCACTTCCCTTCTCTTGGTATCCGACCTGCCTCTCCCACCTGCTTTCCTCTGGAAGGTCACATGGAAAAGCCCCTGCGAAGGCAGTTCTGCATTCTGGACCTTACCACTGTGCCTTGTGCCCTGTGAAGGAGAGGACCTGGGTAACTGGATCAGGAAAGTCCTTCCACCATATTTAGGAAGGACGCTTCCATTGGGACAGTGAGACAAGTTTGCCAGACTCTGTGCAATTACGCCCAACACCAACCACGTGAGACGGGTCAGACTTCTCAGGTTAAAAGCACAACCTCCATGAAACGGCCCTCGCTTCCCACAGCAGCTGTGGACTGGGGGGTTCAAGCCACTCTCACTTTTGGCCAACTGGCTACAAAGTCAAGAGTCCCCATTACTCCCTCAGGTTCAAAAATGTGCTGGATCGAATGACTCACAGAACTTGGGAGCACGCTGTACACAAGGCTACACTTTATTACAGCAGAGGGATACCATTCAGATCTAGCCGGAAGAAGAGACACAGAGGATGAGGTCTAGGAAGGTCTCAAACAGCTTCTGCTGTCTTCTCCCTGTGGAGTTGGAATATGTCCCCTCCCCAGCACTTCCATGTATGACAACGCACAGAGTGTTGCTGACGAGGGCGGCTCACTCAGGCTTCGGTGTCCGGAGTTACTGGGGTGTCGTCCTGGAGGCGTGGCCAAACCCTTGGCCAGTCAGGCGGCTTTATCCTCCAGCCCCCTTTTTCGGAGTTGGGCTGATATCACAACAGCTTAATGGTGCGGCCGGCCCCCCACCCTGAGCTGCCTCATTAGGATAAAGGACCAGGGCCCAGCATCAATAACACTTGGGAAATCCCAAGGATTTAGGGGCTGCCTCCCAGGAAGTAATGACAAAAAACAGCTAAATTCTTAATTTCAGGGGTTGAGAGCTCACCTCCCAAGAGTGGGGACAAAGGCCAGACTTCTTTGGATAAGTTAATTTTTTTAATTGGTATTTCTTTTTTCCTTTAGCTATATTGTGTGAGCTTAAGGTGTATAGCATAATGATCTGACTTACATATATTGTGAAACATATGCAAGTTTATTTAGGTTTAAGTTTAGTTAGATTAACACCTATCATTTTATATAGATACAACAAAAAAAGGAAAAAAAAAATGTTTTTCACCTTGTGATGAGAACCCTTGGGGTCTGCTCTCTTAACAGCTTTCAAGTATACCACACAGCAGCGATACATGTACCCCATGTGATACATGACACCCCAGTACTTCGTCTTATACCTAAAAGTTTGCGCCTTTTGACCACCTTCATCCAATTTCCCCACCTTCCTCTGGTAAACATAAATCTGATCTTTTTTGCTATGAGTTTGGTTTGTCTGTTAGTTTACTTGTTTTTAGATTCCACCTATAAGTAAGATCAAATGGTATTTGTCTTCCTCTGTCTGACTTGCTTCACTTAACATAATGCCCTCCAGGTCTACCCATGTTATCACAAACAGCAGGATTTCCTTCCTTTTTATGGCTGCATAATATTCGTGTGTGTGTGTGTGTGTGTGTGTGTGTGTGTGTGTGTGTGTATCACAACCTCTTTATCCATTTATCCATGGGTGGACACAGATTGTTTCCATGTCTTGGCTGTTACGGTTAATGTTGCAATGAACATAGAGGTGCAGATACCTTTTCAGGTTAGTGTTTTTTGTTTCCTTTAGATATGTATCCAGAAGTGGAATTGCTAAATCGTATGGTAGTTCTATTTTCAATATTGTGAGGAATGTCCATGCTGTTTCTCATAGTGGCTGCACCAATTTACAGTCGCACCAACAGTGCACAAGGGTTCCCTTTCCTTTGTGTCATCTTCAGCATTCGTCATCTCCTGTCTTTTTGTTAATGGTCAATTCTAACAAATGTGAAGTGGTTTCTCATTGTGGTTTTGATCTACATTACCTGATAGCGAGTGATGTTGAGCACCTTCTCATGTACCTCTTGGCCATTTGCGTATTGTCTATGGAAAAATGTCTATTTAGGTCCTTTGCCCATTTTTAAAATTAGATTACTTTGTTTTTTTCATAGAGTAAGTAAATCCTTCACCACACAGATGGGTGGAATTTATGATGAGAAGGGCAGACAGGTCCTTCCAAGACAGGTGGAGACTTCAAATTCAAGTTAACTATTATCTGGAGTAAAATGGTGCATTTTCCTGTGGAAAGGTTCAAGTTAATATAGTGAACTTGGGAGTGCAGACACACTGGAGCAGAGTGCAGGTGTAGCATGCCCCTCACAAAGCCTTGGGGTTTGAGGAAGAGCTGGGAAGGAGGGGAGGTCAGCAAGGTCCTCTGCTGAGGAGGCTATAAGGGGCAACAGAAAGCCATCCACGTATCCAGCAGTTGTTTTTGTGACGCCCGCCTTCGCTGATGGCCAGATCCTGGGCTTAGGCCTCTTGGGGGCAAAGATGTGACTCAGAAAAGCAATGTAATATGGGGACCAATAGCTCAGAAGCCAAATACAGCTTCTTTTTTGATTTTTGTTTTTTTTCAATGGTTAGAAGAGGCCACAGGGAAAAAAGGGCTAATTTTCCAGAACACCAAAAGTGACCAGAATGTCCCCTCAAAGGAAGAGAAGGAGAAAACGGACCGTCCTTTGCAACGCGGCTCCACAGCAGCCCTGCGTGTGTCTGTCTGGGCAGAGGCCAGGAAGGTAGGGGCCTGCACGTCAAGGACAGACTCATCCAGACCGCAGGCATTGTGGGTGCTGACAGTGTGAGGCGGGCAGGGTGGGCACCGAGGCTCGGAGGGAACCTGAAGATCTGCTGAGTTCTGGCCATGTCAGCCACAGACCTTCTCCCCTTGGCCCTGCGTGAGAGCTGACAGCCAGCTCTGGCCCCTGGGTGGCCGCTGCGCTTTCCTTTCAGGCCATGGAACATACCAGTTAAAAGCGCTGGGTTTAGCAAACAAGCCACCTGTCCACACGGTGATCATGGGAGGTCGCTAACTCTCTCTGGGGCTCGGTTCCTCACCTGTGAAATGGAATTAATGTAGCTTCTCCTCATGGGATTCCCCTGAGGAGTGAGTGACAGACCTGTGGAAAGTGCCAGGCACACGCCTCTCCATCGAGGGTGGCTGGCTGGACGCCTCCGTAGCACATGGCGCGCCAAGGCCGCCCGTCAGTGCTGGCTGCTCAACTATGTCGCTGTGTGACCTGGGGCACACCACTCAGCTCCCTCAGTTAAGTGGGGGTGACAGCTGTACCTGCCTCACGAGGTGGTTCTGAAGAACAAATAAGTTAACCTTTTAAAAGTAGTTGGAATAGTGCCTGGCACATAGTGAGTGCTCTACAGATGACAACACTATCGTGGTTATTATTATTGATCATATCTTTGGTTGGGCGAATGACTGTGATACTTAATAGGCAAACCTAAGTCTGGGCAGGGCCAGTGGAGGCTTTGTCAGTGGACACTTCCCCACACACGTCCGTCCTGGGTGTGTCCCCTTTTTAGTCTTTGAGGAGACTTATTTGGGGTGTCACCTTTTGTTGCTACACAGCAGCCCTCACATGTATCTGGATTCACTGCAGGAAACAAATACTGCTGTGGGCACCTTGGGCAGAAAGCATTTAATGCAGGAAAGCAGGTGCTTATCAAAATGTTGGGGGAGGGGTAATGGAGCAGGCTCCAGGCTGGGCCCCCAACCCTGAAAACGTGGCCGATAGGAAGAATTGCTACCCTTGAGGCTGCCGCTGCATGTCTGAAGTGCAAAGTCACACCACTAAGACTGCAGTCCAGGGCCCTCAGAGCTGCCGTCTCAGCTGCCTCCTGACACCCACAGAACTGCTTCAGGAGATAATGTTCCCGTGTCCCCGCCCAAGGGGACAGGAAGGTGGCGACTGCCTGCCCACCTTCCGCAGCTCACTGGAGGAGAGTTCACACCCAGACTTCAACTTCAAAGGTGTCTGGGAACTGGAGCTGCGTTCAAGGTGAAAGGCATGGCGGCCAAGCAGAGCGGCCCAGAGTCTGAGGCCCTTCAGCTGGTGGCTTTTGTCCCCCTCAGGCTCACAGCTTTGGCACTTGCCGTCCCCTCTCCCTGGACATTTTCCTCCATTATGCTGAGCGCCTTTCTCCCTTTGTCAGTTCATCCAGATCTCCATCCTGTACTGTGTCACCAGGAAGGACTTCTCTGACCCCCTCACAACATGGCGGCCCCCACTTGCTCCTCAGCCCCTGGCTGCCTCCTTGTTCTCCGGAGCACCCGCCTCCAGCTGCATACTCTGCATTCTCTTGTTCATTGATTCTCTGTCCCCACTATCACAAAACTTTGTTTTGTTCACCATGGCCTCCAGCACCCAGAGCAGTAGGGGCAGTCAGGGGCACAGCTGGAACTGGAAGCCAGGGCTGTTTGGACCCTGAAGTCCTTGTCCCTAGCCCCTGGAGAAAGCAGGAGACATGGGATCCTGATCACAGATGCAGGGAGGACCCCTCCAAGGGGACAAGGGACCAAGGGGAAAAAGAAGCCAAGACAGGCAGGGCCTTGGACTCTAGCTTTGCTGAGTGGATGGTGAAGTCGTCTGTAGGCCACTGGCTTATCTTTTCTTTGAGAAGTGGGTGGAAGTTTCTTCTCCTGAGAGAGGGAAGCTGGCCGAGGGGTCTGAAGGACCTCGCCATCTGTCCCCAGGGCACGGACATCCCAGCAGCCTCAGAGCCAGGCTGGCAGTCCACCCTTTCCTGTCTCATCCTGCCCCAGCCTGGCAGGCCAGGGTCGGTGAAGGCGACCAAGAACGGAGTGCCTTTCTCCCTCTTTGGCAAGGCGTGATCTGACTGGTGAGGGCCCCGCCCATGGGAGGAGCGCTGCTGGCCCCTTCCCCACCCTCATTTTGATCAGCTCCCTCATGACCAGACATCAATTCCATGTTTTTAAAAATTTTTGTTTTTAATTCAATTTGCCTTTTTTCCCCAGTGGGAAATTAATGTACGCTCATCATAGAAAATGTGGGGAAACAGAGATTAGAAGAAAGAAGAGATGATACATGAGAAACTGCTTTTCCAATGTGGTATTGCTGTGGCTCCTTCTGGCCGGGACCCCGGGCTCAGCAGGGGCCGCGGACCCTCTGGCCGGTGTGACCCTGCTGGCTGGCACAGGTCTACAGTGGACCTCCCATGGGTGTCGAGAGGAGCTGTGGGGCCACAGGCTTGTGCAGATGATGCAGAAAGTGGAACTGATGAGAGTGGCTCTGTTTAATTTTGGCATCTGCGTCACCAGTGACCACATGGCAGCGTCTACCTGGGCAGTGCAGTGGCTGGGGGTGGCCTCGCAGCATGCTTCGAGAATCACTTTCCACAAGAGACGGTACTGAGGAGGGGAAGAAGAGAGAGCAACAGAAAGTGAGGTCGTAAGTAGAAACCCGCTTCTGGGATCTCGGAGGCTTCGTCACGGGGCCCCCCTGGCTGCCAGGAAATCAGTTGATCTGGGAAAGTTCGTTGCAAACCCTTTGCTCTGCTGCTTTTGGGTGGAGCCGAGAAATGGAGATAATGAGGCTTTATGACTTTTCTTTTTCAGAGTAAGAGTGGGCCGCGTGGGTGGGAGGGTGATCGTGGATACGGCCACCAGTTCTGACACCAGCCTGGCCCTCTAGAAGGGCTAGGGAACTGGCCAGCATGTCCCAGTCCAGGGCACCACCCAGGAGCACCGGCAGTCTGGCCTGGGCCGGGCCTTCTAAGACAGAGGCGTCTGCCGAAGGGAGGAAAGGGTTTTTTGAGTTTGCTCTACTGACCAACTGATTATGATCATAAGCAGAAGGCACTTCCCTGTTGATCATAATGAGAAAGTGATAAGCTGATGGACTTGATAAACCCCAGTGACACACAATGTAGGCCCTTGTCCTCCTGGGTCCTGAGCAGTTCAGGGGGCCAGCCTCGGAGAACCCCCAGGTGACTCAGGTGTTTCTGACACCTCATCTGAGCAGCAAACAAAGGTGTTTGGTGTCGAGTTCACAGGAAACTCGAGTGTCTCACTTCTCACTTGAGCCCCCGCCCCTCTTCCAGTGAAACCTCCCAGGCCTGGGGTTCCTGGGGGCGCCAAAGGGCTCCCCGCCCTGGGCCCCACAACCAGCATCTCCCTCCCACTCATCAAACACTCTGTCTCTTCCTGACCCCCTTTCTCTCCAACGCCTGTTCAGGGGTCACCTCTGTGCATGAAAAAAGAAAGAGAAGCTGGTAGAGAAAACTCCCAGCAAATACCCCCGGGGGTCAGTCCCCAGCTGCTAATGCTCTCAGCCACTATGGCTGACACAGACCTTTTTGTTCTCTTTCTGTTTTTTCTTTCTCTCTCATCCCTGGCTGGGCTCACCTCCCTGTCATCACCAGTGGTGGCTTAGATCTGTGGCTCTGTGTGGAGTCCGTCTTCCTTGGAAGGCCCTGAATCCCCTCCAGCTCGCTGCACACTGCCCATGTCCCCTGTCTGGGGGACAGGCTCAGAGATGCAAACAGGGAGCTGTGGGTAGCCGTGGATGTGGCACACTGCAGACCCCTAGTGGTGGGGCCAGTGGCCCTGTGCTGGCAGCCACAGGACCATCCCGACCGGGTAGCCTGGAGTACAAGCCTTGGGAAACTCTAAGGGACTCTCTCACTATGTGAACACAGGCACAATTCCAGCCTCTGTTCTTGGGAGATGCACATGGAATGTCACCAGAAGACTTTCCATCTTCCTTTCAGAGAGACAGGCCAATGTCATAGTTGGGCAGAGAAGATATGGATCAAAAGTGATGCTATCAGCAGATAGATAGCTAAGTTCTGTATAAAAAAATCAATCTTCCATAAATATCCTACTGGCCTAAAATCTTTGAATCTGGATGGAGGGGGTAGGAGAAACCTTGCCTCCCTCTTACCCTCATCCCTCACTGTGGAACCTCCCTGCCCTCCCAGGTCAAGCATCCTTCTCCAGACCCTCCATCATTTAAAGACACCTTTCTGGTGCTCGACCTTAAGTGTATGTGATGTCTTGGTCGTCACCAGCCAAGAAGACTGGTCCAGTGCAGGACACAGGCTGTCCTCAGCAAGTGTGGTGGGACTGAACAGGTTCTGAGACCCCTTGAGATCACAGAGACCAGTGCAGTCCCTGCTCTGCATGGCCCGTGGGACACTCAGCTCCCATGCCCCCTCCCCAAGTCTTCCCTCCCTGGGCCAAGCATCCCTAGTATCCTGGACCATCAACTGTGGCTTCTTTCCTTACCTCTGCCTGGGTGCAAGTGCAGGGTCCACTCCATTGCAGTTTGTCACGGTCATCCACCCCCTGAACAGGTCTTGCTATGGCCTCTGTTGCCTGCAGCAGCTCTCGCCGCTCCTGGGTGGCTGCCTCTACTAACTTCTGAGTATTGCTGTAGGTGTCCCCACAGGGCTCTGGGCTCCCCAGGGAGGGCACCTGCCTGCCACTCAGCGTTTGAGACTGGTCTCCGATGACCTACCACCCACTGCAAAGGTGTCTGTTCTTCTGGGGCAGCCTCTGCTCTGGGTACCTCCCAAAGATTCACAGTGGAAACCATTGCTGATGGGCGCGACCATTAGCTGTGGCTTGCTGAGGCCTGCTGATCCTGGCACTCCAGCTGCTTGCCTGGGCCAAGGGAGAAGGAAAAAGACCTTGAGCCAGTGAGCCATCTGACCAGGGCCCGGTGGCCCTGGCTCTCCACTTCAGTTGTGTCACAGTCCAAGGGCCACAAGTCGGTTGGTGCGTCTTCATTCACAGAGGTGGCGAGTGTGCCCTCTCTAACAATGAGACATGTTTAGAAATTGAATGAGCTGTCCCTAGAAAGTAGATAGTGAGCTCCCCATCAGGGGAGATGCCCAAACAGGTTGATGACAGTATTATAAAGGTGATGCGTTCAGGCCAGATGACACTTGGACAGAGGGAGGCAGGATTGTTAAATGTGTGGACTTTGGAGCTGGAGTGAGTTTTGAATTTAAAGGCCTAACTTTACTCCTTGTGTGACCTTGGGCAAGCCACCTTATCTTCTCTGAGCCCCAGAGAGGTTCTGAGGGAGACACCAGCGGGTGTGTGACTCATAAAAGAGCTGTGAGGGAGACACCAGAGGCTGGCCGGTCAGCAAGGGCTGTGATCATGAGATGACTTCTGAGGTCTGTCTGCTCCAGACGCCCTCCTTGAACCCTGGCAACCTAGCCCGAGTGCCCTCCCCGTCTCTGTCGGCAGGGCAGGACGTTGGGGATTTCCTCCAGGCCAGGGCCCCTCCCGCAGTGGCTTGCTTACTTTTTTCAGCCCAGGTCTTGCCCCTCGCTCCCATCCCTCCACGCCATCCTAGGCCCCTCCTCCAACTGGCTGGCCTATGCAAGAGCTCCACAGAGTCTTGAGAGCACAGGCCAGCCTTCTCGAAGGCCAAAACATAAGGCGAACACCATCAGGTCTTTTGTCATCTTTATTTCTGGCTTCTAGTTTGACAAAGCCAATGAAAAAACTTATCCAATGACCCCTCCTCCCAATTCACACATACCACGTACAGTGTTCTAGGCTATTCTTCTATATATTATTAACTCTGATAACATATTTTAATACTTAACTTTAAATACAAGGAAAAACAATAAATTACTCCTTGGCTGAGGGCCGCCTGTGGGCAGACAGGAGCCTTGGCCTCAGGGCTCCAGTGAGGTAGCAGGATTCCGTGCACAGTACTTATTCCCGGGACTCACATCGGCCGCTTTAGTGCTGGAGCCTGAGTCCCCATGCCCCCGGCTCCAAGTTCTGGCAGCAACAGTCCCTCCCTATCCCCGGTACAGACAAATACATTAACTTAAATAACACACAGTAATAAATAAGGCCAGGAAGACTTATGCCTGAGATGTTCTCTGCCTCAGTTGCCCTTGTGTAAAGCAGGTTCCTCTTCAACAGGGTGACTGGCAAGAGTGACACCCACTGTAATGCTACAATTTGCTCTGAGGAAGGGGAGGCCTGTGGGACAATTTTTTCACCCTTGTCCTCCGAGCTTGGAGCCCCGGATGGAGGAGGCAGAGCCCCGAGCACCAAGGCCAGGGGCTGTTTGGGCCAGCTGGGCTGAAGGCAGGCAGCACAGGCAGAAGAAGTCTAAGCTAAGGTCATACCCCCCTCCCTTTCCCTCCTCCCCATTTCCAGTTTGACATAGCCAATAACTCTGCTAGCTTTTCATGCTTCAGTTGAATTCAATTCCATTTTCCGTGGCGAACGATTTTCCTCAGCTGTTGGAGCAGGTCTTTGGCTAACCGGGTCACCTCAACTTTGGTGTCTCTGATGGGCTGGCTGGAAACCTGGTGTAGGACAAAGAGGCCGGGACGTTAGTGGGACAATGCCAGAGCCAGGATGGCCAGCATCCACCCGGTGCTTTCTAGGGACTGACATGTTGCATCCTCACAGAAGCCCCCATTAGGCAGGTACTGTTATTACCCTCATTTTACAGATGTGGCTACTGAAGTGCAGGTGGGAATCAGGCCCCCTTGAGCCCAGGTCCTGAAATTCCGAAGGCCACGTCCCTGCTGCCACAGTGGACACCCCCTGGGGGGCGCGCTCGACCAGCTTCCCCCAGAGCTCCCAGGGCAAGCCCAAAGCTGGCAGGAGGGGTGCAGGGTGGGGGTGCGGGGCAGGGAGCTTACCCCTGATGAGGGCTGGCGAGAGCAGAGTGCACTCAGCATCCTCTGGGTCCTTTGGATGGCATGGCAGTCAGAGACGTTGGTCAGGGATTCCAGGGCTGCGCAGCACTGCAGGGGACAAAACGCTGCGTGTCAGGCCCTGCTGGGCACCCCCAGTGCATTTAGAGCAGTAGGGGGACTGAGGCCTGCAGGTGGTGGGTCTGGGTGGTGACATGGGGCCCAGATGATGAAGGGAGAGAGAGAAGCTCTTGAAGCTTGCTTGGGACCCGCAGCCCTGTGAGCAGGGCTCAGAGACGACATGCCCAAGGCTCCAGCCACCTTCATCCCGGCATTCAAGGCGTCCTTACCGAGTTAGTCGTCAGGTTGACATTCCATACCATGGTGCCATTGCAGAGGGGTCCCTGGGGAGCAAAAAGACAGTGAGCCAAATGCTAGCAGGGGTCCCAGGCTTGCCCCAGTCAGCCCAGGCCAGAGCTCTGTGGGGATCAGGCACACAAACATCCCTGGCACAGCACTGAGGGAGGCCCTGCCTCCTCACTGTTACTGAGCCTCATTTCCTGTTCTGCACAGTGGGGGAGACCCACTGTCCATGGGTCTCTGAGCTGAGAGAGGAAATGAAATGACACAATCAGTAAGGGTCAAGCCTTGTACGAAGCTTGCCATGGCTTGGGCAGGACAGAAGATACCAGGCCTGTCAAAAGGGAGCCTGTAGGGAAAGGCCAGGACAGGGTCAGTGAAGGAGGGGGTGGCCAGGACAAGCAGATAGGAGGCGATGCCATCTAGCGTTTAGATACCCTGCCTTCTGAACTGTGGAGTACCACAGTTTGGAGAACAGGCACTCTGGTGTTGGCCAGGCCTGGTTTGACTCCGGCTTTTGTGAATTAACTTCACTGAGGCTTAGTCAGTAAAATGGGGTCATCGTACCTGCCTCTTGAGGTGGTCGGCAGTAAAGAAATGACATGCAAAGGACCAAGCCTGGCACATAATAAGTGCTTAGAAAGTGTGAGCTGTCACCACTAGGAAGAGGTGAACCAGTCTGTAAGAACGGGCTTAACCAAGATGCTGTAAATAATGGTCCTATTATTGCCTTCCAATCCCGCTGGCAGGTGCCAAATGATTTTAAGATGGTGCTGACCCTCCTCCACTTTCCTCTGTTTAGAAATGGCTGAGAAATCTCTCTGTTTAGGGCCAGGCTGGGGAGTAGGTGGGACCTGGGGCTCTGCCAAGTCCCTTCATGGGGGCATTCATATTGTTGCACCTCCAGCCTGAGTCCTCTCTCTCTTTCATGGCCAGGCCTGTCCCTTGGTCCATGGGGCTTCTTCCTGACCCACAGGCATCTAAGCGCAGGCCCAACCTTCATAGCCCAGACCAGTACCCTTCCCCAGAGTCACCCACCCAGCACCCTCAGACCTGGAACCCTGGCCAGTGGACACTCACCTTCTGGGTGATGTTATTCAGCTCCCTAATGAGCTCCCCGAGAGCCGTGAAGGAAGGCACAGGGCCTGGGGAGGTGAGACCACCAAAGTAGGTGAGAGTGATGACCAAGGTCAACCAGAGCGCCATGGAGCCCAGAACCAAAGTGAGAGGAGCCAGGAGCAGTCACGTAGGCTGGCTTAAGCTGAATGGCTTGTGGCCTTGGTCTCTTGTGGCAGCTTTTATAGGCCCAAGTGGTGACGCTTCTCATTCTGGTCCCCGCTTTGGCGGGCACTATCTAGAAACCACATCTTTACTCTTCTTGATTTTACTTTGTGGAAAATCCAGCGTCACATAAAGGAAAAGTTTGATTTCTTGTGGACTTAATATCGAGAGGGATCTGGGGCAGTTTCCAAAGTCTGAATGAACTTACTCAGGGATAGTGAGAGGGCCTTGAGGGGAACCTGGCATCAGCCATGCCAGCTCGAACTCCAGCAGTCTTACTTCATGACCAACCCTGAATGCCTGCCCAGGGCCTGTCCTCAGACCTATTTGGGTCACTATATGTGCTTGGACAGACAGTGTTATGACCCTAGTCCACCAGATATGGGAATTAGGGGGTTTTATTTATTCAGTGAACTGGTCTCTTGCATTACCAAAGTATTACTTGCTTTGGATACAAAATACAAACGGAAAAAGGAGCAGAGTGAAGTTCATTTCTTTTGGTCCACCTGGTTCTCCAATGGCCCCAGTTCAGATTCTCAGATCTCCACTGAAAGATCCAGTCAGATTCGAGGATCCTTCTGGGACCTTTAGTTTTTAAGGCTGCTTTCATGATAACTAAGCACAGGCAGCTGGGACCCTGGGAACCTTCTCAGGCCTTGGGTGTGGACCTGTCCTGCTGGAACCGCCTTCAAGTGCCAGTTCTGTGGAAGGCAGCTGAGCGTTAGCCCGGGTCAGAGAGTGTGACTGTTCCCAGTGCCACTGAGACCTGGAAGACCACGTTTGCCCATCAGTCTTCATGGGACCGTCTCCTGCCCTCAAGTTTCTCTTCTGCAAAATGAGGGCCCACTCTGAGTCCCTCATGAGCAGCCCACCCTCTGCAGGGACTCTGGCAGGTAGCCATTTTCCTGCTCTTCCCTAATTTCTCCAGAAGTCCTCCAGAAACCTCCACAACAGAGGCTGCAGCATTTGTCTGTTGGGTGCCCATGTCAAGCTGTCTCCCTCTCTGCTTCCTCCCCTGTCTCTAAGCTACCTGCCCTTCCAGCCCCCCTCCCCGCCTGCTCACTTAGGTTCCTCTGTCACCCTCTATGGAGCTCAGCCTCCAAAAAGGGTCTTCCAAGAGGTGCTGGAGCTGTCCCTCTTTCTCAGAAGCCTCATAGCCTTTGGGCCCTTTCCTCCCACCCATAACATGACACCCCACTTCTCTTCTGTCCAAACCCCAAGATTTCTACCCAATTGCCAGCCCTGATTGTGGAAGCCAGCCCCTGCGCCGCGTGGCCCCTCTGTGTCTGGAGTGCTGCCGCTTTGTGGGTCTCAGTATCCTCGTCTGTAGAATAGAGCCAGTGGCATCTCATGTGGGGTCTCTGTGATGGGGAAAGGAGTGGGGAACCACCATGGGCTGCGCAAGTCCCAGAGCCCTGCGATAGGATGAGTCAACGCCTCCCCATTCTCCAGGACAAGCAAAACCCAGGCAGGGAGCTGTGGGAGGGAGAAGGCGCCCCCGCGCGTGGGAGAAGGCGCCTGGCCGGGCGGTCGCAACGATGCCCTGCGGAGATAGGGGCGCGGCCTTGGGTAACAGGAGATGCGGCCGATATGCGGGCTCTGCGCTCGGCCCTCCTCCGCGGCCTCGGGCGGTGGCCGGTACCGGATGGAGTACTGAGAGCGCATACCCGTTCTCGGCAAAGCTGCTGGGCGCCGGCCCCGCAGGTCGAAGGCCGGGCAAGGGGGCGGGGATGGGACTGCGCTCCAGGCCGCCCTGGCCTGGCTGAGCACGCGGGCGCTATGGGCCCAGAGCGCACTGGCGCGGGCGTGGCGCAGGTTCAGCTGCCCGCACCTGGGCCGGGGTCCCCTGGAGTCAATGACCCTGCTGGGGACGCAGCCGAGCTGCCCCTCCCCTCTTCCTGCCCTGTCACCGAGGGCGCCCGGGCCGCGCCTTCGACGGTGGCTCGAGACCCTGCCGGCCCTCAGCCACAGGACGAGCCCTGCTGGTCACGTCAACCGGTCTCTGTTGCTATTTCTGGGTTTTCTGCGAGGCTCCATTCACCCTCCGATAATTGTAATCAACACGAACTACAGAATGGCTGCTCCAGCACTTGACACCTGTAGCTCGCAACTCCCCTACAGTCCGCAGCGTGGACCTTCTGGTCTGGGTCCGACAGGTGCAGATCTGGCGCTCAGGACCCAGGAGGAGCCTGGCCCTGGGCGCGCTGCGCTGTCCCAAGAGGGGTGGGGTGGGAGGTGGGCACCGCTGGGGCTGGAACCGCCCTTTCTGCGGACAAGCCCGCCCTGCGCAAAGTTTCCGAAAGCTTCCTTCTCCAATTTTCTCCAACTTTAGGTCCCTATTGGAAAGAAAATACGCCCATTCAGTAGGAGTAGGGCTGGGGGAGTTGTTTCAATAATTTAAAATATCCAACTTATTAGATTTTTATTTTTATTGAAATTTTAAGTGAATGCAAAGTTTTTAAATCAAATAATTAAGGAGGTCGATAATGAAAAACAGCAGTTTTGAAAATCAGTTCTACAAGGTCTTTTATATTTCTGTACATCTTGTGAGTGAGGCACTGGCTGCCCTACTTTGTTTCCTACTATCTTTTTAGGCATGTCTGTATAGCTAATGGCCTGAAGCAAAAGTCAGGCAGACTTACTGACCATTATTACAAATTCAGGATCTCTAAGCTCGGGCTTCATTTCCTGTAAGGCAACCCACTGAGTGTACAGGTTCTGGCTCTCTTGGCACTACTTTATGAGGATTGGGTTTCAGGGAACAAAGTAAAAAAGCTAATACTCTAATATTACTGATGTGAATAATGAACTGTTCTTTGTCTCAGATCCAAGAGTTTTGTGTGTCTTCTGCCATCATCCATGAAAACTGTGAGAAACTAACTTGTTAGCATGTAAACAGGGTAAAATCTCAGCGTTCATTGTTGACAACAGCCCCCAACTCTTGAGAAACCACGATTTTAACTTTCGGTATTTACCTCCTCCTCATTTCTAAATTTCTTGATTGTCAGGTGTAACCATCATCTGTGGTCTACCATAGATATTTACTTCTCTTGAGTCCTTGCCATTCTCTCACTTTAATCCTTCCTTTTCCCCATCCTACCAATATACAGAGATCATAATTTGGGTCAGCCAAAAGCCTTGTTTACCGTTTACATAATTATATTAATACACTCACAGCCAAAGCACTATGATTATTTTTATTTTCTCTCAAAACTTTTTTCCCTCTGGATTTAATAATTGTCTTGTTTTTCCATTTGCTTAGTTTTCTATGCTGATCTCAGTGATTTAACCCTAAATTCTCGGCCACTTATATAATCTCTTCTCAAGAGATTTGGGTACATACGATTTTCTCACAACTTCATCTCCCTAAGAAAGTCTTCCCTGGAGGCTGCTGACCTGCTGTAATATGGACAGCTGCCCATTGACCCCCTCTCTATGCAGAGGTTACCCTGATGTCTTCTGTCACCACTGCCCTGGAATTCCTTGGCCTCTGTCCTATGTGACTCTCCTGTTTTTTGTATCCCAGGTCTTCCTCTTTCTTGAGGGGACACATCCTAATAAACACAGAATTCCAGGCAGGAAATAATTTCCTTTCAGAACCTTGAATGCCTGAGCTATTGCCTCCTGTCTTCCAATATTGCTGTTTAGAAGTCGGAAAGCCTTTTTGAATCCAGAACTTTTCTCTGTCTCAGGAAATTTGTAGAAAATTTTCCTGATTCCCATGTTCCAAATTGTACAATTATGTACCTTGGTGTCATTCTGTTTTCATCTATGATAACACAAACACAGTGAGCCCTTTCAAACTGAAACCATGTTATTAAATTCTAGAAAATTGTCTTTTAAAAAATAAAAATTTGTTTTTCATTTATTAAATTTTGTTGTTATTGATTTTAAAACTTGGTTTTGTTTTTTAGAGTTTTAGATTCACAGCAAAATTACAGAGAGTTTTCATATACTCAAGGCATATACTCAAGGTCCCCACGCACGCACAGCTTCCCTCATTATCGTCATCCCCCCACTGAGTAGTACATGTGTCACACATGATGAACTTTCACTGACACATCGTTATCACCCAGAGTCCATGGTTCACATTAGGTGTACTTTCTATGGGTTTTAACAAGTGTATAAGGACATATCCACTGTTCTAGAATCATGAGTAGTTTCACTGCTCTAAAAATCCTTCATGCTCCACCTATTCATCTCTCTCTTCCTCTTTAACTCCAGACAACCACTGATCTGTTTACTGTCTCCATAATTTTGCCTTTTCCAGAATGTCATATAGTTGGAATCATACACTATTTAGCCTTTTCAGATGGCTTCTCCCACTTAGTAATATGCATTTAAAGTTCTTCCATGTCTTTTTATGGCTTGATAGCTCATTTCTCTTTAACACTGAATGGTATTTCATTGGATGTATCATGGTTTATTCATTCACTTACTACTGAAAGACATCTTGATAGCTTCTAACTATTAATAATTGTGAATAAAGTGCTATAAACATCCACGTGCAGGCTTTGTGTGGACATGTTTTCAGTTCATTTGCATAGAGTATGTTTAGTTTTTTAAGTGGAGGTACCATTTTTGCATTCCTACCAGCAATGATTTGAGAGCTCCTGTTGCTTCACATCTTCACGAGCACTTAGTGTTGTCAGTGTTTTGGGTTTTGGCCTTTTGAAGAGGTATCTCACTCTTGTTTTAATTTGCATTTCCCTGGTGACATATGATGCTGAGCATCTTTTCATATGCTTACTTGCCATCTTTATATCGTTTCTGGTGAGGTGTCTATTAAGGTCTTTGGCCCTTTTAAAACGTGGGCTGTTTGTTTTCTTATTGTTGAGTTTTAAGTGTTCTTTGTATGTATTAGATAACAGTCCTTTATCTGACAAGTCTTTTCCAGTTATTTTCTCCCAGTTTGTGATGTGTCTTTATTCTCTTGATGGTGTCTTTTGAAGAGCAGCATTTTTAAATTTTAATGAAGTCCAGCTTATCACTGATTCCTTTCATGGATTGTGTTGCATGTAAAAAGTAATTGCCAGCTTCTCTTAAGTCATTTCTGGCAGACGGGGCAGCTTCCCCAGAGAAGATTCACCCTGTCTCCAACCTGGCTGCCAGCACTTTGGCAGCCAAGGGCTGGTGGAAGGCTGGGAGCAGAGGTCTCAGCATCTGCTAATTGTTCACTTATCACCCTGATTTCAGCACAGCGAGGCTGCCCTCAACTGTGCCTAGAGTTCTTGGTCTAGATATGCTCTCCAGAGGAAAATACATCCATCTTTTGCTGGAGTAGGGTCACTCAACTTGAAGAGTGGAAATTGGGATCTAACTGCTTCTTAAACCAAGTTTCAACTTATTATCACCATTCCCTATCCAGAGGTACTTGGTCTTCTGCCAATTCCTGAGTATTTGGGACCATGTGTGCATCAGAATGAGTCTTGTGGCTTCTCTGTGGCTGGCTTTGGATTCAGTTTTCTTGGGTCAACCAAGTAGTCTGCCTGCTGACAATCTGCTTTCTACCTTTCAATGTGCTGTTGCTACTGCCCCTGATGCCCATTTTGGTGGATTTAAACCTTGTAAAAAATCAGTTGCTGTCATTTTAGTGGATTATCAAGTGGGAGTTTGTGTTCATTCCACAGTTTTTGCTTAGAAGATATGCTTTTAGTGTAGAGAATTTATGAACGAGACAAGCAGTGAGAAGCAAACACTAATCTCACACCCCTTTGACCTGGCACTGGTAAACTTCAGTATCTCTTAATAGCCCTTTTTCTGTGTACATTCATATTCTATTACAAAAATGGGATAATACATTACATAACTTTTACTATCTTTTTTCACTTAAACAAAGGGCATTCTCTAGTTAGTATTCTGCATTTAAAAAATTATACAAAAAATGTCATTGTGTAAAGTGCAGATATGTGAATAAAGAAAAATCCCCCCTAAATCCCAGCTACCAGAGATAATAATCCCTGTAATATTTTATCTTTCATTCTAGTCAAGGGATGTGTATATGATAAGTATTTTATTTCCAAACTAAAACTGAAATCTTTGCCTTTGTAAATATTCAGCCTAGCGTGGAAGACATGTTTTAAATGAATGACTGCAAATAATTCATAGAACCATTACGAGTTAATTTATTCATTCAGTAAAAGTTTATTAATTGCTTGCTATGTGCCAGGCACTAAACAAAACAGCACAGTCCTTACTTCTTGAAGACACATCCCAGCAGGAATCAAGTCACTGATTTTTAATTTTTTTTTCTGTCAGTTCAGATTTGCTGTTGGGCTCCTTGAGTGAATTTTTACTTCAGTTATTGTATTCTTCAACTCCCTAGTTTCTATTTAGTTTTTTTTTTAAAAAATATAATTTCTATCTGCTTAGGGATAGTCTTTGATGAGACATCATTATCATACTTTAATTGTTTAGACATGGTTTCCTTTAGTTCCTCGAACATGTAATTGCTGACTAAAGTCTTTATCTGGACTTTCTCAGGGAGTTTCTATTGACTGATTTTTTGGGCTGTATATGGGCCATATATTTGTTTCTTTGCTTGTCTAATAATTTCTTGCTGAAAACCAGAAATAATGTAATGTGTCAACTCTGAAAATCAAATCACCCCTTTCTCAAGGTTTGTAATTGTTTGTTGCTGTTTGTTTGTAATTGTTGCTGGTTGTTATTGCTACTTATTGACTTTCCTGGACTAATTATGTAAAATTGTATTCTTTGTTATGTGTGGTCACTGAAGTCTCTATTCAGCTTTAGTGGTAAGTTAATGATTGGATAGAGATTTCTTTTTATTGCCTTGAACTAGTAAGTTTCTAAGCTTTTGTTGAAGGTGTGTGTGTGAGAGAGAGATGACTGATTGATTGGTCATGTTTTCAATGCTCCAACAGTTAATTTACAACTGTACCTTAGCTTTCACTTCTTGGATGAGTAGTGTCAAGGACAGCTAGGTCAAAGCTTAGGGACAAAGCTCTGACACACACAAGAACTTTGAGATTCTCAGGAATGTGTTCAAGCTTGTCAAAGACCCCATGGATTATCTCCTTCCCCAATTTTTCCTTTTAGGTTTTTCCTCTCTTGTTGGCCCCAACTAGTAATGCTGGCTCAGGCAGCTGCAGTATTAACCAATTACCACTGATTGCCTACAGCAGGTAGGACTGTTTGTCGAGTGAGCCTACGTCAGGTCAAATAAAGACAGGTAGTGAGGATGGAGAGTTTAAGTGAGCTGCCAGAATGTCAAATTGTGGCAGTTCTCTCGGGCTGAAGATTGTTGGGAGCTCCAAATCCATTCTGCTTCCTCCAGCAGCTGTTGGTTTCCACAGGTACTATAGTTATGTTGGTTTTCAAAGCTGCTACAGAGACAGGGATAGGGGAACAGGATATTGGCAAGTTAAAATTCACTGGCTTTTTTCACTGAGATTCAGCTGTTTTCCTTGAATAAACACTTCTTGGTTTGTTGCAAGCTTTTAATTTCCAAAGTTCTAAAAAAGTTTATTTTGACAGTTTTTGCTAGTGTTCTCACTGCTTTTGTGGAGAAGTAGAATTTTGGCAGTCCTTACTCTTCCCTTATGGAAATAGAAATCCTTAAAACCATAAATTTACATTGATGCTTTGGATTCAACTCAACGCTGAGTTCTTTATATAGCCTTTCACCATTCTGGATGTGCAAACATCTTTCTTCAACAGTGAGAAACTCAGTTATTATTATATATGTGTGTGTGTGATTTTGATATATAAAGAGGTTTCAGAATTGCTAACCCACACTCCGGTGAGAAACATTTAAAAAGATGACTAGAAATTATGTTGAGAACAAACTGTAGGGGCAGGACCAAATCACTTGGAGCCGTTAGGTGGTTACTTATTCAGATTAGAGATGGTGATGGCTTGGACAAGAGCAGTGGTGGCTTAGATGGTAAGGCATGGTCAGATTCTGGATGTATTTTGAAAGCTGAACCCATAGTATTAAACTATGGGTTGGATGTGGGATATGAGATTAATAGAAGAATGAGGGATAACACTAACATTTTTGCCTCAGCAATTGGAAGAATGGAGTTGCCATTAATTGAAAGCCTATGGGAGATGCAGTTTCCGGGGGAAAGACCAGTTTCAGTCATTTTAAGTTTCAGATGTCTATTAGATATCCAAGTGCAAGTAGATGACCAGTAGATAGTTTAATGAGAGTCAGGAGTTTGGAGGAGATCTGGACTAGAGACTAATTTGAGGAGCAGCATCCAAGTGATTATTAAAGTTGCTGTCAGGGTCCTGCCTCTATCCTAAGAATTTCCAGTGTGCACCAGTTCACTTCTGCTTCTAGCTGTATCTCTGCCAAAAGGCTTTTCTTTTTTCTTCCTTTTACTTGTGGAAGGCAGCTCTGCTGGTGTATGTAGCAAGCCAGTAGCTAACTCACCTGGAATAGCCCTCAGTGACTCTCAGGGATTGGTATACACATACCCAGCTCTCTTGCCTCTGAGGTGACATAATTCCAAGGCATATATTTTGCTATATTTCCTAGCATCTCTCTCTGTGGGATTAAGCCACAGTCGCCTACTATAGTAGCTGGCTTAAGAACACACTCTTCTCTGGCTGTCCTCTCTCTATAGTTCCCTCAATCTCCTACTGTTTACTCTCACTCAAATTGTTTCAGATTCTGCTTCTGGGAAAACCCAAATGGAGGTAATAATTTTAAGGCTAAGAGACTGGGTGAGATCACCAAGTGAGATGAAAAGAGGTGCAGGCTCAGACTGAGCACTACAGCACTGCTACATTTGAAGGTTAGGGGAATAGGGGACCAGCAACGGAAACTGCGGTGCCAGGAGGAGGCTGGGGGTTGTCAGGAATGTTTGAGGATAGAGAGGGGCAAGATAGTTGAGGGTCTATGCAAGACAGCGATGTACTGATGAACTGTGGGATTTAAGGTATACAAGGAGAGAAGGCATGAGGGGAATGAAAAACTGAACAAGTGGTTGGATCAATTAAAATCCCAGTGGGCTAAAAGAATTGCTGGGTTGGAGACCCCAGGAGTGGATTGTGAAGTACCAGGGGGCTGCCGGGGACTGAGATGCTTCATAATGAGGCTGTGAAGGGCTGCAGTTAGTCTTTTAAGAGTTGGACCTTGGATTAAGACTGTGGAATGTCTTCTCACTGGAGGAAAGAACAAGGAGCCGAGAGGCCATGGGGTTGTATTAGATCATTTGGATACTGAAATAGCTAATGACTATGAAATTAGAATTGGAGAATGACACCGATCTGGGAGCCGAAACTGCCAGTGAATAAGGGGGAGTGACCAGGCTGTGGGCTAAAGATAGCTGCAACAGGAAAGAGTACAGTGAAGATATGAAATTTTTCTTGGACACACCATACTACGTTCCACGCTGTTTCTAAGTAGTTTATAGTTATTTAATCCTCATAACAACCTCCTATCAGACTAGATAGGTACCGTTTTTACTACTTTTACAGATAAAGCAGAAGCAACAGGATAAATGACTTGCCCAAGGTCCTAAAGCTAGTGAGTGGTATGCTAAGATTTGAGCCCAAGTAGTCTGATTCATGTTCATAACCTCCATCATGTAATGCCCATTCATTCCACGTGTGAAGGGGGTTAAATGGAGAAGCAGGGATAACAATGATCTAGAAGCATCAATGAAAAGCAAGAGGAGCACCTGCCCCACCTACAAGCCCTGTGATACAAGGGGAACAGGAGGGAAAGGAGCCCTGGGTAAGCTGCACCCTCAGAGGAAAACCTGACTCGAATTTGGGAAGTCTGTTTTGAGTTATAAATGCCTGTATTTATCTTGTATTGCCTTTGTCATTCCTTATTGCAATGGCTAGACCTTTCAGAAACATGTTGATAGAAGGTAACTGGTTTTAATATTTAATGGAAATGTTTCATTTTTTGCTGTTGACATGAATTTTGATTTGGTGGCAAATGACATTAAGAAAATATCCTTTTATTCTTTGCAATATTCTGGGTTTGCCAAAGCTAGATGTTGAATTTTATCAAATAATGGTCATTGTTAGGTGTCTTATCAGAATTTTTTCCCCTTTGGCTTTATTAATGATGATTTTTGTATGGACAGATTTCTCGTTTTCTGAAATAGTCTTGTACTCTTGGGATAAAAACACCTTGGTTATTTATGTTTAATATATGACTAGAACTGATTTGCTCTTACTTATGAATTCCTATATCTGTGCTGAGAGTTGGGTCTGTTGCTTTCTCTTGTGATACCTTTGTCAAGCTCTTGCTAGCCTAGTAAATTTCAAAGCTAACTAGGGTGACTGAACACTGTCACGAGAAGGGGCTTTGGACAGGAAGTAGGTGGCTGAGTGGCGGCTGTGCTGTTTGGCCCATTCATCCAGGAATTGGGTGAGGGTCTGGACCAGACTCTTTCAACAAGGGTTTTCATATGAACCATAGAACACAGGAAATTATCTGAGTAACTCTGTTTTCAGTTTGCTCAAGGACAGTAATAACTAGTATCATCTTAGAAGCACAGATATTGACTACACACAGTGATACTGTATTAGTTTCCTACTGCTGCTATAACAGATGAGCAAATTTAGCAGCTTAAAAAACTCACAAATTTATTCTCTTATAGTTGTGGAGGTCAAAAGTCCAGAAGCAGATTTACTGGGCTAAAAGTTAAGGTATCAGCGAGGCTGGGGAGGAGAGAATTGGTTTCTTTACCTTATTTTAGCTTCTAGTGGTTGTCTGTATTTCCTGGCTTACAGCCCTTCCTCCATCTTCAAAGTGCATGGCCAGTCTGCCATCTGCCAACACAGTTCCTTCCCCTCTTCTGCAGTCATCTCTTTCTGCCTCCTTCTTGTCAGGATACTATGATTACATTTAGGACCCAACAGGATAGGCCTCTATCACAAGAGCCTTAGCTTTACTCATACCTGCAAAGCTCCTTGTGCCATGTAAAGTCACATTCACAGGTTCCAGAGATTAGGACCTGGATCTCTTCAGAGGCCATTATTCAGCCAACCACAGGTACCTCAAGATCTTAGAGCTTAATTCTCTTCTAGACCCTGGTTGAGAAAGGCTGTCTAGACCATATCCTCATTAGGTCTGCAGATGGCCCAGAACTGTGACACATGACTGACAGACTCTGAATGATAAAACCCCACAGTCTAATTCAAAAGGATGTGACTTGGTAGCATTCTTTGTGCAATGCTTGTAAAAGGCTTACAGATGTCAGCTGGAAACTCCAAGAAAAAGTGTGATTGGTCTTTTATTAGAAATGACATTTGGAGTGAAAACGAGAGGCCTGCTCTTCCAGATCTGGTTGGACCCCATAGGGAGCAGGTCACGATTTTGCAAATGAGCCCTGCTTGTGTTCCACCCTGGAGCACACTTAGCAAACAGAGCTCACAGTAAGGCTGAGATGATACACAGTACATAGAAGAGTTAAAGCCTTCTTCATGATGGCAGACCAGGCCCCAAGTGAAGAGAGGCCTTGCTCTTGGTCAGAGTTTTCCAAAGGTGGATATGCACAGTGGGGAACTTCCTCTCTCTAGAGAGAGCCCTAAGTCTGGATGACTACCTACAGGGGTATGTGGGGAGGGAAGATGGTGAATACTGATCTAGGTTACTTAAGGTTCCCGTCAAACTCTGAAGCCCCCATTCAACTACTTAAAATTTTAATTTGGGAAACTGAGGCCCAGGAGAGTGGTTACTTGGTTGGGTTTATAAAGGGCAGAGCCATCTATTAAAATCTCATCATTTATGATCATATTCAGACTCAACGATAACACAGTTTAAAACCATATCCAAAGAAATAAATTAGTTGGTAACACACAACCCTGATTCTTTTTAATACCCAAACCATAAACTGTCAAGGCAGTGAGAATCTACTTCTCAACAGTGCTTTTAAGAAGTGAAAGGTAGTAGCTCCGGGTTAAAGGGAAGCACATGTTTATGCCCAGAGGGAAGAGAAGCTGAGTCAGACTGTGCTGCTCTTGAGCCCTGCGGGCCTATCAGATGCGTCCTGAGGGGATGAAGTTCAGGAATCAGCCCAAATTTCATGTGAAACAATTTTAATCATTTTAGAACCTCTCATACATTCAAAATCCTAGACACAAGGCTCCTTTTAAATAATGTGTTTTCTGACTTAGTTGATACCAGAAATAAGCAGTTGCCTGAGGATCTGTTTCTAAGGCATTTAAATCCTGAATGTTTTTAATGAACATAAGATGCCAGGGAGTTGACATTGCATTTCACAATCTCTGAGCACTGATCAATGTTCTTCTTAATCCTGTAGAATTTTTCCACATATTCAGACCGCCCTAAGAGCTCCACGAAATCTTCGTCGTGAGTGATTACAAGAAGTTGGAAGTTACGTTGCTGTGAGCGACTTTTTATTATCCTGAAACAATATATTTAGAATATTTTATTAATCAAGAGCATAAATAACCCTTTTCTTTATTTGAAAAAGCCACTGAGAACCTTGTCAGACACAAGACCATGTGCTATGTGAGACAACCAGGCTTTTCCTGTGCTGTTAGTGTCAGGGCCTCTGAGAGCCCTGCAGGAAGTCAGGGTGGGTGGGGGGCAGGATACCCAGGCCTCTACCTCCTCCCTAGACAGTGGGGATGCATGGCTGGACTCTTCACCTAGGTCTGTCTTACAGATTGGTAAGAATACATGATCTAGTTTCCTCCAGAATACAAAGTTCTTACTATAACAAGTGGAAATGTTTTACTTAGTTTTTCTTTATATCTTTACTCCTTGACTTTAGGAGTCTGATTTAGTCCTTTGCCTGGGGGTTTCTTGACCTGTGACTAGTTTTCTCTAGAAGAAAATAAAAATTTTGTTAAAAAGACAGACTACAAGCAAGGGAAATAACATATGTTGCCTTCTTAGGAGCTGGGTCTACTTAGAATTCTGCCACTACCAGTCACTAGATGCATCATTAGTATGACACACAGGGGGCCTGAGTGGGTGTTCTGAGAACCTTTGTGTTCACTATCTACATGTTGAGGCAACTAGCTTTTAATTAACCACTTATTTATCCCTTGCCTGGAAGGATGCATTTAGGTTTCAAAAGCACTAGCGCTTCTTTGCTGGTCACACAGGACTACTAGGAGATGACTGGAGAGAGGTGGCCCTGTGGCCCAATCCCTGCTATCAGACAGAAAACGTTATCTCTGCCAGCACAGTCTTTAAGCAAGGGCTGCCCACTTCTGGAGACTGTGCCCACCACAGGTTAATGTGGTAAAAGGTGAATGTGATTTTGCCCTTTCTGTATTCTATGTAACCACTAATATACTTTTTGAATAAGACCTGTCATTCCTTGTAGATGTTTGACGCATGTGAAAAGCTGGGGAGACAGTCCAAAACCACTATTTCTACCTAAAAACGGTTTAGCAAGTCATGCTACCCTGTCATGACATGTGGGTCCTTCTAGTGGGTTTACAGGAAAGCCAAACCGAGCCAGAAAACCCTCACCACAGGCTTCCCCATAAACACACCTTGGGGAGATGCATGATGTCTGGAGTTACACGATGTGTCTGGAGCTCCTGTTCGCCATCTAATTCTTTTTAAAAATCTGATGAATTATCATAAGGTAAAGCCTAAGATCTGGCACCAACCAGCTTCCCCAAGGAAGACACATCTAGAGAAGGGTTTCACCACAGAACTTTCTTAATTATACTTGGAAAGCTATCATAACCGGTCCCCAAATTTGAGAAACTTACTCAACCAGAGCATGTGCAAGAGATTCAATGTTTTCTCGGTCCAGATTTGTTGTTGGCTCATCCAAGGCAAGAATGCCACAGTTTAAGCAGAATGTCTCAGCCAGAGCCAGGCGAATAATGAGCGATGCTAATACCTGGAAAACACCAAAGCTGAGCTGCACCGCACAGACCCTCTCCTCATTCACCTTCGGAAAGCAAACAGACCTGGCTTAATCTCTTTAGATGGGAAAAGTCATAGGGTCACTCACTGCTTTTATTTGGGAGAGCCTGGCACTGTGACCAGACTTAAGCCTTTCCAGAAGGTAAACCATCAGGTGCATTATCTCAGCCTATCGTTTGCAATAAAATAAAATGCTAAAGGCAATGCTGATCCCCTGACCTCACCCAATCACGTCAACTATAACAAAACTTGAAATCACAGGTGTGAATCAGAAATGCATTACCATTTAGCTGAAACTTATAATTTAATAATGGCATAAAATTAATCACCTTAAAAATTCATGACCTATTCTATTTTCCCGATGAGATTTGTCAGAAAACTTGGACACATTACATTTTCCAGAGGCTCAGAGACCTTTTTCTCTCATAGTCTTCCTTAAATCTCTATGTTCTGTAGTCTAAAAGAGGCACCTAACCCACATCATACTTTTACCTACACATGTTTGTATATATAATTTTGAGAGAGAGAATGAATTTCTGGGTCAAAAGGAATTCCATATCAGGAGTACAGAATCATGGTTTATTTAAGCTTACTTATAGGAAATCTAAGCAACCAAAACAGGCACTTTCAAGGTTAATAGAAATCTAATACTAAATTCCTCAGACCCAACTGAAACCTTCTGAGGATACAAGGGACACAGAATTAAGAGTGAAGGACTATTCTAGGAAGACTAACCTATCTTGATGTGAGGTGTAAATCCCCCCTCCCCCTGAATTTGTTAGTGAAGGAGCTTCAAAGAGTGAGTGAGTGATTTTACAGCAGTTTACAGATCTTCTCTTTGATGCCCTGGGCAGGCTAGCAAACTGCAGAAGCCAGGGCCATACCTTGGCCCTTTGGACAGGTACTTCCTTCCTGTATTTGAATCCCACTGCTGCCACCTTCGCCACCACCTACTCAGAATGGAGTCTAATGGAACTCCAGGCCCTTCTACCAAAACGTTTGTCTGTCTTCTCTCCCAACACCAAGGAAACATTTATAGCTAATTAGTTTTCATAATTTAGAGTAGCTACAGAAAATCTTTTGTTCAGAAATTATTTTTGAAAGTATTTTTAATTCAAAGAGATGTTTCAAACTATATTTTCTTATTCATAAATATCACTAAAAATCACCAAAGTAAGGGATACTGATTATAGATCAAAATTTGTCATTTTTTGCAGACTATGATTAAGATAATAATCTGCAGATGCCTTAAATTAGTTATCAGTTGTCCGGGCTGACAACAAAATACATGCATAGAGTATCTTTAGGCAAAAATTGAAAACTACTTATGAAAACAACTCAGACAATATGAGCATCCATTTCTAGAATTTAAAAAATTTGCTAATAAAATCAAGGCTCCAAAGATGTTATCAAGTGTAATCTTCTGCCTCTAGTCTGAAGGGAGGAAGCTCAAGAATCTGTGACATCTTGGGTACAAACCTGTGCACAGTGAAAGGACTCAGGCTTGTTTTCCAAGGATGTGGGTCCTACTTTCCCAACTTTTAAAAGCTTCATTCATCTTCCTGATTTGCTCTGTGCTCCATATCCAACCTAGGCTATTCTCCCAGAGCCTCATGTAGAGCCAGCTGGCCTGGCAGAGCAGCTGAAATCTGTGTGTGCATGTGGTGGTGGGGGCAGAGGCACCTGTGGGTATCCTGGCCTTCTTTTAGATGGTCTGCAGGCCCCAAGACTAGGCTGGCATGGTGGTGGGGGACTTAGTCCTGTAATGGGGTTGCTTTCTCAGTGAGACTCTCTCATATACTGTAATGCCTGATTTGGCTCAACCTAGGATCTGGTTTGCTAATACTGTATGTCATTGATTCTAAAACACTCCCCACTCTGTCTTGGCTTTTCTAAAATCAGGATGTATCTCACAATTACACTTGTGTTTTTTCTTTCTTGGTGGCACTTAAAATAGTTGTGTGTCTTACAATGACACAGTAGCCTTATTTTCATAATGAGGGCTGTGAAATGATGAATGGTCTTCTGCTCCTTGCTCTACATTTAGCTTATCCTGTGAGAATGTTTCAGGCCATTCTCCCAAGAGCTTACTTTATATAACGTTGAAGGAAATTCTGGTCAGAACTGGGAGAGTGTAAGAAGGTAGCTGAGCCTGAGTCACTGTGCATGGCGGCCAGAAGTACTGTAAGGAGCCTCCCACCATTCAAGGGCAGCCTGGGGTGCTTCCACCACACTGACATTTGTGTCTCTCTGTCAGTTTTCTGGGTAAAGGTGGCTCCCGAGGTTTCTGTGATACCTGCCTTTTGTCCAGCACTGCATCGTCCTCGCATATCCAAGGCTGTGTCTCCTTTTAACATCACTACTCTGTAGTTGTAATTCCGCCTTTTATCAGAAGCTGATATGTTTTCATCGGCATCAGAGCGAATTTCTATATATTCGATATCTGACACAGGAAGAAGAAGATTTTAGATGAACCTACACTCTGTAGCCTTTTGTCATTTGCAAACATTGAGTAAGCCTAGGAGTGACGTATGAGTTTGACATTACAGGGGACAACCCTGGCTGGTTTGGAACCTTTTTCTCTGGCTGAGGATTCATGAGGATTCCTGGGCCAGAAGCAATCCAGGTACCCCAACCCACAGTCTCAGCTATGCCTTTCTTAATTCCTTTATTAAGAGTTTCCTCCTGATGGTTTTCTTCTTATCACATTTTGGCTTATCCCTATCTACACTTCAACAGAACCTATTATGTCATCAGCTAAATATAATGTGCACCATAGCCAAATATGTAAGACCTATCAGGCTTTGGAATAGAAACCTTTGCATTTTTTTTTTTTTTTTTTTTGCTATGAGATGTTGTCAAGATAAGAATTCTTAGAAAACCTCAAAGAGATGTTCAGTAAAAGGTCCAGGCATGATGAGAAATGTGGAGCAAGAGCTGGTGACAGGGCTTTGGAAAGAGCACTCGTGCTACATCATGTTAATTACCTTGTCCGCGATAGGTACTTCGCCAAAGGTCACGAATGATTTTATTGATTTCTTCCATTTTCATACTGTGAAATTTCATTATCGCTCTGGAGAAAAAAGTCATTGGTACTTTAACAGAATAATACTATGGTTATATACTATTACATGTATATGAATTTATTTAAAATATATAATAATGTATATAGTAATAATGTAACACCATAACAATATCATAAAATAACTTGCCCAATATTTCCAGTGATAAAAGTAGGATATAGTAAGAGCCAGAAAAAAATAAATGGGACCAAAACTTTGCTGTTTGGCTAGTCCCAAAAACTGCCAGGCATGCTTCCAGTGCTCCAGGGTTGCTGTGCAACCCTTCCCCATTTTTACTCTCTCTGACATGACAAAGACCCCCTTAAATTTCCTTAGGCTTATTGGAAAGGCTGTTTCCACTGATGCCCACTGGTTACAGGAGGACCTGCTGAATGGATGAGAGTGAGTTAAAGGAGTGAGGGAGGTGTACAGGGGTCCTTCAGTCTGTGGGAAATAGGCACAAGACTTTGGAACTGCCTTTTTCCTCTTCTATTACTCTTAAGGTTTACCAAAAGTCAGCCTCTCAAGCTGATTTTATTTCTCAGATCTGTGAACTTTTTATCAACTAGAAGCTTTGGTTCAGAGAGGGTGATTTAGAGGCTTAAGCTGAGCTGAACCTCAAAACTCTGAATTTCACTTCTGAGTAGAAGATTCAGAAATCCTAATTCCAAATATGAGCACCCCACCCTGTCCCTGTACAACACTCTTAAAAAACTAGTAGTTTCTGAACACTAAAAAGAAGGAAAGAAATGTAAAAACAAAAGTAGCTTGTCAAAATCTAACATTGTTTTTTACTATAGTCACCTTTCATCAAAAAGCCCTTAGGTTCTTTGGAAGTGGGTTTATGTACTAATAAATGTTGTACCAGTGACAAAAAGGCAAACATCCCTGCCATGACCATACAAAGGATGTGAGGTGGCCTTACTTCCATTTGCAAGGCTCTTATCTGATACATACAAAAAAAGAAACTGAACGTAATGCTATTGCTTCTGCATAATCATTTCATGATCTCCTGGTTCACCAGCAAAAGAGAAAGAAATGACTCAACATAAATACATTTTAAATATCAGATGAAGGATTTTGAAGTAATAAAGACCGGAAAAAACCATATTCTGCTTGTTGATGAGAATGCAACAAGCCTCCATTTTCTCCTTCATACATCTATCTCAGCCTAACATTTTATGCTCTTTTCATATTTGCTAACAAAACAAAACAAAACCTTAGAGAATTATGTAATCCATAGCTTTATACATTACAACCCTGATTTCTCAAATGACTTTTTAAAAAGGCATCTTTCCATTCAAGTTAAAAATCTTCCAGAAATAACATAAACATTCCCAATGTGGATAACAAGTTCTAGCTGGGGGACAGGTATCGAAGGTGCAAACACTGAGCCTCTGCTGTGGCTTCCTATACAAAAGAAGTGGTGTATCCTAGTCCATGGGTAGGTCTGCTGAGACGACAACTGCAGGCAAAAGCTCTAGTCCTGAAAAAGCTCCAGACTCACTAAGGGGTGTGTAAGACAAAGTCGATGCCTATTGCTGTTGGCTGAACCACTGCTTATCTCTGTATCCTCTCAGTCTGTCCAGTCTGGACTTCACAACTTCACTGTGCAATAGTAGGGGATGATTCAGGTAATAACATTAATCCACTTGAGGGAATAACAATGGTAACAGTGATAATTATTGATGAGCATTACCTTACACGAGGCACAATTATGCTAAACAATCATCTCATTTAATCCTTACAACACTTGGAGTTAGGTCTGGTTATTCTTATTTTACCATTAAGAAAAGTGATATTTGATGAAGTGAATAACTAGCTCAAGATCAGAGAAAAGTGGCCAGGATATCAACAGTCCTTGAATATGATATTTAAAAAGGCAATCAAAATGCCATCTTTAAAGCCACCAAGCTCAGATAGTTTTATGAGTAAATGTTATCAAATCTTCAAGGTACACTTAGCTCCTGAGTACATTGTTACACAGCAATGAGAAATATAAATAAAAATTTAAAAAAGGTATAAGCCTATTTTGCTTCTAAATATAGATACTAAGATTCTAAATAAAATCAAATTTAGTAGTGAGGGTATGAAAAAGAACATGTCGTTATCAAGTAGTGTATCTCAAGAAAGCACGAATAGTACAGCAGGAAAAAATTTAAGATGATTAACTGCATTAATGAATTAAAAGAAAAAATTGATTATCCCAAGGGCTGTCAAAGTATTTGTTATATCACTAAGTTCTGATTAAAATCCTCAGAGAAAAATAAAACTTCTTAATTTGACAAAATGACTCTATCAGATATCCACGGCAGCATCAAATTTCATGTTAAACTATACAGAAGGGTTCCTCCTAAAGCTAAGAACAAGAGAGCACTCTTATTATGGTTACTCTAAAATAATGTCCTGGAGATCCCTAACAATTCAGCAAAACAATAAAAAGAAATAAAGAATAAATGAGGGGGAACATCTCCCAAAACTTGTCATTGTTTCTGCAAGTGATATAATTGTACATTTAAAAATCTAAGAAAGCATCTGAAAAGCTATTAACACTAATCAGGTGGTCAGAAATAAAATAAACATACAAAAATAGTTTAAGTATCTAGTAGCAAAATCCAAATGGAAACATAATAATAATAATAAAAGGATCTTATTGACAGTGGCAATAAAAACTATGAAATACCTAGGGAGAAATTTAACAAAAAGGTACAGGGTCTAAAGGAAAAAGCTATAAAGCTTTACAAAAGGACAAAAAGAACTGATTAAATAAGACAGACATACTATGAGGTCCAAAATGAGATTTTCAATATAGCAAGGTGTCCAGTCTCCACAGTAATCCACAAAGTAAATGCAATCCAAACAAAACTCCCAATAAGATTGAAAACATTATTTAAATGAAATCCATAAGTGACTAAAGTTTATATTTCAAAAGAATAAAGTCAAAAGAATACAAAAGGAATAAAATCACAGTACTAGAACAGGAATAAAAATGAAATAAAATAAAAAAACACACAGAACTTCAGTTTATAAATGACATTTTAAATCAATAGGAAAACTTTTAATAGTGTTGGAGAGAGGACAATTTTTAAATTTATTATCTATCCATTATCAAACCTCAAATAAATCCAAATGAATTAAAAGATTGAAAGTTAAAGCTATCAGAAGAAAAACATTTTTATAATCTTAGGATTGGGAATCCCTTCTAATTGAGAAGCCATAAAAAAAAAAAAAAAACACCAAAGATTTGCCTACCTAAAAATTAAGTCACAGATAACACCACAGAGAAAGTTAAAGGACAAATGATAAAGGAGGAATAACTACCTGCAATATATGTGAAAAGGTTTAATACCCAAAATACTTTTAAAAAGTGGTATAGGGGAGGGGGAAGAATGGCGTAGATTATAGAGGCTCTGTACATCCCTCTGGCAACCAAATCAAAGTTGTGACGGAAACAAAGAACCAGCAAGCAGCAAGGAAAAATCGCCTAGGATCTAGATGAACAAGCCATACAACTAGTGAGAAGTCCGATAAATCACCCTGCAATGTTAGAAGGCAGAATGTGGCGAGGACGAGGGGCTGCTGGGTCCCAAGTGGCTGAGTAAAACAGAGGCTGCAGCAGCAGCAGACGCCTCTTAAAGGGGCCATGTGCACGAGTGGATTTCCAGGGTGATGGACCTGCTCGCTCTGAGCACCAGCGCTGATGAGGCTGTGCGCAGGGGTACCAGGGACTTACAGGGAGATATTGTCGGAGTGAATGCCCAGGCGAGACACGTTCTGTAGAGAAGTGCCAGCAGTATCCACTGTTCCCTGTTGAGCCCCCTGCTCTTCCAGTGCGTGGACACAGCGCCACCATAGCCGAGAGGTCACCAAACTGGATAACAGAGGTCGCTCTGCCCAGAGGATTCCCTGAAACCCCACCTCCCCCAACTCATGACCCCACCCAAGCCACATCCAGGTGTATCCTCAGCGAGTCAGGTACTCCTTGCTGGGCAATGCCTAGACTCACACTCTCAGCAGCTGGCCTCAGTTTCTGGCGTAGCCTTTTGAGACAACTATAAGCACAGCATCTGTGGATTGCTTGTTGAATCTTAACAGGTGGCTCTGCAGGGGCAGAGGCTTGGGCTAAGTTTGGCCTATAGCTGAATCCCTCTCAGGACTGTGCCACTGGATACCTACTTCACAAATCCACACTAATAAGACTAGGAGACTTAGGAGCTTTGCTTAGTACACAGAAACAGATATGGAAAGGCAGCCAAAATGGGAAGACAAAGAAGCAGAAACCATACGAGAGAAGAGAACAGAGATCCAGATATAATGGAGTCAAGTAATCTAACAGATGCAGAGTTCAAGACACTGGTTATAAAGATGGTCAATGAACTTTCAGGAAGTTTCAATAAATTCAGTGAGAACTTCAACAAAGAGATAAAAAACATAAAAATTGAAATGGAGATTATAAAAGGGAACCAGTCTGAAATGAAGAACACATTATCTGAGATGAGAAGTATATTAAGTGGAATAAACAAAGGAATAAACAAAGTGAAAGATTGAACACCCCATCTAGAGGACAGGAAAGCCAAGGACACGCAATCAGAATGGCAAAAGATGCCATTAAAAATAATTAAAGGAGCATATGGGACAGTATAAAAATAATTAAAGGAGCATATGGGACACTATGAAGGGTCCGAATATCTGTCTGATCAGCGTACCTGAAGGAAAACATGATACTGAACAGCTGTTTGAAGAAATAATGATGGAAAACTTCCCTAACCTAGTGAAGGAAATGGACAAAAAATCCCAGGAAGCTCAGAGAATCCCAAAAAACAGGGATCCAAAGAGGCCCACACCAAGACACATCATAATTAAAATGCCAAAGTTTAAATACAAAAAGAATATTAAAAGCAGCAAGAGAAATGCAGATAGTTACCTATAAGGGAACACCCATAAGACTGGCAGCTGATTTCTCAAAAGAAACTATGTAGGATAGAAGGACTTGGCACAAAATAGTCGATGTAATGAAGACCCAGGATCTACAACCGAGGATACTTTATCCAGCAAAGCTATCATTTAGAGTTGAAGGACAGAAAGAGAGTTTCCCAGGCAAAAATAAACTAAAGGAATTTATCACCATGAAGCCAGTATTACAGGAAATGTTGGAGGGACTTCTTTAAGAAGAAAAAACATGTATCAAAAACAGGAATAAAGAATGGTAACAACTACATTCCTATCCACAAGTACTTCAAATGGAAAAGAATTAAGTGCTCCAACTAAAAGATAGAGTGGCTGAAAGGATAAGAAAACAAGACCCCTACATATGAAAAGGAAGGGGATGGAAAAAGATATTGCTTTGATGAAGCTAGAAGGTATTTAAGTCAGACAAAGAAAGATAAACACTATATGATTTCACTTACATGCAGAATCTAAGGAAGAAAAAGAACAAACTAATCAAAAACAGACTCACAATTATAGTGGACAATTTGGTGATGGACAAAGGGGAAGGGAGATGGCAGGATGAGAGAATGGAGTGAAGGGTTAAAGAAGCACAAATTAGTTGCTGAAGGATTGTCACAGGGATGGGGAGCACGGCACAGGGAATGCAGTTAGCATTAATATGTTGGCTAGGTGGAGGGTCAGGAGGGATGGAGCAAATGAAGGGATCATTTTATGAACTATATACATGTCTAACCAATGTACTGTCTACCTGAAACTAATTAAAATAAATTAAAGAAAAAAGTGGAACAAATAACTAAGAAAAAGACAACCAAATAGAAAAATTGGCAAAGAGATATGAATAGGCAATTCTTAGAGAAGAAATACAAATAGCCAATGTATGAAAAGAGGTTTAACTTCACTAGTAAACAGGGAAATGCAAAATAAAGTGAGCATTTTATGCGCAGCAGATTGGCCAAAAAAAGGGTGATAATATGAAATGCAGACATTGAGAAATGGTTACTTACGTATATGAACATAAAAGATTTTCATCACATTAAGAAAAAGGCAACAGAAAAATAACTACAGCATACTATTCACATCAAAGCAAAAGCTATATTTGTGTGTATATACACATGAAAGCACTGTGAGGGAAATGAAAATGTATCACCAATGTAATAATATTTAAGTGCCGAATAAATGTTAGACACTGTTATGGAAACAAACCTAGTCCAACTTGAACCATGCTCTGTGATTTTCATAGTAATGAAGTACAGGGAAGCGCAAATATTTGTAATACAAGGCTGAATGGGTTGAGTGGTATAACTCACATAAAATATTATGGAGTGCAAAGGAAGGAAAAATTATATCTGTTTGGGAAGGGCTTCATCAAGGTAATATTACGAGGAGAAATTGGAAGGGAAAATGTGAGGTGTCTTAAGGGAACTAAATTGTCCAGTTTGCTTAGAACATAGTACTGAGATATGAAATGGGAAAGGCCATGTCTGGAAGCCCATCCTAAAATGAGCAGAGAAAAGAGGCCACCCACCTTTAGGAAAATTAACCTGACAGAACTATACCAGGGGTAGGTGGGATAAAGAGGTAGGGAAACTTACTATAATAATACAGGTAAGAGCAAAGGAGGGTCTACCTTACGAGGGGCTGTGGAAGAAATGCAGCTCTGATAAAGTGCTGAGCAGGACTCTCTGTGCGAGCAGACTGCTGGCTGTCAGATGCAGGCCCCAAAAGTCAGTTAGCACACCTGGTAGCATCCGGATTTTACAAAGAACTAACATTTAAGAGTGACCTTGAAGGTCCATGACCTTCATTCTGTAAATGATCATTCTGCTGAGGCAAGGATGTGAATTTCATAGACTGGAAACTGTTGTGAGTGGTCATCTAAGTTGCATCAGCCCTACCATGTGCCTAGAGTGTGCATGTCACTCAGCTAATGCGTATATTAACTTGTATGAAATGCCATGTTTTGTGAAAACTGATTCCCAAAGAATGCGAAAAGGTCTGAAGTCTAAGAATATTGTGGTTTATAAATTATGTCTTATTTTTAAATACTCTTAAGAATCTGAAAGATTTCCTTAAAAATTTCAGTGATAATCTATGGCATTTTGAGAGTAAATGATGGCTTTATTATTATTGATAATTTTAGTGATCCATGAAAGTCTTAGGATGTGATCCTTATAAATAACAAGGGCCTACTAATTTCCTGTTTGAAAGAGGGCACTGTCAGGCCAGAAAGACAAAAAAGACAGAGTGAAACTATTCTATGATACTATAATGGTAGATACATGTCATTATACATTTATCCAAACCTACAGAATGTACAACACTAAGAGTGAACTCTAATGTAAACTACAGACTTCGGGTGATTATGACATATCAATGTAGGTTCATATCAAATGTAGCACTCTGGTGAAGGATGTTGATAGTGGGGGTGACTATGGTTGTTGGGTGGGGGGAGGTATACAGGAAATCTCTGTACTTTCTGCTCAATTTTGTTGTGAACCTAGAACTGTTCTAAAAACAGTCTATTAAAAAAGAGAAACAGAAAAAAACACATGCCAATGTGTGGAGCTGTCTCCATCCATCTCCGTCTTTTCACAGACGCCCTCTTTAAATGCTAGGCTGTGTATTGTTCTTTAGCATCTCTCTGTACCATGGCTTCTGCCCCAGCAATGAGATGGTTTTCCTTTTTGTCCTAAACTGTCCAACTGTCTTCCACACTTGGACATTTAATGAAAAGTTTATGCAAGCTTCTGAGTTATCTTCTTCCTAAGTATACAAGTATTCTAGGTTGATGTCACAAATGAAGCATGTTAGGCCTCCCCAGAAAAGTAGTTGCTGGTGCTCTCAGGCCACTTTTTAAAGCATCTTAGGACTTTGCCATTAAAAGAACTGAATGCCTGAAATGGAGTCATTAGAGAGCTGGTATCTAAGGGGTTGAAAAAATATCATCTCAATAGACCAAAAGCTTCATCTGCCAGGAAGAGGTCTTTCCAGGTCTTGCTTCTTTCATCATTTAAACCATCTCCAGGACTCAAGATACTAAGGAAGGTTAGCTACCAGTCTGTAAATCTGAACAGATGTTCAATCAGAAATGCATATAAAATGCTCAAATTAGAAGTGCACATAAAATGGCAAATCTTGATTGGATTTCCATAGTCTCAAGATATTTCACTGAATAAAATATTGATTAAAAGAGCCAAATACAAATATGCCTTGGTAATAAAAAAATATTAGTTTGGAAGTATGAAGAAACTAGTAAGTTAATGAAAATTAAAGAGGTTGAAAAAAAGCACAAAAGAGTGTATGTACAAAAGACATTTTCCAATATTATCTTCATCCTTCTATTTAAAATTTTATCAACTTTGAGATATACAGGCTGCTAAAGAATAGGTTATGATCATTGCTATTCATTATTATATAAGATATCCTTCCTATTGCTCTGGTACTTACTACTGTGAGAACTTCCTGTCTCCCAACATTTAGGTCAGCAGCAGCCCTCTTGTATAAGGGAAATGGTATCATGAATATCATGTTCTACTGAGCTTCATGTTCCAAACTAATAAAGATTTTCATTACCTAGCAAAACTCAAAACTCCTAAATTGCCACACTTACATTGCACATTTAAAAGAAGAATGACCTTTTTAAATAAAACCCTTTAGAATATTAAACTAAATTCTTAAGACCCTTAAAACTATTGAACTAATTTCCTTTAGCTAGACTCCCCAAAATTCAGCTTTTTAAAACTTAGACAATGGTTCAACCACTATTGCAAGATAAACATTTGGTTAAAAAAAACTGCAGTGAGTGGGAAAAGCTGCTGGCTATCTTTTGGTTTTACAATTTACCCACTTGATGCTACAAGGGCTGCTGATGTAAAACTGTACCCATGATGAGGATGAGAATGGTTGGACGTGAGAAGTGAGCCTTGGCTAAGTCCTCTGTGCTTGCAAGGAGCCAGGGTCTGAACAAATTTACAGAGAACTGGCTGCCTTGGCTGCAAAACTGTAAAAGTTACAAGTTTCCAATGAGTCTCAGAAGTGTGGCTTAATATGCAACATTCCATGTTTGGGGAAGAATGACAGTGTGACACTGGGCATAGAACAGTGATATATTTTAAAGTCATTTGATTTTAAATGATGTATTCTATTAAGGGAGCAAGGAGTAATACATCCTAAATGATGGATATTTTCCCTCTTCTCATCTAGTGTAAGTGTATCTGACCATGACAATGCTTATAATCAGTGATGTTTTTAGATGATTACTAATAACAGATGGTAATCAGCCTTTCTTGAAAATGCATTGCTAATTTCCTGTGTTACCTTAAATAGACAGCCGAATGCAACAATTTCACTGACTGCATGCATCATTCTAAGAGGTGAAACAATGAGGGAAATTTTGGACCTCACTTTCTTCTATGTGAAAAGGCAAAGCTAATAAGGCTCACAGTATGAACCTTCAGCAGGCCTTGTTTGTAAGAAGAAGCCCATAAAGACTCAATTTGGGGGAAAAAGGTACCACTTCTTTTCTTCTCATTTAGTAGAATCCATCTGGTTACCAGATAATGGAACTGAGTAAACAGCTTAGCTTTGTTCCTTAAGTAAGCCTAAATTGCTGGAAAGCACCCCTGTACCTCCCCACCCCCGTAAGCCTCTGACTGGCCACATCGAGGCCCCTCACACACCCTCATCCCTCTCGGTGTGATGCCCCTGTGGCTGAGGACTTTACTGAAATGCCCTTCCTGCATTATTCAAGGCCCAGGCCAAACACTCTCATTGGACTGTTAGCAGTTTGCAGGATGGCAGAGTAGGATATCTGTTTTCCCAGAGCTTTGATGAGAGGACAGAACAGCGGTTTTGGAACAAACGGGTGGATGCCTTATTGAGGGAATTCCTCTCCTTTCTGCTGTCACTGGCTTTCAGGGTCTGGAGGGATAGCTACGGGCAGGCTCCTAGCTGTAGTTTCCAATTCAGTTAATATATAGAAACCCAGAATTCCCTGTCAACGTACGAATAAGTGGAAGAGCTACCTTGTATCAGAATACATGCAAGTAAAATTTAAACCAAAACCAACCTACCTACCTAACTGGGCCCCTCATTCCCCTCTATCACCACATTTTTCTGTTCCCTTTCACATAACTTTTTGTATGAATTACCTATACTCATTGTCTCCAGTTCTTAACCACGCATCATCCTTTCTTCATCTAATTCCAAGGCTTGAGTTCCAGCCAGGCCACTGAGATTGCTCCTGAAACTCATTAACCACCTCCGCTATCATATTCAAGGGTCAGGTCATTTTTTTTTAATTACAGTGAGTTTATGATTTTTAAAAAAATTAAAATTGTAGTCAACATACAATATTATTTTGGTTTCAGGTGTACAACATAGGGATTAAAAATTTATATACCTTACAATGTGATTCCCCTCTATAAGTCTAGTACACATCCGGCACCATACAGTTATTACAATAATAATGACTATATTCCCTATGCTGTACTTGACATCCCTGTGACTACTTTTATAACTGACAGATTGTCCTTAATCTCCTTTACCTTTTTATCCCATCCCATCTGACAATCATCGGTTTGTTCTTGTTTTGCTTTGCTTTTTAGATTCCATGTATAAGTGAAATCATATGGTATTTGTCTTTCTCTGACTTATTTCACTTAGCAAAATACCCTTTACATTCCTCTATGTTGTTGCAAATGGCAAGTTTTTATTCTTTTCCATGGCTGGGTAATATTACATGGTGTGTATGTATCACAGCCTCTATCCATTCGCCTAGGTGGTTTCCATGTAGTAGCTTTTGTAAATAATGCTGTAATGCACATAGGGGGGCATATATCTTTTTGAATTAGTGTTTTTGAGTTCTTTGGATAATACCCAGAGATGGGATTGCTGGGTCACATGACAGTTGTTTTTAATTTTTTGAGACATTTCCATACCATTTTCTACAGTTGCTGCACCAGTTTACAATCTCACCAATAGTACAAGAGGGTCCCTTTATCTCCATATCCTTACATTCACTTCCTTTGTTCTTTGAAAACAGCCATTCTGACAGGTGAGAAGTGATATTTCATTGTGGTTTTGATTTGGATCTTTCTAATGATGAGAGATGCTGAGCATCTTTTCATGTGCCTGTTGGCCATCTGTGTGTCTTCTTAGGAGAAATGTCTGTTCAGGTCCTCTGCCCATTTTTTAATTGGATGTTTTTTCTTGATGTTGAGTTGTATGAATTCTTTATATATTTTGGATATTAACCCCTTAATAGATATATCATTTGTGAAGATCTCCCATTCAGCAGGTTGTCTTTTTGTTTTGTTCATGATTTCCTTTGCTGGGCAAAGGTTTTTTAGTTTGATGTAGTCCCATTTATTTTTGCTTTTATTGTCATTGCCCTAGGAAGCATATGCAAAAAAAAAAAAAAAAAAAAATTACTAAGACCAATGTCAAAGAGTTTATTCCCTACGTTTCCTTCTATGAGTTTTATGGTTTCAAGTCTTACATTTAAGTCTTTATTCCATTTCAAATTTATTTTTGTATATGTTGTTAAGAAAGTGGTATAGTTTAATTTTTTTTTTTTTTTTTGCATATCTGTCCAGTTTTCCAGTACTATTTATTGAAGAGACTGTCTTCACTCCATTGTATATTTCTTGTCTCCTCTGTCATAGAGCGTTCATACAGGCATGGGTTTCTGTTCCATTCATCTATGTGTCTGTTTTTGTGGCAGCACTGCACTCTTTCGTTTACTATAGCTCTGTAGTATAGTTTGAGGTCAGGTAGTGTGACACCTCCAACTATGTTCTTTCTCAAGATTGCTTTGGCTATTCAGGGTCTTCTGTGAGTCCATATAAACTTTAGGATTATTTGTTCTAGTTCTGTGAAAAATGCCAGTGGTATTTTGATAAAGATTTCATTGAATTTTAAGATTGCTTTGCGTAGTATGGACATTTTAACAATATTAATTCTTCCAATCTATGAGCATGGTGTATCCTTCCATTTATTGGAGTCTTTTTTTTTTTTTCTCTCTCATTACTACCTAATTGCTTGCACAGATCTTTTACTTCCTTGGTTAAATTTATTCCTAGGCATTTTATTACTTTTGATGTAACTGTGTGATTGTTTTCTTAATTTCTGATAGTTCATTATTATTGTATAAAAGCAGAACTGATTTCTGAATATTGATTTTGTATCCTGAAATTTTGCTGAATTCATTATTAGTTTAAATAGTTTTTTGGTGGAATCTTTAGGGCTTTCTATATATAGTTATGTCATCTGCAAATTGTGACAGTTTTTACTCTTACTTTCTGATATGGAGGCCTCATTTTATTATTTTCCTGTCTGTCTGCTGTAGCTAGGACTTCCAATACTATGTTGAATAAAAGAGAATTAATTGTCATCCTTGTCTTATTCCTGATCTTAAAGAAAGGCTTTTAGGGTTTTACCATTGAGTATAACATCAGCTCCAAGTTTATCATATATGGCCTTTATTATATTGAGGTTTCTACCCTCTATACCAATTTTGCTGAGCTTTTACCATAAACAGATGTTGAATTTTTCAAAAGCCTTTCTTGGATCTATTGATATAATCATATGGTTTTAATCTTTCATTATGTTTCTGTGGTGTATCATATTAATTGATCTGCAGATAATGAACCAAACTTGTATGCCTGAATAAATCCCATCTGATCATGGTGTATGATCTTTTTAATGTACTGCTGGATATGGTCTTCTAATATTTTGTTGAGGATTTTTACATCTATGTTCATCAGGGATATTAGCCTGTAATTTTATATTTTATAGTTCTTTCTCTGGTTTTGTTATCAGGATAATGCTGACATCGAAGAACGAATTTAGGAGCTTTCCCTCCTATTCAATCATTTGGAATAGTTTGAGAATAGGTATTTTTTCTTGATTTCTTCCTCCTCTTTCATTTCGAATTTATTTGGGCTCTGTTTTTCTTGATGAGTCTGGCTAAAGTTTTATTAATTTTCTTTACCCTTTAAAGAACCAGCTCTTGAGTTTTTTCTATTTTTTTAATTCTATTTTTCATTTATTCCTGCCCTGATCTTTATTTTTTCCTTCCTTCTATTAACTTTTGGCGTTGTTTGTTCTTTTTCTTGTTCCTTTAGGTGTAAGGCTGAGATTTTTCCTGTTTTCCAAGGTAGACCTGTACTGCTATGAATTTCTCTCTTAGAACTGCTTTTGCTGTGTCCCCATAGATTTGGATTGCGTTTCCATTTTCATTTGTTGCAAGATATCTTCTGATTTCTTACCTAATTTCATTAACCCATTGATTGTTTAGTCAGTCGTTTATGCCACATTTGTTTCTCTAGTTTTCTTCTTGTAATTGATCTCTAGTTTCATACTGTTGTGATGGGGGAAATTGTTTGATTCCAACAATTTCAATCTTCTTAAATTTTGTGGCCTAACATGTGGTCTATCCTGGAAAATATTCCATGTGCACTTGCAAAGAATGTGCATTTTATTTTTGGGTAGGATATTTTGTAAATATCTATTAAGTTCATCTGATCTAATGTGTGATTTAAAGCCACTCTTAGCTTGTTGATTTTCTCTCTAGATGACTGACCCATTGATATAAGTGGGCTGTTAAAGTCCCCTACCTTTAGTGTATTACTGTCAATCTCTCCTTTTATGTCTGCTAACATTTGCTTTATATATTTAGGTGCTCCTATGTTGGGCAATTATATCCACTTGTTGGACTGATCTCTTTATTATTATGTAATACTCTTCAATGTCTCTTGTTACAGCCTTTGTTTTAAAGTTTATTTTGTCTGACATAAGAATTGCCACCCCAATTTTTTCCATTTCCATTAAATATATTTTTCCATCCCTTCACTTTCATTCTGTATGTGTCTTTTGATTTGCAATTGAATCTTCTGTAGGCAGCATATGTAGGGGTCTTCTTTTTTAAAAATCATTCAGCCACCCTATGCCTTGAAAGTAATTTAAAAAAATAATTACTGATACGTATGTAGTTACTGCCATTTTAGTTTTCTATTTATTTTTATGGTTCTTCTCTGTTCTTTTCTTCTTCTACTCTCTTGTACATTGATGACTTTCTATAATGGTTTGTATTCCTTTCTCTATTTTTGTGTATCTATTACATATTACAGGTTTTTGGTTTGTGGTTAGCATGAGATTCACATACACCAAGATATGCTTGCAGCAATCTATTTTAAGTTTATGGTTGCTTAAAAAACCTTGAATGCATTCTAAAAGCACTACGTTTTTACTCACCCTCATTTATGTTTCTGTCATCTATTTTACATCTTTTGTGTATATAATTTATTACTGTAGTTATACATCATATTATTTTGTATTTTAACCTTCATACTAGCTTTATCATTGGCTGGTCCACTACTTTTAGTGTTTGCCTTTATCAATGAGATTTTTTTCCTTCCTATATTTTCTTATTTTTAGTTTTGGCCTTTTCCACTTAAAGTCCCTTTAATATGTCTTGTAACGATGGTTTAGTGGTGATGAAGTCCTATAGTTTTTGTCTGGGAAACTCCTTATCTATTGTTAAACTCTGAATAATAATCTTGCTGGGCAGAGTATTCCCCCTCTTTCATCACTCTGAATATATCATGCCATTCCCTTCTGGAATACAAAATTTCTGTTAAAAATCAGCTGGTGGTCTGATGGTGGCTCCCTTGTATGTATCTCACTGCTTTTCTCTTATTTTTAAGATTCTCTTTTTATCTCTAACTTTTGGCATTTTAATTATGGTGTGTCTTGGAGTGGGCCTGAGTTCATTTTGTCTAAAACTTTCTGCGCTTCCTGGACTTGTATGTCTACTTCCATCACCAGGTTAGGGAAGTTTACTTCATATGTTTTCTATCCCTTTTTCTTTTTCTTGGACTCCTATGATGAAAACATTTGTATACCTGATGTCTAAGAGGTCCCTTAAACTATCCTCATTAAGATATTTTTTTCTTTCTGCTGTTTCAATTGGGTGATTTACACTACCTTGTCTTCCAGATTGCTGATTCATTTTCTGCATCATCTAATTTGCTGTTGATTTCTTCTGGTGTATTTTTCATTTTAGTTATTGTATCCCTCAGTTCTGGTTGGTTTTTATATTTTCTGTCTCTTCGTTGAAGTTTTCACTGAGTTCTCTCAAATTTGTTGAGAATCTTTATAGCCATTGCTTTGAACTATTATCTGGTTGAATGCTTGTCAGTTTCATTTAGTTCTTTTTTTTTGGAATTTTGTCTTGTTCTTTCATTTGGAATATAGTCTCCTCGTTCTGGTCGTCTCTGTGTTTGTTTCTATGTGCTAAGTAGATCTGCTACATCTCCCAATCTTGAAAGAGTGGCCTTATGTGAGGCCCAATGGCACAGTCCCCTGCTGGAGTAGCTGAAAGAGACTCTGGCCAGGTGAACAAATTAGTTGGCTGGGGCAGGGTCTCAGGGAGACCCTGGGGCAGGGCAAACAGTGATAGCCAGGTTAAGAGAGAGTGACAGATTTTGTGCCCACTTATCTGAGGCCTGTTAGGTGCAAGGAGAGCTCAACAAAGGAACAATGGCACCCACCAGTGCTTCTGTCTCCTGAGAGAGTTGCCACCGATTCCTGGCCTTCCAGTCTCATCATAAAGTTAGTCGATTTAATTCCTCCCCGTATGACCCAAGCACTTCTTGAGCTGTTGCTTCTGTGATAGAGCTTTGAGCTAATGAGTTTGTGTGCAAACCCTTTAAGAAGGGCATTTCAGTCTTCCACTGCCCTTCAACTCTCTAGGATATCCCTGCTGGTGTTCAAAGCCAGATGTTATAGGGATTCCTCAACAAAAATGTCTTGGCTAGGGAGCCCACTGTGGGGCTCGGACCCCTTGTTTCTCAGGGGGAATCTCCAAAGCTAAGCTATGTTTATTAATCTCCACAGTGTGGATATGGGACTTCATCTCTGCCTGTCACAACTGTCTAACAAGTTCTAAGGTAATACTGATAATGCTGCTTCAGAACTGTTTTGAGAATCAATGCTTTTGATTTTAAAATATGAATGTTAGAGATTTAAAGGCAAATACCTAAATAACTAAAGCAGAATAATGTCATTTACAATCCAAAGGATGGGAAAAGGAGGAATAATGAAAAATCAATCTCACAGGAGGCAGGAAGGAATGTGGGGAAAAAAGAGAAAAAAATACAACTCTGTTATCAATCAGAAATTGAAAGGATTAAATTCACTAGTTAAAAGACCACACAGACTAAATGAAACACAAAGTTCTGTTATATGCAGAATATATTAGAGTTGTAGTAATTAAGACAGTTTCAGCAATGGTACAAAGACAGACAAAATGACCAATGAAATAGAATGGAAAACTCAGAACCGACCCATATACATATGAAATTCTGATATATGACATAAGTGACACTGCAGATCATTAAGAAAAGGACAGACTACTCAATAAACAGAGCCAGGATAGTTGGTTATCCAAAAGGAAAAAAATGAAATTGGATTCCTTCCTCTTGCTGTCCATAAAATTCAATTTAAGAGTTAATACTTAAATGTACTAAAATGTGAAAAGCAAAACTTCAAAAATTTTAGAAGAAAATATAGTAGAGAAGGATTCCTTAAATAAGACACAAAAAGAGCTAACCAGAGAAGACTGCTAAATTCAACTACTTTAAAATCAAATCTGTTCATTAAAAGACACTATTAGTGAAAAGATAAACATAAAAAGCTCGAGAATTTATTTGTAATTCACATAACTGAAAAAAGAACTAAAACGTAGAGGAAATTAAGAACACTGCAAGTCAATAAGATGACCAATAAGACATTAAAAATGGGTAAAACACATAAATAAATGTTTCAAAGAAACAAAATGATCAAATATGAAAAGATGTTCAGCAATATTAGAAATCAGGGACTGCAAATGAAGACCACAATGATTTATCATTTTAAACCTCTTAGAGTGGTAAAAAATAAAGAAATTGACAAAAATCAATGTCAGAGGATTTTTCAAAAAATGCTTATATTCTTGCTAGTGGCGCCAGTTAGTTAAACTACTTTGGCAAAATATTTAACATCATTTTATAAAATTGAGCATACCCTACAACCCAGAAATTTTAGTCCCACATATACTTGAGGGAATCTCTTATACTTTTGCTTCAAAAGACATGACAAGAACGCTCCTAGCAGCAAGCGTAAAGACCTGTAAACAACTGAATGTCCATCTATTGGAGAATGGATACACAATGGTATATTTCCACAAGAGAATTCTGTACACTGGTGAAGATGAATGAACTACAGCTATAAGCAACATGAGTATATAAAAATAACACATTTGAAAAAACAAATCCTAGAAGGACACACAGAATATATTTTTTAAAAGCTCAAAAGAAACCCAACATATATATGATAAAACTATCTTTTTAAAAAAGCATAGAAAGCAATGGTAACCAGGAGTGGGAATGACAGAAGGTTGAGATAAGGAGTATTTAAGTGGATGTCAGTGATAACGGTAGAGTTCTTGGATTGGGTGTGTGTGTGAGGGTGGTATCATGAGTACTTCTTAATATGCTTTACAACTTACCTTCGTAACTTCAGCATGTGTATGTGTATATTCACATATTTTTTCCATTCTTTGGTATGTATAAAATATAATTAAAAAGAAAGAAGAATATGACAAAAATATGCTAGGTGATAATCATTGCAATGGGAACCAAATTCCCAGTCCAATACTTACTGGTCAAGGGTCTTATAATAAATGTCCAGATCCTTGTTTACAAGCTCTGTTGTTCTCATAACAATCATCATTTCTCTATACTTTTCCTCAGCATCTCGAAATTGAGGGTCTCGAAGCTCTTTCTTAAAATGAATAATTTCTTCTTCATAACCCTTCTGTCGCCCTATTGCCAAACTGTGATTTCTTTTTATATTTTCTATTTTTTCTTCCAACTTTTGATGGTCACTATAAAAGGGAAAAATGACAAATGAGGGATATTTTTAGCTTTTAGCAGCCTGAAGTGTTCTCTTTAGAGAGATAAGTATCATTTATCATTCTCCTTTGCAATCAGCATACAACAGCCTCTTCCTGCCTTTTAAGCTTCAGTTTGAGAGAAAATTTTCTTCCTTCCAAATCTCTCAAGAATCCAGTTTTCTAAACAGCTGACTTTTGTGTGCTGAATAAAGTACTCTCATAACATGTGAGCAATGAGAAAGTTTCTGACTTGTAGACACAGACTAACCTACGTAAAGCACTCTTGATTAACATTACAAATTCACAAAATTCTGATTGTGAACTGAGAATATACAATTACTAAAACTGAGAAGTTACTAAATAACAGGTGTCAAAATGTAGTTCACAATGTCAAAACAGATGTTTACATCAATTAAACTATTAACTTTTACAATAAAGTTCATAGTCCTCTATGAAAACAAACTTTCCCTTGCACAAGTATACAAAAAAGCATTAACACTAACCAAAAAAGTAAAATATCCAAACTTTTCTGATAACTTGGTAGATAATCAGATATTAACATATGCTTTAAAAATCTTCATTCACCTAACAATTACTTTTTAAGCACTGTCTTATGTGCCAGGCAATGCTCTCAAGTTTATGAACATCCTTAAAGAATTGGCTTGATTATCTGTTTTGTTGATATTTCTGTTGTGTCCTGATTGAAGAAAGGTTTGAAAAAGCAGTTGTACTCAGTAGTCTAAATGGATGTAAAAAAAAAAAGCACTGTTATGTACCAATCACAGAAGAAATCATAAAAACATCTGTTTTTGGTCTTTGGTTGCAAAGACTAAATTATTACTTTTAAAGTTTCTTCTAAAAAGCTTTACTTTTTCTAACTTGCCATTGAGAGCACCAACAGTATAGCATTAAAGAGTTGAGGCTTGGAAGTTAGGATATCTGGGTCACGTTGCTGGCTTTCATTGTAATTTCCTATGATTCTTTTAGAGTCTCAGTGTCCTAATGCCTAAAAAAATGAAGATGCTGAAGATGAAGAACTATTCCAGTTATAAAGTCTGATTTCCTTGTTATGTTAAAGTAATTTTAAATAGCTAAACCATGAGTTCTTACAATAACACAAGAATTAACCATTTGTTAGGTTTTACGAATTAAATTAAAATTTCCATTTACTCTATCCCTTAGAAAAACTTAAGCATTCTTTGGTTCACGTTTGTTTGTAAAGTTAAGACGACATATGAAAAATCTACAAGAAACGGCTGAATGAATGAATGAAAAACCTATATTTAACCTGCTAAGGTGGTTCAAAAATCTACTTGGTGAGCACAATCTTTTATACTAGTCTAGTGCCTTAGCATCAACAGGGTTCTTATGAAATTCTTAAGGCAACTCTAAGGCAAAGAAGGCAAGAACAAAATCTTCTCTGTAGACAGCAACTACAGTTAAGTACCAAGAAAACCTGATGAGAGAAGAATCAGGTGAATCTTATATAAAAACAAAACAAAACAAAACAAAACAAAAAACCTGCCTTAGTTGGCATACAACTGGGACCACCTCAAATGGGTCTACAATGGCAAACCACTTCGGCAATTACTCTACTGGCAATATTAGAAATTGCAGAAGCTCTGACCTAGGCAGGGTCTACAGGCTATATATTATTTTTGCTCAGTAACATTATCTTGTGAAGCAGGCTAGTAGAAATCTGGGGGCATGGCATTTTTAAACCTGCCCATCACTGCAGTATGACTATTTATTCTATATCACTTCTTCAGGAATTTAATTCACAAAGCCATGAAACGTATTTGTATAAAAATTCTGTCCACCTTCCTGTAAGTTTCAAGGGACATTTAGGCTAAAGTCTTAATCCTTTTAAAAATATTCTTAACAATTCAATAATAAAATCCTTTACTTAAGCAAGACTTTTTAAAAGCATACTTTTTCATTTGTAAAACCTGCATTTGACCCATTTCCTTCAAATGTTGTTTTCTTTCTTCTTCAACTTCTTTTAGTTCTTCATTTCTTTTTCTTAATGTGAGGTTATCCTGCAGCCATCTTTCTTGTATCTAAATGTAAATATTACATCAGTTAACAAAAATAATCAAGTAACCTACATGTGATTCATAACAGGCAACTGCTGACAGGGAGAGCTAATTCTACCTTACCTAGAATCATGTTAAACGCAACAGACGGAGAATAAGCCAGTGTGAGGGGATCTGCAGGCCAAGACTAATTTGGATGACACACATACACACAAAACAAATTTAATTAATGCACACATACACATAAAACAGAAATTTAATTAATGAAATAAAAAAATAACTAGATGTTTAAATATTTTATATCTATACCCCACTGGATAATCTTGCATAGGAACCCCACAATGGAGCTTACTGATCTAAAAGATCACTTTTATCAGTTTCCTCTCAATTTTTTTGCCTGATTGTATTTGTCTCCTAATATGTGACAATACTTAGATACTATTAAGTATATCAGATAAGACCTTTACACTCAAGCTGACATGTAACAATCATACAAGGCAGTAAGAAATGCCACAGAAATAGTATATATCTATGTACTTGATGACACTTTTCTGGCCTTTGAATTGAATTGAAAACTTAAAAAGTTGGCTGTTCTTACTGAATAGTTCTGACCTTAAAAAAGAGACCTAATCACTTAGCAGCAGCAGGAACACGAACACAATATTTCAGTAGTTTTGCTGGTGATAATAATAGAGTTATGTTGTCAAGAAACAAACACTGTTAAAAAATTTATAAGTTGACTCTTTGAAATTTAGAGAAATAAATTTCCTGCAGACACAATATTGGTTAACATACAGCCTGATTATAGAAAACTCATTGCAAGTTCAAAGTCAGGACTTCTCAAAGAGGGAGCTAGGATCCTCCTTCAGTAACCCTTGCTAGCGAGGTAAACTCAGTCAAGTAGGAAGTAGGATAGAGAGGTAGATCTTTGACATATCTTGTTGCCAATAGTAATGGCACAGAGTCGCCAGGGAAAAAGGATCTGGGAGGTGGGAAAGAAGGGAAGCCAAGAACTTCTCTCACAAGCTTATTTGTTCATATCCAACCTTGTCCACCTATGAATCCCAATTTTGAGGTTTTCTTTCTTTTTTTAATTAACTATCATTAAGGCTACCTTCAGTTTTCCTGGAAATAATAACATAAACGTATACATATTTATTAAAGGCATCATTACAAGCAGTTAAAGGAGATTAAATCGTATGGTTATAAATATTCTTTTGTTGACAGGGCAACCTCATGTACAACTGCAGCTGCTGTGACTCTAAAATTCTTCCATGGGAGACTATCCTTGTACTTTTTCCTTATTAGGAACAAGACAATGTGCTATATTACTTGCTTTCATCATTATGTAACACTGGAATTTGCTTTAATGGCCACATGAAATAACTTTTTTCTTTTGTGAATTATTTCTCAATTCCAGTTGTTTCAGGTGTACAACATAGTGATTAGACATTTATGTAAGTTATGAACTGATTCCTCCCCAATAAGTCTAGGACCCATCAGACACCAATTATTATAATATTATTGATTATATTCCCTATGCTGTACTGTACATCACCGTGACTGGTTTTTAACTGCCAATTAGTATTTCTTAATCTTCACTTTTTTTCATTCATCACCCAACTCCTCTCTGAACTGGTAATCATCAATTTGTTCTCTTCAGAGTTTGTTTTGTTTGTTCATTTATCTTGTTTTTTAGATTCCACACGCAAGTGAAGTCATATGGTATTTGTCTTTCTTGTCTGACTTATTTCACCTACCATAATACCCTCTAGGTCCATCCATGTTGTTGCAAATGGCAAGATTTCATTCTTTTTTAGGGCTGAGTAATATTTTAGTGTGTGTGTGCACACACACACACAAACTTCTTTATTTTTTTACTGATGGACACTTAGGTAGTTTCCATATTTTGACTATTATAAATAATGCTGCAATGAACACAAGGTGCAGATATCTCTTCAAATTAATGTTTTAGATTTCTGTGGATAAATATCCAGAAGTGAAATTGCTAGATCATATGGAAGTTCTATTTTTAATTTTTTGAGGACCCTCCATACTGTTTTCCATAGTGGCTGCACAAATTTACAATCCCAACAGTGCACAAGGGATTCCTTTTCTCCACATCCTTACCGCACTTACTGATGACAGCCATTCTGACAGATGTGAGGTGATATCTCACTGCGATTTTAATTTGCATTTCCCTGATGATTAGTGATGTTGAGCATCTTTTCATATTTTTATCGGTCACCTCTATGTCCTCTTTGCATAAATGTTGATTCAGGCCCTCTATCCATTTTTTAATCATATTATTTATCTGATAAGCTGTTTGAGTTCCTTATATACTTTGAATATAAGGTACATCTTTATTGGATGTATCATTGGCAAACATCTATTCCCTTTCAGTAGGTTGCCTTTTTGTTTTGTTCATGGTTTCTTTTGCAGTGCAAAACTTTTTAATGTAATCCCATTTGTTTATTTTTGCTTTTGTTTTCCTTGCTGGAGGAGACATATCCAAAAAAAATATTACTAAGAGCTATATCAAAGAGTTTATTGCCTATGTTTTTTTCTAGAAGTTTTATGGTTTGGCGACTTACATTTAAGTCTTTCATCTATTTTGAGTTTATTCTTGTATATGGTATGAGAAAGTGGTCTAGCATCATTTTTCTGCATGTAACTGTCCAGTTTTGCCCATGCCATTTAATGGTCTTAACCTCATTGTATGTCGTTGCCTTTGTCATATATTAATTGACCACACAGGCATGGGTTTATTTGTGGAGTCTCTGTTCTCTTCAATTGACCTATGTGTGTTTTTATGCCAGTACCATGCTGTTTTGATTACAATAGCTTTTAGCGTGATACCAACTTCTTTCTACAAATTGCTTTGGCTATTTGAGGTCTTCTGTAGTTCCATATAAATTTTAGGATTATTTGTTTAGTTCTGTGAAAAATGTCATTAGTATATTGATAGGGATTGCACTGAAGCTATAGATTGTGTTGGATAATATGGACAGTTTAACGATATTCTTCCAATATACAAGCACAGTGTATGTTCTCATTTATTTGCATCTTCTTGAAGTTATTTTAATGTCTTATGGTTTTCAGAGTACAGATCTTTACCTCCTTGGTTAAATTTATTCCCAGGTATTTTATCCTTTTTGATGCAATTGTTAATGGGCTTCTTAATTTCTTTCTGATACTGCCTTATTGGTGTATAAAATGCAACTAATTTCTAAATATTAATTTTGCATCCTGCTACTTAAGTCATTTATAGGTTCTAATAGTTTTTGGTGGAATCCTTAGAATTCTCTCTAAATAGTATCATGTCATTGGCAAATAGTGATGCTTTTATTCTTCTTTTCCAATTTGGATGCCTTTCATTTCTTTTTCTTGTATGAGTGCTGTGGCTAGGGCTTCCAATACTATGTTGAATAAAAGTGACGAAAGTAGACATCCCCTGTATTGTACCTAATCTTAAAAAAAATAATAAAAAATAAAAAAGCTTTTAGGTTTTCACCATTGAATATGATGTTAGCTCTGGGTTTGTCATATATGGCCTTTATTATGTTGAGGAATGTAACCTCTATATCCACTTTGTTGAGAGTTATCATAAATGAATGCTGGATTTTATCCATTGCTTTTTGTGCATCTATTGATATGATCGCACGATTTTTATCCTTCATTTTGTTTATTTGATTTATCATGTTAACTGATTTATGGATATTGAACCGAACTTGCATCTCAGGAATAAAACCCACTTGATCATAGTGTATGACCTTTTTAATGTATTACTGGATTCGGTTTGCTAACATTTCAGAATTTTTGCATCTATGTTCATCAGGGATATTAGCCTGTAATTTTCTATTTTATAATTTCTTTCTTTGGTTTTGGTATCAGGCTAATGCTGGCATCGAAGAATGAGTTTGGGAGCTTTCCCTCCTCTTCAATTATTGGAATACCTTGAGAAGGATAGGTATTAATGCTTCTTTGAATGTTTGGTAAAATTCACCTGTGAAGCCGTCTGGTCCAGGACTTCTGGTGGGAGATTTTTGATAACTGATTAGTTTTTGTTAGTAGTTTTCAGTCTGTTCAGATTTTGTTTCTTCCTGATTCGATTTTGGAAGGTTTTATATTTCTAGGAATTTATCCATTTCTTCCAGGTTGTCCAATTTGTTGGCATATTACTTTCACAGTATTTTCTTATAATCCTGTGTGTATCTCTGGTGTACATTCTCAATTCTCTTTCATTTTCGATTTTATTTGGGTCCTCTCGATTTTTCTTGATGAATCTGGTTAAAGGTTTATCAGACTGTTTATCTTTTCAAAGAACCAGCTCTTGGTTTCATTGATCTTTTCTATTATTTATTTTTTTAAACTCTAATCTTTATTTCCTTTCTTCTATTTACTTTCAGCTTTGTTTGTCCTTCTTTTCCTAGTTCCTTCAGGTGTAAGGTTAGAGTGAGATTTTTATTTCTTGAGATAGGCCTGTATTGCTATGAACTTTCTTATTAGAAATGCTTTCGATGTGTCCCACAGATTTTGACTATGTTTTCATTTTCATTTGTCTCAAGATATCTTTTGATTTCTTCCTCGATCTTTGTTAACACATTCATTGTTTAGCAGCATGTTATTTAGCCTCCACATGGGTTTTTTGTTTTTCAGTTTTATTTCTGTAATTGATTTCTAGTTTCATAAAACTGTGATCAGAGAAGATGCTTGATATGATTTCAGTCTACTTAATTAGGTCTCTAAGAGCATGTTGCCTTTCTCAGACAAAATCTCCACTGGTTTTCATAACCAGATGTTATAGGAACTTCTCTTCCCAGCCCTGGTGCCCCAGGCTGGGAAGCCTGGTGTGGGGCTGGGACCCTTTGATCCTCAGGTGGACCTCTGTAGCTATCTATTCTGTGGCCATAGCCCATTCCCACATCTCTGCTTCTCCTACCAGTCTCAGAGTGACTTCTTTATATCCTTGGTTGTAAGAATTCTATCCATCTAGTCCTCACATGGTTCTCAGTGATAGTTGTTCTATAATTTAGTTGTAATTTTGATGCTGTCATTGGAGGAGGCAAACAGTGTTTATATACTCTGCCATCTTGACTGGAAGTCAGCATGAAAGAACTATTTAAAGGCAATTACATTTTTTGGTGAGATTGATTTTTGGCATGAAATACTGTTTCTGGTCTGTTTCCCTGCATAGTCACCAGAAAGGTAGGCATTTCTCTCTTTTAGGTTAGATTCTATTGCCCTTACTTTCATTTTGAAAGACCGTACATAGCACATTAAAGAATATAGGTATCTCTAGGCTCAAATCTCAGTGTTACAACTTTCAGACTAGATGACTTTGGGAAAATTAGTTTGAATTCTCTGAGCCTAGGTTTAACTGTAACATGGTGATAATAATGCCACCTGTTATATAGAGCAATTGTGGAGATTACTTCACATACATTAACTCATTTAATCAGCTCAGTGTCTGGCTGAATAATTTTAGTGAAATGCCTTTTGGGTCAAATCTGTCCTTGTACTTTAAGCAGTGAGAATTCCAATTATAGTCTACAAAATATAAAGTATCAGAGAAAGGCAGGAACAAAAACCAGATGCAGTTATAGTACACAAAAATTATTTTTCTATAATACTAGCAATTTGACAATGCAGGGTAAAGTTCTACCTCTGTTACTATTTTTTGACCTTGGGTAAGTTATATCACTTTCAGTTCCCTTCATACAAAAAATGAGGGAGATTACTATTAAATCTGTGGACTAAATTTAGTAGAGTTCAGTCATGTAAATAAACTACTGTTGGGCTTTTCAACTCTTAAATATTAACCCATATCATCCAGCTCAGATGATAGTAAATGCATGCAGCTGGCCACTTAAAGGAAACAAAAATTAGCTAGGACAGTAGTCTTTTCCTGCCTTCAGACTCAAACTAAAACCTTGCCTCTTCTTTGGCCTGTTGACTTTCCTGGTTCTCAGGCCCTCCAACTGACAGGAACTTATAGTTCACATGAGTTTCCAGCTTGCCAACTACATACAGATCTTGGAATTATATATATCATACATATATTCATTCACTCACCTATACTTTGTTGGTTGTTTCTTTAGAGAACCCTAATACATATGCATATACCACATTTTGTTAGTCCATTCATCAGTTAATGACCATTTGGATGGTTTCTATATTTTGATTATTATAAATAATACTGCTGTGATCAAATTTTTATGTAAACCTATGTTTTAAATTTTCTTGGTTAAATACTCAAGAGTGGAAAAAAACAAATGTTCTTGATGGATGCCCCTAGCACCTAGTTGTTCTCTAAACACTAACATTTATTTTAGGCTTCAATTATACCACCCTCTATGGAACATCATCAAGGGATTATAAAGATGCTAAAATACACTTAAAAAAATAGCCCCATGAAGTTTGTTAAAGATATGATGTTTATTAATCTACACAGTATCTTCCTTTCTGTGAATGCCTGTGGAGACATTTTTCTCTGGTCTCAGTACAGGAACTGGTTTCCTGTTAGTTTTGAGACAATGTGAATCTTAACTAATCTTAACTTCCTCTCTTCACGTGACTACTAGAATCTTTACGAAGCATATCAGATTTCATGACCTACATTTTATACACAGTAAGTCCTCGTTTAACATCATCACTAGGTTCTGCAACTTTAAGTGAAATTATATATACAACAAGACCAATTTTATTATAGGCTAATTGATATAAACATAAGTTAAGTTCCTAGGTATCTCATCAACATTATTACAAAACAACATTATAATGTACTTCTCTCCTGATATCATTAATTTCTTGTCCTTTATTTCCACATTCTCATTTTCCCATTAATTTAAATATTTGGCATTGCTCTATGTATAAAACTTAGTAAATAATTTCTCAAATAAGGTAGGTTACAGAACTAATAGTCAGATCCACTAAATTTAGACCATCAACTTGAAAAGGGTCACAGATTGGTAAATCTTACTCACCTTAGTATATGTATATGGAGAGAGATTACTGATTTAGAGATTGTGATTTTAAATAGGCAATCTACATATTAGCTAGTGATAACTAAGTATTTTGTCATATATGCATCATAAATTTATACAGTAATTCAGCATATGTTAGATGGTAGAAATTCAATTTACCTTTGGCTGATATTCATATATTTGAAATTCCTGGCACTACAGAAAGAAACCTTGCAGAAACCTGATGTGGCTAATTTTCAAAGAGATATTTGACCACCAATTATAACCAAATGATTAAAGCATTAAACAGCAAATTTTATTTAAAATGGTAAGAAAAGAGAAATGGTATACAGTTGACCTTTAAACAATAACGGTTTGAACTGTGCAGGTCCACTTAAATGCAGATTTTTTTCCAATAAACACCTGATAATTACCTGTACTGTTTTCGATCCATGGTTGGCAGCAGATGCAGAGGGTCAACTGTATGCACTGATCTACACCATTTTATACAAGAGACTTGAGCATCCTCGGATTTTGGTTATCTGTGGGGGGTCCTGGGACCAATCCTCCAAAGATACAGAGGGGCAACTAAGTTTTCGGCGGGGGGGGGCGGGGTCAAAAGTTATACTTGAATTTTGGACTGGCACCCCTAAGTCCAGTATTGTCCAAAGATTAGCTGTAGTTTTTAAACATATATTAACTACTATGCTTGCATAAGGCATGAAGATAGTTTCTCAATGTGATTTTGATTATATTGTGGAAATCAATTTCTTTAGTAGAGAAAATAAATGACATAGGAATCAACTAAAAGATGGTTTAATATTTAGATATTTTACTTACAGACTTTAAAAAATATATTATTACACCTCAATCCCTGTTTTGTGTAATTTAATGAAAATATGTTAGAATAAGAAAAAAAAAACCAGATATATGTAGGATATTTATTGCCACAGTTTGGAATAAGGAAGAAAGTAATCAAGTTATGGGACATATACAAAATGGAATATTTTATATCCATTAAAAAATATTATGGATCTGTGAGTTGAGTTGATATGGAAGATCAAATTGCATTAAGTGAAAAAAAGTGTAGAATATGACTGGTATATACTCTTATCTGTAAAAGTAAATACATATACACATACACACATATATTATCTGCTGGTGTATGAATAAGAAACTTCTTTAAGAACAAACAAAAAGCTATTAACAATAATGACATCTAGGAGTGAGACTGATAATTAGCAGAAGGGAGGGAGACTTTTATTTTAGGCTTTTATGTTTAAATTTCTACCAAGTGGATCTTTTATTAAAAATAATCATTCAGAAAAAAGGAAAGAATGTTATTGGAATTTTCTCTACTTTTTGCATTTCTACTTAATAGACCTACTGTAAATAAAAGTAAAAAATAAAGAAAAAAATGTTATTGGTAAAAGTGATACCACAAGCAATAAGCAAAAAGAACCTACCTTCTGTGTATCAATATCTTGTCTCATGATTCCCATTTCCTTGTTTATATTTTCTTTGCGTTTCTCGCATTCGCTTAGTTGAGCTATTACTTGATCAAGTTCAGTTTCTTTTTGCTACAAAAAAGAAAATTCTTTAAGCACAAGAAGTAAAAATATAAACAAATAAATAGTTTTAAGTTTTAAATTACCTTCTTGTAGTCGTCTTTCCCATCCTGAATATAATTCTCAATGTTTTTCATGTAAGCATGAATATTTTTAACCTTCTCCTTGATATCATTCATCTGTGGAAAAATATTAAGTATACACTGGTTGAGGACCAGGACATTTAATATTTTCATGTAAATAGCTTATACTAAGGTAACAAAAAATTAGGAAAACACAGTGAAACACTTAGAAGTCTTGGGTTCTAATTTTCATCACCAGCAAATTTTATGATCTCGGACAATTTTCTTTATCACCTATGGGATTGGAATAAATAGTCTCAATTTTCAACTTCTATTTTAGACCATGAAGCAAACTAATTTAAGTTTAATCCTTACTCTAACAATAATTTTTAACATCAAGATTATGTTACAAATCTGAAAATATTATTTATCTTATGTTTTTAATTTCAGGTGAAATAATAGTGTCCAACATCGTGCTCTGAACGTAATATTTAATATATATATTTGGTAAATAAACATATAAATGAAATCTTACTTTATCCTGTGTTATTTTGTTGCTTGTATTTTTTTTGTAGATTAATTCTTCTTTTTCCTGTTGGAACTTTTCCAATGTTGTTTCCAAAGGGTTTATCTGTTCTTTAGCATCCTAAAAATATAAAAACTAAGTCTTACATACATTCCATTACCTTATTTCAGGTGTCAGACTTTATAGACTTTAAAAATCAACTCATTTGCTCTTTCCAACAACCCTTTGAGGAAGGTGCCATTATTTTCAACACTTATTTCAGATGAGTAAACAGGCAGAGAAATGATTTGTCCAGGGTCACGAGAGCCAGTAAATAAAGGATCCAGGATTCAAATTACATACAGCTCCACTCTCTCTCTCTGAGCCACTATGCTATACTGCCTCAGCTGCTGTCTTGATTCATAATCTACACCATGTGCTCCCAATTATATGAACATATGGCTTCAGGTTTAAGTTTTTGTGAGTTTGCAAGAGCCCATGTCAGCTCTGTGTGACAAAGAATAGGGAAAGCTCATTCACTCCAGGTTGTTTTATAGATGGAAATATGATTGTAAAGAACACTTTTGTCCTGAAGCTTAGTTTGCTAAGACTCAGCAGATATTCTGTGGTAATAAAATGTACTGGTGCACACTGATATTAATGCGTCCACAACTATTTTGGAAGAAAGTGGCTTTCAGGTAACAAACTAGTTTACTCATCAGAATTCTGCATTATGTGCCTTCTAACATCTCTACAACATAATTATGTGATAATCACTGTTCGAAACAATGATCTTTAAGCATTTTAAGAACCTGAAAAATCTAAAGAATACACTAAGGTAGAAATGGTCACTTGGTATTATTTCAATGCAGGTATATTCTTTCGTACTGGGAAGTGGTATGGGGCAGTGGGAAGTCAAATGTCTTCGATTTCAGGAGCCCTAACATCTGAAATTACCCCAGTCTCTTACTAGCTGTGTGAACTTGGACAAGTCATGGGACACCTAAAAGTCTCAATTTCTTTTTCTATAAAAGAGGATTTAGTCACATATTTTAACAGGGTTACTGTGATACTAAATGGCTATTGTCAAAGCACTCTATAAAAACTATACAAATTTAAGACAGTACTATTTTATATCATACTCTAACCCTCTGATAATTTGTAATTCAAAAATACTTAAGAAACACCTATGCTAACTATAAATTCAATAATATATTTAGTGCTTATTCAATGTGTATGTATAATTATGAAAACCTAAATAAGATTATTATTTCTAAAACTGTTCAAAACTTAACTGGTTGAGCCTTAGATCTGATTAAACTAGATGAGAGATTCCAAATGGGTTCCATTCAATGTGGCAACTTAGTGCCTGTTCATTGTTTTGGGAAGGATTCCAAGACTACGTCTGGAGTCAAACAGAGAAAGTGCTATGACTGAGTGGTAGTATCTGTCATGGATATAGACTCTGTAGATAAGACAAATCTCCCATATAGGCAGGAATGATTACATGGAATTAGCCAGCCACCATTTGACCACCTCTAATAACAGGAAGTTCACTATTAAATTAACCAGGCAGCCAGTTCTTCCTTATTATAACCAAAATCCTTCTCCCAAAAATCTTTACCAAGTTCTGTCACGCAGGAGCCACATAGAATCATTATACCATTTTCATTTTATCCTCACAATAACCATAATTCTAAACACTACAGCAGTGGTCCCCAACCTTTTTTGGCACCAGGGACCGGTGCTCGTATGAGAATCTAATGCCTAATGATCTGAGGTGGAGCTGAGGCGGTGATGCTAGTGCTGGGAAGCAGCTGCAAATACAGATGAAGCTTTGCTTGCTTGCCCGCTGCTCACCTCCTGCTGTGTGGCCTAGTCCCTAACAGGCCATGAACTGGTATCATACCGCAGCCCAGGGGTTGGGGACCCCAGCACTACACCAATAAAAAGCACTCATACATTTGAACTAATTTAAAAGACAAACACATATGAATGTCCTTACCTTTATCTCTCTGTATAAGGACTGAACTTCAGTGGAGAATTCCACAGTCTGCTCCTCCAGTTGCTGACGACGCTGTAAATTAGTGGATATCTGAAGTTTCTCTGATTTAAGTTCATTTGTTATACTTTTGAGGTGTTGAATCTGTTCCTGCTGGTCCTGTATAAGCTTACGATTCAATTCAATCTTACTGGAAACTGCATGAAAAGATTGACACAATGATTAATGTAAGGGTATAGAAAATGCTATGAGCAACATCCTTCCAGTTTTACAGGTCTACGGAATTCACAAAGGCGGGTTTCTATGAGTCCATGCACTGCAACAAAAATGCCACAAGTACCTCTCCAGCCCCTAAACCAGCTTTCTGTCCCCTCCTGGCCACTTACAGGTGAGGTTGAGAAAGAGTACAGCTCAAATGATACTCATCATGCAAAATCTGTTGTGCAAAGTGAGGAAACAGAGAAGTGATGCTTTTGAGAAAAGAGTGACTATATTGTGGACTGGAAGGAAGAAAAACAGTTCCTTGTCCATATAACAGGTATAAAATTTATGGTAAAAAGCAGATGCTGGGAATGTTGAAGTCTTTAAAGGGTACATGAGGAAACACTATATTACCTGTATCTAATTTGTGTTGTTTTTCTTGTTTTTCCTGGTTTACTTGTTGAATAGTTCTATCCAAGTCCAGTCCTTGTAGCTTAGCTGCTTGTTGTGCAATTTTTCTTTCGACATCTTTAAGTTCCATCTTAAGAATGAAACAGTTCTCATTTAAGAAACTTACTGCATTATCATTATTGAAAAATCTTTAAAAACTGCTATTTTTAATCTAAATTTACAACTGCTTTCAGATATTTTAACAAAATTTAAAAGGAAGAAAATGTAATTTTTAATAGTTTCTAATAATTTCAATGATATAAGCAATACAAAGCAGACTAAAAATGAAAACAAATAGGACTAGTACTTATTTCTTATAATTTATAAATGATTAAGGACAAAGACCTCTAAACACAATCTGTACGTGAATACCAGCTATTGTTTTTAACACTCTCACACTTAACGTTCGAACCACCATGAAACAAGTTTTATTCTGCCTCAAATGACAATAAACTTACCTGCAACCTCTCCATAATTGTAACATCTGTCAGACACTGTTTAGCACTTTCTTCTTCAGGCATTATTGTACCCAAGAGTGTTTCCTGTTCTTCTATATCATTCTTTAGGCGCTGCATGTCTCTATTGACATTCTGCAGTTTGTTTCTTAATTCTGGTATTTCCTTCTCTTTCAAATCAATTATACTTTGCCTTAACAGAAAACACACAATTAAAAATAAGCTATCTAATATTTTCTCATAATAAGACTGCGGTTATGTATTTTTGACAATATCATAGAAGTGATACTGTAGCATCAGGGCATCATATCAATGGGTACATGACGTCAGTAATGTCTTATTATTGGAGATGTTATTCACTTGGTTAGGATGGTGTCAGCCAGATTTATTCATTGTAAAGTTACTATTTTTCTTTTCATAATTAATATCTTAAGAGAAATATATTAATACTATGTAAATATCCTGTTTCTCCTCAAACTTGTGCCCACTGATTTTAGTATCCTTTGGCAGATGTTGCTTGCAACAATTATTATTGTGCTGTTTGTGGCCATATTCTACAAGTTAACTGACCACACTCATTAAAAATAAAGAGATCATCAAAGACAAAGACTGAAGAACTGTTACAGACTGCCGGAGCCTAAGGAGAAATGATAACTAGATGAAGTGTAGGATCCTGGGTGGAGTCCTGAAACAGAAAAAGGACATGAATGGAAAGACTGCCAAAACTCAAATATGGTTTGTAGTTTAGTTAAGAGCATTAAACCAATGTTTACTTCTTGATAACTATATTATTGATCATCAGAAAAGCTGGGTGAAAGGTATATGTACTATTTTTGCAGTTTTTGTCTTAAAATTTTTCAAGATAAAAAGTTTAAAAAATGATGGAAAGAAGGAAGAAAACCATTCAGCCAAGTGCCACATGGGTTTATAGTATAAAAGCTGTTAATCCAGTTTACTGCTGCTATTCCAGCTAATGTGGCAGGTACTGGCCCCATACATATGCATTTATTTTTTGCCATTATTTTATTAAATCCTTTTATGGTTAAGTTCAGAAATAACAATAGTAGACAAAATTCACACTGAAAACTATGGGCACATTTGTTTTAAATCTTGGTGGCTCAGAAGGGCTAACTAGGGAGAAGTTTTTCCATTTTACCTTCTATATTCAAGATGTCTCCGATGATCTGGTTAATGGATAGGAGCTATTCCCTAGTACTGGGACACTGTTCTGCCCCGGAAGCTTATCAAATCCCACCCAATCTTCAAGGCAGTCTAGTCCCCCTTCCTAGAACATCTCCTCTCAGAACTAGTTTTTACTTGTCTCCCCCTTCTCTGAATGTCTACATCTACTTTGTTACCACCCAACTTAGCACTTAAAGCACTGCCTTTCTCATATAGTTTTTTTCCTGGTTTAGTGTCTTAAAAAATTTTTTTTTCAATTAGAGTTGACATACAGTATTATATTAGTTTCAAGTGTACGACATAGTGTTAAACATTTATATAATTTATAATGTTGCTGATACCTCTAAAACAATTAAACTTGTATTTTACCTTTTAAGAAAGCTATTAAGTTTATTTTGGAAAAATTCCAAATTCTTATTTAAAATTAAATTAGCACAATAAATTAAATTGGCTTCTAGTGGGAATCTTATAATAAACTAAAGGAGAAACTAGAAACTCAAAGGTTAGCTCTCGAATACTGCTATTACTTAATGATTTTAAGAAGTCCACAGTATGACTAAGAAATGCCAACCTGAAATGATTTGTTGCAACAGAAGATCTATAATTTTTTATACCACAAAAATGAAAAAATTCTGAGTAAATATGAAGGTATGCAGATTATGAGTAATTCCATGCTCACATTACTTCCTAAATATTGTGGTCACAAACCACAGGTTGGTCTTAAATTATGTGCCCAGTACCTAAAAAGTGACACAGCTATGAAAATCAAGCATTCACCTGATTTGGGGACATCTTTGTGGAGATCTACAGACATTTGTTCACAATTTTAACCCATTTTTAAATGTTCACATGCACACCAAAAACCCTTATCAATGTGGTCCAAGTTTTGGTGCCTTCTTTTTTGATGATTACCTAAGATGCTAAATTAAGTATTCTAAGTAAAGATATTTCCTGAGAAAATGGGCTACTGAGATCTATTTAGGTTCTCTGTTTTGTTTTTTTCAATTTCCAGAAAACTCAATTCACCTAGTTTTGTGACAGCATCTCTTTTCCAAGGGGATTTTACGTAAAAGGGACCAACACAGACATGGTACTGAAAAAACCTTTGGAAGAAATGTGAGAAATTTTAGTTGTGTTTTTATTTGAATAAAGTGTTATAATAAATGAACCTGAGCCATTACTAAGCAAAATGAACAGGTATATTTATCTGACATTTTATTTATAATGGGTGTCTTATATTAAGTATTGGTAAGTTTGGAGCTTTAAGTGAAAGTATTATTTTCTTCAAAGAGGATAAGCAAAATTTGGCTCCTACTACCTCTCTGAGCTCATCTTCGACCACTGTCTCCTTTGGCCTTTAAGTCAAACAGGCCTCAGGAATTTTGTACTGCCTGGAATGCTCTTCTAGACACCTGCAGGGCTGGCTCCCTCAATTCTCTTACATCTCTGCTCAAATACTACCTTCATCAGCTACTCCCCTCTGAGCCTCCACCTGTCAGGTACTCTCTCTATTATCTTATCCTGTTGTATTTTTCTCCACAGCACTGATCATCACCTAACAGACAACATATTCAATTTTTTAGCTCAGGTTATCTTATGTGTGGTAACCAGAACAGTACTTAGGTGCCACTCCAGATACTGGGGTACTAACTGGATTAAAGTTGGCCACAAATACTCTGCCACTTCTCCCATCAAAAGGTGAAATCTGGATCTTCTCGTTGAACCCTGACAGGCTCTGTGACAGCTCTGACCAACAGAAAACAGCAGAAGAGACACTGTGCCAGTTTCTGGGCCCAGATCTTGAGACGTACAGCTTCTCTTTCCTGTCTCTTGGAATACTTGCTCTTAGGATATTTCCTTTGGTAACTCGGCCACTATGCTGCTGAAAGTCCCTGACACATGTGGAGGCCATGTGAAGACATTCAGTTTGACAGTCCCAGCTGGGCTCTCAGACAACAGTCAGCATCACTGCCGGCCATATCAATCAGCCATCTTGAACATCCAGCCCAGGAGAGCCTTGAGATGGCTGCGGACAACATCTAACTCAACCATGTGAAAGACCCCAACTGAGAATCACCCACCGAAGCCCAATCATTCTACAGAACCATGAAAAACCATAATAAATTTTTGCAGTGAGGCACTAAGTTTTGAGGAGGTTTGTTACAATACAATAAATAACCAGAACAGATACTGCAGTTCTCGTTCATTCAGCAGATAGTTACCAAAGTAACAATACACAAAGAATAATGGAAGTACAATGATGAATAGGGCGGCAGGCACCTTACTCTGAGAAGGGGAACTGTGATGGCAAGTGTCCCAAAATATAATACAATGTTGCTTTCTACTATTTATAATACATTGTATGACACAGAACTAAGCTCACATTTCCTGGACATGCACTTTCTACAAATGTTAAATTTTAACTTTTATTTGATCTTTTTCTTTTTAAGATACTGTCTTATTCTTCTTCCTTTTTATTCTCATAGTACAGCTTTTGTCTTATCACATTCTCTCTGTAGCCTCCCAAAATCTGGTTTTCACCTTGGATAATTATATTAGTTATCTACTGTTGCAATAACAAAATATACCCAAACCTAGCAGCTTAAAACAGCACTTATCTGTTACAGATATGAGAATTAAGAGCAGTAATCTGGGTACTTCTGACTTAGGTGTCTCGTTGAAGTTGCAGTCAAGCTGATGGCTAGAGCTACAGTCACTTCAAGCCTGATTGCTACAAAGAGTACTCATTCGCATGGCTGTTCAAAGACCCCAGGTCCTCACCGAGTGGCTCCCTCCACAGGGCTACTCACAACATGGCAGCTGGCTTCCCCCCAGATCCAAGAGAGAGCAAAGGAGAGCAGGAAGTCTTAGTGCCTTACATAACCTAATTCTGGAAGGGACATGCTATCATTTCTGTCATATTTTATCAGTTACACAGACCAGTCCTGGAATATAAGGGAAGGGCTATACAAGACTGAATACCAGGAGGCAGGGATCACTGGGGACCATCTTGGAGGCTGGCTACCACAAAGCACATCTTCTTAGACCTTTCCTACTTTTCCTGAAACTTCTCATTGGTTTTCCAGGACAATATACCCTCTTGGTTTTTCTGTTTCCAGAGTTTTTCTTACTCTCATCCATCTAATACATTAATATTAATTTTCCTAAAACACATCATTAATTAAATTGCTCAGAATGGCTCCTTGTCACCTATCAGAGAGTTGTAACTAGCTAGGACTGAACATAATATAGTCCTACCTTCCCAATTTATGGGACTTAATCCCTACAAACAGCTCTCCCAACTCCAGATAACATTTCTATTGCAGCACAGTCCACACATTCCTTCCCTTTATACACACTGTTCTTGTTTCCTTCTCCCCTTTCCTTCGCTTGAGTTAAATCGACTTCCCTATGATTTACATTCCCCTTCTTATCTTGCTCTCAATTCAATTCTTATTTTGTAGTCCACTGGCTTCTCTGTTATTGAATAATGCATCTGTTTAAATCAATTAAGCACTTTATTAAGCCCAGCTTTCTAAATGTCTAATTCTGAGAGTTTGTCTCCTTTCTTAGACTATTAGCTCCTTGAAGGTCATGCCTTAGTGGTCTTTGTGACCAGCTCTGTGCTCTGTTCTGGGAGACAACAAGGCAATTATCATATACTTTTTGATTTGATTTTATTTATAAATAGACCATCATCTGAATTTCTTGTAAAAGTGAGGGAAAATTAAACAAGAGAAATCCTCTATAATCCATTCTTTTTGGAAGTGAGAAGGATATATATAGTTTAAAATTTGTCTCCTGGGAGAGCTTTTCAGTACTTTAACTCTTTTGCTGGGTTTTTAGAAAGTTACATATCAATAGACAGTTCTAAGTATGTCAAAATTTCTGCCCTCCAGCCAAGTCTCAGGAGTTACACACACACACACACACACACACACACACACACACACACACACACTATTCTGCCCTGTGACTAGATTAAGAGGCAAATTTACCTTTAAATAAAACAATTATTTCTTCTTACCATATAAACATGAGATGAGGCATACTGGCTTAGAATCCTGACTTTAATTTTTATTCATTCAAGACATGCTTATTGAGTCGCTACCATATGCCAGGTCTTGGACTGGTACCTTTTCTAGTGCTGCTGCTGCATGTACAGTAAAGGTAAATCCCTATTCTCACCTCATGGGCACAAGCCCTAGCATTTCATCACGGCGCTTTTCCTTTTTCTTTAGTTCTGATTCTGTTGACTTGAGTTTATCTGGAGCAAGCCGCAGCTTAGACTGCAAATCACTGATGACATCTTGTAATTCAGCTTCTGTCTGAAAAATTCTCTGACATACAGGGCAACAGGACTGGTTTTCATCCGTTAGCTGAGTAATGAATTGGGAGTAAACTGCTGTGGCTCCAGCCAGCATGGCTATTTTAAAAAATAAATAAATACCAAGTGAGAATATAAAATGTGATTTTGTCAATATGGTTATATTGTCTTCTGTAAATATGATTCTTCTTCCTTTATAAACACATTATGAAAGAAATTAAAATTCTGATAGTTAAATATTGTCCAAAGGGCACAATACCTTCAGATTTGTATAAATTATTTTCTGCTAAAAGAAAAAGTATAACAAAATTTTAGAGCTTATTATGTGCCAGAAACTGTTCTAATTAATGGCTTTACACCTATAATCTCATTTACTCCTCCTTAATAGCCTAGGCGGTAAGTAATTATGTCCTCAGATTCAGCATCTGAAGTACAGGGAGGTTTCAATAATTTGCACAAAGTAACACAGCAAATGAGTTGTAGAACCAGGACTAAAACTTAAGCCATCTGGCTCCAGAACCAAGTTTTTAAATCTCCCATCCTTAATAGCTACCTGTCACTGAAAATTAACAAGTGTCATTGTGCCTTGATAACATAAAGCAGATAACTTACCTCGTTGTTTTGAGGATTTTTCAATTTCTTCTTTAAGTCTGTCTAAATCACTTTCAAAATCCTGGCTACCACAAACATCAAAAAGCTTGTCTTCATAACTGGACAACTGCTCTTCCTTTCTTTTTAGCTCATTATTCATATGATTTTTATTTTGCTCAGCTGAAGCTAGTTCCTTGCTAAAATAAGAATAAGTATAGGTTACTATTTTAGAACATGAGAAGTGAGTTTGAAAGTTTTGAGTAGGTAGATATAAGACAAATTCTGCCAACAAATATTACAAAGGTTTGTTGTGATCAAGTACTTTTTTTTTTTAAAGAAGTCATGCCAATTGTCACTTCTGCCTGAGCTCTCCCCCAGGACACAGTCTCAGTGCCAACAGTGATCATGGGCCTGCTCCAAGAAAAATGTGTAGTGCAGGCAAAATTCTGCCTGGTTTCTGGGATTCATGGTCTTAGATTTTGGGTTAACAGCTACAGTAAGGAGAATATGCTTGCTAGAGCTACTAGAGGGAGACAAGAGAGGGGAATATTCTAAATCCCTTTGGACTTTGGACCCTTTCACAACATTATTTCCTTTCCCTCCTGTAAAAACTTTTCTTGTGTCCCCTCCTTGCTGTTATCTACTTACGTTCTGATCATTCATTCTCTCATACATCAAAGACTTTGATCAGTAGTACAATTTACCTCCATTCCAACTCTTAAACATCAGCTTAGCCAACCTCCCACTGTTTGAGTCATGGAAAAACTTGAAAAAAAAAAAACACCCTATCCACTGGGCACTGCTCATCAAGGCCACCGTCCTAGCAGTACTAAATACTGTTGACCTTCTCCTTAAAGGTGTATTTTCTCAAGGCATCCCAGATAACTGTTTGGTCCTTACCCTGGCTCCCTGGGCATGTCCCAGTCACCTTCACTTGCTCATCTTCCTTTGCCTGCCAACAGTTTAAATGTTGGTGTTTACCAGGAGTCTGACTGTAACTTCTTCTCTTCTCTTTGTACAACTCCTTCAAAGTGACATGGCCTATACTAATGACTCCAATTATCATTTACAAAGTAACAACTTCCATCTTCTGAATTTCAAACTCCAATATTCTATTCCCTAACAGACATTTCCACATTAATTCAAATTTAACATGGCCAAATCCACTATTTTCTTCAAAAATCTGCATGAAATGAACCCTCTTATCCAACTACTACTCAAGGTGACATTTGGAAAAAGTAATCACTTTTTTTTTTTTAGTAAAAAACATATAACATGAAACTTATCACTTTAACCATTTTTAAGTGTACAGTAGTGTTAACCATATGTACATTATTTTGCAACAATTTAACAGATGAAAACTTTGTCTTGCCTAACTGAAACTCTATACCCACTGAACAATAACTCTTTCACCCTTCTCCCAGCTCCTGGAGACCATTTTACTTTGTTTCTAAGAGTCTGACTACTTTGGGTAACTCATGTAAGTGGATTCATACAGTATTTGTCTTTTCACGACTAGCTTATTTTGCTTAGCATAATATCCTTAAGCTTCCTTCATCCAAGTTGTGGCATATGACAGGATTTCCTTCTTTTAAAAAGTTGAATAATATTCTATTATGTGTGTGTATGGGTATACACCAAATTTTCTTTATTCATTCATCTATCAATAGAGATTTAGGTTGCTTCCACCTCTTGGCTACTGTGAATAATGCCACAATAAACATGAATTTGCAAATATCTCTTCAATATTATGTTTTCAATTCTTTTAAATATATACTCAGAAGTAGAACTGCTGGATCATCTGGTAATTTTTTTAATTTTCTGAAGAACCTCTATACTGCTTTCTAGAGTGGCTGCACCATTTTATATTCCCACTAACAGTGCACAAGGGTTCCAATTTCTCAACATTCTCATCGACACTTGTTATTTTCTGTGTTTTTGATAGTGGCCATCTTAACTGGTATGAAGTGATATATCACTGTGGTTTTGATTTGCATTTTCATGATGATTAGTGATGTTGAGCATCTTTTCATATATTTGTTGGCCACTTGTATATCTTCTTTAGAGAAATACCTATTCAAGTCCTTTGCCCATTTTTAAATCTAGTTATTTAGGTTTTTTTAATTGTTGAATTACATATTCTGGATATACATATTCTGGATATTAACCCCTTGTCAGATACATGGTTTGCAAATATTTTCTTCCATTCTGTAGGCTGCCTTTTCCCTCTGTTCACTGTTTCTTTTTGCTTTGCAGAAGTTTTTAAGTTCGATGTAGTCCCACTTGTCTATTTTTGCTTTTGTTGCCTGTGTTTTTGGTGTCATATCCAAGATATTATTGCCAATTTCAATATAATAAAGCTTTCCATGTTTTCTTCTAGGAGTTTTATAGTTTTAGGTCGCATTTTTATGAAGAATTTTAATCCTCTCACTTAGTTCTATAAACTTTCAAGAAACAAGAGGCCCCAAATCCCTGTTACCATTTTACTTAATTCATAAAATACAGGAGAACCAAAGTCAGTTATCAAGACATACCATTTCATGACAATATGGTTTTAAACAATTAGAAATGAAAGAATGAACTAAGAGATTTCTATTATGTCCCAACTGTTACAACTACTTACTTCAATTTGGCAAGTCTGTCCCTGGTCTGATTAATTTCTTTTGATTTACTATGAAGCCAGTCTTCAAGCTGTTTTTTGTTGGGAAAATACCCTAACAATGAATTTAATTCATCACTGTGCCTAGATTTTATTTTTCTGATTTGTTCATCTTTGTCAGCCTAGAGGGGAAAAAAGCACTTTTAAAAATAAAGCTCAATATCTCTACATTATATCAAGAACAAAAATAAATTCTAGATTAATTATATTTCTAGGCTTAAAAAAGTAAAATTATAAAAATATAAGAAAATATAAAATTTCTTAGTCTTAGAGTGGGGATAGCTTTGCTAAGTCATAAAAGAGTAACAAGTCTGATGATATAAAAATTAAACTTCTGTATATGATAAAAATTTAACAGCAATGTATACAACACTTCTGTATTATTTTTTTATAATTAGAAAATAATTGCTAAGCTTGAAAGTCTATTTTACAGAATATTAAGCTCACTTAGACCCTAAAATATAAAGTAAACACCAGCTAAATACCTTATACTGTATCAACTATGAATATAAGACAAGCTATTTCAAATACCAGAAAATATAAATAGAAGACAAAAGGTCATACTTTGTCTTTGGTCAACATCTCCAGCTGGGTACGCGTTGTTGTATGATGGTTTAACTGTTCCATCTCCTGGTCCAATTTACGCAGGGACTTGTCTAGGTCTGCTTTCTCATTTTGAAGGCTTATTACTTCTGTTTTTAGAGTTTCTATATTGCTATTTTTCTCAGCCTTGCTTAGCTCACGTTCCTTACAAATAATTCAAACAAATGCACAAGTTTATATAGTTTGTATTAAAATAATGACAAAGGGTACTAGAAATTAACTACTCAAAAAAAAAAAAAAAAAGAAATTAACTACTCACTCAGAATGGTCAAAATATTACTGTTTATTTTTATCCAACAGAGAAAAAAATAAAGAATAAGAATTTTAAGGAAAATCTTATAAAGTTGTTTTACTATGTTATAATGCTAGAGAATTAATAAATCTGGAAGGGTTAAACAGGGGGGTGGAAATGATAATTAGTGCAAAATTAAGAGAAATGTGTCTAAGTATACAGTTTAGTAACTCCTTAGTCAAAACTTAATATTTATCAAGTACCCATGTAACTCACTACATTGCCTGGCATATAGAAACTATAAAAACAGTGTAATGCAGTCCTTGACCAGTGCCTCCCCGTTACAAGATGGTATTGTGATAGAGCACTAAACCAACATAAAATGTACACTAGATGTTAATTAGGGAGCAAAAAGAAATGTTTACTTAAACTATCAAGATGAGACCTGAGAGGGAGATTAGTGAAGCTTGAGGATGCTTGCTTTGGTGGCGGAGATGTGAAGGAAGAGAAAAGATTAGAAACAAGGAAGAAAATCTGAAAATTCATCAAAAGAAGACTGGCTAAGAAAGTTTCCACCACAGAAAAAGTGGTAACATGATAATAATTTTGTAAAATTATTATGTGGAACCTAGAGGAAAATAGATATATATTTTTTAAACTTAGGTAAGTGGTTCTTAACCAAGGTAATCATAAGAATTACATAGTTTTGTTTTTAATGCACATTTCCATGCTCTACCCTTAGAGATTCTGATTTGGAAGGTCTGAAGTCTAAGAGTATTTTTAAAATGCATCCTAGGTGATTCTAATTTTTAACCCACCAGGTTCCAGAACCAAACAACTGAGTTGTTAAGATATTCAGATGAGTTCATTTTAAATGAGATTGTTAGATAAAGTTGGTATTTTTATTAACATGCCATAATCTTAGGATCAACGACAGATAAAAATACTTCAGAATGCAAGGATCTATATGTCTTACACCTTAAAATTATTAGATTACTCAAATAATATCTTACAGCTTTTGTGAGCTCCTGGTCCAGTTCAAGAATCCTGTCTGAAGATCCTTCCAATTGCTGTAATTCGTACTTCACATTTTTCAGTTCATTCTGCTTCTTACTTAGGATTTCTGTTTTTAGCTCAATTATTCTTCCCAGTCCAATTTTCTTATCCCTTATTTCATCTATTTGTTTTTGTTTCTGAGTCTCTTTTTCTGCAAAGTCATTCTAAATAAGAATAAGCATTAACAATTTTTTTCACTAAACGATTCATTAACCAAGTTCCTTCACTGTAAAAGTATCACATGCACAATGAGGAAAATATAGAAAAGCATAAAAATATGAGATGGCCATCACCCAGAGAGAATCATTATTAATTCTGAGCAAACTCTCTTTACCATTAGCTTTAAAAAGAAATTTTACTTAAAATCAAATAAAAAATGTAGAACTGCATTTTTTTCATATTTTTATCCTTATACACATTAAAAAATTTGCTTCCATAAAGGTTTGTTCTACATTGTAGCAGATTCTATCCTAATATTAATTTTAAAATATCACAAAATAAGGTCCATCCAAAAATTAAAACAATTCAACAAGAGAATGTGCACAAACAAAAGAAAATAACAGTATTTACCATCAGTTGGTTGGCAGTTTCTGCTTCCTTTTCTTGTCTCTCTCTCACAAGTTTGTGAAAATTTTTAATATGTCTTTCACTGAATGGTCCACGCTCAAAGCCATCCAATTCTAGCTGTGTTGCCAAAGATTGAATTAATGAATCTCTAGCTCGGATATTTTCTTGATGTCGATCTGCCTGTAGCTGTAGACGACCTTTAAAAAACAATAACTCTTTTTTTTCCAGCTGATTTTTAAAAAATCAAGATAATGTATGGGTTTGGATTTATGGCAGGCCCATCCCCAACGGCCTCTCATAGTGCCCCATGCCAGAGCAAACTGAACCATTGCCTAGCTTCTGTGCCTGCCCATAGGCTGCAGGTACTGAGATGGGTTACACAGTGGGGAAAAAATATACTGAGATAACTGTACATTCACATGCAGTTGTAAAAAAGTACAGCAAGATCTCTTACATCCTTTGCCCAGTTTCCCCAAATATAAGATAATGACAAATACATAATTGGTCTTTGTCCCTGGTTTCTGGCACAGAGCTCCTAAAACTCTTACAATTTCTGAGTGATAAGGGTAAGAGGAGTATCTTTTGTTATTCATTGTAAGTCCCTTTCAACCATAACTGAGTTCATTCAAATGAGTCTTGGAGGATGGGAGCTAGCTATCAGAGGAATCAACTATATATGATTAGAGAGTAAGAATTTTCTCTACCCTGGGGAGGGGCTGAAGACTGAGTTCAATCATTGATGGCCAATAATTTAATCAATCATGCCTACACAATGGAACTTTCATAAGACTCCGAACTAGCAAGGTTTAGAGAGTTTCTTCCAGGTTGGTGAACACATAGAGGTGCTGGGAGAGAGCCATGTCCCTTCTCCATACCTTGCCCTATGCATCTCTTCCATCTGGCTGTTCCAGAGTTGTATCATCTACTATAAACTGGTAACAGTGTTTCCCTGGATTCTATGAGCTGTTATAGCACATTACTGAACCTGAGGAAGGGGTTGTGGGAATGCCTGATTTATAGCTCGTTGGTCAGAAGTACAGGTGACAGAAAACCTGGACCTTTTGATTGGCCTTGGAAGTGGAAGGCAGTCTCGTGGGCCCTCTGTAGGGTCTGTGCTAATTCCAGACAGTATCAGAACTGAATTATATTACAAGACACCCAGTTGCCGAGAATTAGAGAATTGCTTGGGGTGAAAAATTCCACACATCCAGTGTCAGAATTATTGAGTACAAAAACTTTTTTTTTTTTTGCAAAACTATACCCTTAAACGTCATGGATAGGTTCTGCAACTTTAAGCAAAATGACATATAATGAAACCAAATTTACCATAGGCTAATTGACATAAACAAGAGTTAAGTTCCTATGCATCTCAAAAACATTGTAATGAAACAATGATATTTGAGGACTACAGTATGTAATATCAGCCAGGATACAATCCATCAATCTTATTCAGATTTCCCCACTTTTACTTATGCCCATTTGTGTGTGCATATCAAGTTCTATATAATTTTATCACCTGTGTTAGCTGATATATCTACATGACAGTCAAGATAATGAACAGTTCCAATACTACAAGAATCCTTCTTGTTGCTTTTATAGCCATAACCACACTAACCTTTTTTCTGCCCCTCCTCCTACTTAGTAACCCTAGCAACCTCTAATCTGTCCTCCATTTCTAAAATTTTGGCATTTCAAAAAAGTTATGTAAATAGAAATACACTGTATATAATCTTTTGAGACTGGCTTTTTTCACTCAGCATAGTTCCCTAGAGATTCATCACTCATGTAGAAAATGAATAATAGTACAATAAGAAAAAAAGACCAAGTAAACACTATGTCCTACCCTGTTCAACAAGTAGTTCTGACTTTTCTTGATTGAGAAGCCTAGATTCTTTATTTAATTTTTCCAGTTCACGCTGACAGTCTATCAATTTCCTTTCTTTCTCTCTTACTGTTCTCTGATGATTGTGATATAAATCATTTAGTTGCTCATCAGTCCCTTGAAAAACCTATGTAGAGCCAAAATAAAGAGCTTTAATAAATAAACATAAGAAGATACTGGTCTGAAGTACAAAATATAAACCAAAGCTTATTCAATATCCTTCTTTTTAACATGTACATAGAAAACGAAAATATGATTTATGTTTTTTTTCAAAACATGAGTAGCAAAAGGGATTCAAATGGGGTTCACTACAATAATCTTAAATTTTCAAAGTAGAACAAAATTCTACTACTACAAACCTTTTCCATTTTCTGTTCTAGTTCACTATTATCTTTCTCCATTTGCTTCTTTCGGCTTTCCAAGGCTTTAATTTCATTGTCAAGTTTCATTATTTTAGCGAGATTTTGTTCGATTTCTTTTAGACGATTCTGAAAATTGTAAACAAACACTCTACATAAATAAAATTCACTATAGTTTATACTTCAGATGTATGAAGAGAAATAAGATGTGCTAGAGCCAGGCACTTGGTAAAAGAGATCTCATTTAATGCTAACAACGCTGTAAAGGGGCACAGAGAAACAGATCAAAGATATTAAGCAACCTGTCCAACGCCTCATAGCTAGTAAAGAAAAGCAGGAATTAAACTCCAATTTTAACTCCAAAGCCCATGCCCTGCTTTCAATGCCTCCCATAAGTCATTCATTCATTGGGTACTTAGAGCCACATTATGTGAAGTTCTACATTTTAAGAATTTAATCTTCAAAAAGCTAAGTATTTAATTTACTAAAAAAAAAAAAAATTAAAACTACTGAGTGGGCTGGAAACTCATGGGGAGTCACCAGTGCATTCTGAGCCTATAGGCAAATTTACACAGAAGACTATACTTTAAAGTTTGTTCAAGCAGAGGACTTTGAACAAGTGAAGTGTGAAAAATGATCCCTATGCTCTGCTTCCAGGGACAGCTGGCTGCCTCATCTCCTAGGAATATGTGTGACCTGGCTCAGAGAATTCTCCCCTTAGATGATCCTGGGTACACTCTTCCACTGTTTGCTACTACGATTCCAAGGCTGACCAATTCCTCTTCTAAGACATTTGCAGAACCTAATTTTTAAACTAACACATTACTAGAGTGCTTAAATATTAACTGTAAGCTTTCAAAGCTGCACCAAAATGCATCCTCAACTTTAATGTCACTTAATAAAATTATACAATATATCTTGTGATCTGTATACTAATGGGTAGCATGTAATCACTATAAAAATGGGAACTTTGTTTACTTTGTTCACTAATGTATTACCAGCACATGTGATACTTGTTTAGTATGTTAGCTGAATGACAGAATGAGATTTGAAAAAAGTAATTTGACAATAATAACTGTAGCTATCATTGACTGAATGCCTATTATATTGCAGACATTATACGAGGTGCTGCTATACATTTTCTTTAACCCTATGAGATTATATGTGCTAAGTAGGAGAGCTGGAGGCTTGTATAAAGCCACATATTCAACAATAAAAGATTAGGAGGCAGGGTAGCAAAATGGTTAAGACTGTAGGTTCTGTGTTCTGGGACTGCACATCTGCATGCAAAAAAAACCCTCAACCTAACTTTGCACCATATTTAAAAATTAACCTGAAATGGAGCATATATGTACACGTAGAAATTCAAACTATAAAACTTCAAGAAGAAATCACAGAAGAAAATCTTTGTGACCTTGAGTCAAAGATTTCCTACATAGGAAACAAAAATCACAAACTATAGGAGAAAAAATTGATAAAGTAGACTTCATCAAAATTAAAAAACCCTCGCCTTTTGAAAAGCAGTTAAGAAAATAACATATTTGCAAAATATATATCTGATGAGGACTTGTATTCAGAATATATAAAGAATTCTTACTATTCGGCTCAAAAAGAAGAAAAAAATATACTGAAATTAGGCAAGAGTTGATTGGACACTTTACCAAAGACAATATTTAAATGGCAAATAAACACATAAAAAGGATGCTCAACGTCTGTACACATTAGGAAAATGAAAATTAAAACCACAATGAAAAAAAAAATGCTCAGCAATAAATCACACATCTCTTAGAATGGCTAAAAAAAAAAACAAAAACAAAAACAACTAACGCTACTAAGTACTGACCAGGATGCAGAGCAACTGCCCTCTTATATGTATGTTGTTGGGAGAATTATGAAACGGTACAGCCACTATGAAAGATAGTTTGACAGCTCATACATTTAAACATACACTTACCATTCAAACTAACAGCCCCATTCCTAGGGAGTTACCAAAGAGAGATGAAACATACTCCAAAAACCTATACACAAAAGTTTAAAGCAGATTATTTGTAATAGCTAAAAGCCGCAAACAACTCAATGTCCATTAACTAGGGAATCGATGAATATATTCTGTAATATAGCCATACAATGGAATACTCTCAGCAATAAAAAGGAATGAACTACTCATACATGCAACAACATAAGTTAATTAAAATCAACATGCTAAGAAGCCAGACACAAAAGACTATATAATCTATCATTTCATTCATGTGACATTCTACAAAAGGCAAAACTATAATGACAGAAAACAAATCAGTGGTTACTAAAGGTTGGGAGAGGAGGGAGGGGATTAAATACAAAAAGACTTGAAAGAGTTTTACGGTGATGGAAATGTTCTATATCTTGATTGTAGTGATGGTTATGTTAACTACATGTATTTGCCCAAACTCATTAAATTATACACTTTATAAAAAGTAGATTTTACTATATCTAAGTTAAACTTCAATAAATCTGAGTTTAAAAGTATGGGCTTAGGAATCAGAGTGGCCTGGACTCAAATCTTGGCTTTACCCCTTACTTCTAATATGAACACCTGTGCCTTAGTTTTCTTTCCTATTAAACCTCACAGGGTTAGTATCAGGCTTACATAATACATTTTAAAGCACTTTGATTAATCAGTGCCATACAGCTGGCCTTCAATGGATGGGACCATTCACATCACTTGTGAAAAAATTCTGTGTTCAGAAAATATCTTTTGAACAAAGAACTAGATCGATTCTTCAGAGCACTGAATAAAGGCATATCTCATCTTATTGCACGTCACAGATGTTATTTTGTTTGTTCGTTTGTTTTTACAAATTAAAGGAAAGACCCTCCAGCAGCAAAAAGATTATCACTCATTTTATTGTGGTGGTCTGGAACTGAACCTGTAATATCTTCAAGGTATACCTCTGTCAACACCTCAGCTAGGTATGGTGCACCTCAAACTTCTTGGCTTCTCTCTTATCAGTGTTTTCACTGTCTCTTGGTGACATTAACATTATCTAGACTTGAATCTTTTGTGACATATCTAGCGGTTTCATTTTTTAAATCCAGCCAGTAACCAGATTCTGTGGATTTCTTCCTTCTTTGATATCTGTGTTTTGGCTCTATCCCCAGAGCACATATCCTAATAAAAGGAGCTAAGACAAATTTCATTGCAAACAATGAAAAATATAGCAGATTGTTTAAAGCTTATGCTCTAGTGTGAATAGAGACAAACAAATGGGCTGTTGTGCTATCACGCATACAAGGACTATGAACTTGTATATGGAATGTACAGAAAATAAATAAGAGAGGCAGAGGGTGTATTTGAATTTGGAAACAAGTTTCTCAAGCAATTTCCCCTGAAGGCAAGAAAGGAAAAAAGGGCTCAAAGGGCCAAAGTCAGGATAAGATGGGGTGGGATGGGAATAAAGTAGTTTATGAGAGAGTTCCTAAAAATAGAGGGCATCGGTAAAAATGAGGAAGCATGAATTATAGTGTGAAATTGTCTCTGGAGGGCTGCTGGGAAGGTGATTTGACTCAAACTTTACACTGAGTTCTATGAAGGGAATTCTCATATATGAGAGCTAAAAAAAGACTTTGAAAATTACCCACTTAATAAATATCTACTGAACCACCTGCTATGTGCCAGGCACTGAGCTAGGCTCTGAGGATACATAGAATAAGATTAAATCCTTGGAGAACTAGTCAAAATTAAATACAAATAAAGAAATTTACAAACACCTCAATGTTTGTACAGTCTTGGAATCCTTGCACTATTCAATAAATATCAGGTATTATCACAGCCCTATCTTGACATCATTTCCTATACTGATGCTCCATTTCAATTATATGGCTTTCCTTAATAGTGTTCAGACAGCTTGCATTTTACTGTTCCTGTGTCTCTAATTACCTATGCATCTATGGTCAAAAAATCATACCCCAAATTCAGTCCCATAAAGTCCTCTCTGGCTACCTCAGAGCTCTTACAGCTCTTTTCTTTTTCCGACTTGTGTTTGTTATCTTTCCAACCAGGCTGCTCCTGAAGAAAATGAAATGTGTTCAAATATCTTAGCAATTAATGTAGTACCTACGCAGTTATCAAGACAGCTCATCCTAAGATACAGCATACTTTGTCATTCTTTATGATCTGACCATAATTCTTATCTCTTACTCCTTTTACCGATATACTTAACCCAAGCTGTTTCTCACACAATACTGTTTTGATAAGCTTGTATGTATGTGTGTGTGTGTGTGTGTATATACACACAACATACATGTGAATGTATACACACACACGCGCACGCGTGCAAAAAAAGCTGTTAGTAGGATATATCTGGGGTCAGAGATGACAAGTGGGAAGAACATCTCTTACTTTTCAATATTCTATAATTTTTTTCATTGTGAGCATTTATTACTTTTAAAAGAGAAAGTGCAAAATAAATACAAACATACATAAAATGCCTCTAGTTTGTCAATCTGATTTCCCCCCATTCTTTAAGGTGTAGCTCAGCCATGCCTTCTCTATGAAGGCTTTGTGATAGATTTCTATTCAATGCCATGTTTTTTTAACAGCGTTGTTAAGATATAATTCACATAGCATATAACTCATTTGTTTAAAATGTACAGTTCAATGTTCTTTAGTATATTCAGAGTTGTATAACCATCAACATAATCTAATCTTATGACATTTTCAACTTTCAAAAGGAAACCCTGTACTCATTTCCAGTCACTATTCATTCCTCTCTACCACTTACCCTATGCAACCTCAAATCTCTCTCTACAGATCTGCCTATTCTGGGCATTTCAAATAAATGGAATCACATAATATGTGGTCTTTTGTGATTGGCTTCTTTCACTTGGCATGTTTTTGAGGTTCCTGCATGTTGTTGCATTTATCAGAACATCATTCTTTTTATGGCTAAACAATACTCCGACGTATGAACATGTAACATTTTACTGATCAGTTAATGGACATTTGAGTTGTTTTCATTTCTTGGCTGTTATGAATAATGCTGCTCTGAACAGACCTATACAGGTTTTTGTGCAGATGTATGTTTTAACTTTTCTCGGGTATAAGATACTTCCAAGTAAAATTGCTGGGTCATATGGTAACTTTATGTTTAACATTCTGAGGAACTTACTATTTTCAAAAGTGGCTGCACCATTTTACATTCCCATAAGCAAATATGAGGGTTCCAAATTCTCTACATCCTCATCAACACTTATGTCTTTTTGATTTATAGTCATTCCAGTGGGTGTGAAGTGGCATCTCACTGTGGTTTTGATTTGCATTTATCACACTTGATAAATACTGTCCTCAAGCATTTTTTCATGTATTCATTGGACACATATATATCTACTGTAGAGAAGTATCTACTCAGATCCTTTGCCCATTTTCAAATTGTTATTCATTTTTTTATTACTGAATTGTATGTTTTTATGTCCCAGATACAAGTCCCTTATCAGATATATAACTTGCAAATATTTTCTCCCATTTTGTGGGCCAACTTTTTGCTTTCTTGATGATAGAGTTTGCAGAACAGAGGTTTCTTTTATTTTGATTTAGTCCAATTTATGTTTTTTTTCCTTTTCTCACTTATGCTGTAGTCACCATTTTTAGCTACTAGAGAACCTATGTTCCAAACTATATCATTTGTGTACCTCTTCAATTTATTCTTTGTAATCCTATCTTTTAAAAGAGTTTCCTTGTTTCTCCAATTAGATTTTAAGTTCTTTAAAAGCAAGGTTCCAGTCTTTGGCTTCCTTATCCCAAACAGCACCTGTCACAGTGCTAGGCATAAAACAATATTTACTAAAGCATGCATTATGTCAATGGGCATTAAGACAGAAACAAAACTAGCTTTCTTAGCATACAATTCAAAGATCTATACTGGTATTTACAGGTGAGTTTAAAAAAACCAAATCAACAATTTTTAAATGGTTTTTAAAAAAAAAATTTTTTTCTATATCTGTAACCTAGAAAATAGCCATTTTCAAGAGCTCTTACTTATTTAGACTAGGAATACCTTAAGGGCAAAGATGCTATTGTAGTCTTCATTATACCTGTAGCCCCAATCATAGTATATCCTTACACACAGGATACACTTAATAAATGATTGTGAAATGAATGAATAGGATTTACTTAAGGTGTTTTTTATAAACAAAAGAGTTTGGAAAGCTATACACATCTGCAAATACAGTCATGCATTGCTTAATGATGTTATGTTCTGAGAATGCGTTAAGTGATTCTGTCATTGTGCAAACATCATAAAGTGCACTTTACACAAACCTAGATGGCATAGCCTATTACACACCTAGGCTATATGGTACAGACTATTGTAGCTCCTAGGCTACAAACCTGTACAGCATGTTACTGTACTGAATACTGTAGGCAACTGTTAACACAATGGTATTTTAGTGTATCTGAACACAGAATAGGTACAGTACAGTTGACCCTTGAACAACACAGGTTTGAACTGTATAAGTTCATTACGCACACTTACCATGAATAGAGCTTACAGGGAAGGAAATTGCTCTGAGTAAGTCAGTGAGTGAATGGTAAGTGAATGTGAAGGCCTACACACATTACTATACATCACTGCAAACATCATAAACACTGTACACTCTTTATCATACAAGAAATTAAGTTACCTTCAATGGATCAAGTTCATTCTCATAGGCTTTAACAATTTCCTTTGAAGATGTTAACTGGACTTCTTTACTAGTAATCTGACTGCGAATCTCACAAGCTTTTTCTTTATTTTGCTTCAGATATTTTAGCTCTGTTTGACATTCTTTTACTTTCTGACCTTGTGTCTGACGTACCTGGCGGATTGTTTCCAAGGCTTTAATGTACCTTTGAAGATATTAAATAAAAATCAAATTTCTGGCTAAGCAAGCAATAGTATATTCATATACTGAAATATTATGCAGTCATTAAAATAATTTTTAATAACTTAGAAAATGCTTATGACATAATGATAAGTGAAAAAGATTTACATTGCCAACCAGGTAAAAAAATATGCACAGGAAATAAAACTGAAAGGAAATATGCCCGGTGGTTGCCACTAAGTAAAAAACTAAATAACTAAAGACTTTTTCGCTTTTAAAATTTTATGTTTGTTTTTTTTTTAAAGCATCCAAATTGGAACCATGGGTCAATAACTTAAGGGGCTACAAAATCTAATAAAAGATTACGAACCTTGTTGCTGAAAAAATCTCATCAAATTTTTGCTTCAAAGCCTTTCCTTCACTTAAAGGCCAGTTAGAATCTTCTTGATGACAGAAAATGACATTATTTAGCACAGACCTGGAAACCCCAAGAGAACTTATCATCTCTCGGTCAATTTCTGCACACTTAGAGCTGAGACTGACCTTTTCACCATGCCTGTGGAAAATGAAAATCAAGAATTTACGTAAAATAACCTCCAGCTACACCTATTCTATTGCTTAATCAAGCTTTCATGCTGTAGTTATAAAAAAAAAAAGTCCCTTCATTCATTCTATTACAATAAAAAGTATTCTGAAATGATTCAGCAGTTCACCGATGAAAAAGTATGTAAAACAGGGTAGTATAGGAAAAAAGTCAGTATTTTTTTTTTACACATTTGGAGTTTTAAATATAATAATTTAAAATATTTGTAGATAATACATAAAAAGAAAACTATCTCCCATCCCTAGAAACTTAAAAATAAGGAAAATAAGAGACTTAGAATAAAAGTATGATGATCCACAGCAGACAGGCAAAGGTGCCTTAAAAACTTCTAAAGACTATGTAGGTCAGATAAGGAGTTGTTCAGTAACAGACATATGGATGGCAAATGGAGAGTAAAGGCAAACCTTAGTGGTGCCTATCTAAGCAAATCCAGGGAAGATTCTTCATTCTTAGACCTCAAGTTCTAGGGTCACATTGACAAAGCAATCCAATAGAGAGAACTGCCTCGAGTTCTTTTAAATTGAGTTCCCTACATAATTATATCCAGAGCCAGAAGAATCCCTGCCCTGGGGTTCTAGGAGATCTTTATCTTTCAGAAGGACAAATCCACCATCTTCTTTCACATCTTCTGTCCATATCTGTTAATAACTAGATTAAGTGGGCAGAGGCAGTGTCTGTCTTTACTGCCGTGTACATATTGCAGTATGTATGTTTAAAATATTACACTGAATAAATTGAGAATGTTTTATAGGGGGATACAATGGACATAGGTTATCACATTGGTCCAGGAAAAGATGATGGTAGCTTGAACTAGAACAGTTGTTGTAGAGATGGAGAGAAAAAGACTCAAAAGACATTTAGGGTAAATCCACAGGACTTGGTAATAGGCTGAATATGCAAGGAAAGTATTAAGACAGACTTAGGTTTTTGGCTTGTGTTACTGGATGGATGGATGGTGGTGCCATTCACTGAGAAGAGGAACACTGTAAGAGGACCAAGATGTGGGAGATTTTAAGGAGAGTCAAGGAAAAAGGATAATGAACTTGGTATAGTTGAATCTGAGGTATCTTTGAAACAACTGGTACAAAATGAGAAAGGCAGGTGAGTACATGGGTCTGGAAATAGGTCTGGCCTGAAGACATAAATTTGTGAGTCACCTATGAATATGCAGTAATTTTAGCAATATGAATGAGATTATCTAGGAAGAGAATATAGAGCACAAACAAAAGAGTATCTAGGAGTGAGCCTGTAGAACGCTAACCTTTATTAGCTATAAGGGAGAGGAAGAGGGAACAGTGTTTGACATGTCATTAAAGTATAAAAAATACTCAAGCAAGAAGTGACTAACAGCTACCACTACTAAGCTGTTGTACACAGAACAATGGTCCTCCGATGGTATCTGATTCTAATACCTAGGATTTGCTTATATGTTAGGTTACTGTCAAAGAGGAATTAAGATTGTAGATGAAATCAAGGTTATCCATCATCTGACTTTAAAATAGACTACCCTAGGTTATCTAGGTGGGACCAAGGTAATCACAATGGTCCTTAAATGTGGGAGAGAGAGGAAGAAAAGGAGGTCAGAGTGATGCGATGTGAGAACTCTGCCTACTGTTGCTGGCTTTGAAGATGGAAGAAGAACCATGAGCCAAGGAATGCAGGTGGCCTCTAAAGGATGGCAAGAGCAAGCGAACAGGTTTTTCCTTACAGTCTCCAAAAAGGAACATAGCTCTGCTAACACCTTGATTTTAGGCCAGTGAGAGCCAACTCAAACTTCTAAATTACAGAACTGTGAAATAAATTTGTGTAGTTTTAAGCCACTAAGTTTGTGGTTTGTTATAGCAGTCATAGAAAACTAATACATGAGCTCTTGTTACATATTAAGCATTTTATGTGCATTAGTTTAATCCTTACAACATCTTTCTTTATATGTACAATGATAATAAACCCCTATTTTACAAATGAAAAAAACAGAGGCTTGCTGGCTACAAAGTCTATTTTATATAGCAAGAGCATTATTTTAATTAATATATAGGTTACTAGTGTCCTTAGTTGGATCTGTTTCAGTAGAGGAACAGGGCTAGAGAAGGAGTAAAAAATAGAAACAGTTCAACTCTTGAGAAGATTAGCTGTAAACAGGGAAAGATGGAGACAGTAACTGAAGTGAAATGAAATCCAAGGGTATGGGGACCTGAGTGTGTTTAAAAACCAATGAAAAGAAGCCACTTGAGAAGCCAGTGTCTCTAGCACATAACAGCTGCTAAACATTATTAGTTAAATATAGAAATTATTTAATTAGTTTAACAAATACATAAATAAACGAAATATAATGGTAAGGTGATAGTTAAGTAATTTGCTCAACAAAGATAAAGCTTTGAACTCAGGGTGACCTAATTCCAAAATCCATACTCACTACAAGATGACACCTGCTCTAAACAGAATGTTAACAGCTGAAAGGAACAAATTATTACTCTTTCCTACCTATCTACTTTTCATCTTACCCATCCCTAGCACTAGCACTTTTCATTTATTCAATCTATATTTGAGTGATTATGTACCTTCAATTCAGCAACTCTTCATAAATTACAAAAAGGAATGAAGCATAATCACTAAATCTTTAATGAGATCATTCTATTTAACTGATAAATAAAGATCAAATAAAAAATTAAATGGTGATAGTGGGTGAGGCTATGCGTGTATAGGGACAGGGAATATGCTGGAACTCTCCGCTCAATTTTTCTGAGAAGCCAAAATTGCTCTAAAAACTTAAGTCTGTTAAAAAAATTATTATACTCCCTGAAACAAACTTAAAATTGTAGGAAAAAAAAACATAAAGAAATTTAAAGACAGAAAATAAACAGATATTCAAATATAAAACAAACACCTACTTTGTTCTAGTAATGACTCCTTCCAGGGTTTTAAACTCTGTCTTTTTGCTTTTCTGAGTACACACCATAGATCTCTGCACAGCTACAAGTTCTCCATTGACATCACGAAATTGTAGACGAATCTGGGCTCTAACATCTGTTTCTTGAGCAATCTTTGAAGGTAAAATAGAAAAAAATTATGCTACCTTAGTAAGGATCAAAACATTAGTTCTGAAAGGATATAAGCAATCTTACGAAAAATGAGGACAAAAAAATTAATTTTACTATTTAACTGATTTACTAAAATTATATTATACATTTCTCTCTATTATTCAGCATTGTTAAGATATCAGATATGTGATTTTTCAAATAAATGAATTTTATCTTTTTAAGTACCAAAAAGGTCTTTTAAAATGTTTTTTAAACAGTCACAAAGTTATAGAAAAGTAGAAATACTGTAAACATAACTTTTTCCCCTGAACCACTTGAGAGCACATTGCTGATCTGCTATCCCATTACCAATGATTCTTACAAAACAAAGACATTTCTAACCATAAAAATCAGGAAATTGATACTGATATATTAATACCATATAATTCTCGGATCCCATTAAAGTGTTGCCAACTGTTTCAATACATATTTAGCAACAACAAAATCCAGCTCAGAATTACACATTGTATTACACACTGTTCTGAACTATACATTGTTGCCATGTCTCTAGTTTATTTCAGTCTGGAACACTTCCTCAGATTTTCCTTGACTTTCATGACTGATAATTTTGGAAAAAAAAATAAAAACAGAATGTCTCCCAAAATTTGGGTTTGTCTATTATTTCTTTATGACTATAAGGAGATGATGCATTGTGGCAGCCTGACCCTGCCTGGCCATTTCCTGCTCAAATGAGTTCATTCCTGATTGCCCTTCCCCCACTTCGAGGACTCTCTGGCTAACATCAGTTTCTCATAGCTTGCCAACCAATTAATGTTCTTCATTATATCTGTAGCTGTGTAGGAATGATAAGACTGTATAAAACTGCCTGTTATGTTACAATTGGGGCTCAGCCTTTGGATAAGAATCCACTGAGCTTGTGCCGGCATCAATAAATGCTGCTTCCTGCTTATAATCTCAGTGTCCTGTCTCTCTGTTCAAGAATCCTGCAACATTTCTGGGGGTTCGTCCAGGATCCAGAGACGGCAGTTTTTATTTTCACCTCCCTTATCTTCAGGTCCAGCCCCCAGGACAAAGGGAGACACAGACTCTGCTTGCCCGTAAAGGGAGTAACATCTCTTTCAGTGACCTTGGGCGGTCACCCCAGAAGCACAATGGAACCCGGAGAGGCACAGGAACAAGCTCAGGAGAAGTGCCCAACTGAGTGGTAAGGACCTGGGTTCCAGGAACAGCCTGTCTGCTAGAGGACAGAAGGGGAGTCTGATTAACTCCTGAGGTCACCCGAGTACTCTACATTTGTTAGAGGAAACCGTGACCTCTCAGGTACATAAGGCAGAGGGCGGAGTGTGTTTGGTGTGTGATTGCGTGTGATTGAGACGTGGCCTTGCTACGAAGCTAGAGTTCAGCCCCTATCCACGGTTCTGTGGCGAATTTCATACGGCTTAGGGTGGTGTCACTGGATCTCCGTGAGTAGTCTACTCCAGTGATCCGAGTCAGGGGTTTATACCAACCCACCAATTGCTAAGAGGTGCCTGAAATATACCCACAAGGGGAGTGGCCAGAGACGGGCGAAGAGAATCTCTGAGTGCATGCGCAATACCAACCACAGGTGGAAGGATGGGTGGATAACAGAGTAAACAGACGCTTTTAGGTTATATTATTGCTTAAGAATTTCAAAAAGGGTTATTCAGAAAATTATGGAGTTAAATTCACCCTCAAAAAACTGCACCCTTTGTGAGATTGACTGGCCCTCTTTTGGCATTGGGTGGCCAGCAGAGGGAGCTCTTGATAGGGAAGTCACTGCAAAGGTCTCTTGTCTTTACTAGTCAACCTGGCCACCCAGACCAATTCCCTTACACTGATTCTTGGGAGACAATAGTTTGTACTTGACCCCCTTGGTTGAGAGTCTGCCTAGAGGAGAGCTGTCAGGTCCTCCTAGCCCAATCCCTGGCACCCTCCCAAGGTTAGCTGAAAGAAAAGAAGCTTGTGTTGCCAGCACTAGGCCAGACTGGGCTCATCCTGCTAGGCCCCCAGGAGCCTATGGTCCAAATGATAGCCGGGGGCCGACCTACTGACTTTATGGTTGACACTAGAGCTGAACACTCAGTTGTAACTTGGCCTGTGGGCCCCCTTTCTCAAAGACAAGCTACCATTATGGGAGCAAACGAGGGAAGAGTCCATTGCCCCTTCCTGAAGCCCTGCCAGTGCAACCTAGGAGGATGAGAAGTTGTCCATGAATTCCTATATCTGCCCGACTGCCCCGTGGTACTGATAAGACAAAATCTTTTAGGAAAACTATAGGCTCAAATTACCTTTGACACACATGGCCAGGCAGCCCTAACCTTGGGGAAGCCAGAAGCAAGGATCATGTCACTCATGATTCCCTAAGAAGAGTGGTGCCTCTATAGTCTCACTGAAGAATCCAAACAGAGACCCAAGTTCCCCTTCAAGGTGCTCAGAGTGTGGGCTGAAGACAACCTCCCAGGACTAGCCTGACACATTCCTCCAGTGATGGTAGAGTTAAAATCAGGAGCTGAGCCGGCCCGCCAAAAACAGTATTTCATCCCCCATAAGGCACAAGTGGGGATCCAAAAACATTTAGAGAGACTTCTGAAGTATGGAATTCTCCGTCCCTGCCAATCATCCTGGAAAATGCCTCTCCTGCTGGTTCGGAAGCCAGGGACCAAAGAATACTGGCTGGTCCAAGATTTAAGAGCAGTCATCTAGGTGACTGTCATCCTGCACCCAATTGTCCCCAATCTATATACCTTCCTATATCTCATCCCCAGTAAGGCAGCTTATTTCCCTGTCTGGACCTCAAGGACGCCTTCTTCTGCATTTGCCTGGCTTCTCAGATTCAACCAATCTTTGCCTTCCAATGGAAAAGCCCTAAAAGCAGAGAAAAGGGCCAGCTGATATGGACGCAACTGTCTCAGGGTTCAAACCCTCCACGATCATATTTGGGACCACTCTAGCCTCGGTTTTAAAGAACTTCCCGGTAAACCAACACAGCTGTACATTACTCCAGTTTGTAGATGACCTCCTCTGAGCAGGAAAGAACTATGAGGAATGCGTGGAAGGAATACATCTACTCCTCAATCTCTTCTGGAAAGCAGGTTACAAGGTGTCTAAAAGGAAGGCTCAAATCTGCAAAAAAAGAGTCAAATACCTCGGCTTCCACCTGCCACAGAGGCAATGCCAACTCAGCCCAAAAAGGAAACACACAGTCTGCTATATCCCTGTCCCTACCACCCAACGACAAGTCTGCGAATTCCTTGGAGCAGCTGGCTTCTGCAGAATCTGGATACCTAATTTCTCCATCCTGGCCAAACCCCTTTATGAAGCCACAAAGTGGGAGAATGGGAGCCCCTACTCTGGGAATCTACACAACAGAAGGCCTTTAAAGAAATCAAGTGGACACTCACTAATACCACCAGACTACAACTCCCAGACTTAATCAAATCTTTCTTTCTGTATGTGCACGAGCACATGAGTGTCACAGTAGGGGTCTTAACACAACTGCTGTAATCTTGGCACTGTCCCATGGCTTATCTCACCAAATAGCTTGACTCTGTCGCCCAGGGCTGGCCACTCCACTTGTGAGCACTAGCAGCCACAGCCTACCTTGTGTCAGAGGCTGATAAACTGACTATAGGGCAAGAACTGACAGTTCGAGTACCACACTGAGTAATAACATTACTGGAGAACGAGGGACAATATTGGCTTACTAATGCCTGGATGGTCAGAAACCAAGGAATGCTGTGCGAGAATCCATGCATCTGCCTAGAGGTAATACGAAACTTTTACCCAGCCACCTTGCTACCCACTGGGCCTGGCCAGCCAGACCACAATTGCATTGAAGTCGTGGATGAAGTGTTTTCCAGTCGACCCAACTTGAGAGAGCAGCCCCTCGAGGACCTTGATGTAAAATATTACAACACTGACAGTAGCAGCTTTGTGAGGGGAGGAGAATGCCTTGCAGGATATGCTGTGGTGACCCTATGTTCCACCATTGAGGCAAAACCTTTGCCTAGGGGAACCTCAGCACAGAAGGCAGAGCTTATCGCCTTGATTCGTGTCCTTCAGCTGGCAGCAGGAGTGTGTGCTAACATATACAATGAATTGAGTATGCCTTCACCACCCTCCATGGACATGAAGCCCTGTACAAAGAGAAAGGTCTAATCAATTCAGGGGGAAAAGACAAAAAACACGAAAAGGAAAATCTAGAACTCTTAGATGCTGTGTGGGCCCCCAAGAAAATAGCAGCCATGCACTGCAGAGGACATCAAAAAGGGGACGTCATAATGGCCTTGGGCAGATTATGTTGCCAAACTGGTAGCAGCCAAGGAAAGAGCCTGCCCTACAGCTCTAACTGCTTCCCTGTTTCCCAGTCCTTTAGCCAAAGAGGACCCCAAGTACTTGCCTCAAGAAGCCTGGTCTAAGGATGAAGAGGGGAGCCTCCTCCCGATGGATAGTGGAAGTTTAAGGTTGGACAAATTGCAGTCCCTGGGACCCTAGCCCCAGCTTTTGTCAAGCAGTTTCACCAAACAACTCAGGTTGGTGGCACTGTCATAGAAACCACTCTGGGCCAGTACTTCTATATTCCCCAGCTTTCTAGCATCTCCTGAGTGGTGTGTGAAAGGTGCGAAGTCTGTGCCTGCAACAACCCCAGGCAAGTTCCATGTGCCCCACTGGGGGTCCGAAGAGTCGGTGGCACCCTCTTTGAGGGACTTGAAGTAGACTTCACTGAAATGCCTCAATCATGGGACCTCAAGTATCTCCTGGTCTTTGTATGCACTTTTATCTAGTTGGTCAGAGGCTTACCCACCTAGACTGAGAAGGCCCGAAAAGTAGCCAGGCTGCTCCTCTGAGAAATTGTTCCACAATTTGGCCTTCCAAATACCATTGGCTCAGATAACAGGTCAGCCTTCGTAGCAGAAATAGTGCAGCTACTAGCCAAGAATTTAAATATTAAATGGAAATTACATACTGTCTATCGACCACAAAGTTCAGGACAGGTGGAACACATGAACAGGACCCTTAAGACTCAGTTGGGAAAACTACATCAGGAGACACATCTACATTAGGATAAAGTCCTCCCCATGGCACTATTAAGAATCAAGTTGGCCCCAATCAAGAAGACTGGGTTCTCCCACTATGAGATCCTGTGTGGGCGGTCACCACCACTCATCAAAGGACTATGAGGAGACATCAAGGAAATAGGTGAACTGACTCTGAGACAACAGCTTTGGGTCCTCAGGACCACCTTCCAGACTGTCAAACAATGGGTTAGGGAAAGGCTCCCTGTCAGTTTAACCACTGAAGTTCATTCCTTTAAACCAGAAGACTCTGGGTAAAAGAGAAGAATATTCAGCTCTTAAAGCGCCTGTGGAGAGGCCCCTTTACTGTCATTTTGTCTACCCCCACTGCAGTTAAGGTTGCTGAAATAACACCCTGGATATATCACAGCAGACTTAAACCCACAGCTGTGGAGTGGCAATGTGTTCCAGACTCTTCTGAGCCCCTCAAGGCAACCCTCCAGAAGAAAATTCTGACTGTGACAACAGACCAAGGGTAAGCTGACGGCTCTGCTCTGGTCACTCCAGAAGCTGATCAACCTACACTTGGCAGAAGCCTGAGGATGACATCTCGTCAGGATGGCACCCCTAAAGACTCTTTTCCTTCTCCTCCTACTCTGCCACGTGTGTGGTGTCAGTCTCCCACTTCTTCCCCTTGTACCACTGCATACAAAGGTACAGGATAGGGTCTAACACTGCCACTGGCTTCACTTCCATAACTGGTCTACCTGAAGGGTGTGCCCCAAATGCCACACTTTGCACTCATTAGGGTTTCTGATATTGGATGCGGTACATAGAGGTTAAGTCTGAGAGCAGCCAGTCCTCCCAAGAACCTGAAAAATTAGGGGAAACTTGGGCATGCCGGCGATGGACCTCAAGCAAGGGAAAGGTCCATAACAATGCACAGGATGCCGCAGTTGGAGAAATTGTCCAATGGCTGCATAATTCAACTACATCTAAGCCTACACTTTCTCCTAGGCCCCAAAGCCCACAAATGTGTGATCAGCTAAAGGCTGCCTTGGGCTAAAACCTTGACTTCCCAACCCTAGGGAAGAACCTCTTTATTGACCCAGCTGAGAAGATAGCCCATGAACTTGGTGTCACTAAATGATGGGTTTGTGGAGGAGAACTCATGAATGAACATTGGCCTTGGAAGGCAACTAGCCTAGATGTCTTTTACCTCCCCCAGTGGAACTATAAAGTGGCTCACTGTGAAGAGGGTTGACCCCAGAGTCAGGTCCTCTCCTCAGAAGTGGTAAAAGAAAAATGTCTTGGCTGGATGGGTCCAGGATACACTCAGTGGGTTGGAGAAACACCATGTAAAAGAATGCTACTTTTTAAATCACACAGACCTAAACTGGTGGCCCGAGGCTCCTTCCTGGTGTTGGGTCAATAAAATTGCAGCAAAAGTCCTCATGCTATGGAGGTACCAGCCTCTAAACCAAAAGTTAGAAGAAGATGGTGGTGCTCTCTAACCTAGTCCTGGGTCTGAACATCAAAGGGGGAATGTGGCGGCCTGATGTTGCCTGGCCATTTCCTGCTCAAACAAGTTCGTTCCTAACTGCCCTCCCCCCTCTTCAAGGACTCTCAGGCTAACATCAGTTTTCAAATAGCATGCCAACCAATTAATGTTCTTTCTTGTATCTGTAGCTGTGCAGGAATGACAAGACTGTATAAAACTGCCTGTTGTTACAATCGGGGCTCAGCCTTTGGATAAGAATCCACTGAGCTGGTGCCAGCATCAATAAATGCTGTTTCCTGCTTAAAGCCTCGGTGTCCCATCTCTCCGTTCAAGAATCCCGCAATAGCATCTTGGGCGGGCAGATTATAGAAGTAATGATGAATTCCTTTTATTGCATCTCATCCCTTGGAACAGTGATTTCAATTTATCTCAATACTGGGAATGTTAGTATCAATTTCTTGATAAAGGTGGTATCTGCCAGGCTTCTACACCATCAAGTTATTTCTTCTACTTTGCTATTAATAAATATTTGGAAGAGAGATATATCAAGACCATGTAAATATCTCATAGCTTATCAAGCTTTCCACCACTAGTTTTAGAATCTAGTATTTCCTACATAAATGATTACTACTTGGATAGTTATAAAATAGTAATTTTCTAGTGCCATTATTTCTCCTACATTTATTAGTTCAGATTCTATGAACTTCCAGTCAGGATGGTGGAGTAGCTAAAAGCTACACTCCCATTATCACATCAAAATTACAACTAAATTATAGAACAGCCGTGATTAAGAACTACCTGAAGACCAGCTGAACAGAAGTCCTATAAGTAAGGATATAAAGAAGCAGCAAGATCAGATTCGTAGGAGGGGCGAAGATGTGGAAAGGGCAGGTCTCACACTGATGGTGTGGTGTTTAAGAGTCAAGAGGGATAACACAGCTGTGGAGGTCCCCCCTGAGGAGCAAGGGTTCCCAGCCCCACACTGGGCTCCCCAGCCCAGGGCACCAGTGACAGGAAGAGGAGTTTCCATAACATCTGGCTATGAAAAGCAACAGGGACTATGTCCAAGTGAGAAAGAGGGCTGCTGGAGTTGAAGCTGCCCTCTTAAATGGCCTGCACACAGACTTGCTTCCTCACAAACCCACTCACTCTGGGCTCCAGGACAGGGCCAGCAGCTTGAAAGGTGCCAAAGACATATGGAGGTGGGGGGAACTAAATTGACTAGCTTCAGGGCAAGGGATGAAGAGGCAGAGTTCTGGGCATCTCTCCCTGGGGATGGAAGTGCTGGCAGCTGTCATTGTTCCTTTGTTGAACCCTCCTCCCACTCAGCCAGAAGACACAGGTGAGCATCAAGTCTGAGCTCTGCATTAACCTGGCTAACACTATACACTCCACCCTGGTGGTCCCCTGAGACTCCATCCCACTCCAGTTACACACCCAACCCAAACCTCTTCCAGTGCCTGCTTGTGTGGACAAGTGCCCTGCCTCAGCTCATGCGACAGACCTTCCTAAAATCTCTCAAAGGTCCGAAGTGTGCCCTGTACCTCTCACTAAGCACCCTTAATCTCAGCATGTGAGGTAACCAGTCTCAACTTGCATTATAAATCCCATCAGGTGGCCCCAAGCCTTGCATAAGTGGTGGCCAATCTTGGCTTGAAATGTAGCTTCAACAAGTGGCCACAAACCCAGCACAAGTTAGAGATGGCCTCAGTTCACACCATGACATCTTCCAAGTGCCTCCAAGCCCGGCACAAGCAGCAACCAACCACAGATTACACTAGCTTTTACCAGGCCACCTCAAGCCTGGCACAAGCAACAGCTGACCTTGGCCTGCACTAGAGCCCCTCCCAAGAGGCTCCAGAACCAACACACTCAGTGGCTGGCTTTGGACCACACCAAAGTACCACCCAACCAGTTGCACAAATGATGCAACCAAAGACTTGGTTGGTACCAGAGCCCCGATAAAGCAACTCCTGCTCTGGGTGGGAGGGGTCAGCCCCCACACAATAGCTCATCTACTGTAGTTAACAGTCAGCACTCACAGCCAGTCAGCCTGAGGGTCAACCACATCCACTGATGTACCAACAGCAATGAAGGCTCAATTACAACAGAAGGACACACACAACCCACACAAGGGACATCCATGCAACACCTGGCTCAAGTGATCAGACAGACTGTTCCACTGGGCCCCACAGAACATATACTACATAAGGCCATTCTGCCAAGACCAGGATATGTAGCAGATCTACTTAATACATGAAAACAAACCAACAGAAACAGCTAAAATGAGTAGACAAAGAAAGAACAGGACAAAACTTTAGAAAAAGAACAAAATGAAATGGAGACAAGCAACCTACCAAATATGGAGTTCAAAACACTGGTTGTAAGGATGCTCAATGAACTTAGAAGAAGAGATGAACTCAGTGAGAACTTCAACAAAGAGACAGAAAACATAAAAAAGTCAGAAATGAAGATTACAATAACTGAAATGAAGAACACATTAGAGAGAATCAACAGCAAATTATATAAAGCAGAGGATCAAAACAGTGATTTGCAAGGAAAGGTAGGGTAAAATACCTCATTGGAATAGCAAAAACAAAAAAAAAATTTTTTTAAATGAGGATAGTTTAAGAGACCTCTGGAACAACATCAAACATACCAACATTCACATCATGGGGTACCAGAAGGAGGAAAAAGATATTGAAAACCAGTCTGAAGAAATAATGACAAAAAATAACTTTCTTAACCTGGTGAAGAAAACAGACACAAGTCCAGAAAGCACAGAGTCCCAAACAAGATCAACCCAAAGAAGCCCACACTAAATTACATCATAATTAAAATGCCAAAAGCTAAAGACAAAGGTATAAATCTGAAAAACACACACACGGAGGCTAAATAACATGTTGCTAAACAATGAATGGGTTAACAAAGAGATCAAGTAAAAAATCAAGAGATACCTTGAGACAAATGAAAATGAAAACACAATGGCCCAACATCTATGGGACACAGCCAAATCAGTTCTAAGAAGGAAGTTCATAGCAACATAGGCCTATTTCAAGAAATAAAAAAAATTTCAAATAAAAATCTAATCTTATACCTAAAGGAACTAGAAAAAGAACAAACAAAGCCCAAAGTGAGTAGAAGGAACAAAATAAAGATCAGAGTAGAAACAAAGTCTTAAAAAAAAAAAAAAAAAAACAATAGAAAAGACCAATGAAACCAACAGCTGGTTCTTTGAATAGATAAACAAGATTAATAAACCTTTTCAGTCAGACTCATCGAGAGGGCCCAAATAAATAAAAAATGAAAAAGAAGTGCAAGACAACTGACAGTACAAGAATACAAAGGATTTTAAGTAAATACAACAATTATATGCCAACAAAATGAACAACCTGGAATGGATAAATTCCTAGAAATATACAATCTTCCATGACGGAATCAAGAAGAAACAGAAAATCTAAACAGACCGATTACTACTAATGAAATTGAATCAGTAATCAAAAAACTCTCAACAAAAATCCTGGACCAGATGATTTCACAGGTGAATTTCACCAAAGGAATTAACTGAAAGAATTAACATCTATCCTTTTCAAACTTTATTCTAAAAAACTGAAGAGGAAGGAAGGCTGTCAAGCTCATGTTACGAGGCCAGCATTAGCCTGATTCCAAAACCAAATAAAGATATTAAGAAAAAGGAAAACTACAGGCCAATATCCCCAATTAAAATGGAAGCAAAAAATCCTCAACAAAATATTAGCAAATCGAATTAAATAATATACCAAATAGATCATACACATAAATAATATGATGGATAAGAATCATATGATCATATCAATAAATGCAGAAAAAGCATTAGACAAAATATAGCATCCTTTTATGATAAAACTCTCAGTAAAGTGGGAATACAGGGAACATATCTCAAAATAATAAAAGTCATGGGTGACAAACCCACAGCTAACATCATACTCAGCAGTGGAAAGCTAAAAGCATTTTCCTTAAGATAAGGAACAAGACAAGGATGTTCACTAACACCACTTTCATTCATCACAGTAATGGAAGTCCTAATCACAGCAACCAGACTAGAAAAACAAAGGGCATCCAAATTGGAAAGGAAGAAGTAAAATTGTCAGTATTTGCAGAACATATTATACTATAGAGAGAGAACCCTAAAGAATCCACCCCAAAATTATTAGAATAAATGAATTCAGTAAAGTAGTAGGATACAAAATTAATATTCAGAAATTGGTTGCATTTTTATATATCAATAACGAACTATCAGAAAGAGAAATTAAGAAAACAATCCCATTTAAAACTGCATCAAAAAGAACTAAATACCAAGGAACAAATGTAACAAAAGAGGTGAAAGACTTCTACTTGGAAAATTTTAAGACATTGAAGAAATTGAAAAAGATACAAACAAATGGAAGCATATACCATGCTCATAGATAGGAAGAATTATCATCGTTCAACAATCTGCAGATTCTATGCAACTCCTATCAAAATACTAATGGCATTTTTACAGAACTAGAATCAACAATCCTAAAATTTATATGGAGCCACAAAAGACCCTGAATAATCAAAGCAATCTTGAGAAAGAAGAACATAGTTGGAGGTATCAAGCTTCCTGATATCAAACTGTACTACAAGGTTATAGTAATCAACACAGCATGGTATTGGCATAAAAACAGACACATAGATCAATGGAATAGAGAGCCCATAAATAAACCCGTGCCTATTTGATCAGTTAATCTGTGACAAAGAAGACAAGAATATATAATGGGGTAAAGACAGTCTTTTAAATGAATACTGTTGGCAAAACTGGACAGCGACATGCAAAAAGAAAAAAATGATGCTAGACCATTTTCTCACAGCATGTGTAAGAATAAACTCAAAATTGATTAAAGACTTAAATGTAAGACATGAAATAACAGAATTCCTAGAAGAAAATATAGGCTGTAAACTCTCTGCCATCATTCTTAGAAGTGGTTTTTTTGTTTGTTTTGATATGTCTCTTCAGGCAAGGGAAACAAAAGAAAAAAAAATGGGATTACATCATACTAAAGAGTTTTTGCATAGCAAAGGATATCATCAATAAAAGGAAAAGACAACATACTGAATGGGAGAAGATATTTGCAAATGTTATATCCAATAAAGTGTTAATATCCAAACTACATAAGGAACTCATACGACATCAAAAAACACCCAAATAATCCAATTAAAAAATAGGCAGAAGACATGAATAGATGTCTCCAAACAGGACAGACACACAGATAGCCAATATATATATGCAAAGATGTCCAACATTACTAATCATCAGGGAAATGCAAATTAAAACCACAATGAGATATCACCTCACACCTGTCAGGATGGCTGTCATCAATAAGTCAAAGAATAATGAATGTTGGTGAGGATGCAGAGAAAAGAGAACCCCATACACTGTTATGCATTTATGTACCAGAAACGAGTTAATTTGTTTTCAATGTGCCTGACTAGCAGGCCAAACACGCATATTTGCTCTCCACGGCATCTACCTTTGTAGCACTTAGCTACCTGGCAAATATTAAAATAGTAAATGGAATTCAAGCAAAGGGTACCTTATAGCATTTCAATCACAATATTGTTGTTGATGCTCTAAGAGTTGCTTCAAAAAGTAATTTAGATTGAGTTAATTTATTAAGGGACAGAAATACATATATTATACTTTAGAACAATTTCTATTCAAAAGAATAAAACAATAAAAAATAAGCCCTTCCTTTTCCAAACAATCTAGTCATAAAACCATTAGCATGGACAGAAAAAGGATGTTGGCAGGAGGTGGAGGGCCCTGGTAGCTCAGCCTAGAGTAGGATAACAGGGCTTGAGTAGGCAGAGAAGGGTATCCACATGGGGAGACAGCGTGGCACAGGGTTTCAAGAGTCCAAGGATGTCAAAGTCCAAGCTGGATAAAAAGGGCATCTATGTGTAAGGATGATGGCCCAGCTCAGGAGAATAAGGGTGTCCACACTGAGAGAAAGCATGATGTGGGGATTCAGAGCCCAAAAACACTGAGGGGGAAGTTGGCTGGGGGAAACTGGATCCCAGATTAGAAAGGGCATCCCTATAAGCAGCCAACCAGTAAAGAGTATCAGAGACTCAGAAAGGTAAGGTGTCCATGAGTAGGGAATGAGGAGGAGCCTAGCATGGGCAGTCAGAGCCAAGCAGGGTGAGAAGGGCTGGCACAAGGGGAACAAGAGTCAGTCCAAGATGTTGGAGCTCTAGTGCTTGGGATATAAAACCATGACCTGTCTCTCTATAAATTTTCATCTACAAACCTCAAGTGACCCCCTGACACTGTCATGTAACCCTATAACACTTCCCTAATCAACTTACTCTCTGGGATAAAAACTACTGTACACTTTTTCTAGCCTCAATCAACTCCTTCTTCTACCCTCAGCCAATGATTTCACTTCTTTTTTCCACTGAAAATACAGAAACAATCAAAAGAGAACTTAATCATTCTTTCACCACTAAATTTACGAATTATATACTCTGCTGCTATCCTCTTGCAATGGGTAAACAGAGAATGCTTCTGTTAACTTCTTCAGTTGAGCAATGGATCTTATCTCTTCCTGCCTACTCAAGGATTTTGCTCTGTAATTATCTTCTCTCCTGCATTAATTTTTCCCTCTATCCAGGGTCAGTCCTATCAGTTTATAAATGCTCTAGTGTCTCCCACTTTTAAAAACACAACATATAGGAGCAATACAGGATAAAGAAACATCTAAGCAAATAAGCATCTAGGTAATTTACAGTATCAGCCAGAAGCAAATCAAAACTGATGAGATGCAGACAATAGAAAAATGAGCTTCTGAATGTACAGGTCAGCTGAGGAGATGTAAATGAGGTCAGAGTAAGAATGGGAATAACTGAGGTAAGCAAAAGTTTGAAAGTAGAAGGGCGTGGCAGGGGGTGGAGGGGGGTAAGTTAGGCAAATAGGGCAACACAGAAATCAAAATTCCTAAGTAGACAGAAACAACTGAAGACAGTTGTAAGAAAGACTGGTGAGGAGCACCAGAAAAACTCAGGTGTTTATAAGACAAAGTAAACAGTATTAAAAGCAGAGAGAAATCAAAATAGGTAAAAGGAAAGACAAGAGAAGCTGAAGATATAAGAAAATGAGAGGAACTGAAATGATTGGGAAAATTGAGGGGACATGGGCAATTCGGATGAGGGGAATGGCTCAACCCACAGAAGCAGGTATGAAGACTCAGGAGAGAGGAGCTGATGAACAAAACAGTGTGGGTAGGAGCTCAGAACTGGGAAATAAGAGTAGCTGAAAAGTGGGTAGCAAGTGAAAAGAGCTAAACCACCAAGGCCAGAAGAACCACAGGGAGGACATGAGCAGGTAGCTGAGAAAAACAACTTCTGAAAGATGAAAGCATTTGGAAAGGGGAGTGGGTGATACATTGAGATTGGACAGAGATACCACAGCATCAGTCAACATGAAAACATCAGAATGAATGAATTTAAAAAAATATAAACAAGAACAACAACCAACAAAACTCCCTTGATCCTGCAAACCTTTCAGCTACTGTCCTATCTCTCTTTCCACTTATAGCAAAACTCATAAAACAATTTTGTGTGTTTCACTTCCTTACCTCTTGTTTTTTAGATTAAAACTGGTTTTGTCAAGATCACCAATGGCTTCCTCTTATTTCAGCTTCAACGTATTTGACAAGGTTAATGACTCCTCTTTTCTTGTAATATTTTATTCTCAGGTCTTCCAAGACAGGACTCTCCCAGTTTTCCTTACTTTACTTACTACTTGTTCTTTTAACATCTTTTGCTGGCTCCTCCTCCTCATTTCTATTTCTAAGTGCTCATGTGCTCTAGGTTTAGGTCTTGGACCTCATCTCTATATTCACTCCCTATGATACCATCAGGCTTTACTAATTGTAACTAACTATATGTATCGTGATTCCTAATTTTCTTTCTCTAGCCCAAATCTCTTCCATGTACATACTTCTGTCTGCCTACTGGACATCTCCTTTGAATATCTAACAAACATCCCAAATTTACATGTTTAAATCACAGCCACCCAAATCTCCTTTTACAGAGTTTTCCCATTATAATAAATGACAACACTATATTTAGTTGTTCAAGTCAAAATACATGATGATTCTACCTCTCTCATATACCATCATCTAAATCATTAGCTAACATGTTGATTCTTCCTGTAAAATACATCCTCAATCCCCAGGACATGGAAGCAACTGAAGTATCCTTCGATAGATGATTGGATAAAGAAGCTGTGGTACATATATACAATGGAATATTACTCAGCCATAAGAAGAGATGAAATACTGCCATTTGCGACAACGTGGATGGGCCTCAGGATAATCATGCTAAGTGAAATAAACCAGAAAGAAAAAGTTGAAAATCACATGATATCGCTTATATGTGGGATATAAACCTAAAAACAACAAATGAACAGGACAAACAAACAGAGACTCATGGTCATGAACAATAGATTAGTGGTTACCAGAGGATAGGGAGGAGAGGGGAGGCAGACAAGTAAAGGGGGTCAAATATGTGGTGACAGAAAGAAATCTAACTATGGGAGGTGAACACACAGTGTAAACATATATATGCCTTACTGTCAAAGTGTACAGCTGAAACTTACTGGATTTCGTTAACCAATATCACCATTAAAATTTTTTTAATTAAAAAGAAAAAATCCTCGATCCAAGCATTTCTCACCATTTCTACCACTACTACCTTAATCAAACCACCAATATATCACACCTGGATGATCATAAAATCCCCTTTATCAGTCTCTGCCTTTCCATCCTTGCCATATACAGAGTCTTCTCTCAGTAGCCAGACCGATTGCTTTAAAATGCCCTTTCCTTGCTTAAAATCTTCCAACAGATTCCTAATTAAATAAGAATAGAACCCAAGGTCCTAAGGATGTATTACCTTCTATCTCTCTGACTTAATTTTCTACCAGTCTTTCCCTTGTCATTCCAATTCACAATCCTTGTGATTCCAATTTTGCACTTAGTATTAACACTGAAGTGTTCTTCCCCCAGATTCTGAATAACTCACTCCCTCTTGAATGAATGAATGAGTGAATGAATATTTAAAAGATAACTCTGGTTGCTGTGTGAAAAAGAGAACTTCGAGAATGAGGGCAGACAGAGACAATAAACAAGACTATACAATGGGGTAAAGACAGTCTCTTCAATAAATGGTGTTGGCAAAAATGGACAGATACATACAAAAAAAATGAATTAGACCACTTTCTTATACCATATACAATCATAAACTCAAAATGGATTAAAGACTTACATGTAAGACCTGAAATAATAAAGTTCCTAGAAGAAAACATGGGCAATAAACTCTTTGACATTGGTCTTGGCAATGTTTTTTAGCTGTATCACCTACAGCAAAGAAAAAAAAGCAAAAATAAATAAATATGACTACATCAAACTAAAAAGCTTTTGCACCACAAAAGAAACCATCAACAAAACAAAAGGCAATGTACCAAATGGGAGAAGCTATCTGCAAATGGTATATCCAATAAGGGGTTAACATCCAAAAAATATAAAGAACACATACAGCTCAACATCAAAAAAATCAAATACAATTTAAAAATGGCCAGAGAACATGAACACATATTTCTCCAAAGAGGACATACAGATGGCCAACACACAAAAAAAGATGCTCAACATAATTCAGTATCAGGAAAATGCAAATCAAAACCACAATGAGCTATCACCTCACACCTGTCAGAATGGCTATCATCAATAAATCAACAAACAAATGTTGGCAAGGATGTGGAGAAAAGTGAACCTTCATGCACTGTTGATGGGATTGTAAATTTGTGCAGCTACTATGGAAAACAGTATTGGAGGTTCCTCAAGAAATTGAAAATAGAACTAGCATATGATCTAGCAATTCTATTTCTGGGTATTTATCCAAAGAAACCCAAAACACTAATCCAAAAAGATATATACACCCCCATCTTCACTGCAGCATTATTTACAATAGCCAAGATACAGAAGCAACCTAAGTGTCCATCAAGAGACACATGGATAAAGAAGTGGTGTGTGTGTGTGTGTGTGTGTGTGTGTGTGTGTGTACAGAATATTACTCAGCTAAAGAAAAGAATGAAATCTTTCCATTTGTGACAACATAGATGGACTTAGATGCTATTTATGCTAAATGAAATAAATCAGAGAAACACAAATACCATATGATTGTATTTCTGTGTGAAATCCAAAAAAACAAAATAAACGAATAAACAAAAACAAACTCATTGATGCAGAGAACAAACTTATAGTCACCAGATAGGAGGAGATTTAGGAAAGATGGCCAAAAACGGTGAAAGATATTAAGAAATACAAATTGCCAGTTATAAAAATAGTAATGGGGATGAGAAGTACAGCATAGGGAACATAGTCAATAATACTGTAATAACCATGTAAGGTGCCAGATCGGTACTAGATTGTCAGGCAGCCACTTCATAAGGTATATGTCTTATCACTATGTTGTATACCTGAAATTAATTGTATGTCAACTATAATTGAAAAATGAATTAAAAAAAGAATGAGGACAGGAAAATAAGTTTGTAGACTATTAGAATAGTTCAAAGGAAAGAAGATGGTGGCTTGGCCCAAGAAGGAGAAATGCAGATGGGATAAAGGGACAAATTCTGGACATGTATCAGAGGAGTAGCTAAGAATTGCCTATGAATTGGAAACAGGGTGAGACCAAAGAATCAAAGAATGACACTCAGGTTTTGGCACAAGCAAATGTGTAAAGGATATTAATTAAACTGCAGAGTACTGAGATACTAACAGGCCTGAGAATGTGAGAGGGGTGAGGGGGACAAGGAACTAAAAGTTCTGTTTTGAACATGTTAAATTTTAGATGCTCATTAAATATTCAAACAGCTGGACACATATGCCTAGAGTTTAAAAAAAAAGTTAGGGCTAAATATGTAAGTTTGGGAGTCATCAGCATATAACCAGTACATAAAGTGATGAGCTGAAATGAGATCACGTAAGAAGAGTCAAGAAAAGTAGACTCAGCAAAGGAGATTATGGTATGGCCAGTGAAAAGGGAGTTAATGAGATTATGTCCTGGAAGCCAAGAGAGCAATGTTTTTTAAAAAGGGAATAATCAACTATATCAAATCTGAGAAGTTACTTAGAATTAGAAAATGACTTTATCTGGCAACATGGGTATTACTAGTGACCTTCCAAAAGCAGTGTTTGTAGGCGGGGGGGGGGGGGGGAGAATAATTTCTAAATAGAGTAGGCTGAAGAGAAAAGAGGAAGCAATGAAGACAATGAGTACATATAACTCTTGTGAATTTTGCTAAAACTAGAAAGGACAAGAGGTAGCAGCCAGAGGGTAATTTGGAATAAAGGGACAGTTTTTTGTGTTTGTACACTGGAGCTACCAGAGCATGTTTATATGCTGATGTGAATGATCCTATAAAGAGAGAAAAACTTCTAATGAAGGAGTAAAAAGGAACAGCTGAAAAGCAAAATGTCTGAGATGACAAAAGGGATTGGATCCAGCCTCCAAGAGTTGATTCAAGAAGGTACCAATAGTCATTGTAAAGAGGGCTCAGTAAATGTACTAAGTGATATTTCTAAGAAAATCAGTAAATAATTATTAGTTATCTTTAGTCATATAAAGTGGAAACAACTTAAATGACTATCAATGGGGGCCCATTAAATAAACTACAGAATATAAACTCAATGGAATACTATTTAGTAAAACAATAAAAGTGTGTGTGTGTATAAACAAACCTATGCAGTACAATACTAAATATTTTATTTGTACGGTGGTCTAATAAAATTCTACCTATGTGTTAAAATACATATGTGAATGGATATATGCAAATGTGAGTATATTTATATATGCACACAGATGTTTTCATAAACACAGAAAAAAGTCTGAAATAAATATACGATGAACTTTTTGGGGTTATTGAAAGAGGCACATGACTCCACTATAGTATATGAAACAAGAAAAATCTTGTTGTTAGGACAAAATATGTATAGAAAATTCTATGTCCTTTACACAAACTAACAGTATAATACCATAATTCAAACAAATTCATATGCAAAGACTTTCATCACAGTACATTTTCACAAAAAAACTAATAGCAATTAAATGTAAAAGAATTATGTACTTACTAAAAATGTTCAGAAAAGGTCACGTTTTAAGGAAGAAATATTTCAGATATACAAACAAGTATAAAGATTAAAAGAAGCAACCACGTACCAAACACCCAGATTAAGAATTTAATATATTAATATTATAATAACTATGTATAATGCCAGGTGGGTACTAGACTAATCAGGAGGATCACTTCATAAATTGTATAAATGTCTAACCACTATGCTGTATACCTGAAACTAATATAAAATAATATTGAATGTCAACTATAATTGAAAATAAATTAAATACAAATAAAAAGAATTTAATATGGTTTTTAATATAAAATGCCAAGGAACTTTATGATACTGTTAAGTGGAAAAAAAACTCAGAATACAAAATGAGTATGACTTTAGTATGTAAAACTGTATGTAAAGGAGAAAATACATGAAAATGTCAACAATGGTTTTCACTGGATACTGAGAAGACTGCGTGTGGGTAACTTTCATATTTCTTTACACTTTTCCACTTCCAGGTTTTCTACAATGAGTTGTTATCACTTTTATAAACATAAAAATTTTATTTTAAAAGCACAAAATTCTACTGGTACCATTACCTTGGGATCATGAACAAATGTATTCCCTTTGGTTCCAGGAGGGAAATCTCCAGTGCAAATATATTTTAGACATTCAATGATGGTCTAAAGAAAGATAAATTATATTATTTAGTTATAAAAGAGTCACATAAATTTATCATAAAATGTTAATTAATTATAAAAATATTTACCATAGAGACTATAAAGGATATAATCTGATAAAATTTGACATAAAATCCATAATATAGATACGGTTAAGTGTTAAAGAATAACTGCTATTAAGTTTGTAGAAAAGCTATATAAGAAAGTATACTAAAATAAAATAAAGAACTGTTATTTGAAAAAAAAATTTCTATTTCCAATTAAAACCCTTTAAAGTAATTCAATAGTAACAATAGTTAATATATGGCAACATGGTTACCATAGCTGATAACTCTGTGTTACACTGTTACAAAGTGTAACAGTGTTACACAGTGTAACACTGTGTAGGTATAGCAAATCACCAGGATGTATACTTTAAAAATCTTACATTTTTTATGTCAATTATACCTCAATAAAGCTGAAATACTTTAAAAAGTTAAAAAAACACTCAAAGCCGATGGCTAAAAGTTGCGTAGACCTTATTATGTGCCAGGTATTGTACTAACCACTTTTACTTACATTAACCATTTAATTCTACATTAATCCTAAACTGTAGATTTTTATCTTCATTTTATAAATGAGAAGACTAAGGAACAGACCATGTAGGTAACTCCTGCCCACAGTCACACAGCTAATAAATGATGAAGCAAAAGATTTGTATTCAGGGAGCCAGTGTACATAAACACTATACTAATCTTCACGGTAGTGCACTTAATACTAGGTACATAATTGGCATTCGATACATAATGACATGTTTACATAAACAAAAGTAGACAAGAGTCAGGCTTTCAACTTTCAACACTAAACCTTACCTCCTTAACACTTTTCACAAAATTGCATTTACTCTTCCTGTTACACTGATATCTCCTTGATTTATCTGAAGCCACCTTCCAGGCCACACAGCCTCTTGGCTATACTTTTTCTGTAATTGCTTGCCATTCCAGGGCCCAACTCAAATTTCTAAATGTTCCCAGTGCTTTAAAGAGTCACAGTAAATAAGTTGTGCTCAATTTTTTTTTGACTAGGTAAAAACATACAAAATACAAGCATACCTCGGAGATTTTGCAGATTTGGTTCCAGACCACAATAAAACAAGTCCTAATCTTTTTGCTGGTTAAGGGGCTTGCCTTCAGTATGTAAAAATAATGCAACACCTGTGAGGTGTGCACTAAAATTAGGTATGCCTGCAGTTTTCCAATTTAACCAGGCCCCATCATATGTTTCATTTTACAATTAAGCCATTTTCTTTCCCATTTATTATGCTTAGACAGTTGGCATACTTAGAAACGCACATATTTATATTTTATAACTTTTAAAGAAATTCCTGGATTGGGACAACTACCAGAAGTGAGTGCTATGCTTTGGGACCATAAAGTGTTAAAAAAAAAAAAAATCAATGCAAAGACTTCTTGTAGAACTGTGAGCTCTGGAGGCGGTAGCTCCAGGTCTCTTGGGATCCTCAAGTCAACCTCGATCACTAGACAGGCTTGGACACCCTTAGGATGCTGGGTCAGGTCGACTCCTAAAGTCGCTAAGGCCTGAAGGTCACGCCCCGGAGCCGGGGAATCACCCGGAGGCACAGGCATTTTCTGGGCCCCAAGAACCAAGCCGCGGAGACGCAGGGACGCCTCTCGACCTAATCAGCGTTCCTAACTCTCCACATATTTTATATTTTATTCTCCAGATTCCTAAGATGTGGCGACCCAAAACCTGAAGGCGGCTACTTAGGACTTACCGTCTTCCCCGCCCCATTGGGTCCAACCAAAATCGTGAGGGGACTGAAGAAAGTAATAATTTGCTTATCTTTGTCCTCTATTCCAAAACTCCGCACGCCCAGAATGCTCATCTTTTCGATCCGGGACATGTTTGTAAGGGTTTCTTATCTCAACACCAGGGAGCTGGAGCCCAGCAAGGTTTAGCATTGAGACCACAGCAAGGCGAGCGTGGGCCGGAAGGCTCCCGACGCGGACGAAGACTCTGGCTAGAATCCTTCCTCTCACACCTGGTTTTTTCCCGACTGGCGGGCGAGAGCGGGTGGGGGCTGGCCAGGGGATGCCCGAGGGAAACGCAGAACACAGGCCGAGGGACACGACAACCCGGCCCACTCACAGTTTCCCGCCTCGGCTTCCCTGCAGGTCACATGAGTCGCTCCCACTCGCGCGCTTTTACGCCATACGCCCGGGGCACGCCGGGAAGCGAGAGGCCAAGGGTGCGCGCGCAGCTTAGGCTTCCGGGAGCAGCTCCGCCCAAAGGGGTTGGGCCCTAGGTCTTTTTAGGGGCGATGGGTGATGCAGGCTCCTTGTTGGAGGCTCGGAGGGCACCGAGAGGCCGTAAGTTTAAGGGATGACAAAGACTTGTGCGGACAGCGATTCTCAGAAGTCCCGGTTATCCCAGGACGCTGTAATGGGTGTGTGTGCAGTGTTCACTAATGTTAAAACGATTTTTTTTAACAATAAGCAGACGTTATTTGCCTTTTTTCACTCATTCCCTCCCTAATGTGTTTTCCAGTGATCACATGACGTGTGGTGACTGATGAAATGTGCGCTTGTATATTCTTGTGCTTAAAAAAAATTTCAATTTTAATTTCTACTTGAATAAATATTGATAGTTATAACTCATGTAAAAGCTCTTTGGGGACTTGGGATAAGCACCGGGAATGTAGTCAATAATATTTTAATAACCTTGCACGGTGACAGATGGTTACTAGACTTAATGTAATAATATCATAAGGTATGTAAATGTACACCTGAAACTAATGTTGTATGCCAATTGTAATATAAAATTTTTTTAGAAAGCTTTTTGGGGTCCTCGGTAATTTTTAAGAATAGAGAGATGTTAAAGAGCAAAAGCCAAATGCTGTTATAAAACTAAACTACTATGCAAATATGAAGGAAATCCACTGGCATGAGTACTGATACAAGATAGGAATAGACGCCTTTCAAATAAGAAAGTGTCAGTGATGCAAGATGAATAATAAGAGATCTGTATATCATAGTGCAAACAGTTAACAATACAATATTGTATACTTAAAATTTTGCTGAGGGTAGATCTTATTAAGTGTTCTTACAAAACAAGTAAAGGTGAGAAGAAACTTTTGGAGGTGATGGATATGCTAATGGCATTGATTGTGGTGTTGGTTACACTGGAGTACACTTTAAAGTATCACGTATACATTAAGTATGTACAACTTTTTGTCAAAAAAAAAATTGAAGTAAATAAGGGAAAGAGAAATTACCTTTCTCAAAAATGAGAGGATTGCATTTTGGAAACCAACTTGAGGGATATCACATGGAAGGACAAGTAGGAAAAATTACGAAAACAATAGTGGAAGACACTAAAGTCAAAACAAACAAAAACTTTGGATTACCAAGATAGGAAAATGTAGGAAACACTCTCTAATCACACACTCCCAAAACAACCATTTATAGAACTTAATACATAAACTTTAAAATTCACATGTCAAAGGATGCAAGTGGTGAAGGCCAGTGAGTTGTGTCTTGATGTACCAAGAAAATATGAAAGTCAGTTATTACAGTACATATTTTAAATTACCAATGACAAAACATTGAATTATACAGTAATAACTTATGTCACCCACCAAATGTAATAAAACAATGACAAAAGATTAAAGCCAATTTTTTATTTTTTATTTTAAAAATTTTAATAAAAAATTACTACAAAAGACAATTCAAAACTGACCTTACTGGTGAGTTTATTATTTTCATACCTATTGTCTGTGGTTGATTAAAAGGAGATTCTCATACTAGGACTCCAGACATGTAAACTGAGGAAACTAGAAAGACTGATTTATGCTTTTGCTCAGTAGTATAGCCTTAACAAAGTGAAAGCCCATTTTTAAAGTCAGGTTTACTGAAGCATAAGTTACATACAGTAAAATTCACCCTTTCAGGTGTAGTTTCATGAGTTTTGACAAGTGTAAACGGAAGCGTTATCACCAAGACTGTACCCCCGACACCATTTAAATAAATACTTGGATACTTGTTATCTTAATGTGATGTATCCAACATCACCTCTTAGACAGTTTTGTTTTTTTAAAAAAGTTAAACTTAACAGGGGGGCGGAGGGGGGTATACAGGATAAAAGAAGTCAAATATGTAGTGACAGAAAGAAATTAACTATGGCAGGTAAACATACAGTGTAAATATATATATCCCTTACTGTTAAAATGTACAGTTGAAACTTGGATTTCGTTAACCAATGTCACCATAAAAAATAATTAATTTTTAAAAAGTTAAACTTGAAATCTAATCACACCTTTAACTTTAACTTCTAGTTCATAGGAATTAAGGATTAAGCTAATAATACCACAAAAATGAAAAAGGCAAGTCTGGAAGGTGGGATGTGTTACAGCATACTTGCCCAGGCTATCATTGTCATTAAAACGACTGTTGCAGATTATAAAAGACTTCAAAAAACAAAAAACAAACAAACAAACAGTACCATTGCAAATAGAGACTTGAGTTATATGTCACCCAGATGCAACACGTGGTCCTGAATTGGATCCTGGTTTGAACATAGAGATGTGGAGGGAGTTGCAGGGGGGATACATGGGGAAACTTTCTGAATGTAGACTGGAAATCAAATGCTAAAATAGAATTATTGTTAATTTCTTTATATTAGATGTAATAATATTTTGCTATGTAAGAAAACAAGCATTTTCAAGATGCACATGGAAGTGTTAATTGATAGTGTCATGCTTTCAATAATTTAAAATACTTCAGAAAAATTACGAGTTGAAGGGGAAAAAAGGACATGACAAGGTAGCCAGATTCCATTACAAAAATTTCCAACTTTGTAACAATAGGAAACTACAAAACTAAGATAACTCTAGGAGGGTGGAAAAGATTTACAATAAAAATGATTAAGCTCTAAAAATAAAAAGAGCTAAAAAGGCAAATCAGTCAAGTTCTCAATAAACGACTGCTGAAAAATGTTTGGTTTTGCTTATATTTAGTGAAATGGAAAATACAATTACCATGAGATACTATCTTATACCTATTAGTGAATCTCATCCCTTATAATACTATCACACATAAATTCTTTTTCTGATATTGGTATTGGTACATCAGCTTTCTTTTGATTAGTATTTGTCTAGTCTTTCTTGATTTTCAACTCTTTAATGTCATTTTTTTCATGATGTGTATTCTCGAAAAAAGCTAATGATTTCTTATACAATTTTGTAGTATCTTCTTTTTAATATGTGAGTTTAATCTATTTGCAATTACTGTGATTCTTGATCAATTTGAATGTATTTCTCATACCTTTTTCTGTGCTTTTTCTTTGCTTCTTTTTCCTCCTTTCCTTGTTTCTGGATTGATTGAGCTTCCTTTATTTCCATGTTTTATTCTACTGGTTTGGGAGTTGCACACTCTGGTTCTGACATTTTAGTGGTTATGCTTAAATTTTTTACATGCGTTTTTTGAAGTCTAAAGTTAATATTTTTAGCATACTTTCAAATGGTATAAGAACCATAAAATGTTCCAACTCTGATTACTTCTTCCATCTCCTATATTTTCATTGTTTAGTATGTTTTTTCTTATTGTCCTGAAATCCCCTAAATAAGTCATTTTTTAACCAGCATTATTTATTTAGTTTAGGTTTGCCAACATATTTATTGATCTCTTTGATTACCACTGCTTCTTGCATCTTACTTTCCTTTGAGGCTCATTCCACTCATTACATTAGCAAAACTTTTAAATCTTACTACTAAAGAACCTTCAGGGAAAGAAATCTATCCCACAATGCCAATGTCAGGATTAAGCAAAGTTATTTTTGTGTAAGTACTTTATAAGTTGCAAAACACTGTAAAAATATGAGATTTATTTTTTGTGGATTGAATATTTTCAGAGGGGTGATCTGGTAAAGTGTAACAAAAACTAAAAATGATCACACAAGTTCTTTAGCATAAGAAAATATTTTTTAAAATTATACAAAGTTTTCTAGTAGCATTGTTTATGATTGTGGAATACTAGAAATCAACCATATGGTGAAGTAAATTGTGGTACATCAATTTCATGTTATAGCAGGTAACCTTTAAAATAACAAGTAGATATGGGAGATGAACACAGTGTAAATATACAGCTGAAACTTAACAGATTTCGTTAACCAACGTCACCATAAAATAAATAAATAAAATTTTAAAAATAGCAAGTAGATACATAAACGAGAGGTATTAATAAGAAAAAAAGATAAACAAATTGTACATATTCATTGATTACAACTCTGTAAAGTTGTCTATGTGTTAGTAAAGATTGGAAGAAGTCATCAAAAAACTGATAGTTGCTGGGCCAAGAGGAAGAAGCTCTATGTTAATTTTTCAATAATGTTATCCAATAAAAAATTATTTTAAAGACATGCTTGAGGATTGAAAGGATAGAAGTTAATATAGGGTCAAGAAAAGAAAGAGATGCTATCATTTTATATTTAGTCACTATGAAAAATTTGCGGCATCATGCTAGTTGATTGATTAGAATCAGTTCATAGGAAAGTCATTTGACCTTAAATGACTACACAGTCATTCAAATCATTTGACCTTAAATGACTACGCAGGTTGTCATTTTGGAAGCCACTATTAGAGATAAAAATTTTTGGCAAAAGGATATTACCCATTAATACAACTTTTCAACACTATTCAAAATCCTTTTTCTCAATTATGTAATTACTAATAATCCTTTAAAATTCTGAATACTGGTTGCTAATTTCTTTCTGTTCTCCTAAAATAAGGTGGGTTTTTAAAAATGCTGTGGTAGTTCACATTGGCTTGATCTCTGTAACTTAGCCTTAATGCTTTGCTTTTTTTTTTTTTTTTTTTTTTTTGAGAGTCCCATCAAAGTTGTTTCTATTGCTGCTGCAGACTCCTTGAGTTTCCACAGTATTCATATTAATTTGCTCAACTAATATAACCAAAGGCCTACTTATTCATTCAGTTATTTATTCAACAAACATGAGTTGACTGCCTACAATAGGCTGGTCCTGGACAATGAAGACATCAATTAAATAAAATCCTTATTCTCAAGGAGCTCACAGTCTTAAGGTGAAGTAAAAATGTCTCCAGTGCATGGCATTTATGAGATACAGAGTCTCTTTAATAATAATAATAAAAGCAATCATTAACTTTTTCAACTTGTAATGTTATTTTTAATAAACTTTTTATTTTAAATCATTTTAGATTTGCAGAAAAGTTGTAAGAATGTTATAGAGAGTTACCTTGCACCCAGTTTTCTCTGTTGTTCACACTAGTAGGGCACATTTGTTACAGTTGAGGAACCCACATCAGCACATTACTAGACTCCACAGGTTTTTTTTGGGGGGGAAGCCCCTAGTTTTACCTACTATCCTTTTTCTGTTCCTGGTTCTCATCTAGGATACCACATTACATTTAGTCATCATGTCTCCTTAGGCTCCTCTGGGCTGTGATAATTTCTCAGACTTTGCTTGTTTTTGATGACCGTGACAGTTTTAAGGAGTATTGGGCAGGTATTTCATCCTTCAATTTTGGTATGTGTGATGTTTTTTCTCATGGTTAAACAGAGCTTCCGGGTTTTGGGGAGGAAGACTATAGAGATAAAATGCCATTCTTAGTACATCATATTAATAGTACAGGCTATTAACATGATTTACCATGTTAATGTTGACCTTGATCACCTGGCTGAGGCTTGACAGATTTTTCCATTGCAAAATTATTCCTCTTATAATCTCCTTTCCATGCTGTACTTTTTAAAATGAAGTCACTGTGTATCCCCCACTTAAGGAGGGTTATGCTTTACTTCTCTAAGGGTGGAATAAGTTACTTGGGATCCTCTTGCACAAAAGAATTAACTTAAACATTAACTTTTATTTGGAGTTTTACAGTAATCAAGTTCTTTCAAATATTTTATGGTCCCTGCTCTGGGAGAGTTTGCAATCAGTTTGGGGAAATCAAACTCAAAGGAAAAGTCAATGACTATGACAACAGTATAAGAAATATAATTTTGCACACCTCTCTTCACAGTAGGCTTATTCACAATAGCCTAAAGACAGTAGCAATCCAAATGTCTACTGAGGGATGAATAGATAAACAAAATGTGGTATTCAGACAAACAAATACTACTCCACCTTAAAAATGAAGGAAATCCTGTCACATAGATGAACCTTAAAAACATGCTAAGTGAAATAAGCCAGTAGCAAAAAGACACATACTCTGTGATTCCACTAATGTAAGTTACCTAGAAGAGTCATAGAGACAGTAAGTAGAAATGTAGTTTCCAGGGATAGGGGAAGGTGGCCATGGGGAATTGTTGTTTAATGAACACAGAGTTTTAGTTTGCAAGATGAAAAGTACTCTGGAGATGGATTGTACCACACTGTGAATGCACTTAATGCCACTCAACAGTATACTTAAAATGGTTAAGATGTTAAATTTATGTTATATGTACTTTACCACAGTTTAACAAAGTTAAAAGAAAATATAGTTTTAAATAGGTTTTTTTAAATAACTGGCCCTCTGATAGGAACCCACAATTATACTGTAAATCAGAGGCTGCGAAATGGCACCCTATACGAGTTTTAAAAATATGAACAGTTAACATTTGAAAATCAGGAGATCACACATAATAATTAGGATTTCTGGCTTCTTTGGAAAATTGGATGATCTGGTAACATAAGCCCAAGGGTGTTGTTACATGGCAACAATCAGCTGGAGCTGAGCAGCACCTGCCACCTCTGGACAGGTCATACTGGCTGCAGTTTTTTGTGGCCCCACCACCTTTGTTGTGTTCTGCCTCACTTATTTCACTCCTTTTCATAGCCAGCCAGTATAACTCTCCTAAAAATCAGGAGTGGTTGGTGAGTTTTCTCCTGCTCAGTGAAGGGTGGTGCAGTGGTATCTCAATCCCCTGCCACTTAGATTACCCATGCAGCCATATAATAGATGTTAAAAACCCAGAACTTTGCATACTTGAGGTGCTAAAATAACAGGTCACTTGGCAATTCCTCTGAAGCCTTCATCTAAGCCCATACTTCCTCAGAGTAGCCCAATGGAGTCTGAGGAGAACCAGAGCAAACACTGTCACAGGAAATGCTCTGGGGAGGGAAGGCTCTTGCCAGAACCTAGCTTTGGTTTTAAGAGCACCATTTTAAGAAAAACTTGATCCAAGTCTACTGTGATTCCTACTTGACTCCTGAAGTGAGCCAGTATTTCTCCTTCGGTCTCAAGGAAAATAACTTTCAAGTGTTCCAATAAGATGAGTCTAACCAAGAGTCTAAAACTTAAGGAAAACAAACCCAGACGTGGTGCAGGAAAGCTGCTGCTGGAGTCCTACACTCTTTATCCTACCTGTGCAGAGCTGTGAGTCCATGCATGTAAAAGGCACGTCTACTTTCCAGCTGCCTCTACCTCTCCTGCAGAACTCTAGCCATCCTTGGTAAAAGGGTACTAGGTAGCAATTTGCGCTTGGTACCATCTTCCCTAGATTGTCCTAAAATCGGGCTTCCAGGCGACCAACACAGAACCACTTGGGGTGCTCACTGGAGCCCTCCATTAAATGCAAACGGCTTACAGCTCCACTATGTGTGCTCAGGTCAGGGAAAAAGAAAGTATCTTGATTTGCCCCCTTCTGTGATTGCAAGGTCTGAGTCTTAGGAACACAAAGGCTGATTCCCCTGATCACACATATTCATACACAGTCCACCCAGGGTACAAAAGGATACCCCCACTCTTGTCAGGCGTGAAGGAAAGGCTGTGCCTGCATGTTGTATGGTGATGATGGATACTTATTGGTTGCCTTCCAAGCATCCATGTCCCTTTTACCTAGGACCCCAAATTTCTCAGGTACGCCATTTGGGTGGGATGAAGCCCACCTCTAGCTCCAGGGAGAGAGAGCCGATCAGTATATACCATACCCCTGGCCACCATTTAAGGGTGAACATGTGATCCCTCATCGCAAGGAGGCTAAATTCCAGGACTTTTGATTGAGCAATCAGAAAAGCACAGTTTGCTTTCTCCCATTGCTCATGAACAGGACCCACACAGATCCAGGAGTTTGAACATTATCTTGGGACCACATTGGGAGAGCTGCCTGAGAATGGAGTCAAGAAGAGTCACAAGGAAAACAAGACACAAAGGCACCTTTACACTGGACTATTTGGTTATATGAGCTAATAAATTCTCTGTTTGGCTTTAGCCAGTTTGGGTTTGGTTTTTGGTCACTGGCAACAGAAAGGATCCTAACTGAAACCCCAGTGAATACAACTTGACTCCATTAAGTTTTGATAGTCTCTGCTCTAATCACTATCTTTTCGCCAGTATTTTTTAATTCTCTTTAAGATAGCTCAGTCTAGCTACAACCATTATAGAAATTAGTAGAACTGAAAAAAACAACATTCCTAATAATTATGTGTTTTAGCATAAATTTCTATTTAGTGGTTTACATTATACTTCTCTTTTTTACATACATCTTTAAAGAGGAAATTCAATCTTCTGACTTTAAGAAATGCAAATGTGGGGGAGTGATGTATCAGCCTAAAGATTGTCTTTTGTGACAGAAAATGCTTTGAGGGGGAGAGAATAGGGATTTTTGTTATTAAAAGATAAACATAAAATTATTTTTTTTAACATACAGGGCATTGGAAACATTTGGTTTCACAATATGCCATTATTAGACATTCTCTATCTGATTGTTAGAAATTATTCATTTCCTCAAAGAGAGAGAATAAATTGGGTATATAATCTTGTATGGTACACTGTCTTTGCCTAACGCAAACGCTGAACATTTCAGAGCAATGAGAATGCTTCTGAATTTGAGTTTCCTAGCTCTTGGGGCTGCCTATATTTGTGCCTTTGCTGTAGAAAGTCCCATGAATAGACTGGTGGCAGAGACTTTGACACTGCTCTCCACTCATCAGACTCTGCTGATAGGCGATGAGGTAACTTTATTTTTGAGTCCTACAGTCTTTAAAAGGCATAGATAATTATGGTGGTTATAACTTTTAACAAACTTATTAATAATGTAATTATGAGTATTAGTAATAGATAATTGATAACCATATCACAAGTGTTTATTAAAAGTTATGAATGCTAGAATGCTTTAAAAATGAATGTATTTCCTTTCCTTTTCAGAACCTGATGATTCCTACTCCTGAACATAAAAATGTAAGTTAAATTATGATTTGATAAAATGATTTCATAGATAAGTAAGTTGCATATTTTAAGCTATACAGCATTATTTACCATTGGAACTATTTAATGTTCTGTAGTTTGTATTTATGTGTGTGGGTATAAATGTATTTACTTATAAATATTAGGAATGACTTTACAACAAATAGAATCCATTAGACAAGTGGATCGGGCCTTTAAAGGATGTTGTCAGTTTTCCATCTCAAAGAGCCTCGAGTCAGGCATTCTTTCCAGAAAATTCCACCCTGGGTGACAGGTATCTCTTAGTCTCCATTCAACTCTGACTATCTACTGTTTTCTTCACTTTAATGTCTTTTTGAAAGTATTAGCAACTTAGGGTTATATTTTTAGGATCATGATCAGTAGACACTTAAAATATACAATAAACACCCTATATTAATAGTCATTTCCACATACTTAAATGATCATGACATATAATGGAATTGTATACATTTAGAGCATGCTGTGGTAATATTAAAATGTAAAATATATGATTTATTAGTCTAAATACAATAAAATTACTAGCTAGAACTGGTCATTTCTAGCTGGTAACTGATATAAGTTCAATAATGTCATTGCATTACACTTCCTAAACATTTTATTCTTGATTAAGTACTTAATTTATATCATTTGTAAAACTCCTCAGTAATTATATAAACCTCACCTCCTTTTGGAAATTACAACTCAATATGAGTTGGTTTGCCACCTAGAAAAGGAGCAAGTAAGAAACCCTATGGAGAAGGGAACCCATGTAAACACCACAAAACAAAGTCTAACTTTTTGGACCCAATTTTTATACCTTGATTTGATTACTTATATTTTTAAAATCTTCCTCATTTAGTACCAGTTATGCATTGAAGAAGTCTTTCAAGGGATAGACACATTGAAGAATCAAACTGCACAAGGGGATGCCGTGGAAAAACTATTCCAAAACTTGTCTGTAATAAAAGAATACATAGACCGCCAAAAAGTAAGTTAAAAATATGTAGTGGAAACTTTAGCATATTTGTCTGCTGTGCCTATTTTTACAGGAATGACAGTTTTCTACAATATCTTTTGCCTGTTCTTTTTCACAGAAAAAGTGTGGAGGAGAACGATGGAGAGTAAAAAAATTCCTAGACTACCTGCAAGTGTTTCTTGGTGTAATAAACACTGAATGGACAATGGAAAGTTGAAACTAAACTGGTTGATTGTAGCAAATCATTCTGGAGAAGGAGAAGGATGTTTTATTGCAATGTGAATGAAGTCCAACCAAGGGTAGGCACTTCATGTTCAGTGTAATTAAACTTCCGAGGCAAAGTAGCAATTATTTCAGGCATACTGCTACTTTACTACCTCACATAGGCAGAAAGCATAAAAATAAAATATCTGAGAAATGTTTCAGATGTCAGAATCATTGAAGTATTTTCCTCCAGTTTGCTCTAGGCAAAGTAGATATAGACTTTTATTTAACGTAACATCCTGTAAAATGTTAACTTAATGTTATTTATGAAATGGTTAAGAATTTGGAACATTAATATTTATTTTGTGTTAGGCTATGCGCAATAAAACAAAAATAAGAAACTGGTTCAATTTGTTGCTGGTCTTTGTCTTAATCTTGAAATGAGCACAGTCTATGTGAGAACAGGCTGAGTTTTGCAGAGGGTCTGCATGTGTGTCCACTGAGCACTGCCATCTCCCTGGTGGCAGAAGTCACAGGGTTGCTAGGCACACCATAGGTGGAAGTGACCCAGCAGGACTTAGTGGGGATGGGGGCAGCAACGACATGGGCAGGGGCTAAGCCTGGTTTCCTCTCCACAGTATACCCAGAACCTAGGATGGTGCCGGTTAAATGGCAGGTGATGAATGAATGAATGAATGGGCCTTCCAGGACTGGCCATAAAATTAAAATGAGTTTCTAGGCTTCCCCTGGGAGGAGGGCAGTGTAGGAATCTGTAACTAGGTCTTGTCCCAGCCTAGGAGAAGAATTTAGCAGACCAATCTCACTGCTGGTTGGGGGAAGGAGTCAGGAATCCTCTGTGGAGCCCAGAGCCCTGTGGCCTGGGCGAATTCTTCTCACTTCGCCTGACATTGTGGCATAACAAAAGGGGCAGAGAAGCACTGGTGGGCAGTTACACTGGGAAGGCTGAATTCTACAGGTCCCCACCATCCTGTGTTCTCATGGGCAGAGAGGCATCAAGCAGAACAATACTCCATCTGCCTGCTCATGCTTCTTAGTACCATAATTGGAGGTCCCTCTGCTTGAGAAAATTTCTCAAGGATCCAGAAAATATGTGCTTTACAATATATTTCAAAGCTGAGACTTTGAGGAGAGACCCAGTAACAATATTCGGCTATGTCACTGCGTCCTTCATTCGTTTACTGATCACAGGCTCCACTCTGCGCACTGGGGTACAGTTGTGGGTGTGTGCTGGAGGTCCTCACGGATGGTGCCATCATCCTGGGTATTTTCTGCATGGACTACTTCTGAGAAGTAACCACTCCTACTGTTTCTGGGCATGGGAGAAAGCAGTTAATTAACATAGATTCCCAGGACAGAGGATGCAAGTCTTTCTGCATAACAAGAGGTGTTTTCCTTCCTGCGCACACCCAGGCATGGTGCTCAGCACACTGCCTTGGCTCCGGCCCCCAACCTGTGCACCCACCAAGGCCCCAAGAGCCGGGCCGATGAAGAGGAAGATGGGTCAGCATGTCACCATGCTGACTGCTCTAGAAACTGACAGGAAACAGGAAACTTGATTTGTAAAGAGACTGAATGTCAAGTTCAGTCAATTCAGTAAATATTTATCGAGCTCTCAAATATTTGAGGACTATCTAGGGACTAGGATCCATCAGTGAATGCAACAGACAAAATTCCCTGCCCTTGTAGATTTATAGTCTCTTTCAGAAAAGGTAATTTTTCCACTTCTTTATCAAGGTCCAATATAGTTAATGTGGATTTAAGACTGGAATATCCTAAAGTCTCACTAACAAACTCTTACCAATCCACTAGGTCTCAGAGAAGCTTAAAGCAATCAGAACTGTATGCCATTAACCAAAATGGAAGTTCCTAGATGTACCCACAATTTTTAAGGCAGCAACTATGATTTTCCAGCTGATTCAACCTTCCCTGTAGAAACAAAGCCAGCCTGATGGCCCCTGGCCAGATGGAATAGAGTTTCTGCCAGTCACATCACCTACTCCCTCACCCAGGCCTGACTACTGTGGGGTTCCAGAACTCAGGGGATCAGGGGAGAGGGATTTGGCAGGCTACAGTTTATAGGGTTGCTTTCATGAATCTTGCTTTTCCTTTCAAAAGTATGTCCCAATAACAGAGCATCTATTTTCACCCTGTCTTAGTGATGACACTATTATCATCCAGTGAAAGAAGCCAGTGGGAGCTATTAGGATGGTGTTTGGAGGAAGCTTCCCAAGAACACCTCAACATAGTGCATCCAAAGCCAAAGTCACTCTTTGCCCACCATCCTCATTCCTTGCAACATCCCAGAATGTGTCTGCCTTATGGTGCCGCCATATCCACAATTGCTTTTGTGATTCCCTTGGTGGATGACAAGAGTCATGGGTAATCACACATCCATTCTTAAATACTTCCACTCATACCTCATTGGTTAGAGCAGGTCTCACTGCCATGAGTAACTTCAAGAGGCAAGGGAAATACCAGTCTCCCATGTGCCCAGAAAAAGAGGACAATCAGAAATATTGAAGAGTAGCCCCAATATCTAACACAATAGACTCTCAACAGATGTTCCCAGTGTTCCAATGCTTTGCTGAGGAAGGGGAGCAAACCACCACTTACTGACCACCTACTCTGGGTTAGGACTTTCTTAGACACTTTATATCACTATCGCAGTTAATTCTAATCACAAGACAATGAGAGATACTATTATTCTTCTTTTATGTTATGGGAGCAAAGACTCAGAGAGTTCGAATTATTGGCCAAGGTCACACAGTTAATATGCAATATAGCTGGGATTCAAACCTCAGTATGTCTTATTCAAGCCTCCTGTAATTTCTGAGGATGTCTTATTCTCTCGGCCTTAAGAAATCAGGGAAGCAAACAAGATAACTGACCAGTACATTCAAGCTGACTATCTGTGGTCATAAGCAGTTAGTGGTACCGTCCAGTGTCTGCAAGAGGAGGAAAGTAGGGGAGAGCAAGGGTGGAGGAAGACAGATGGCACGTCAGAATTCTATCTCTGCTGACTGTTTTTCCATCCCACGTGGGTTAAAGGAGGCACAGGCACATTTCTTTGGTTTTGACCTTATCTATCAGTTCACTAGATCATGAGGTCTGTTTTCTGCCAAACTGTCCGCCTGACCCAGTGAGTAAGAAGAGAAGGCGATACCTGGAACTAACATAATATTGAATGTCAACTGTAATTGAAATTTTTTTTGATTAAAAAAAAAAGAGGAGGCTAATCCAGGTCCATAAAATTAGACCTGCAGAGATAGGAAAATCATTCAATTCAGTTGTAGTCACTGCCCTCATATTTTACTTAGCTCTGTAGCCCGTGCTATGGTGGTTACTAGGAAACCAAGGAGGCTTGCTTTCGGTGAGAACAGACCCTGCCCTTTCTGAAATAACCCAGTGAGAGCCAACATAATAACAACTTCAAAGTGAGATGCTTAGGGCTGAGGCCAATACACTGACAACTGGTCCCCAATAAATTGGACCATTCTTATGTCATCCCATAAATCTCAGTCATCCCAAATCAGCAGCCAAATGATACACGCAGTCAGCCTGGGCAGGTACTTGTTAAGCAATCCTCCTCCAAACACTCTTGCCCAGAGTCAAGTACAGAAGCCAAAAATTTCCATGTGGCTAGCTACCTCTGAGCAGACTAGTCAACTCTCAGAGCCGGGAAATGGCCCCACTCCCTTCCTTCCTCTCAGTATAATGCAAGATTTGCTTCTAAACAAGATCAGCTCAGCCCCTGGCAACCATGCATCAGGGGGAAATGGCTCAGGTGCCAAACACTCAGAGGGAGCCATCTGACTTGGCCACTTACACGAGGGGAAGACCTCATCCCTCACTACTATTGTGTAACTGCAAAACTTCCTGCAAAGGCTTCAAAGAGCAAATTTCCCCCAGCCCAGTCCAGTCCTGCTCTGCTGACAGACAAGTAGGGTGATGTAAGGGTTGAAGTACATGGGACGAGGTGAGTTCAGGGTCTTTCAAAGTAGCTGTACCATTTTTGCAGTCCTATCAGCAATGAATGAGAGTTCCTGCTGTTCCACATCCTTGTCAGCATGTGGTGTTGTCAGTGTTTCATATTTGGGCCATTGTAATTTCCTAATGACATATGATATGGAACATATGCTTATTTGCCATCTGTATATCTTCTTTGGTGAGGCATCTGTTCATATCTTTTGCCCATTTTCTAATCAGATAAAACCATTTTAAGATGAATAAAAACTGAGAGAGCTCATTACCAATAAACTCTCACTAAAAGGGCTTTGATAGATTGTACTTCTGGAAAGAGAAAAATCATTTCAGAAGGAATGCAAGAAAGAATTATACAATTGCTGTTTTATGTAGGATAATGTTACCTTCCTCCAGAAATGATTTACTTTACTTCTAGTAAGCAATTAGGGTAAGAGCAGATCATCTTAATATAGTCTAAGATACAGCTGATGAAAAGCTTGGTTTTGGTTTCAGAAGACTGCTCTATTTTGAGTTGGTTTTTATTCTTAGAGTAAAACTCTTTAGGGGCCCCAACAGAAAGCCTGGAAGCAATTATAGAAACCTCTCCTGATTGGGGGCCCTGAACTCCAATTTTTGTTCCTTCATACCCATGAGATGTCTCCAAACTCTGTTTTATCTGCAGTTCCTCAGCCACAGCTTTTCTCTCCACTTCTCTATTGCTCAGCTTCTCAACCTCTAGACCACAACTTAACGTCTCAAGGCTAAAAGCTATACCAACTGTCATGATTGCTTCTAAGCGTTCCTTCTAAGAACTTGGTCTCTTAAGTCTTCATTGCCATGTTAGCTCTCTGAGTTTTTCAAAGAGATTTTAAAACACTTTGACAAAGCTTTCCTAATTGATATTAGCTAGAGAGCTAGTCTGTACAGGCTAATCTGCGATAACCCAAACTGAAACTCTGCTTCTGGTTTTTGCAGAGGCCAGAGAAATAAATGAATGGGAGTGTGAGAAGGGCCACTGTTCCTGCATGTTCAAGTCTTTCATGGTGGCAATCATCCAGGAATACAGCAGTGCCTTTGATTTACTATCTCGACCAGGGTCAAGGGAGTTTCAAAGCCTTCCACTTGACCCTTACCTCATAGATCAGAGAACCCATATGACGGTTCTCTCAGATGTTAGGAATGTTTATACTATTTATAAAGAACTAGAAAAATAATCACAGGATATAAAAATGATTTATGCCACAGCTCCTTTTATCTCTTACCCTATATAAGTTTTGTTCTAACCAGAAAATCATGGTGGCATTTGGGTTTGCCAGGCGTCAGTAACAGCTCAGACTTCATATACACCAACCTTTGAAAGCCCAAGAATTTCCTTTACCAGTGCTTGGTTATTCTGATTATGGCTCTAGGTCTCTTGAGTAAAGAACTGAAGAAAGTTTACTGCATGTTGGTGCACTGGGATTATAGGGTACTCCTGTTTAATGAATGGACACTGGGTTTATGAACTGCCTTAGTTCTAGAAAATGAGCAAAGGACCTGATTTTTCATTGTGGTGGTTGATATCAGGCCTCTGCCCACAAGCTCTTGATTTTATCTGACTAACATGTACCTTGAATAGCATGTTGATTGACTACCTCTCTTGCTTCTAGGAACCCTTTAATGTATTAACCACCACAATCTAACCCTGAAGGTCAAAGATCAAGGCACCCTGAGTGCTACTAGAACCTTGCTGCTCATTGTAGTCATTAGGTCCACCTTGCCTCTAATGGTAAAGTGCTGCCAACCTGGCTTCTGCCATTCTAGGGTTCCCACCTTGCCCAATTGGCATTAGGGAGCCATGCCAATGGCAGCATTCCCCACCTTTAATCCAACTCATAGCTTTGCAATGATGACGGTTTCTTCTAACAAGTACATCTCTCGCCATGTTAAAGAAAGGAGTGTTCTCTGTGCCATCCAGGGAATGTAGTCAGATAGTGGGTTCTCAGAATACACACAGTAAATCCATTTAGTATTTTTACTTCTCAGAACTATCTGCTCCTTTCTTTAACTATAGAAAGGAAGTTCTGGCATCTCATTTCATATTCTGTAGGCCAACATCAGGGTCAGGCTTCAAAGAGCCATTCCAGCCATTTCTTCAAAGAGCCATTCAAACCAAAACATTAAGTCCTGAGTCAGTGAACAGCTCCATATCAGTGAATTCAGCTCTACTCAACTCTATATTCTTCTGAACTAACTGCATCAGCATCCACTCTGCCATGGATTCTGACAGGACATATTAGAGAGCTCCTGCAGGCCCCATTCTTCTCTTTCAGTACCATATGTCAGTTACAAAGCTATTGCCTCTCATCTTTAAACCCACCTTTTTTATTTTTCGATCCCTCCAGCTTGTGGGTCACTGTCTCTGGGGCAGGGTCCTGGTTAGGCCTGTCTCTGCCTATCCTTCCCTTCTCGGTGCATCTCTCTTGTCTTTTATTGGGGACATGTTGCTCCCCTAATCCCCAGATCTTGTTCAGAGGAAGATTACTCCATATGCAGCTGGAAACTTGTTGTGTTCCTGAGAAGAGGCGAGTTCAGGGTCATCTATGCCGTCATCTTGAACCCCTGAAATCCAACAACCCATCTTCCATACTGTGCTGGAGCTGGATTCTTAAGACCAATTTCTCCTCTGCCAGGTGATGCTCTGTTAGTTTCTGTCAACAGGAGGTGCTAGACTAGGAGGCTGGGAAGGGACTTGCTTTTTCCTGTTTGCTTCCTCCTCTTTGTTTTTGTTTTCTATTCCTGCCTTTTATGTCCCTATCCCTAACCGTAATGTTAACCCCGGCAGCAGCAGTTGGTTCCAGGAGCAGCAGTTAATCACAGTTTGCACTTTTCCCGACATCCATGGAACCAAACTTCGCATACCTCATTTGCCTCTGAGACCCTAACACCAGCCGACCAACACCTCCTCAGAGATATGAATCCCAGTCAGTCAATGTCTCAAGGCAAAAAGCTATGCCAACTGTCAGGATCACTTCTAAGCAGAGTAGTGGCTGCTCCAAAGTGGTCTGAGTTTCACAAGTTCCTTCCTCCAAGTTTCTAAGTTTTAATAATTCCGAACTTTTCCCTTTGATCCCCAGTCATAGGGGCGGTAGCTGCTTCCTAGAGTTGCCACTTTCATAATACCTTATTGTTCCCTTTTTGCCTTTCCAGTTTTTCAATACCTAGTTAACAATTATTTATATTCAATTCTCTTTGTTAAAATAACTGGTAAAGTTTCTGTCTCCTGACTGGGCCCTAATTGATACAAATTTTCTCAAATGTGGCTCTGATTATTGGCTTGGAGGCAAGGAAGGGTGTTCAGGGAGGGTCACAAGCAGAACAAATGTCATCTTGTGAAGTACGTGTTTCAAGATAAATAATTATTCTGCTGCCAAGCAAGAAGACACTTTACTTTGGCAAGGAAAGAGTGCTGCTTCTGCCAGTTAAGGATAGCTTGGAAGAATGTGCAGTTTCAAGAGTTTCAGGTTATTACACTCAAATGTCCCTATCCTGGGTCTCACGGCCCTACCCTTTCCCTATAAGGGCCTCGACTGGGACGTAGGAGAGTGACAAATGTGCACCGCTAATCTCCTTTGAAGTTCTACGAAGACCAGCACAGTGAGCAGACCTTGAGCCCAGTATTCAGCTCAGACTGCCCTATGGCTGCAAGAGATAGGATCTCCTTTAAAGTTACCACAGAAGTCTTACAACACTCAGAGAGAACCTTAAATTGGAATCAGACTGCCCTGAGCCTATCATTCACTTTTGTTGAGATCTCTGGTGCGGTCAGAAGAGTCACTGCACTCTGCAGTCCTTGTAATTAATGTGGTCCTCATATATCCCAGCTACTTCATCTTCCTTTGCCTTGCTCTTCATCTGCCCTTCATCCAAAATAACCTGGGTTAAAAGCTTAAGAAATGGAAAAGCCACTAAATGCCAGAAGTTACTGCCAATCTACTATTCTCAGCCATAGGTTCCTATTACTTTAGAGAGGTGAGCAATCCAACCACAAAATTTCATTCCAAGAGTTTGTTATATCTGATACCAGTTATCATAGCCAAGTTCTCTTCAGAAAGCTGAACCTGAGGCAAGGATTAAAGTACTGACACTTTATTGGAGCATTATGAGCCTAGGTTGATGAGGTTGAGGAGAAGAGGAAAGTGAGGCAAGAAAGATGTCTGGCAGTGTGATGTGACACATCATGATGTGGACGCAGCTTCACACTGAGGTATGAAGAAACATAGCAAGTCTCTCAGCAGATATGTTGGTTCATTACATGGAAGTGTTGAAAATCAAAAGTGTACCTTATAATGCAGAGAAAGAACAAAAGAGAGGGTAACTTACATGTCAGCCTCCCTTTTCTCTCATATTTCATTGATCAAGGTTTAATCCATAGACACTTACTTCTTGAACTTCCAGACTGTATTGTCTGGTCATTGGCAGCCACATAAGAAACCAGACCCCATTTCACACAGTGTGGCATTTCATCTATGTTCGGAAGTGAAGGGGTGACTTTGTGTGGGTGGGGTGCTAACCAAAAGAGAGAGAGAAAGAAGGAATTGAAGGAAATCTGAGAAGCAGATTGTGGGCAATACAAATAAATATGTGACTAATACAAATAAAAATTACAAAAACTGATGTAAGAAGACAGGGTTTTATCACCATTAAAGAAATGGAATTAATTATTAAAATAAATCTTCCCACAAAGAATGTACAAAGGCCAGACAATTTTATAGGTGATTCCTCCCAAACTTTCAAGTAACCAATAATTCCAAATATATACAAACTTACAGAAAACAAACAAAATGGATATTTCTCAGTCCATTTTGTGAAGTTAACATATATTATAGTAAAATCAGAGGAGGACAGTGTAAGAAAATTATGACCTTCTATTCACTCATGAACATAGACATAAAAATTGTAAACAAAATGTTATCAATCCAAAATCAGCAAGTATAAAAGGATATTATGGTAGCCCTGAATACTATTAACTCCATTTCTATTAAAAATTGTGACTGAAGGTCCTGGCTTTGCAATAAGATTATAAATTAACTAATATCAGGATTGTAATAGAAGAAACAAAATTCACATATACACATAGGTATATGTATAACACATATATATATGCATATTATACAATATGATAAAACTAAAACTCAAAAGAATATAGAGTCAGTCAAATGATTAAAGAGAATAAGAGTTTAGCAAGTTGCTGTACCAATACACAAAATCAATGACAGTATTACATATCGCCAACAAATAGAAATGTAATGTTAAAGTTATTTATAATACTTACAAAAAATGAAGTGCTTAAGAACAAAGCTAAAAAAATAATGGGCAAACAATTTAAAACTTTATTGAAAGACTTTAAAGAGGACCTTAACAAATGCAGAGACCTACCATGTCTATGGATAGGAAAATGCGATACTGTCATTTGGAAACTGACCTATAAATTTAGTGCAACTTCTATCAAAATCTCAGCATTTTTTATGGTGCTTACTAAGCTGATTCTAAAATGTATATGGAAGAATGAGCTTCCAGGAGTGGCCAATACAATGCTAAGGAAGATCAAAGTAGAAGAACTTGAGCCACTAGATACCAAGCTCTCATAATCAGGTCAGTGTGGTACGGACATGGGGTAGAGCAGTGTGGTACTGACATGGTTCTCAACAGAGGGTGATCTTTGTGCCCCCTCTACCCCCGAGAATACTTGGCAATTTTTGATTGTCACAACTGAAGAGGATGGAGGGGGTGCTACCATCATCTAGTGGAAGACGCCCGGGGTGCTACTAAACAATACACAGGACAGGCCCATGACAAAGAATATTCCCATTTAAAATGTCAATAGTGCTAAGGTTGAGAAATCCTGGGGGTAAAGATAGAATGATAAAAAGTAATTAAAAAAAAAAAAAAGAAAATATGACCTTGGGGTGGGCATATCCAGCCGAAAACAGCCGGAACACTCATATTGTGTAACTTGAGGAGAGTTTATTTAATTATCGGCCCATTATGAAGGTCAGAACAGGGTATAGGAAAACCACGAGGAAAAATGCAGTCCTCTGGGGCTAATAAGAGCTATAATAGGACAGGGAAAAGTTACTAAAACTCAGAGATACAGAGGGCTGAGCAGAGAGGGCCACTAGTAGGAGCTGGGACCTTCGGTCAAGGGACACAGCTAGCCTGCAGCAACCTTGCAAGGACAGAGCTGGGAGGACAAATACTCTGACTTCATTTACCTTTGATGGCCTTTCAGTACTCCTCATGGCCAAACCCAATGGGGAACACATGAGCTAAGAAGTTATTAATGTGGTCCAGACAGGTCAGACTCCCCAGACATAGAGAAGGCTAAAGAAGGGTCAAGAGTGGATCTGAGGAGCAAACAGGAGCTCTCCAGCACAGAGGAAATAAATAAAATCCCCGAAGCACAGATTGCTGAGGAAAAGATCAATACATTCAACATTCATCAAATTTACTATTAGGAGAGTGAAAAGACAAGCCACAAGCCACAAATATTTGTATCACTATAAATGACAAAGGAGTAGTTTCCAGAATATGTGACAAAGTCCTCTTAAATAATAGGAAAAAGACAAATTACTTACTAGAAAAAATTTTTAAGGTAAATGACATGAATAAGCATTTCTTAGAACAGGAAACACAGATGGGCAATAAACATGTAGAGAGATGTTCAACCTTGTTAGTAGTCAGGGAAATGCAAAATTAAACCACAATGAGATAACATTTCCCACCCTACCAGACAGGCAAAGATTTAAAAGTCAGATATTACAAGTCTTGCCCAGGATGTGAAGTAAAAGGAATTCTCATGCGTTGTGCATAGGTCGGTAAATTGGTACTTTTGAAATGTAGAGTGCCTAGTAAAATTGAAGATGTGTGTTTTCTATGACCCAGAATTTCAATCTGGTGTGTGTTTTAAAGAAATTCTTGCACATGTACATCGGGAGATATAAGCAAGGATGTTTCTAACAACATTGGTGGTTTTTTTTTTAAAACTCATTTTAGAATACTTTTAGAGAGAAATTGGAAGAGAGTACAGGGCAATCCCATGCACTCCACACCCAATTTCCCCTATTATTAACATCTTAGTGTGGCTTGCGTTACATTAATGAACTAATACTGATATATTATTGCTAACTAAAGTCTATATCTTATTCAGATTTCCTTAGTATTTACTTATCATCTTTTTTGCATTATTGATTTTAATAACTAAAACTGGGGGGACTGTAAATATTCATCACTATAAAAGATAAATAAATGGTGGTTTATTCATTCATTGGATTAAAGTAAATATAATAGAGTAAATGAATATGGAGCTGTATTGTTCAACATAGATGAGTCTGAAAACATTTTTGAATATATCTAACATGATTCCATTTATAAAAAGGTCAAAAATAGACAAAATAAGATCATATATAATTTGAGGACATTTACATATGTGATCAAACTATAAAGAATAGCAAAGAAATGATTAACCACAGAAATCAAGATATTGGTCACCTCTGGTGGTGAGAGGTGAAACATGATGAAGAGACACCTTCACCGGGCCGGGGTGGAGAATACATGGGTTTATATTTTCTTATGTTTTAAACTGTACGTGCAAGTTATATTTTCTTTTGTATGTGTGATATGTTTCATAATCATAATTTTAAAAGCTCTTATCCCCTTGCTCCTCACACCCCACCAAAGCTTATTTTCCACACAGTGTTCATCCTCTAGAATTTTGGCCTAAGGGAAAGGTGATGAGTTGGAGTTAGAGCAAACAGGAACCCAGCCCTCTATCCCCAAACCAAAGAAATGCGATCATGTCTCTTATCATCCTTTTAAATCCCACCACACATCAGGGTTCTTCCTGTTTCTCAGAAGCTGAAAAAGGTGCTGACATAATGTAATGAGTGAAAGCGAGGCTGTTCACAAAGATCCACCCAGAACTCTGGGTATCACCCCAATGGACAGGCTAGCCTCTCAGCTGTGGTCAGAAGCAAAGGCCAAACTGAGGCCCCTAGGCAGGGAATGACCCCAGGTTTGAAGGTTCATGGAGCAGACGACTCTTGCTGTAAAAACAAGAGACCACCATCATCTTCCCCAAAAGATGCCTTCTGCAATAGTAAGAGGCAACTTCTCAGCAGATCCCTTTGCCCAGGCACTGCTGGGCTCTAGGCATTGGACTCCAGCTGGGGCCTAGAGAAGTCTGCCAGCACTGGTGTGCTCAGATTTCTCTACATTCAGCCCTTCCTTGTCTGTTCACTTGGTTGTTTATCCGTTTACCCAGCCAGCACTCACTGAGCACCTACAATGTGTCAGGCACTGTTCTAAGCTCTGACCACTTGTCAGGGAACAGGATATAACCCTGTTCTAGTGGCACAACACCCAGTAGAGGAGTCAGACAATAAACAAATACAACCACTGTAAATTGTGCTAAGTGCTGTCAGGAAAGAACAGACAAAATAACCTTTTGAGAACTCACAAAAGTCACCTGAATCATTAAAAAGCACAAAGTTAGAGAACTTTTTAAAAAAGGGTAACTAACAAAATAGTGTTTAGGAAGATGAGATAAAATAACCCAATGTCAAGGCATTAAGCATGAAAGCCAGGTTGCCCAAGTTCAAGTTTTGCCTCCAGCATCTATACTTTGGGCAAATTAATTAACCTTTCTAGTCTTCGGTTTCCCTTTCTATAAGTTGGAAGTGATAATTTGACCTACTGAATAGACTTCATTGAACATTGAAAAAAATATTTATTGAGCACTTCTATGTGTCAGACACTAAGGGTTGGCAGTAGTTAAGATGACAGGCAAAGCCTTATGCTCAAAGTGCTTACATTACAGTGGAGGAAGGGTCACTGGATGAGCAAAGGCCATTTCAGATAGTTATAGGGCTAGGGACTGATGTGATAGAGAGAGATTAGGGAGGGGCTGGGGCACAAGGGCCCCCTTATATGTCAGGGAATTCCTCTCTGAGGTGACATTTGAGAGTTAAATGATGAAAAGGAGCCAGCTATGTGAAGTCTGGGGGAAGGGAAAGCTAAACAGAAGGAATTAGTAAGTATGAAAATCCTGAAGTGGGAATGAACTTGGTGTGGTTGATGGACAGCAAGAAGGCAGCATGGCTGGAGCACAGCACCTGGCCGGTAGGAAATGAGGCTGGGGAGGGAACGGAGGACCTATGCAGGCCACAGAGAGGACTTTGCATTTTTCTAGTAATAGGAAGTCAATGAAGGATTAAAGCAAAGGAGGACATTATCTGACTTATGTTCCTTAAAACTCTTTTGCACCTGTGTGGAAACAGACAATGGTATCGACCTGAGCACTAGGGCTCCTGTTCTTTGACATCCTGTGGCCTCCCCACTGTGGTGAATTTTCCTCTTCTCCACCCCCTTTTTCATTCTTCCTTTCTCCAACCTTTTGCCACCTTGCCAGCTCTCCTCCTTCCTCGTCCAATTCCAGTTCATTTCTAATACAGGGCAGTTTCATATCTCAGCTCATTGTTCACTGTGTACCCAAGATCTCAGCTCCCTACCCCCCTCTACTGGCTGACCCAGGTATTTTCCCCAAATATTCCTACTAAAGCGGATTCTGTGAACGGCTGCAAGGCTGTCATTGAAGCTCCTGCACGCACAGTGGTTTTAAGAGTTTAAAGTGCTTAAGACATATCAAAAAAATGAAGCATGTCTGACACAGAAGCCTGGGCTGAAGGAAACCAAGCTCTGTTTACTGTCCCGGAGCTGAGGCAGTTTTCTGGAAGTGTACACACGCTCCGACACTGCCTTCTGGTGGCTGATGGATGTTAATTCTAGAACCACCTGGCCCCACCTCAGAGACCAGTACCAGCCTTCCCAGCATTATCATCCAACGACCCATTCACCGACATGGACAGAGCCAGCTCCTTGGACCAAGTTTTGTATTCTGCACAAGAAGCCATTAGATTTCTGGTGGGGATTGGGGTCTACTTCGGTGACAGCAGTGGCCTGAGTCCGGTCAAGCAGAGAGGTGTAGAGAACCTACAGATGACCCCACCCTTGGTCCCAAGTCCTTCTCTTGATCGCTCCATGCCTCACATCTTCTTACTCTCCACCCTAAACATTGGACCAGTGAGCAGCAAGAACAAACGCAGGGGACAAGGCGACTCTGGCCAACCGGCACTGACAGAAATGGAATTGTGTCAGAACATCACTTTTTAGCTCATCTCCCAGGCCCACATCAGTGTTTGCTCTGTGGGGAAAGGGGGGCTGTCTAACTCAACCCTTAGCCCCTAGCACGGTGCTGGTAATCCATAAATATCAGATGGCAGAATGAATGGGCGGAGGAATGGACTAACGTAATGAATGTGCTTCACTCACTCCCTCCTGCCTCCTCATCCTGCCCCGAGTGGCCCAGGCTGGAATGTTGGGCTCAGGCCACAAGTTCTGACCAGCCTTTTGTGGACTGTGGTTTCAATGTTAGTTCATTTTTAAAGCCTTTGCAGTGCTGTTTAGATTTGTCCCTTATGTGCCTCTCCAGTGGTCAGTGTGAGAACAGGGTGGTGGTTGATCCTTTAATTCAGTTCTAGGTATCTGGTATGCTACTTAGGATCAACTCTTTGTATTCTCAACGTGTTACCCCAAGAGTTTATAAACAACTTTCTGGGGTCAGTTTCCTGAGTTCCTCCTCCACAATCTCCCTGGTTCTTTGGGGTTCCCTGGGGCTTCTCTTAATGGTTCTCTGGTCAAAAAACCGAAGTTTTAGTTGCTTTGCTCTGCTGTGTACTTTCTGCAACTATGCTCTCATCCGGGGCCAAGTGGCAAAAGGATGGAGACAAAGAGAGAGTGTGCGAGAGTGAGCAACAGGATTTGTCCCAAACTGTTGGGACTCCTCCAATCAGTTTCAGTCTCTTAGAGTTTTAGGTGCCTGCAAGCCTCAGATGCCACTGCAGCAAGAAAGTTAGGGGGCTGGAGCATGAGAGAATGAAGAAAATTTATAAAAGCTTCCTTCCTCCCTTTGAGCATTAGGATTTCCTTTCCTGTTCCTCAAACTAGAAGGAAAGGGCTTATCCTGGAGTTTTCACTGTCTGTGCCCTGTTGCCCACGTTCAGCTTTCAGGCTGCTCTGAGTCCAGCCCAGGGAGAGAAAATGGGAAACTCACTCCCAGTGCAGGGGTAATCCAAATTCTGATTTTCTTCCTCAATTCACCTGCTACTATTTGCTCATCAGAGTCCCCCAAGTACTCTGTCCAGGTTTTATTGTTGCAGTTAGGAGAGACAGGGTGGAATATGCTTACTCCACGATACTCAGTTCATTCTTTTTTATCGCCCAGTGGTGTTCTATTGTACAGCCATGCTGTAGTCTGTTTATCCATTCTCTTGTTGATAGTCTCTGTTGTTGTTCCAGTTTTTCCTTATTACAAATTAAGCACATAATTTCATTTATTTTGGGTAAATACCTAGGAGTGGGAAAGCTAGGTTATATGGCAGGCATATACATTTTTAATTATTTTATTTTATTTTTTTAGGAAACTGCCAAAATGTTTTCCAGTCTTGGTATCATTTTACATTCCTGCCAGCAGATCAGCAGCATTCTCGGGGCTCCACATCAGCCACTGACTCTGGGCAGTTAATCTTTTTCATTTAGCCTTCCAAGTGGATGTGTAGTGGTGTTTCAGTGTGGTTTTCATTTGCATGTCCTTAATGACTAATGATATTGAGCACCTTAACATATGGTTATTTGCCTGTATATTTGTATATCTTCTTTGGTAAAATATCTATTAAAATCTAGCCATTTAAAAATAAGGAGACAACTCTCTTTATTGAATTGTAAGCATTTTTTATATCTAAGTCCTTTATTGGATGTATGATTTGCAAGTATTTTCTCCCAATCTATAGCCACAACGTTTTATTCATCTCTGTTTGGCTTCCTGTCCATATGCTGCCTGAATCCACTTCCTGTTATTTCCAGCGATATCACCACCACCCTGGTTCATCTCTCCTGGGATGTCCTCCTATTCTGGACTCCACTAAGGCCTCCTTGCTTCCACACTTGCAGAAAGACTTGGACTGGACCACAGTCTGGTCTGCAAGCAGCAGCCAGCGAGCGGTTAAAAATGCATAATGCATCATCGCATCTCCCTGTACAACATCCTTCAAAGGCTCTTCATTCCCTTGGCATCAAACCCAAGCCCCAAGTACCCCCACATTACCTGATCCCTGCCTATCATACTGGCCCCATCTTCTATCACTCTTCCCATTGCCCACCATACTATGGCCATAATGATCTTTTTCTTCAAATATACACAGAGCTGTTCTTCCCAAGGCCTTTGCACTAGCTCTTCCCTCTGCCTGGAGAACTTTTTGCCTGGGTACTGCTCTGCACATTATTCTTCCAACATTTAGAAAGTTAAAATGTCACCACTTCAGAGAGACATTCCTTGCACACCAAATCTAGAGTGGCTATCTTCATATCATGCTATTTTCTCTGGAGAATCGTTCTCACAGTATGACACTTGCCCTATTGTTTATTCCTTGCCTCCACCAGAATGTAAGTTTCATGAAAGCAAGACTTTGTCTTGTTCATTTCTATATCCCTAGTATCTAGAGCCATGCCTGGCACACAGCAGTCTCAATAAATTATTGTTGAATGTCTGTGCCTATAGAACCCATCTCTGTGCCTGGCACCTGGCCACAAAGTGTTTGCTGTCAAGTAATCCATCCCCATGGCACCAATGATCAAAAAGCATCGCTGGGCTACAAAAGGGAGAGAAAAGACATATGTGAAGGAAAATGACAAGAGAAAATTCACAGGAAAGTCTAAATCAGAAGATCAATTCCTCTAGAAGTGTTTTGGGACCTTGTGACAGAGTTGCATGTCCCAGGCTCTGGAGTGGGCTCCCACCTTGGTTGCTGGGGCTGTTGGGCCACAGAGAATGCACAGGAGGCAATGGTGCAGTTGGTGAGCGCAGCCTGAAGGCCTTCACAAGGCCTGCGTGTCAGAAAATGAAAACCTTTGACCTCATCTGCTGTTTACTCTGCTCTGGTACCTCCAGTGTCTGCAAGTAGGTTTCCCACTCCACAATCCTCAGCACAGTGGCTTAGCCCTCCCATGAACTGATGACAGCTTGTTGCTCCCATGGCTCCCCGCCTCTCTCAGGTCATGTGGCACCAGGCCTGCTGGCTGAGCATGGCACCTAGGGTGCGTGGACAGTGTTAACACACAGTGTCAGTTTCTCCTCTTCAGGGACTCTCCGCAGGCCTCATCTCTACCTGAGCCAGGTAGGTGAGGGGCCTGAGGCGTCTCCAGGACACCACCCTGGTGAATCAAGACAGTGGCCAGGGCCGCCTCTGGGGCATGGTGAGGAGCTGCTTTCCCGAGAACCAGGCCCTCACCGAGTCCTAAAGAGTAGCAACCACCCTCACTGTCCTGGGGGTAGAAGTTTCCCTGAAGTCAAGACCACTGCCTGGGCCCCCAGAAGCCAGTGGAGGCCTCAGCCTTCACTGTAATGAAGAGTCAGGAGGTAAGCAAACTCCCAGAAGCTTCTTATCTGAGGTGGGGACTCCAGATGGCAGGGCACTGATGGGCAGGGCTCATTGGGGAAGAACGCTCTCTTTTGTTTGTGGCAGAAATTTCTGGTAAGTGGCTGCCTAGGGTGTGGCCCTGTTTGTGGACTGCCTGGCTCAGAAGTAAGGGACCAAAGTGGCACGCATGGGGTCCTCTCACCCTCTGTCACTTGGGCATCTCATCCAGAACTCCAAATTGGTCCCCGTATCCTGAGGCACGGGCCTGGGGGTCAGGAGGGGGTTGAATTCAAATAAGGTTTGAATCTGAGGAACCAGGCAACCACTCATGCACCCTCTCTGATTTCCCTGCCTCCATTCCTGGCCTAGACTGAATAGCTGGGGCAGGGATTCTGTCTGGGGAGGACTGTTCCACATTTTAGGGTGCATAGGGCACTTCCCCTTCACAGACTTAACCCTAGGCCCTCAGTCCCAGACCAAATCCTCTATGCTCTGGGGGATTCTGGGGGGCACCTGAGCCCACCTGAGGGGATGTGTACTCAGCTAGAATGCAGCTCTTCCTGGCCATGACGTGGGGGGAGAGGAAAGCGTCTTTGTTCTCTGGCCTCCCTCATCAGTAACCTTAGAAAACCCATCGTTATCTGCCTTTGTTTGGGTCCCTGCTCTCTGGCGCCTGTTCAGAGACTACTGACCAGGAAGCAGGTGCTCTGTTTACCAGGTGGCACCTGTCTGTCTGCCTTAACCAAAGTCCATTCTCACTTCCTGTTCCCGCCCTTTGAGCTAGCATTGTTCCTGTACCCTCTCTCTCTCTTCAACCCCTAAACCTTTATACCCTTTCCCCCAGGATGGGAAGAAGGGTGTGCGTGATGTGATGTGTGGTGTGCGTGTGTGCGTTCGTGTGTGTGAGTGTGCGTGTGCACACACGCCAGCAGGGGGTGCTACTGCCATAGGGTCGGAGCTTCCTGGAGTCAGGCTGCTGCTGTCAAACTGCTAATCTCCAAAGAACACAGGTAGACCTGGGATGGACTCTGGTCCTGCTGGACAGCACAAGGTTGATGGATTGATAGACTAGCCCCATCCAGCAGTGGGGACACCCTTATTCAGCCTTCCCTGCCTGTTGTGCCCATGCACCTGGTGTTCAAAGGGCATGGCGGAGCAGTTTTGGTGTATCATTTCAGATTTTGGCTGGGGTTACCAGTGACCTTGGCATTTCTGGGGTAGGCTGTGACCTTTCTACCTCCTGCCCTACTCTCCTCTCTTTAGCTCAATGCCCTTAACTCCCCAGACTTAATCTAGGACCAAAGCCAAGGCTCAGAGGGTTGCCTTAGCTCTGGCTATAGGCATACACACCCCTGAGGCTGAGTGGGGGTCTCCCTATGCTTCTCCCAAAATGGGGAACCTAGGAAGGCCTCAGAAGGTTCATGCTCCAACCCATCCCACTTCCTGGCCATCCCCAAACCCTGTCCTCTGATCCTGCTCTCAGGTAGGCCCACTTCTCTCCACCCCATGTGGCCACAGCCCTCATCCACCTGGACCACCTGAGATGCCTCCAGTCCAATTCCCTGCCTCCAGGATGCAGCAGGGTCCCAGACTATGGCGAGGCAAGTAGGTGTAAAAGGTGCAAAACTTGAGGAGGTATTCCTCTCAGGGCCATGCAAGTATAGCGTTGGCCCCGAAGAGTGTTCTGTAGCCTAGGAGTCTCTTTGCCTCGTCCTCATCCCTCTCTTGTGTGTCACAGGCTTCATCCTCCCTGGCAGCCACAGCAAGTTTTCTAAAACACAGGTCAGACTCCCAGTTATTCTCACAGGGCCTGCTCTAGAATTTACTTCGACAAACATCTGATGATAGACCATGGTTCTCCAGAAGGGGAGGAAGCATAGGTCCTGCCCCTCTCTGCCAGGACCAAGTCCATACTCCCAAGTACAGCATTCAGATTGCTCAAGTGTGGCCCCATTGGCTGGTCCAATCTCAGCTCCTGTGGTAGCCACACCACTAGCAGGATCTGTCCTCCACTTTTGAGCCCTCAGGCTTTTCCTTGGGCTGTTCCCACATCCTGGAATGCCCTCTCCCACTGACTCACCCTTCATGGCCCTGCTGAATGCCACCTCCTCAGAGTAGCCGTCTGAGAACACTAAGTGAGATAAACTGCTCCTATCCCCGCATCCCAGTATCTCTGCCCCTTCGCTTTATATTCCAGGTATGACATACATCTGCCATTCTGTAATCAGATCACACTTACTAAATGCCTACTGTTTGAGAGGACTGTGCTGGGTGCCAGCAAGGTAGCTCTGTGAGCATGTCACTCACATCCTCTACCTTCAAAGAGCTCATGTCCACATTAGTGGTGGCTGCTCACTTCTAAGTGCCCCACACAGCTGGCACAGGCACAGGGCTGAGCAACATTCCATAACTACCAGATGCTCCCAAGTCTTCAGCCTTCTGGAGCGACTGCTCTACTAAAAGCAAAGTAACACATACATGCATGCCTCCAACCCTTGAGGCTGTGGGAAGCCCTTTCCAACATTCACGAAGGTTCTCAAGGAAGGGAGAATGGTTTTTGATATCTGGGGGTGACCTGTCCCCAGAAGCCTCCTTGTTCAGAGCTCTTCCCAGCATACTGTGGTCCATTTTGCCCTACAATATGGACCCAATTCTCTGATATACCCAAAGAGCAGCATTTCACATTGACTATCTGTCATAGCGACATGCTCCCTGTGGCTTGTCACCTGCCATGCTGGAGGGCAGTCATGCTTTCTCTCAAACCATCCAGGTGGGTGGTTCTCTGCTGACCCTTCTTCACCCCTCCTGATAGTCAACCAGTCAACAGATGCTTTTCTGAAACTCATTCATGCAGAGAAAGGACTGGAACCTCTCACACCTGGCTGAGGTCCTGTCTAAATTGAGCCCCTTCGTAGACCTGCCTTTCAGGAGAGGAGGAGAACATCCACCTGATTTTAACAGCCCCTTCTCTTGTTCTGTGTCCAGCTGGCCCCTGTCACTCAACTCCATCTCTCTGCAGGACTTAGAGGGGACACGCATGTGAACAGAACAATGGGAAAGGGAGCAGAGGTCCTCTTGGAGGGATAGAACCAGACAGAAAAGATCCCAGTGCTGCTCAGGGAAACCATGCCCTTCCCTCCCTCCCTTGCTCCCTTTAGGGCATCCACAAGTTTCTGTGGAAACTGTCTGTGGTCAAGATGATCTTGGGAAATGTGTAGGTGACTGAGACAATTGGAAGCCATCATCCATCAATCCCAACCCATGCCACACTGGTTCACAGGGCACCTGCTGTGCTCAGCCAAAGAATAGTACCCTGGACAGAGTACACACTGGGCCATCCCATTCTTTTCCTGCTTCTTACCCTGCTTTCCTTCCATGAAGATTCCTATAACTCAGCACTTGCTGAGTCCAAGCTACAAAGACATATTCCTATTGATATTTTCTAGCTGTTTCTGAAATGTGACCTCAGATGGAGCCCAACATAGACACTCTGAAGACCGGATGGTCTTTTCTCCAGCCAAATTTATGGGCTGGGATCACAGTTAGGCTCCCTGCATCCAAGACACTATTTGGACTACATAGAGGACCAGTATCAGTGGATCCAACCCTGGAACACAGAAGAAGGAGGGGACAATAACCTACTTGATCTGGGGCCTCACTAAACTGCTGCCATGGTCACTGGGCCCCTCAGGGGCACCCCTCATTGTCCTAAGCCTATTTCCAGGGCAGTCCCTGGAATTGGGATTCCCAGGCTGAATCATCAGGGTCACCAGGGGCTGTGAGCACAGCACAAGCTCCCCTCTTGCAGCATTTGGAGTTTCCCTGGCCCTCCCCCAGACCAGCCACCTGATCCTGAGTCTGGACCAGAGGAAGTCAGCACTGGCCTGGATAAGGGATCCTTGAAGGTCTGTCTGCCTGTCCCTCAGTGGCTAGCTGGCTGCCTCCAGGGTAGCCACCACTGCTACCTGCCCTACCTCCAGTTCTTCTATACTGGGGAAGCTCTACCTGTTTGTCTTTCCAAGAACTGTGGTTTCAGGGATATGAAGAAGGAGACTTCCATCACAAACCAGGGGTCTCAAAAGCAAGAATTTAGGAGACACAGCCTTGCAGGTGACACTGCCTACCTTGACTCCAGCTATTGCTTTGTTCTGAAGAGGTCAGGGAGGGTCCTGGAGTCCACCTCACTATCCCAAACTCCCAGCTCCTCTGGCTTGGATCCAGGCCCAACCCACAATCATCCCTGGCCTGAGCTCCAAGCCTTGGGGAGGAAAGGAAGTGGCCGACCCCACAGCCAGCATTCCTTTGTGATGACTACAGTCTGCTCACCACCCAACCATCCCATCTGGAGGGCAGTTCTCAAGGAGCTGTAGAGAACTCCCCCAAAAGGGCTGAAGTATCTTCCACATGGAGGGGCCTTCTTCAACTGGGGGGCATCAACAGTACCTCAGGGGGCTGGGCGAGGGGGCAGGAGAGCTGTGTCCAGAGGTCCCCCGGGAGCGGATCAGAAGGCCCACCCTAGATGCCTCTAACTCATTCCATTTTTTTACTCATTCAATAAGCACTCACTGAGACCCTCCTAGTGGTTAGTCGAGTTCTCAGCTAGCCCTGGGTACCCAGCAGGCTGGACTGGGCAGGCAGAGCCACACCCTAAAGGGCTCCAAGCCATATAGGAAGAATCCCCCAACAAATAAAGCACACATATGGGATATTTTCAGCAATGGTAAGAGCAGTAAAATAGGATGTGACGGTGAGTGGTATAAGCCGTTTTGGGGGGCCTCCTCATTCCTCAGACTCCACTCGCCCTCGCACAGTTCCCTCCACCCCTGCGTATACAGCCCCCCTCACATCATCCCTACGCCCCCTTCTGTGTGAGCATCACCCAGGAGGGGATCGGGGGCAGGTGCATTCAGGTGGGGCTTTTCCCAGGCCGGTTTTCCCCAGCTCCCGCTGGAACTTCCAGAGGGCCCTCAGCCTCCGACACTGGACGTCTGCCCGTTCTCCATCCCCCGCCGCCGCCGCCGCGCGAACCTCAGCACTCGCGGCGAGGTTCCCGGAAACTCCTCGATTTCCCTGTTGTCGCGGCGTTTGCAAGAAACCGAAACCCAGGCCCCGCCCCTCTGGCGCGGCCTAGCAGAACCGGGGTCGGGCCTGTGCCGGAGGGCTGAGCAGAACTGGGCGCGCGCCGGGCCCTCCCTCGCCGCTCCCTCTCCGGCAGGGCCAGGTGCAGGTGGGAGCCCTCCGAGTGCTGCGCGTCTAACCCGAGTCGCTCTGGCGGCAGTGATGGCGGAGTGCACCAGCGGGGAAACGCAACGTGGCCTTCCCCGGCAGCAACAGAGAGGTGGGCGCCGTTTCTGTGCGCCTACTGTGTGTCCGCCAACCCTGGGAGGCTAAGGGAGGCGGCGAAGAGGGGCGATAAGAAGGAGGGGCAGGGGCATTTACAAAGGGCTGTGCGTCCGGAGTGTTAATAGCTTCATCGCGCGGGAAATGAGGGAAGGGGGACATAATGGGCACAGAGAAGTTTAGTAACTAGCCCGAGATCACAAAGCCAGTAGCTGCGGAGCTGGCTGCAAACTCAAGATCCGCAGCGGGAGTCTAGGCGGGGAAAGAGGAGGAAGTGGCCTGGGCTCGGGACAGGTTAACCGCCTGGCACGGGCGGGGCAGCCAGCTGGGGAGGGAGGAGGGGCAGTCCCACGCAGCCACCTGGGTGGCGCGGCTAGTATGCTTTCCTTTTCTCCCGCCTTCCCTCCCCTTCCAGGAAGCTGGCCATCTCGGAGCCGGCGGCTCACCCTAACTCACCCCCAGCCGGAGCTGAGCAGGAATGTGGAAGCTTGTGCCCCCTCCCCTTCAAATACACAGAGAGAGAGAGAGAGAGAGAGAGAGAGAGAGAGAGAGAGAGAGAGAGAGAGAGAGAGAGCGCGCTCAGGTCCGGGCAACGTGAACGTGGGTCACCAGGAGGTGAGGGGCTCCAAACGAGGACTCGGATTCCCCAGGGCGAAGTAGGGGTACTGCTGCCCCCTTCAAAGCCAAGAAGCCTGCCAGGGGCGCTCTTGGCGAAAGACAGTGGGCACAAGCCGTGCAGCTGTTGCCTCACTGCAGAACCCATTCGCATGGGGGAGGAGGTGCTGCTTTAGTCCAGCTTCACTTCGGGTGACGGCCGCCACTGGGGCCCAGAGCCAACCCCCGCTTACCCCGCCCCAGGGAGGAGGCCCCCAGGACGGATGGGGAGCCGAGGCCCCTTTCCTCCCAACGTAGTGTTTATAAGAAATGAAACTGCACAGGGCATCAGCGGCAGCCCACATTGACACCCTGCCCGCCCCCGCCGGGGTTCCGGAACAGCCCAGAGAGCTGTCATTCCTCCGCTTGCTCTTACAAGGCAGACCCCCTAGTGCTTTCCCAGCCTGTGGCAGCCTCCCACTCTGCATTTAGGATTTTTATAACTGCACATTTTTTTCTGCTGTGTCATACAGCATCTTTGCCAGAGCGATGAGAGGGGAGGGGCTCGTCTCGTGCTTCTGCATATCCCCAGAGCCAAACCTGGAGTTCACTCAGCAGGAGTGCGATTTGTATTTATTTGTTGAATGAATTAAGAAATGTCTTCTTTTCTCTCCTAATAGCTCCTTTCAGGCAGGGTGAGGGCACCTGGATTCTATCGTCAAGCTTTTGGATGCTTTCAGATGATTTAATGCCTGACTTGTGCTCTCACTTCACAGTTTGGGATTGCTTGCTTGCCCCTTAGGTTTGCTGTGAAAATAGAGATGATGGCTGGGAGAGACTGAGCATCTAACAGAGCCTTCCCTCTGGACCTGGAAGGCTGGAACACCTGCTGGGAGTTAGTCCACACTGGAGACTATGACCTCTTCTCTGGGTAGCAGGCCCAGGGGCCCAGGGCTGTCCTAATCTCAAAAACCTAGTTAAAGCCTGGCTGTCCTTCACTTCAAGACTAACTGGACCACCTAGGGGGAGAGCAGTGTGTTCTGAGAGCCGGAGGGAGGGGGCTGGGGACAGGATTTGGTCCATCAGGGAGGAGGTTCCCACAGAGGTGATCTCCCATCCAGCATCCTGATTGCCAGCCAGTCAGCCCCTCCTGTCACCTTGCCCAATAAACTCACCTTCAGTGAGTTATAGTACAGATGGGAGGCATCCTGTCAGCACATGCTCCAGAGCTAAGCCCCAGCCAACTTCAGCTGCAGGTGTGAGGAACTCAGGTCTCTTACCCCAGAAGGTCACCACCCAGAAGGTGATAAGTGGAGAAAAGACAACAGGAAAGTTAAGGGCATAGAGCTTCTGAGGAGAGGAAGGACTTCTGGCTGGCTGCCTTGGGGGTAGGTACTTCATAGAAGACCAGGCATTTTCTCTGGGCCCTAAAACGCAGACTGAAATTGAAGTGTGTTGGGGGAGGGGAGTGTTGCAGAGTATTCCAGGAAGTCAGGGATGAGGAACAAATGGAAGGAGCAAAGACAGGGGAAAAATACAAAGTGTGTTCATAGAATGGAAATACAATGAAAGGTTCACCTATTACTATTAATACTACGTGTCATTTGACTAATGTTTTACAGTTTAGAAAAGAGTTTTATAGTCTGTTGAATTTCGAATTTCATCTTCACAACAATTAGAGATGGGTGAGAGTATATTTTACAGATGAGGAAACTAAAGCCCAGTGAAGGACAGTAACTTGCCTAAGGCCACAAAGCAAGTAGCAAAAGTACAAGAACCCAGACTTTCAGACTCAAATTCTGTGTTCTCTTCCACCACCCTCTAGTTACTGCCCAGAGTGAGCGGTGATTTAAATGTGGGGCTGAGGCGTCTGGGGTAACTCAGAAAGCACTTAGGTGGACCTGAATGTTAGGGAGACCCTCCAAATTAAGGAGATCATCCTTGTGCAGAGGTGCCTGGAGGGACAGGCCCCAGGGGAGGCTGTGGCAACAACAGCCTGGTTCTGGAATGTGAAAACAGGACTTGGTGCTGGGAAAGAAGACCAGGAGAACCAGGTGAGGCAAAGAAGGAAAGAGGGGTGCGGAGGGGGGGAGACTTCACTAGGGAGATAGCTGGAATTAGAACTAGAGAAAGCTGCTGGGGGCAGTGTGGAAGGGGGAGGCCAGGAGTTCTGCTTATATGAGTGTGACTCTGTTTATAGGGTTGTAGAGGACTGTCGAGAGGTCAGCCAGAGCTTGGGTATGGTGGTCATCTTCCCAGAGCAGGTGGCTGGAGTCACAGAGGATGAGTATTCTGAGTCGGAGAGGGGAAAGGGCCAGCCCTAAATTACTAAGAAAGACCTAGGGAAGGCTCTACGTGTTCTGCTTAGTATCACAGGGAATGTGTGATACATCTTAGAATGAGATTCATCAAGAGCAGTTACAATAAAAATTGAGGTACTTACACAAGGTTTAGCTTTATTTCACTGACCTGGAGTGTAGCATCCCCAGTCATGATAAGCAGATTCTTCTTCTAGGCTTCAAGATAAAAAATAAACTCCCTAAAATTAAAAGCAAAAAAAAAAAGAAAAAGAAAAAAGAAAAAAAAGAAAAAAAAAGAAAAGAAAGAACACTATAGAGATGTGAATGACAATTTTATTGGTAAATCCTAAGATTGGGGAATTTCTCCCAAGCAAAAAAATATTGATATGCACAAAGATTTAGCTACACAGTGTTGTTTGCATTATGATAAAATGGAAATAACCTAAATGTCCTATAATAAGGGGTTAATTGAGTAAATTTTTATTAATCTTTATGATAGAATAACATATGCATTACAAAATGGTATTACAGAAGTACATTTCACAGTGTGGAAAGATGCTCATTATATATACATGTACAGATGATTACCTGTGAGTTAATATAAAGTTCTTTTTTTTAAAGCACTTTTTACAGTCTCCTGTTGCCTTCATGGGGTCATTTTGGTCAATTTCTCAGACCACATGAGATGCACAACTTTTTTTCCTTAATCTCTTTCTGAATTTTCCAGTGGTTGTGTCAGGTTCTTAGGGACAGGGCAAACATCCATTTGCTGCACAGAGAACAGACTTCACAACTTGGGAGCCACATGGTTTTGTTCTTCTTGCTCAAAAGGCCCTGGTCTCTGTAGTGGGTCCCCACTCTCATCTGTCACTTAAATCACCCAAGCCCTTCTCTCCCTTCCAGGCCCTCAGCACCTTCCATTTTGCTTAACACCCACCTAGGTTCATTCCTTGCAGTCCCTCTTCTTTGCCTTTCCCAGCTCCTGCACCCACCACCAGAATTGGCTTAACACATCCATTTCCTCTGTGGGAGGGAGGCAGTAGAGTGACTGACAGGTGGAATGCTGCATCAATGTGTCTATTTATAGCCTGTATCATTGCGACTGGGTGCTGCTGTGGAGGGAGAGCTGGGTTGAAGGGCCTGACACAACCAGCCCAGCCAGGAAGAGCAATTTGCTTCCGAGACAGCAGATTTGGGAAGGTGAAGGAAGGAGCCCACTGGGCCAGAGTTCTGGATACAAAGTGAACACTCAGCCTAGCCTCTAGGAGTACAGGTAAGGTAAGGTCTAGTTGTGAGCCCAAGAGTTAACCAGCTGCCCTTCCCAGGGGCCTAGGACGGGGGCTCCCAACTCTTTGGCTAGATTCATGACCTTGGCCAGTCCTAAGAAATTCCCCCATGCTGCCCAGAACCTCTCTGTCCCAAGCCCTGAGGACTCAGAGACAACACCAATGCTGCCACGGAGGAGCTCCCATGCAAGGGCCACATGAGGCTGTGGAGGTGGCCTTAAGGCAGGAGTGCTAGGAGGGACCAGGGCTACCTCACCCCCACACTACCCCAACTCAGCAGTCCTCGCTTTTCTGAAATCCCTTTCTTCCTTTTCCCTCTGGCCAGCTGTGGGGCAATCCCAAGGACGTAGACCGGGAAGGGGGAAGATGCTCTCCCTGGTCACTATTAGACTCTGGCCAGAGACCTCACAAGCCACACAGCATGGGGCATGGGGCTTTAAAGATATGTCACTGTAAACCAGCGAAGTAGGGCTATTATTTTGTGGTCGAGGAAACTGAGGTTTGGAGCCCCTTGGCAAGCTGCACCAGCAGCTGCCAGACCGGGATTTCCTCTCGCCCGGCAGCTCCAAGCAGGGCAGGCTTTCCTTTACTTCCCCAGGGCAGGTGAGTGACCCGGAGGAGGGTCACCCAAGAAGGAGGCAGTGTGAGGGCTGAAACCCTCCCTTCTTGACATTCCACTAGAGGGCTTGAGGAACCAGTCTGGTTTTCGGGAATTCAGTCCTGGTGTCCACTCTGAAGAGAGCGGCAGGTGCCAGGGTGACCCCCTCAACTGCGCTGGGGAGAGAGACGTCTTCACCTCTCAGAGAAGAGGGTGAGGAGAGGGCCACAGGAGCTAGTAGGCTGCGAAGGCGGGATGAGGAGTAACCGGAGGCCGGGGGCGTTTGGCTTTCCAGGACAGCCATTCTCGGGGACGAGATGGGTGGGGGTGGAGTGGGAGCCGGCGGGGCGGGCCTGCGGTCGCCCCGGGGCGGTGGCGCCGGGCCGGAGGGGGTGGGGTAGAGCTGCCGCCCTGTACTTCCCCTTCGCCGCTAGTTCTACAACAGCCTGATTTCCCCGAAATGATGGGACGGCGCCGGCCAATAGGCGTCCTCGCGGCTCTTTAGGAGGCGGAGCCGGGCCTGGGCTGGGGAATCCCGCTAAGTGTTTAGATTGTGGGCCGGCGCCGCTGCCCTGGCAGAGCGCGCCAGTCCTTCGTCCAGGTAGGACGTGCGCCCGAGCCCGGCCCAGCAAAGGCCAGCGGGAGTCGTGCCCAGCCAAGGCCACCCGTGCCAGCGGCCCCGAAACCCGGGCATCCTCTACCTTCTCCCCGAATCGCCCTCGCCGAGCGGGGACCCTCGGGCACCGTCGCCGAATCGCGCCCACTGCAGAGGTGAGCCAGGCTTCGCCGCGGGGGCACCGGTGGCGTCGAACAAAGACGCGCAGGGCATCAGGAAGTGGGGGCCGAAAACCCCAGGCGGGAGAGTCGCAGGCGCTCGGGCTCGGGAGGGCGCTGGAGGAGCGGCGAGCTGCAGCGCGGGTAGGGCGGGCCGCGGCGTGGACCGCCCACCGGCTGATTGCCGGCGCCCGGCCGCTTTCGCAGATATGCGAGCATGAAGCCACCGGGGGCCTCTGGCTGTCCGCATATGTTCGTTGCGCTCATCCACAAGCGGTGCCAGGGATCCGAGTGTACGTTCGTGCATGGGCGTCCCGTGCTCCCCGCGGCGGTCCCAGCTCCGCGCCCAGGCCCCAGGTTTCAGGCTGTCTATACAGGTGGCAGGGGCTAGGTGGCTGGAGGACCTGCCGGAGCTGCGGGGAGGAGGCGCCACAGGTGTTCCTTGGGCCATTTTGCCTAGGACGGGAGCCAGGCCAGAAGGGTTAGAAGCCCGGCCTCTGCACCGTGGCTGTCAGGGAGACGCGGAATAGGTGGGGCGTGTGTGGGGGGTGGAGGGTGATGTCCAATGCAGGGTAACTGCTTGCCCACACAACTAGGGACAACAATTCAAGTTGTTGAGTTGTTGGAAAATTTTTTGGCATCAAGCAAAAGACGTCTCTCCCTTCCCAAAGGATTTGAATTTGGAGAGAAAGTTCCAGTATTAAGATACTGTGCATTTTGTCTCTTTTTTTTCTGCACATAAATTCTGCCACTATAACTTGCATGCCTGTTTTCTCCCAAGACTGTTTAGGATGGAGTAAAGGAAGGGACAGAAGTGTTTTTGCCCAAGATGCTGAAAAGATTTAGAGGGCAGTTTTTTTCCAGTGAAAGCCTCTTACCCCTGCTTGTAGTACCTGGTACCTGGCTGAGGGCTGGGGAGGGTACCTGAATAACCTGGGGTGGGGTAGGTAGTCTCCAGCAGCTGCTCAACAGATTCCAACAGAAGCCTTCTGTCTTCTCTTTACAGCCAACATGCCCATCACTAGAATGCGCATGAGACCCTGGCTAGAGATGCAGATTAATTCCAACCAAATCCCAGGGCTGATATGGATTAATAAAGTGAGTGTAACTCTTTGGGTTTTTCTGCCATATTTCAACCCATGTTCTTTGGGGGACCAAAGCTTCAGATGCAGCTCAAAAAGGGAAGTGATAGGGAGGAGGCACATGTGTTTCCCAGTGGGTCCTGCATGCAGGGAATGTGCAAGACCGAGCCCTGGGCCCCATTTACCTGACTTTTGCCTTCCCCACTTCTTGAGGCACCCACCTGAGGTCACTGACAGTTTCCAGTAGCTAGACTCTCCCACAATCTGTAGAGCTTGAGTTCTCGTCTCTCTTGGGGGAGACTCCTACAGACACACACTGCATCCTGTGGGGCTCCCATCAGACAGATAAAAGTCAGAGAAATGGGCACTAATGGCAAGATGGGGACTGGCTCAGCAAGGGATCCAAGAATTAACTTTGCACCAGTTGCCCGGACCCAAGAAGCTCCTTGTTGGTGCATGAAGGGCAACATAGACCCTGCAGACTTAGTAACAACAGTATTCATAATAATAGCTACTGCTTACTGTATACTCACTACAAGTGAGTATGGCACCATGCTAAGTATGTTACTTACATTGCATCATTTAACACTCAAAATAGCCCAGTGAGGTAGATCTTATTAATATGTCCATTTTCAGAGAAGGCAACTGAGGTATTGAGAAGTAGATAATAGCTTTGATACTAAGATTTGAACCTGAGCAGTCTGACTTAAATCCATACTGTTAACCACCAGTAATGAGAACAGTGAGGCCTGAGTCTTTATACTTGTCACTGTTTTCTCATTTCACAGAAGAGAAAACAAGGACAAAGAGATACAATGACAGTGCCAGGGTCACACAGGTACTCAGCATCCAAGCCCAGCCCAGGGCTCCCTCAGGTGGCCCCAGGTGTCCTGAACAGCCTCCTCTAATGGATGGAGTTCTCATTTCCATGTCAGTGCTGACAAGCCAGAGAAGCATCCCAGGGGGCTCTGTATGGGTGCCAGCACATCTGTAACAGGCAGAGGGAAGTCTTTGAGCTGATGGTGCCACAGCTCATCAGAACCCAGAGTCCCCCTCTGAGCCATCCAGAGCAATCCAGTGGCCTGTTTAAGCCAATCTCAGGGTGGGTCAACCCAAGCCAGCTGTCAGGGTGAAAAAGGGAAGTTACCCTTGACCTGGGGGGCTGGGCAGATCTAGGCCAAAAGCCTGTGGCCTCTGAGCTGACAGATCCGTGTGTGTGTGTTTGTGTGTGTGTGTGCGTGCGCTGTTCAGGAGAAGATGATCTTCCAGATTCCTTGGAAGCACGCTGCCAAGCATGGCTGGGACATTAACAAGGACGCCTGTCTGTTCCGGAGCTGGGCCATCCACACAGGTGTGTGACTCCAGCCCAGGAGGAGCCAGGAAGGGGATAAGGGGAGGCACTTCTGTTACCACAGAGGCTCCTCACTGGGACCTCTGAGCTCCCTGAGGTGGTATACGGAACTCAGGGGTGGGCAGGGGCAGACTGGTATTTCTGGGGAAAAGGGCCATCCTTTCAGTAAGTTCTCAAAGGAATTTGTGTAGCCAATCTTAGTTTGGCTTCGAGGAGTTTGGCTAGATTAAAGTTCTCTCTGGCAAAAGCAACTGTAAGCCAGGACACTAAAACAGACCTGGGCCTTTCTTTTTTTTTTTTTTTTGATGTTGACCAAGGTCCTTGCCTAAGACCCATCTGGTTGGTAGCTTCCTCTTGTCCTTGAGGGATGGGGCTTTTGGCTCATCTCAGACCAGTTGGTCCACCTGTCAGTAACTGTTCTTTGGTGGCTACTCTGTGCCCACTCCCATGTTTGGAAATGTCATATAAAGCCTACCCTCTGGCTGCTGACAACCCAAGCAAGGAGCCTGAGCATGGTGCTACACAAAGAGCACTTTGGGGTATGTGGGCCCTCTGCTACTTCTGGCTGGGCCCTGCTGGATGTGTTTGAGAAGCCTTAGGGCCTGCACAGTGTCACCCCAGAATACCTGCTGGTTTGAACACCTAGTTTGATCCCAAAAATACCTCTCAGTGAGGATTTCTGAGAGCTTAGTAATACTCTTGCCTTCTGCCTTCCAGGCCAGAGGGCAGCTGAGGATCCCCACCTATGGCCCTGACGATCCCCTCCACTCTCTCTTGCCCACTAGGCCGATACAAAGCAGGGGAAAAGGAGCCAGATCCCAAGACATGGAAAGCCAATTTCCGCTGTGCCATGAACTCCCTGCCAGACATTGAAGAGGTGAAGGATCAAAGCAGGAACAAAGGCAGCTCAGCTGTACGGGTGTACCGGATGCTCCCACCTCTCACCAAAAATCAGAGGAAAGGTATGCAAGGGCTCTGGGTCCTCAGGAACCCCTCAGGGAGGGAGGGAGAAAGGGGGCCAGTTGGGGCTGGCATGCCCATGCCAAGGCTAATGGCCTATCTTCCCCATAGAGAGAAAGTCCAAGTCCAGCCGAGACGCTAAGAGCAAGGCCAAGAGGAAGGTGAGTGTGGTCCTGAGCAGCTGGCCTTTGATCACCTGTGAGTCAGGGTGGGCAGTGGAAGAAGTGCCACAGCAGCCTGGCCTAAACTTCTTTCTCCTTCTGCAGTCATGTGGGGACTCCAGCCCCGATACCTTCTCCGATGGCCTCAGCAGCTCCACCCTGCCTGATGACCACAGCAGCTACACAGCTCAGGGCTACATGGGACAGGACTTGGAAGTTGAGAGAGCCCTTACTCCAGGTGAGGCAGGCTAGGCCTGGTAAGGACCACAGAGGTCAGGGGGAAAGGCTCTTTCTCTTGGGTCGAGGAGCCATCGTGCTTTTGAGTGGTGACCAAGGGAGCAGGCTACAGGGTGGGGGATGCTAGATATCTTGCAAACCAAGAAAGCACACAGCTCTGACCCTTGATTTCTACTGTCCTGCAGCACTGTCACCATGCGCTGTCAGTAGCACTCTCCCTGATTGGCACATCCCAGTGGAAATTGTGCCGGATAGCACCAGTGACCTATACAACTTCCAGGTGTCGCCTATGCCCTCCACCTCTGAAGGTTTGTGCTTCTGGGACCTGACATGTTTGCCAGATTGTTTGGGTCCAGGGCGGGTTTTCCTGAGGGAGAAAAGATGCTCTGAACTCCATCTGGTACTGAGCTGACTGTGGCAGGCCTGAGAGAAGAGGAAGGGGCTGCATTTTGGTTTAAGGTTGCTGGGTCTCTTGGCTCCTCTGCAGCCCAGGCTCCCAGGGTGAGGGAGGAAGCGAGGGGGTGGGAAGAGGTGTGGCTTCAGGGCTTGAGAGCTGAGTCACTAGGATAGTGTCCTATTCTGGAATCTCCATGGCAGGCAGATGTCTACTGGGCAGTGTGTGTGTGTGTGTGTGTGTGTGTGTGTGTGTGTGTGTGCGCGCGCGCGCGAAGGGACAGGGGGACCTGATGGGGCTGGAACTGCAGGGTGAGCACAGCTGACTGCTAGCCAACCTCTCTCCTCTTCCCCATCCACAGCCACAACAGACGAGGATGAGGAAGGGAAGTTGCCAGAGGACATCATGAAGGTAAAGCCCCTTCCTCCCTGAACATTCTTTTGGAATAGGGAGAGAAACACTGAGAGCTTCCAAATCGAAGGGCAGGCAGCTACTGCTATGACCTGGCTGCTTACATAGTCCTGCAAGTGCCACATCCTTGTGGCTGGGGACCACTGCGCTCTTTGGCAGGTGGGAAAGACACTGTAGAAGTGAGGACAGGAGGGAGGCCTGGATTCTGACAGACTGTCCTGAAGCAGGCCTCGGGGCCTCAGATGGCTGAGTCAGCCACCATCAGGACCAGGCCCCTGGCCCATGTCCTCCGCCCCAACACGCCCCAGCCCTGCTAGTCTGGGAAATGCACATCAGGTTTCAATAATCAGCCTTTGGGATCTGTAATATGGTGGCATTTTTTTTCCCAGCATGTTATCCCCTAGGGTTTTGTTTTTCTGCTTCAGTTTTAAAAGTGAATACGAAAAAGTTTTTTGCAGAAGTATGCGGGCTCTGTTCCATCAGCACAGAAAATTGAGGCATGGACATAGTTCCTTATCTCTAGCTTTTCTGGTTATCTTTTCTTGACTCTTCTTTGCTTTAAGCCACAATCCCAGTTGGTATGTCCTTACCCAGTTTAGAGGGAAGTCTTGGAGATTTGGTGCCATAGGGTGGGTATGGTAGTGTGAGTCCAAAGCAGACTCTCACCCCCCAGGCCTCTGTCCTAAGTAAACTCCTCATCTGCATCCATCAGAGAATGAGAGAATGGCCAAGGATGTCATCTTGGCTGGGAAGTTTTGGCTCATTGAGGGCAGGTCCACAGGGTGAGTCTGCACTGGAACTAAGCTGATGGCTTTTTGCTCCTCTGTCCACAGCTCTTGGAGCAGGAGCAGTCAGAGTGGCAGCCAACAAACGTGGATGGGAAGGGGTACCTGCTCAATGAACCGGGGGCCCAGCCCACTTCCGTCTATGCAGACTTCAGCTGCAAGGAGGAGTCAGAAGTTGACAGCCTTGGGGGTAAGAAGTCCCTGGATCTATGTGGTTTCTCAGAGAAGAGAGAACCACAGGGATGCGTGGAGGCTTGGGGGAAAGGCCGGAGAGCAGCGGAAGTAAAAGCATCTTTCTTCAATTCATCTGGGAACAGAAAGCTTGCAAATGGGCTACTGCGCCCATGCTTTCAAGCTTGGCTGAAAGATGAAGGGGGCTGCTGCCCCAGGAATGACAGAAGAGGTTGCTGTATCTGTGGTCTTCGGGGATGCGGTTTGGGGGAGAACACACCTGCTCCCACCTCCCACACTCATACAACTTTCTTCACATCTTCTAGGGGATATCGGGCTGAGCTTCCACCGTGTCTTCACAGACCTGAAGAACATGGACACCAGCTGGCTGGACAGCCTGCTGCCCCCGGTCAGGCTGCCCTCCATCCAGGCCATTCCTTGTGCGCCATAGCCTGGCCCCCGGCCCTTTTGCTCTCCTAGGCGAGCAGGACATGGCATCTTGGTGGCTGTGGTACAGAGAAGCAGGACTCCTGTGGGCCCCTTGACATGCAAAGTGTGACCTCACTGCTGAGTGGGGATGGGGCTGCCCTCCTTGGGACAGTGGCCTCTTGGGGCCTGGCAGGTCAGGGTCTGGGCTCATCTCATGGGGTAAAGCTGGCCCTGCCTCCTGGGAAGATGGGGTTCTGAGACTGGTGTCAGGTGGAGGTCTCAGACAGGAGTCAGCCCTCCAGCTTTTCCCTCTGAGCCCAGCTGCCTGGAGAAGGTCTTGCTGTCACTGAGCTGGCCTGAGGGAACAGACCAGTGACCTCGGAAAAGCACAGCACCAACCCCAGGGCTGGCTCTGCACTAAGAGAGAATTGCACTAAGTGAATCCTATTCCCAAAGAACCAACCCCCTTCCCAGCTGAGCCCTGGGGACTATTCCAAAGCCAGTGAAATGTGAAGGAAAAATGGGGTCCTGCGGGATAGTGCTCCCTCAGCCTCAGAGGAGCTCTGCCCTACTTCTTGCTCAGGCTGAGGGGCTTGGGAAAAACATGGCACTTTTTTGTGTGGACCTTGCCACATTCTAATTAGAGGCGTACACTAATGTTTCCCATGAGCTCTTGGTCTTTGCATTTATTTATATAGTGCCTTGCCATGCGCCCACCTGCTCCCTCAGCAGGCCCAGGGAGGGAAGTGTGAGTGCCTTGGTGTGACTTTTAAAATTGGAAAAACCACCAAACCACTAAGTCATATGTGACCACATATGTATGTAAATATGTACATTTGTCTTTTTATAAAAAGTTAATTGTTCTAAGAGGTGTGGCCTTTTATTTAGAGATAAATGTAGATGATTTTACTTTCTGTAGGGATGTTCTGATGGACTCATTCTTGGCACCCCACCTGAGCTTGACTGTGGGGTGAACAGTGACAGGCACCTATCACAAAATCTTTTTAATTATGTTCACGGAGAAGATGGTAGGAGGCGGGGACAGTCATGGCACAGGGATATGCTCATGTACCCTTGGCTTTATAGCTAGTGTTGAGTTGAATTTGGGCTCCTGGGCTTGGGGAGTATTGGGTTTTGAGTTCTGAGGAATGTGCCAGCAACTATATGTCCTGCTGAACTTGAATGCAAGTGTATTGGGCTGCTCCAAAAAGTTAACAGTTGGTCACAGACAATTAGAACAGGCTCCAGCTCAGAAAAGGTCCCTGAGGTCTGCTGTGCCAGGCTTTCCTTGATGTCTAGTTTCTGTGGTGACAGAAATGTTCTCTCTGCTGTCCAGCACAGTAGGCAGTAGCAGAGTCATGTGTGCCGACTGAGCACTTGACATGTGGCCAGTGCCATGGAGGAACTGAAATTTAAATTTAATTGGTTAAAATTTTGATAGCCATGTGACCAGTGTCTGCCATATTGGACAGTGCAGGTAGATACTGCATGAGGAGCTGGGGTGGCGAGAGAACACTGGGGGTGGGCTTGGGGCTATTTACCTGCCAGTTCAACAGTCTTTTACTTATTCGACAGCCAACAATAACTATTAGTGCTGAATACCAGCCCTGCATTGTACTGTGAGACAGGTATATGCACAAATGTGTTAGGAAATGTTGGATGACCTTCCATGAGGCAGGTTTTCCTCCATGTCTTTTCAGGGTTCTGGCCGGGCTAATGCAAACAGAACCTCTGTGAAGGGGTATATTTGATCAGAAGTGTTTCTGAAAACCAGTCTGGGAACCACTGATTTATGGCAAAGCTGCCTTTAGATAAAACCCAAGTTGCTGGAAGATCTGGGGGTGAGAGGTCTGGATATGGGCTTTTCTCATCACCCTCCATAGTCCCTGGTGCTGGGGTGTAAACAGTACCCATCAGTAGGCAGGCTGGGCCAAGGGAAGCCAGCTGGCATCACTAGCATCGGCCAGAGACTGAGGCCATGGCAGTAAGAGGGTTGCTCAGAAAAAAAGCCCTGTGGACACATCTCCTGTGTCCTTAGTCCCAGAATCCACTTGGACTATGATCCCCTCTCTGGGCCCAGCCCTCTGGAAGGAGTGTGAGCCCTTGGCAGGGAAGGGAAGGCTAAGTGAAAAAATGATGAAAAAACTGGAAAATGGGCAAAGGTCAGTTTGACATTCTCTGCCAAGCTCAAGAAGTATTGTTCTCTCATCTAGGATATGCTGTGTGAGTAGCAGGTGACCTGGTGGGGTGGGGATGGGGTTGGGGGGCATTCTGTATGCAAATGCCTGAATAGACCCCAGTCTCAAGTTCTGCCCATCAGAAGATCCACCTGGATTTTTCAAGAGTAGCCTCACCTAGCAGAGGAATAGATAAGAAGACTGTTCCCAGATCTTCTAGGGCCCAGCCCTTACTGAGAAGAATCAGATCGGGGTGATTAGCCTCCTGTGGCTTTGAACTGGGGGCCTGGCAAGGTCTTCTAGTGGCTGGCTTTTCCTTCTAGAGCCAGACTTTCCAGGAAGGTGAGCTGTCTTACCATATTCCACCATGGACCTCAGCGCATGCCTGACAGGAAAAACAGTAAGGTCTGCCCACTCACCTAAGGGTGGTGGCAGCTGACACTAACTCATTAGCTAAACAGTGCCTGAAATGGAGCAACATCAGTACAATCTCAGCTAAATCTGGGCATAATAATTTAATGTCATTCTAAAGCTTTGCCAGTGCTTTTGTGGGTTATTCCAAGAGTTTCAGTCTAAGCACAGATGGTGGAAACTTGAGTGAGGGAGCTAGGAGGTCACTGAAACATGTTTTATTGGGATTGTAATGACATCATGTCCTCAAGGACCACTTCCCAATGGGGTAAAGTAGCAAAAGTGGGGCTCAGCTAACAACAGCTAGAACTCTGCCAAGTCTATGGATGTTCAAAGGCATTTCTGGTTAGTCACAGGGTTTCTTTGCCATACTCCACAGGTGTTACTTTAATTGAGCTGGTTTATTCATTCAGCTCACTTGGCAATAGGAAGAAAGCCAGAGGCTAATATGCTGGCTGCCCACACAGAGGCTCATGGCAGCAGAAGATCTTTAGGGAAGACAGAGGCAAACCGTCCCTTCTCGGTATATTGGTTTTGAACATCTCTCAATGCACTGTGTACAGATAAGAGCTTTCTCACTCTGGAAGTCTCAGGTGGGGACTTCCAAAAACAGAACCAAAGTCCCAGGAACAGGCTAGGGCCTGGTTGAGGTGGAGTCCTTTCCTCTGAGAGTGATGCCCCTGGTTGGTGGGGCTGGTCACGCCCAGGCTATCATTCTCTGGAACCATTTGGTCTTTCACACTGTTTGCACGGATCTAAAAATCCTTGTATTAGTGGAGCACACAGGTTTCCTCAGGAGCCTTTATCTCTGTCAGATGTAATGCCTTTTCTTAACTTGAGCATGACCCCTGTCTTGTGAGGGTTCCTACGAGTCATGGGAACTTTGCACTGACCTATCCTCACTTGTGCCAAGGGTCATAGGGGCAGGAGGCCTGGGAAGGGAGAATGGGTGCCAGTGCCTCCTTTTTCTGGTAGTGAAAGTTCTGGGCAGAGTGAGACTTTGTCAGCCAGGGCTCCATTGTGAGGCCAAGTTGAATGCAGCACAAGGGATAGCCGGCTGGCCACATGGTATTTCTAGCTCTAGGCAGTTCCCAAGAGACCCATTTCTGGTGATTTTCTTGGGGTGGGGAGGTGGAGAAGAAACCTCCATTTTTGCAGTCTCAATAGGGAGGTGGGCCAACAGGGTCAATGCTAAGAGTTTAATTTCAGTTGAGAAGATACTGGAGGCAACAAAGCAAGGACATGGGGACTGGATGTAAGAGGAGAGGCAGGCTTCCGGCCTGCCATCCTTTAACCAGCTCCACAAGCTCAGAAATGGGCGGAACTGGAAAGGACCTCAAAGTCTGGCTGGGCAATGACAACGTGGTCCTCAAGTGTTCACACTGTGCCTGGCACTGTGCTGAACGGCCCACATGCACCATGACACCGGCACCGGTCATAGCCCCTTGTTCACAGATCTGGAAACCAGAGCTCGACTGGCATCAGGCGCTTGCCTGAGATGACCCCACTAATCAGTATGGGGCCTGGATTCCAACCCACGTTTTTCTGTGCCCAAAACCCAGACTGGTTCCACAATATTAGGCTGCCTGCAGGGGGGAAACTGAGGCCCAGGGAGGCAGTCTGGGAGAGCTTGCCCGGGGCAGGGCACCAGCACTACATGCCAAGAAAGTATTGGGGGACATGGAAGGAAGGAAGCAAAAGCTGTAGTTGCTCTGGACACTGTATAGGACCCTGCCCTTGCCTTCAGCTCTTGTGACATCCCTTCCTCAGGCAACATAGCTCTGCTGCAACAAGCCCCAGGGCCTCAGTGGGGTGGGGTCTGGCTTGGTTCTTAAAGGGAAGGATGCCTCACCTATGCCCTGGAGGCCACCTGCAGTTTTGGGAGGTGGGGGCCCCTGGGCGTTGGGACACAGATCTTCTTTAACTTGGCCTCCATGCCCGGCGAGGGGGGCGGGGTGAGGGGGAGGGCTCAGCCACACAAGTCTGTTTGTGAACCGGCTCCCTGCTCCAGGGCACTCTGGCCTGCTGGCCTTATCTTAGCTCCAGGGATCAAAGAGGACTTTTCAGTGCTTGTCTGAGCAATATGACCAGAGTTCTCCTGTTCTGCTCTAAACTAGACACTTTGTTCGGTCCTCAGAGGTCTAGACTCTGCTGATTGAGTCAGAACCACTTGGGGGTGCATCCTCTCAGTCATGTGGCTGGGGTCACCCTGTGGCTGTTGTGAATCTAATCCCGGCTTCTTGGTGCCTAAGAAAACCCAGCACCCCTGACAGCTGGCTGGTGACTGCCCTACATCGGGTGGGCGCTCAGACTCACATGTGGGTTTCCTCCAGGGAAGGCTCGCCCCCACCCTCCAGACGAGACTGAGAGGCAGCCTGGGTGGGGCCCTCACTTCTGTTACTGGCCAAATGCCTTGCAGTGGCCTGAGTTTCCTTCTCAGTTTCTGCCCTCCTTAAAAGCCAGGTGGATGTGGGGTGCCTAGCTCAGCTACTACTTGTCCCTCATACTCTCAATCTGGAATCTGACTGAAATTAGGGCAGGAACAGTGAGTTATTCCACCACAGTTAAAACTACTCAGCTATACCTTTGCTCAGAGAGGTGAAGGGAAACGCCCAGGATCTTAGTCCATAAGTGAAGTAGGTGGCTCAGGCCACAATAGTTTCAGGATGGAGGGGGATGGTGTGCCAGGCTTCTCTGAGAAAGCTGGCTTCGTGACACGAGGGGGTTGTGTGGACACGGGGGTGATATTCAGGGGCCTGGGGGTGGATAGAGAGTCATTAGGCCAAAGAGAGATTACTGTCTAAAACTAAGAACAAGTCAAGGAGTTCTGTCACATTGGCCATACCAGGGCAATGGTGGACTGGGTGGGGGGGGCGGGGTAGGGGCCGCTGACCTTGTCTGTGAAAGGTAACTGTCTCTACCAGGGTTGCAGGGCTCTCTTCCCAGTGCTCCTGCTGGGCTTGCTAGGATGTGAGAGGAACTGGATGACAGAGGCTGACAGCCACAGTTGGGACTGCGCTTGCAGGTGTGGGAGTCTGGGATTCCATATAGGGGGTAGGGGGTGGAGTTGGGGTAGAGGGTGGAGATGGGACAGAGAAGAGGGCCTGAAGGGAAGTGCAACTTTCCAAGACTCAACAGCCGGGTGACGTATCATCACTACCCCTCTGCCATGCACTGTCAAGCAGCCAGAGTTCTCAGCCCAGGGGACCATCTGCCCCCACTTGGGGGACCTGCCCCAGGTCGCTAGAGAGGACCCCATTTTTGGTCTCTGGCCATACTAAGACATGTAAATGTGGCCCTGGGGCCCTCCCTTATCTGACGGCCCACAGAGGCAGAGCCTCACCATCCAGCATCTGTCCCCTTTCCGTCTGTGGGGTGCCCAATCTCTCTAACCAGACGGCAAGCTCCCAGGGTTAAGCAGCTCATTGCCTCCATATTCTCACAGTGCTCAGGCACAGGTGGCACTTGACAGCATTTCCTGCAAAACCCTGGGTCAGCGAAATGCTGCAGTCAGCATCTGCTCCCCTGCTCTGCTCACTGTCCACTCAGCTTCTCTGAGTCCTTCCCTGGTGGACAAGCCAGGCTAGACTCAGGTGCAGGGGAGCAGGCTGAGACAGGGAGGGCACAGTGAGTGGTAACTAGCTCTGTCCCTGCAGAATGGGCCATGGACAAAATGGGCCATGACTGACCGGCAGCCAGAGGCCCCAGAATAAGGGCCACTGTGTCCCACAACATACAGCACAACCCATCCGTGCCCCTTGGCAGGACTGCTGGAGATGGAAGGCTGAGTCAGTGCTTTCTTTCTTTCTTTTTTTTTATTAATTACTTTCTTTTATTAAAAATGTACACAAGTAAAAGGAACATGGTTTAATTGTACAGAGTAAGAAATACAGATGCGTAAATAAAAACAGTTCAAGCCACCTGCAGTACACCTCCCAGGAGTAATCAGGCTATTAAATTTTTAGAGACCCGGGTGCGAATACAATTTTTCACTCCCTTGTATATATCTAGGAGCTCTGTTCTGTGCAGACACAGGCATGGTCTCCACAAATGATGACTCCGTTGGGAACATCACACATGGGAGTCTGTACTTGCCTGGCACTGGCTTGGGTCCCTTCCTCCGTTCCCGGCTTTCTCTGTGCTGATACTAAGCAGAGGTTGGCATCCCAGAGTCCAAAGGGCCAGCTGTCCAGGCTGCAGAGGTGATCTAGAATAGATTAGGAGGTTCAAAGGGCCTTGCTCAGGACCAAAGTATCTCCTGGGATATGAGACTTTCAATGCTAAAACTGAGAAAGTCTTGTACAAACTGGGGCGGGGTGGTCACCCTACTTAGAAGACCAAAGGCCTTGTCCAGTTCCTCCCTCCCTTGCTGCCCACAGGCCCTCCTGCTGGGCTTTAATTCTCCCAGGCCCTCACCGAGCAAACCAGGGAAGGGAGGAAAAAGGACATGAGTAGGGCAAACAGGCAGTCAGTCATCACCAGAGGAAAGGCGCCAGGTAAACTCTGGCTATCAAGGGCAGCCAGGCACGCCAAGGTGGAAGGACTCCAGTACTTGGCCACCTACCCCTCTGGCTCTGAGCAAGTCCTCAGAGGCCAGGCTCTGGCCCTAGTCCTTGGAAAGAGCAGGGTCTCCGGGTAGGAAGTGCTCAGCCCCTGGGAGCCTCCTACAGCGCTGGTGCATTCGGCCTTATACCCTCCTCCTCTATGTCCACAACCCCTGGCACCTCCTGCCCAGCTCCTCTCTACCTAAGACTGGGAGCAGAGGATGGGTAGAGAGGAGAAAGGACAGGTTGAGCTTAGTGAGCAGCAGGCAGGTGGGAGGGGACCTGGGCAGAATGGATCTCTCTGACAGTGGCCAGCACACCCTGACTGGTCTGGCCTGGCTGCCTGTCTACGTGTGAGGATGGGTCCCATGGAGAACCTAGAGAAGTAGGCAGAATAATGGTCCACAGTGGAACAAAGATGTCCACTTCTTAATGCCTGGGATCTATGAGTATGTGTCACCTGGAAACTGGAAATTATGGTTGCAGATGGAATTAAGGTTGCTAATCAGCTGACTTCAAAATAAAGAGATTCTCTTGGATTATCTGGATGGGTCCAATGTAATTGCAAGAGACTTTAAATGGGGGAAAAGGAGGCAGAAGAATCAGAATCAAAGAGATGGCATTGTGTGAAAGACTTGACTGGCCTTGACTTGCTGGCTTTGAAGATGGAGGAAAGGGCTACAAGCCAAGGCCAGCAGGTGGCCTCTAAAAGCTGGACAGGGCAAGGAAGCAGGTTCTCTACTGAAGCCCCCAGAAAGGAATGCAACTCTGCTGACACCTTGACATTAGTCCTGTTAGCCCCATTTTGGACTTCTGACTTACAGAACTATAAAATAACCAATTTGTGTTATTTTAAGCAACTTGGTTTATGGTGATTTGGTACAATAGCAATACTGCGAAACCACCTGGGTGATATGCAGCTGCCCAAAATCCCTTGGTTAGAGTCAGTCTCACAGAGCCCACAGCCCCTCGGTGAGAGACCCTATTTTGTTCTGGGAGGCACTGAGGTGCTGAAGCCCCAGGTATGGAGTGGGCCTCCATGGCTTGCGAGGGGCAAAAAGGATGCCCGGAGGAGTGTGCATTTCCTGGATGTGATACAGGAAATGGCTGCCTCCTTAGACCCACTCCCTAAATCTCTGACGGTGCTGGCTCTGAGTCATTCTGGAAGAGCTGTCCTCACGTCAGGCCACTTGGCACATCCAGTCAGGGCCTGCGAGGCTTGACTTCAGACCCCCAGGGCAGGGTTCTGTGTCCTTTTCATGCACCCATAATACTCACACCACTCTCAGTCCTTGGCCTCACTAAGGGGATCAAGGTTATCTCAGGAAAAACTAGGACTAGAGGGGAAAAACGTTTAGAGGACAAATCACTAAATTGGATTTTGGCCAGAGCTGCTTAAAATCCCTGCTCTGCCATTTGCTAGCTGTGTAGCCTCAAATAAGCCACTAGACCGCTTGTGGCCTCAGTTTCTCCATTTGTACAATGGGTATAACAGCTCTTGTCTTACGTGCCTCACAGGGTTTGTGAGTCTTGGGTGAGATAACACCTGAGAAAATGTGGCGCTGCACCGACTGAGATGCTGTAAGGAGCACAACCCCGGGTGCCTTGGGATGAGCAGACCACCAACCACACAACTGTGACTGAGCAGACTCAACAGCTCGGTCCTGCCCTTAGGCAGGGGTTTGCTGCCTGGGCAGGATGGAAGACAAAGACTTGTCTTTCTCTGAGCCACTGCCTGGGAGCTCACACTGGACGTGAGACAGAGTCATCAGGCCGCAGGGTGTCCTTCCCCCAGCCACCACAGACTGCGGCTTTGAGCTTTTTTTTTTTTTTTTTTTTTACTATGGAAAATGTTTTCTAGAGTCTCTTTTGCATTAAAACCATCCTTCCTTTCATAAAATGCTCACAGTTTAGCAGGAAAAAGATGGTACATGAGACTACACTCAAGATAATTTCAATGTAATATATTTATAGTGTTTACTTTTATGTGGAACACTTACTGGAAGAAATGCAGCAGAATACTAATGGTGATTGCCTTTTCTTCTTTATATTTCTATAACTTAAAAATCCCTATAATGGCCTATAATTACTTTTACAGTTGGAAAAAAATTATATATGTGTATATATGAAAAGCTCCAGGGGCTTCTTTTTGTGGGGCCACAGACTGAGCTTGAGGTGTCCCAGGTGGGAGACCTGGCCCGAGTTCTTGCTGTAGGCCACACTAGACTCACTGTTCTCCCTCCCTGGCCTCTGTCAGCCTCGTGAGACAAGATGCTGGACAAGTAGTTTTCTACAATCCTTTGCACTCGATAATTAAAGTATTTACCTTAGTCTCATCCACCCCCGCTCCATGCCAGCTTCCAGGGTTTTCTCTGTTCCTAGAGAACTCCTTACTCAGGCCTGGAGACCACCTCCCTCACCAGCCTTGCCTCTCCCAGACCTGCCCTGGGAGTCCCCGCCTCCTGGCATTTGCTTGTATCACAGCCTGCACTTCTCTGAGCCCTGCCCTTCCTTGAAGAACAAAGCCTGGCCAAACCCTGTACAGCCTGCTGGCCTATAGTGATTCCTGTTTCCTTCTAACTTGTGCAGAAATGCTAGTTATCATTTATTGATTGTTAACTTCAGGTCACACAGCACGGGTGCTCTCATTTATTTCCAGGTAACCAATGGCCCCATAAACTAAAATGCGAACTGCACTCCCTGGAGTTGTGCAGTGTGTCGACCCTATTTGATCTTCTCTTGATGTACTGTGATCCCCATTTCACTTATCACTGAGGTTCAGAGAGGTCAGGTTAACTCATCCATGGTCACACAGTGGGTTTGTGGTAGAGCTAGGACTTGATCTCAAGTCAGTTTGCTCTGAGTCCAGTGTTTTTTCACTCTCATGGTGGTGTCTTCCTCAACTCCCATCTGCCAGCACTGGAGGGCTGGGATGGAGTGTTCTGAGTTGAACACACAGAGAGCACCCAGGGAATGTCTTGTGGTGGCAGCGTTGATCACCATGAGTTCGATCAGAGTTTGCCATTCAATCAACAAGTCTTCCTAGTGTCTGGGACGTCTGGGGAGCAGCGACAGGCCTATTCTGTTCACAGCTTTGTTTTGGCACCTAGCCATGCCTGACACATAGCACGTGCTCAGTTAATGACACTGAACTCACGATTGTTCATTCAAATAATAAAACAATAAAGTAAATAATATGAGCTAACACTTATAGAATGTCTACCACTAGCCAGCTCTCAAGGAGTCTCCAGGAGAGTTGAGGAGAAATATAACAATGGTGACAAGGACCCCCATGTGGAGTTTTACATCAAAAAAGTATCTGTGGAAAGGCCATGACGACACCAAAGGAAGAAAGAAGATGAGAGGCAACCCTAGACCTTCCAATTGTGTTGGAGGCCATGCCAGCAGCTGTCACCATCACAGCTTGAATACACTGACTGACACAGCACACAAAACCCAATTTTCCATCCGCATCCACGGTTCTGCCTGTTCAGACCACATCTGGATGCTTCTGTTGCCTCTCCAGACTGGATAACCAGAATGCTGAGGGTGAATGGACAATCGTGGAAGCTGGTGATATCTTGTTTGGAGAAGGAAATGGAGAGTCATCTCTAATACCTGATGGACTGCCAGTGGGAAACAGTCCTGTGCACCCTCAAGGAAGCTGGCTCTCTGGAAATGGACCAGAGAAGGAGGGAGCCTGGTGGGCCACCTCTCTGGGACCACATGAGGCCTTAATCTCTGCAGCATACACTCTACACACTTGCTTACACAAAAAAAGTTTATTAACTGCCGCCCATGGCCAATTCATGACTAGGGAAATAAGGATAAATAAAACAAGATTCCAACCTTAGATAAACATCAGTCCCATAGGGGACAGAGTCAGGAAAGCTCATCCTGTGGCCTCAGAGGCCTAATTATGCTTTCTATAGGGTCCTATCTCAGCCACTGCTGAAAGCCATTTTCTTCTTTGAATTCTGAAAGGGCGGGGCCCCATGGCAGATGATCAACAAACACATGCATATCTGAAGAGGGGGTGCTGGGGTGGGAAGTCCAGCTGAATCAATGCTCTTTGGGGGCTAAGAGGGGCTGGGTCTCGGGCATGGTCATTTGCACGTGTCTTCTGCCCCTTCAGATCCCCTTTAGTCCAGACAGGCCTTGACCAAGTTGTCTTCCAGCTTGTTCCCAACAGTACCAGCTGATCTTTGCCAGCTGTGGTGGTGTGTCCAAGGATGTCCTCAAATCCTAAATTGCATTCTGGTCTTTATCTTCCATTATTGCCAAGGCTCCTCAGGCTGCAGTCGCAGCTGTGGTTCAGCAAGCAGCAAGGCTGCTTGGAACGAGGGCTCATTCTGCTGCCCTGTCCCTTCACGGCACTGCTCGGTGCTGGAACTGACACACATACACCCTCGTTTTTTATTGTTAAACAATAATTATGCCAGAAAAATGCACAAAACATATGTTCGGTTTAGTAAGTATAAAATATAAAGCAAACATCTGTATAACCACCACCAGGTCCAGAGATAAAACAATGCCAACACTCTCAAAGACCCCTGGGCAACCCTCCTAACCCCAATCCCAACCTCCCCCTCCTGTGGGCATGGTTAAATCGACTTTGTGATAATAATGTCTCTGTGTGTTTTTTTTTAGTTCTACCTCTTCTGCATCCTTAAAGAATACAGTCCAGTTTGCCAGTTGTTGAACTTTTCATGAAAGAAATTATATATGTGTTTTTTCATGTGTTTTACTTAATATTATGTCGGCGCGAGTTATCCATTATGACAGTTTCACACAACATTACAGTTAATGCAAGTTGCTGTGGTTCATTTATTTTCACTGCAGGAATGTTGTGTGGTTTATTCATCTTCTCCCAGTGGTGGTGGGCATTTGGACTCTTCTTGGTGCTGTGTGGACGTTCTGGTACACACAGCAGTTTGGGTAGTGAAGGGTCTGAGGAGTGGGGTTGCTGGGTTATAGGATAGATGCATTTTCATCTTTTCGAGATCACTTAAGTACTTTTTAATTCTGGAAATGTTTCTCAGGGAAACAGTGCTGTGACATTCCAGCATAGTCTGGGATAGAGGAAATGAGGTGTGCTGGCCACTGCCATTTGACCGGTCCACCCTCTGCCCTCAGAACCTTGTCCCCTGCAGCCTAGCCACGTCGTCCCCCTCTCTGGCACCCAGAGGCTGGGGCCTCTCAGCAGCAGGCTCTTCTCTGGCCTCCCTCCCTCAGAGATGCAGTCGAGTGGGGGTGGGTGAAAGGAGGGTGAGAATGAGGAAGTGGAAGTCAAATACAAGGGCCACAGAGAAGTCTGGTCCACAGACCTCAGTGTTTCAGCAGCACAGTCTGTGGGAGAGGAACGTGCAAGCTGCCCGTGAAACATGCCGAGCAAGTGCCAGGCCCACTGGTACGGTGCCAAGGTGTGCTACCAGGCAAGCCGCCACTCTGCACTAGGCTCCTGTGCATAAAGCCACTCTGCACAATCCTTACCCCGACCCTGTGAGGTAGATGTTATCATCCCCATGTCACAGATGAAGCACTGAGGCAAGAGATACCAAGCGACTGGCAATACTGCACAACAGTTAATAGTGTGGGATCTGGCTCTAAATAGTGGCTTTCCTACTTACTGGCGCAACGTTGGCCCAGTTACCTGACTCCCTTTAGCCTCAGTTTCCTCATCTATAGAATGGGGCTGACTGACTCACAGGTTGTTGAGAGTTAGATGAGGTGTAGAAAGCACTTAGCAGAGTGCCTGTACAAAGGAAGAACGAACAGAACTGTGAAATGGGAGCTATGGAGTTCCAAGGTGGTCAGCCAGGACGTGGTGGAGGGTGAGGGGGACAGCTTGTCTTGGCAAACTGCGACCAGCTCACCAAGCTGAGGGTGTGGATCGGCGCTGTGTGAGGACGCAGTCAGAGGAGTGCTGGCCAGGTGGACTTTGAAACACAGGCACCCAGGCAGTTCTGCCCCCTGGCACCTTTGCCCAGAGCTCTCTAACTATCTGTGGCTGCTTCAAAGGGCAGTGATTTGTGACAGGGAGTGGCTGGATCCCTGCACATGTGGGAGCTTCAGCTCAGCTTCAATGCTGGTCTCCAAGAGGCCACACTGGCAGGCAGCAGCAGTAGCAGCCAATGGGCAATGAGCCTGTTGCTAAGGTCACTGGTGAACCTTATTTGGTGACATAGGGCTGACCCTGCCTTCACCTCTAAGAACCCTGGGAAACGCCAACCGCAGATGTGAAACGAACGTCTCAAAACCACAACATTTCCTTTGAGAAAAGATTTGGCTCTCCTCTCTGGCCTGCCTCTCAGGCTGGACGCCTTTGGTACGATGCCTTGCAGTCTCAAGAGAGGAAAGCCTGGGCAGTGAGATAGAGCAGGGAAAGAGGGCAGGGGCTGCTGCACGGGTGGCCTCAGGGCCTCACAAGGACCTCGAAGTCTTCTGCTCCCACCTTGGCAGTTGCCGACCCCTGCCTAGGCCTCCCCACACACACCCTTGAGTGTTCCTGGCCCCACTTCCTGCGCCCTTGGGAAGCGGCTGGTATGAGGAAGAGCCATGGCACGCAGGGAGGAAGTGGGCCTGCCCAGGCCCTCACCATCTGCACCAGCCACACTGCTTCGGTGCAGCCTGCAGCTCAAACGGTCGGCGGTTTCAGTTTTTCACCTCCCTTTGGTGCATCTTCTAGCTTAACATTAAATAAATAAAACCGTTGCCCCACCCCAAATGTAGAAGGGAAGCTAAGCCTTCAATATTTCCAAAATAATACTGTTCTCTCATGTTCGTACAGCACCTTCGAGTCTTGAATTGTACTCGTATTTGCCATCTTGTTAGATTCTCACGAGCCCAGCTAAGGAAATCACAGCTGTACATAACGATGAGCCCTCACCATGTGTCAGGAACACGAATTAACTCACAGAATCTGTTATAATCATTCCCATTTTACAGAAGAGAAAAACGAGGCAAAGATACAGATTCTGTAATTGTCTCAAAGGTCACATAGCCCGTGAATGACAGAGCTGGGATTTTAGCCCGAATAGCCCAGTTTCAAACTCTGCCCTATTATCTCCTGTTACATTGCTTTTCAGGGCACATACACCAGAACTAATCCCATTTACAGATGAGAAGGTGAGGCTGAGTAGACTAAAGGTGGTGTGGGACCTGGAGTCAGGGCTACCTCCGCTGTCCATGTTTCTTCCACCAGAATCCTTCATTTGCTCCCCTTCTTTTTTATCATTGTCACCACCCCTCCCCACCAGCTTGTCTCCTGACCCACAGACTAAACATGGCCTTTTTTTTCTGGGCAGCCCAGGGAGCCAAGTGGCCTGGCCTGTCTGGAAGAGGCTATGTGAGCCCATCTCTCAGATAATAAGGGCAAAGTCAGGGCCAGGGAGAATGTGCCACAGGACACCCCTCCCCCTGCCCTCCACCATCTCTTGCTAAGCCTACGGGCCTCAGAAACCCCTGCACACACTGAGTCGGTCAAAGCGTTGCATGGGCTGGGGTCTGGGCACATCTTTCTATAGCATCTGTAACTGAAGGTGCTCTGAGGGGCTGGGGCAGGGGGCCTGGAGGCTGAGGAAGGCCACTGCAGGTCCCTCACTGGAGCACTGTCCCTCACTCAGGTTCTTCAGGCCAGCTTCACTCATTGAACACATACTTTCTGTATATCTACCATGTGTCAGGCACTACCCCAAGCACTGAGGATGTAACAGTGAACGACACAGACTCCACACCACGTTCCAGGCCTTGAAGCATTTAGTTCCAGTGAGGGAGACAGACATTAGGCAAATAATCACACAGATAGCTGAAAACCACAGGGTGCTATGTGGGTGCGACTTCGACTTCGGGGTCTTAATGAGTGTGGGACTGGGGGTTAGAATAGCCATTCTCTGCAGAATGGAGGGATGGTGTAAAGTTAGGTGGTGGGGACAGTTCTTAGCCCCGTCCCCACTGCCCTCCTCTCCCCTACAGTCCAGTTCCTTCAGGAAATGGGCTTCCATAAAAGCTGCTCTGCTGGTATCTGTAAAGTTGCCTGAGCGGTGCCTTTGCCAGCAGCTGCTTTCAGTGTTTCTGACTGGATGAGCACAAACTCATGTATGTGTGTGTGTGGAGGGGGGGAAGTGGGGGGGACACAGGAGAGGAGGGCTGGGGGTTCTTGATCTTTGATCTCGGAGCACCTCCATTCCTCACCCGAGTCTGGTATGCACATGTGGGAGAGCCCTGGCAGGCCATGGGGACGAGAAGCTGCTGGTGTGAAACACTTAATTCTGAGAAACATTTTCAGAATTAAACATTTTCAGATTAATTGAGAACCAGGGCCCTTCCTAAAGTGCCCCTGAAAAGAGTTTTTCGACTGAAAGTATGACATGAACTCTTCCTAGAGAGGAAACCCTCCCAGGGGTGACAGCAAGCTGGCCAGCCTCAGAGGAAGCTGGCGCAGAGTACAGCCCCTGCCAGCGACCCTGTGTTGACGTGCCCACTACAGGGCTGCTTATGGAGCACCCCCGTGTCCTTACCAAACATGTTTCTCCCCCTCCTCTGCTTCCTTCTCTCTCAGGGACTCTCCCTGTGGAAAAGGGACCTCAGCACTTGGGGTTTCAAGGCTGTGATTTCTAGTTTCATTTTCCAGTTTCCACTTAGAAGCAGCTCTGCCAGCTCTCTGCTCCCCATGCTACAAGGCACCCCAGGGGAGCTAGGGGGCAAGAAAAAAGCGTCTCAGCCAGAACTCTGCTCCCTGGGGTTACTGTCTTCATATAGCTTCTCTCTTCTCCACACTCCAAGTTTCCCTTTATGATGCTAATTTGTAACAGGCATTAATAGAAACAAAATAAGAAAAAAAATTTCTACAAAGAGCCCTCAGGTCCTTTGGCTCTCTCCCTTGCTCTATTCATTTGTAATTTATAGCTTGTCTAATTTCTAAAAGGATTTAAGGGCATTCATACCTGTTTTTTCCTGTGTGTGTGAGCATGCATGCAAAACTATGGGTGGGGCGGGTCTTCCAGTGTACCCTCGCCCTGGTCTAACCTTGGAGGGGTGGGACAGGGCCCCAAGCTTGGCAGCTGTGGACCTTTCCTAATCTCTAGGGCAAATTTGTTCTTCAATGTGTCTAGTATCAGTTTTTGATCAATCATTAATCAAAGTTGTAATAAAAAGATAATCTCAGGACTGGGCTGTAAAGGTCCTTAAATAAACCCTTCTGTGAAGGCCTTGGAGCCAAGAGGGAAGGGTCTCATGTCCATGGCTGGGTTTGGAGGCAAATGAAGGCACCATCCATCTCAGTTCAGTGGGCACAGACATGGACTTCAGTAACTTGAGTGGCTGTGGCTTCTTGCTTCACCTCTCACTGCCGATGAAGCTGGCCATGCCCTGGCTTCTGCACCAGGTGGCAAAGCTGGGGATGGAGGTTGAAGTTGGGCCAAATGTGGGGGTCTAAAGGGCACCTCTATAGGATGTGACAGTTATGGCATGGCTCTGGGGACAGGCCTGATGGCTGTGGAGGCAGGGCAGCCCCCAAGGACCCTAGAGACCACGTGATGTGGGGGGCCCCTATATGATAGTTTGGCTCATTCCTGCTCACTTACTGCAGGGCAGAGTGGTGCCTGGGGGTGAAGGAGGAGGCCCACTTCTCACGGGATGAAGAAAGGAAGAAAGGAAATGGTTCCTCTTGGGGCCCAGCGGGGTCAGAGGCTGTGGGGCCCTCACTCCTCTCCGAACTCCCTCACAGAGAAGAGGGTGGGTCTGCTCTCTGGGGCATGAGGTCACAGGCTCCTGGCAGCCTGCAGAGCTGGCTCTGGGAGATAGAATCAGTCATTATCAGGGATAGTGTAAGGCCTAGCACCAGTTCCAAGAAGCAAGGACAGCAAGGCAAGACACAGGGGCCTGGGCCAGGTGCAACGTGGACCAACAGATGTAGAGGCTTAGTTGTTAGTAACCTTCACAAGAGCCACAGCAATGATTGCATTATCCAGGAGAGTCACTATGCTCCTGTGGACGTATTGGAGGTGTGTGGTGTCTGAGAAGGCAGGAGAGGTGCTTCCTGCTCCCTGCTCACCTTCTGACATGTTACTGGGCCCACATTTTCAGATGCAAGGAAGAAATGGGCATTTTTAGAGAAGTGCAACCCCAAAGGTGTAAGGGAATGAAATCAGGTGTGAGCAACCGTTCAAAGGATTGACATTCAGAACTGGAATAGACTTGTTCTGGATGGTTCAGGGGGAAGAAGCAGCCTCGATGGCAACAGTCAAGAGACAGATGTGAGGAGAAGGCTTCTTATGAGTCCAGTACAGTGTGGTCTCTGAAGATACACACACACACACACACACACACACACACACACACACACACACACTTATTTTTGAAAGAGAACAAGAAAAGAATGGAATAAATACACACTGAAATTTTAACAGTGGTTCTCTAGCTGGTAAGATTTTGAATGATTCAAATTTTTCTGCTTGTGCTTACCAATAGTTTCCAAAATGTCCGTAATACACCCAACTTACTTTTTTTAAATCATGTTAAAATACACATAACATAAAATTTACCATTTTAACAATTTTTAGGTATGTGATTCAATGGCATTAAGTTTTACACTCACATTGTTGTGCAGCCATCACTACCAGGCAGCTCCAGAATGTTTTCATCATCTTTGACATAAACTCTGAACTCATCAAACTAACTCCCCATTTCCCGCTACCACCAGTCACTGGCAATCACCATTCTGTTTTCCATCTCTATAAATTTGACTACTCTGGGTACCTCATATGAGCGGAATTACATAATATTTGTCCTTTTGTGTCTTGCTTATTTCACTTCTTGGCATAATTTTTTCAAGTTTCAACCATGTGGCAGCATGTGGCAGAATTTCATGCCTTTTTAAGGGTGAATGATATTCTGTTGTGTGTATGTATTCCATTATCTGTCAATAAACACTTGGGTTGTTTCCACCTTGGGCTGTTGTGAATAATGCTGATATGAATGTGGATGTACAAACATCTCTTTGAGTTCCTGCTTTCAGTTCTTTTCAGTATAAGCCCAGAAGTGAATTGCTAGATCATATGGTATTTCTACGTTTAATTTTTTGAGGAAAGGCCATACCATTTCTCATAGTGACTGTATCATTTTATATACCCACCAGCAATGCACCAGGGTTCCAGCTTCTCCACATCCTCACCAATACTTGTTCTTTTCTTTTCTTTTTTTTTTTTGCTGGGCAAGGTAACCCTTGGTTGACCTCATAGATTGCAAAGACCTTGTCAGTTTACAATCCCTTATTTTTTATTGTTCATGCCTACAGCACCTGGTCTTCCTAGGTGGTCTCCCACTCAACTACTAACCAGGCCTGACCCTGCTTAGCTTTCAAGATTAGATGGGATTGGGCTTATTCAGGGTGGCATGGCCATATATATGTGTATACACACACACACACACACACACACACACATACACACATACATACACTCATACATACATATATATACATATATATATATATATATGTATATATATACTTTTTTTTTTTATAATAGCCATCCTAAGGGTGTGAAGTAGTATCTTATTGGGGTTTCGATTTGCATTTCCTTAAAATAAACTATTTATTTTTTAATCCAATTCTGTCTGAATCAAATCCTGAGTCAAATCCTTTGTCCAATGAAGAAAGTAGTGGATTCTCAGCCCCAGGAGATGTTCACACTCTTTGGCTCAGCCCAGGCAGGGACTTGTGTCCACCTACTGGGCACTTCCCATGTGCCAGGCTCTGTGCCAGGCAGGGGGCTCCAAAGTAACTGGGGTCTGGTCTCTGGTCTCTGTCCTTGGATTTCAGCCTCTTTGGGGAGCAGTTCTACCCAAGGCTGTTGTGGGTCCAGAGGGCCACCCTGTCGTGCGGGTGCAGCATTGGGAAAGGTGGCACAGATGAGGTGGCATGTGAGCTGGGCCTCAAAGGACGAGATGTTTGCAGTTGTGCAAGTGTAGAAAGGTACTGGGCTGCACTTTTGGGCTGTGATAGCACTTACCACTACTGCCATCATATAAGCATTTAATTCACGTCTGTCTCCCCTATTCAATTACGAGCTCCATGAGAGCAGGGCCAGGTGGTCTTGCTCAGTGTGGAGCCTACCATGCCCAGAACTGCAGGTTAAAATGAATGCTTGCTAAATAAACAAGTAGTTGAGGCAGAGAGCGGAAGCGTCTCCTTCCAGAATCCTGGCCTGAGAGGCAGATAGCGTAGCTGTACTCCACGGGGAAGGGGATGAACGGGAGCGTGCTTGGTGGAAGGAGAGGGATCTCTCCTTTTATGAGACTCAGATGACCAACAAGAAAAAGGCAGAAAGTGCCAGTTGTTGACAAGGATGTGAAACAGCTGGAACTCTCATACACCGATGGAGAGACTGCTCTTCCTGTTATTATTTTAGGCTTCAGACAGCACTCTAGCTACCATTTGAGCCAATCAAGGGTACCCCAACATCTGCACTTAGGCTATCAGATGAATATTCTCTGTCCAGAGCCATTTCTGAAAAGGGCCTGAGGCAATAGGACATGGCACAACTGAGAGCTCAGTTGGCTCTGTGCTCACCGGCCTCAAATGTGAACTTTGCCCACATGCCTCCTTGCCCCTCATCTCAGGTCATGCAGCTGGCGGGACTTCAGTCAATGGAAGGTGGACCCTGCTCTTTTCAAATATCATGAGGGATGGGCACCGACCTCTGAGCACTGTGGTGATCTCCGTCGGGGTGCTCAGAGCCCCTCTGCCTGAGGGCCCTTTCTGCTCACCCAGTCAGGCACTGGTACCCGAGCCTCCCGCTGATGGCCTGACTCAGCGCTCAGAGCTCCTCGCCTACCATACGTGTGGCACACGTGCCTACAAGGAGCCCACATACAGCAGCTCTGCTTGATGCCTGCACAGCTCAAGTCTGAGGGAAGGAAAATGCTGACTCTGTGTGTGGTTTGTGTTTTTATTGTATCTTCTTCCTTAAGCTGGAGGACATTGTCACTGAGTTACCAAATGCCACAGAGGAGGGCCCAGCAGTTCCTGGGATGAGGCTGTAGTCCAGAAACTGGGACAGGATGAACACAGATGGCACAAAGTGGACTCAGTACAAGGCAGCGTGTAATTGGGAGATGCACTGCATACTCTCACTCTAAGTGCTACAGGGGCTCAGAAGAGTGAGGAGTCAAGTAGGGGTTGTGTGGCCAGGGCAGGTCCTAGAGCAGGGCCCCCAAGGGGGGGAGCAGAGGATACAGACCATTACAGGTGAGGAAAACAACTGGGACCTGTATGCAAACCTACCAGAACTCAAGAGCTGGCCAGGCCCCATTGGCTGCCCTTTCACTCAGAAGAAAGGCCATAGAGAGCCGGCCTCACTCAGCCCCACCCAGGTCCCCGGAACACATGCTCCACTGTCCCCAGCCTGACCACAACTCCCACATGAGTTGTGTCCCGTTCATTCTGGCCTAGAAACTGGGAAGTACCTGGCATGGGGCCCCTTCACTTCCTCAACATGATTGCCTGGGGCTCTGGGGGGACCAGCAAGGGGTCATTTTTGTGGTCAGGAAATGTCTGTGGCAACTGTGGACACCACAGGCCTTCTCTGGACCCTTCTGAAGTGGAGGCCACATTCCCAAAGATTCTCAACTGCCTAAACTCCAGCTCGTCTCTTGCTTCTTCCTGGTAGGCTCGTCTTGCTGTGGGGGTGAAGGTTATCTTTCCCTAGGTCCATGAGGTCCTCAGATCCAAAATATTGTAAGTTCAAGGGTAGGACATCGAGAAACTAACTTGTGGTTTAGATCGATGCTCTTCAACCTTGGCTGCACATTAGAGCCACCTAAGGAGCTTCTTAAAAATGTTCATGTCCAAATACTTCAACAGACACTTTGCAGAGGAGATCTAAATGGTTAGTCAACATACAAAAAGGCGCTCAACTGCATTAATCATCAGGGAAATGCAAATGAAAACCACATTGTGATACCATTACACAACCACCAGGATGGCTAACACGAGAGAGACAGAAAATAGCAATTGTTGGCAAAGATGTCAAACAGCCAGAACTGTCATACATTGCCGGAGGGAGTGTAAATTGGTACAGTCACTTTGGAAAATTATTGGCATAAGGTACTCAAGCTGAACATGCTCGTATCCATACTTGCCCAGCAATTCCATTACTGAGTATGTACCCAACAGAAATGCAAACGAATGTGCTTCCACAGACACTACTAGAATGCTCATAGTAGCGGTAGTCATAATAACCCCAGAATGAAAAAAACAATCCAAATATTCAAACATCCAGCAACAAGAGAACGGACCAGTAAACTGAGAACCATCCATATGGTGGAATACTCTATAGCAACGAGAATGAACAAACTACAAGTATAAGCAACAGCTTGGATGAATCTCACAAACACAATGTTAAGTAGAAGAAGCCAGACATGAAAGAATAAATACGGTATGATTCCATGTGTATGATGTAAAGCTCAAAAACAGGCAAAACTAATGTATGCCACTAGAAGTGAGAATGGTGATTATCCTTTGGGGAAGGAGGGGATGCTGCTGATGCTGTTTCTTGATCTGGTTTCTGGTTACTAAAGGTAGTTCACTTTGTGAAAATTTACTGAACTTTGTACTTACGGTTTGTACTTTTTTTTTTTTTTTGGCATGTATGTTATCCTTCAATAATAACAACAACAACAACAACAACAACAACAACAACAGATTTTTTTTTTTTTTTTTAACCCAGATCAATTTGGTCGGTATCTTTAGGGTGAAGATGAGGTCCAGACATCAGTATTTTTTAACACCCTACATGATCGTAATGTGCAGTTAGGGTTGAAGGCCACTGGTTTAATCTCTTGGGAAAAGAGGATCTGTTCAAAGGCCTCACATGGTCCTGATGAAGGGTTCTTCCAAGTCGGTGGAGGGAGATGCTGGGGCGGGAAGAGGTCCATCTTTGCTGATATGAGTGAGCCTCTTGCACGGGCAGAGGAAGTGCTGTCACATGTTGTTGTAATGTCTTTCTTCCCTGGCAGTGTCTGTTGAAAGCTGGTTGCATCAGTTTGGTGTGTAATGGGAAGAAGGTGGGCCCTAGCCCCGCCCCGGGGAAGTGGTTCGCTCAGCACAGCTGCTACATGGTCATTTATAGAGAGGTGGCAGCTGGACTTCCCAAGAACTGCTACCAGGGCCAGAGGTGCTGCTGAGGCCCCAACACCTGGTGGGGGGAGGGGTGGGTGTCTATGTTTATGAGTAGTAGCCAGCTCTGAGTTCCAGATGATGCCCAAACTTCCTGGCCTCTGGGTCCAGATTAGGAACTTGCAATGTCTTGCTGAGGACCACACTGGGCTTGACCCATGTGTCTGGGCTGAGAATATTCCTTCCTCTTCATGTGGTTAGTGACAGCCATTCTAGCAATTGCCAACCTCCAGTGTACTCTAGTCAAACTACAGGCAGCTTGGACAGGACAGGACAGGACAGGACATCAGTTTACACACTACACAGGTGCTCTGCCCACAGGGGCCCCATGCATCCTACCAAAAGTGCACAGAGCATGCACCTCCTGCTGTGGGAGGGGCTGTGCAGGAGGCTTCGAAAGCTTCCCCCAGCTCGCCAGGGCCCTCCACCATGGAGCGGCAGGCTGTGTCCCTGCATGTCTGCCTCCTAGCAGCGCGTCTCCTGGGCAAGAGTGAACAGGAAGGGGCTTGGGGTCTCATGACCTCTGCTGGGAGGGACGCTGCGGGGGCCTCAGCTGGGCTCACTTGGCATGGGACAAAGAGTGGCATGGGCTGGAAGAGGACGGGCTAAACTGATAAGGGCTACACCACTCTGAGAGTAGCCATCACATATTAAAAACAAATAAACCTGTCTCCAACTGCTCAGCCCTGACTCCTCAAACTGAAAAAACAAATCCCTAGAGGTAAAAGAATCGGGAATAAGGAAGCTGAGGTATAAGAGTGCCTGCCTCTCTACTGAAGCTGCAGCTCTCCACTTCCCTGGCTTCAGTCTCCTCCCTGTGAAATGGGTGTGATGACCCCCAGGCCTTTTCTTCTGCCCAGGAGAATTGAGAGTCCATGGCTCTGCTGGAGTGGGCCAAGGGAGGCCTGGGTCCCAAAGGCTATGCCTGGGCTGTCCCTGGCTGGGACTTCAGTCCCCACATACCACCTCACCTCCCTAGTCTGTGAAATACCACAATGGGGACTCCTGCCAGCCGGAGTGGCACTGCCCCTTCCTGTTGTCTGTTTTAAGAAGCATTTATAAAACATTTCCTTTTCGTGCTTCAGGAAATGGGTGGTCAGAAAGAATTCATGATTCTACTTTTCCCTTAGAGGTGCATAATGTGTGCTTCTGCGGGGTGTGCAAACTAAACGTAGGGCTGATGGGGAGGGAGGGTGAGGAGGCAGGAGAATCCAGGCAGTGCTCCGGCTGACCTCAGAGGTGGCTGCAGGGCAGCTGGGCTCTGGGCACTCCTCGGGGCATGAGGTGTGAACAGCAGGAGACCCCGGGCCTCTCCGGGTGCCAGTTTATCCTCCTCCCAGTGGACAGACGAGCACATGGTACTCCTCAGAGCGAAAGCGTTGCAAGCTGGTGACCTGAAAGCGCATAGGCCTGGCTGGCGGGTCGACCTGAGGGACAACTAATGTTGTGTCTGAAGGGAACCCCACCAGACACATCCGGGATGTCCCTCAACACCCACTTTATGTACCTCAACACTCACTTTACCTTAAGACCCAGTAAGGATGTTATCTAGGCATTTAATCCTTTTCTGAAACTGTTCATATTTCCCTGTCTGTCACGTATTTTCAAAAAGTCATCACGAATTCTCTGTCCTGGTTCCTTTTATTTACATGCTTATTTTCCTTCTCAAAACACTTTAATATTTCCCAGTATGGAGAAGTCACAAATCTAGTACCCTCTATTATTTATTATAGTTAAAGACTAGGAAGTGAATTTTAAAAAGCCCCTGAGTAGCCCAGAGATGTCACAGAGGTCCTAGATAGGACTCCTAGAATGTCTCAGGCTCACTCAGAGACTATTCTTGTTTGAGATGCAAATCAGAAAAAGTTTCTGTATGGCCAGGGTCCCAGTAGCAAACAGATGTGCACTCCACGGGTGACGGGAGAACTTAATGAAGGACTGTGAACAAGGGTGTAAGCAGGATTAAGGGGACCAACAAGGGAAGGAGATGCATCCAAGAGCCAGCAGCAGTGGGGAGTGGTTACCCAGGGCCTGAGGGAGAAGGGGGCTGGAGGACAGGGGAGTGGTTGCAAGAACCTGGAGACCCATTGGACAGCGGTCCCCAACCTTTCTGGCATCAGGGACTGGTACTCCTTTGAAAATCTTGATGATCTGAGGTGAAGCTGAGGCAGTGATGCTAGCGCTGGGGAGCAGCTGCAAATACAGATGAAGCTTCCTGCCCATTGCTCACCTCCTGCTGTGTGGCCCAGTTCCTAATAGGCCACACACTGGTTGGGGACACCTTTTGTAGGAGAGGGCTGATGGGAGGAGCTGTGGCTTTAAGTTGAAGAACACAGACCCTGCTGACCTGATGGGGGGCTAAAGCACTCTACAGCACCCCCACATTCCCCTGCAATCTCCTGGAGGGTCTTTAATTGGCCAAACCCAATTGGAAGCATGAGGACGTGGAGTCTGGTTGCTGCAGTCCACAACGTCAAATACAGGGAGGTGTTGAGAAGGGTAGAAAATGCGCAGGGGAAGGGTGGTAGGGGGTATCTGCACAGTCATCTGGCGTAGCCGTTTAAAAGTAGTAATTTAGAAGTTAAGTGCTGTAATGTGGCACCCTCACTACAAATACATGGGGCAAAGGGCAGCTAGAGATAGATGATCATGAGAAAAGGTTTAAGGAATCTTATCACAGGAATTTGGGTCACCATCATGGAGGGACAAATGGCTCTACTTAGTTTGACAATTCCAAGGTAAACATGTATGTTCATAAAGATAATGCTGAATTATGACAAAAAAAAAAAGGTTAAATGTGGTCACTGTACTACTTAACAGAGCTTTAAGAGGGCAGGGGAGATTATAACACAATTTAGAGATATATCTATCCAAAAAAAGTAAAACAGGGCTTCCAGTTAAATATGTCAGTTTATCCACATGTCCCGATCTCCTTTCTCTTCTGAAGTGCCACTAAAAGGCCAGTAAAGAAATAAAATGGTATAAACCCTCAGAGCAAAGAGAATGGTTAAGGAGACCATTCTTCTTAAAGATTGGATGAAGAGTGGATAAAGATTTTGGCACACTCTGGGAAGCTAGAAAGTGCGTGGAATGATGGCGTGGGGGAAGCTAGTCTCTTAAGGGCCTGCAGAGGGGAACACTGACAGGAGACAAGTCATTTCACCCCCAGGACCCAGGAAGAGTTCAGACGTCGGGGAGACCAGGTACTATGATGCTGGGGTCAAGGATAGGAGTGGGTGGCGCAAGGAACCAGGGAAATTGGTTGGAATCCTCCAGGGTCCACCCCCTACTCTGTTCCACACAGCAGGAGACTGAGACACTGATCAGGAGACATGCAGGCAGAAGAGAGGCAGATGAACAAAAGAACGAAAGCAGGAGGAGGAGGGCAAATCCGAACACTAAACAGTGGGACTCAGTGTCCCCACTCTTCACATCCCTCCCTGTCCCAGGAACAGATCACTCTCTACTGGAGTGTGATGAGTTTAAAACATGGCTCTAGATTTTTCTGATGCTTCTTCCACTGAGTGGTGGGTCTCTGTCTCTTTCCCCGAGGGAGTGTGCTTGTGACTACAGTGGAAGCCATACCGGTAATGTGACTTCCAAGGCCAGGCCACACAAGGCCTTGCAGCTTCCATATTGCTGGCTGGCACGTTCACACTGGAGCCCTGAGCTCCCACGTAAGAGGTCCAACTTCCAGGCCGCTGTGTTAGAGGGGCCATGTGTGGCCTCTCCGATCACCAGCGCCAGCTGAGCCCAGTCTCCCAGCTATCCCTGCCAAGTGAAGAACCATCTTAGAAGTGGATCCTTTGGCCCCAGCTATTCTAACTCTCAGCCTTTCACCCACCCTCAGTTGGTCCAGTCATCTCAGTCGAAGTTCCAGACATTGTGGAGCAGAGAAGGGTTGTGTCTTTTCCGAATTCCTGGCTTGTAGCATAATAAGAAGGTAGTTGTTTATGCTACTAAGTTCTGGGCTAGTTTGTCATGCAGTAATAGAAAATGGAACAAGAAGTTGGAATGCTTCCCTTGGGAAGCAGAATTGCTCTAGAGTAGTGGTCCTCAGTGGGGTGACTTGGCCGCCCAGGGGACGTTTGACAATGTTTATAGACATTGTTAGTCATTATAGCTTTGGGAGGGGGTTGCTATGGCATCTGGTCGGTAGAGTCCAGTGATGCTGCTAAGCATTCATTCTACAATGAATAAGAGCCCCTAACGACAAGAAATAATTTGGCCCAAAATATCAATAGTGCCAAGATTGAGAAACCTAGCTCCAGAGAAAAGAGTATGACATTTATAGGCTTGTTAATGGAAAGACTGGCTTACTTCCCATGAAGCCCCAGTTCTCCCCAAACACACAGTTTAATTCAGCTTTTATTGCTTCATTCATAAATATCAACAGACATTTGACATTTGAGGAAAGCCTCCAACATGAAAGGGAGAGAAAACAAACAAAAATACTATGAAAACAAAACAAAAAGACAAATAAAAAAGAAATAATACCTTCAGAAAGATAAGAGGGAGATAGTATATCCATAAATCAAGAATGTGATTATTATGAAAAAGGAACAATCAGATAACAAGAATGAGTACTTGTATATTAAAACTAGGAAAGCCATAATAAAAAAAAATCAACAGAAGGATTGGAAAGTAAAGTAAATCCAAAAAGTGAAGGGAGGGTAAATAAGAGAGAAAATATTTTTAAAAATTAGAATATTAATCCAGTAAATCCAACAGATAAAAAAGAGGGGAGAAAATTATCAAAGAATTACTATAACATTTTTTTTTCCAGGGCACAAGGACACAAAACACAGTGCAGACATGAAGGATATGTCTATGTTGACTACTGAGTTAACCCAAAATTATGTCATATTCTTATTGGGAGGATGGAGGGAGGAGAGCTGGAGGAGTTTCACAGGAAAGCTCAATCCTCATCTACCACAAGGAGTCAACAGATGCCTAAAACTGGTAAATCAAGAAATAACGATATGAACAGAAATAGAAACTAATTGGAGGGTTGAAAGAGGCTACCTCTAGAGAGTGCGGGACTGAAAAAGGTAGGGAGAGGATTTTTATTATGAGCCTCCCTGTACTACTGATATTTTAATCATATGAATACATTATTTAAATACGCTTGATTAACATTTAATTAATATAAATACAATAAAAAATTGAAATATGGTGGCATTAAATTTAATAATTTGGAAAATTCACTTATGTGGATGAGCCATGCCCCAAGGATGCTCAATAAATTGGCATGGGTGGGCATAAACCTCATCAATTTGGCAGTTTGTCCTGATGTCACTGGCCAGTAAGGCAGCTGGGGAGGTGGGGGTGGGCATGGAAGCCGGCACAGCAGCCCTTGGGTGCTCACTGGCCCCTTCTCGCAGGCATTTGCGTGGCAGACCCTGTCCTTGAGGATGGATCCTAGCAGGCTGCCAAAGAAGAGAGGAGCTGGCCAGCCTTTCAGGTGACTTCCGAGAATTCACTAGTGCTGGGTATTGGTATGCTACGGTTTCAAATCTGTTTGTTTATGACTTAAGTGAAATTGTTTTAAGTCACCTGTTTATGGCAAGGACCAAAAAAAAGTTGTCATATTGTCATATATAAGGATGAAGTAAGTTGTGTTAGGATGTCATCATCTCACCTGTTGTCGCTGATAAGCATGCAGTGGCCCAACTGCTGAGAAGCCCTGCTGGTGGCGCAGGGACAAGAATGTGTGGCAAATGGACATTCAGGCTATTAAGACCGAGAGTTTGTGAGGAGTATCTGAGAGTTTCGTCTGGGCACAGCGACTCTTTGCTGACCTAAGTAACTCCCTGAAGGTCTTAGGGGTACATGCTCCACTTCAGTCAAAGGTGATTCTTAATGGCAGCAGTGAAAGTCCCGCAGCAGCCTGAGAAGACAGATCATCTTGCCCTTCAACACTGGTGCCATCGTTTCCTAGCAACGTGCTCTAGTAACAAGGGACTTTTACTTTTTGCTCTGGCAGCTAGCTGGATGTCAGCTCTCAGTTGGCTTAAGCCATCTCTCCCAAGTAGCAACTCACATAAAGTTACCCCTCAGTGAAATCTGAATTATTTTCCTCTTATTTCCCCTTGCCTGTTACGAGAGTGTAATTAATCCATCATTGCTTGAGAATATGTTATTTTTATTGGCTTACTGAGAGACTATTTTGTATGCTATTGGCTTGTGAAATTCCCTCAGTGAACCTGTGCTAAACAAACTATTAGCAAAGATCAGTCTCTAATTTTGTCTGCCCCGCCCCCAACTCAAATAACTTGGATTCCCTGCCTTTCCTACTCTGGACAGGGACAAGAGGCTGGGTTTCTGAAGGCGGGTGAGGAGCCTGGCCCAGGGCTGGAACCACAAGGCTCCTCACAGGATGTGCTGGAGTCAGGCTGTCTAAGCAGCTGAAGATGATTGCACACACTCATCATCATCTAATGGCAGAGATGGGCCTTGGGTCACCATATCTCCTACCAGGGGTGCCCCCAGGAGAAGCCAAAGTGGAGAACATGCCTACAGGGGCTTGAGCCTTACTTCTGAGGTACACAGGCTTGGGCACCAGCCCTCAGGTATAATCACCTTTTTCTTTCTCTTCCTTCACCCACTGCCTTTCCTATTCCCCTTCCTCCCTGCCTCTGCCTCAGTTCTTCAGAGCACTGCTCAGCTGGATTGCCTGCCAAATGCACTGCAGTTTCTTATTTTTATTTTTTTAACCATTTCGATTGTTACTTCCTTTCTTCTTTTATTACTTTATCATTATATAAGTAAAAAAATATTAAAAATCACCCATACTTCTACTAGCCAAATAAAACTACTATTTGCCTATGAATTTCCAGGATGTTTCCCAGCTCATACACACAAGTAAATACATACATTTCATCTGGGTGCTCAGCTGCTAAGCACTCACCACTGCTGGACCCTGTGCTGGGGCCTTTAGCTGTGTTAATCCTCACAACTCTGTGAGGCAGGTATTGTTATGCCCATTTTACAGACAGGGAGCAGAGCTTAGGGAGATCACACCACTTGCCTGAGTTCCCACGCTGGTTAAGAGACTGATTTGAATTTCTACCCTCCAGGCTGAGTCTAAAGCTACTTTCCTTGCATGGTTTGTCAGCTTTTTCCAATTTTCTTTTTCTTTCCTTTTTTCCTTCCTTCCTTCCTTCTTTCCTTCCTCCCTCCCTCCCTTCTCGCTCTCTCTCTCTCTCTCTCTCTCTTTTCTTTTTCTTTCTTTCTTTCTTTCTTTCTTTCTTTCTTTCTTTCTTTCTTTCTTTCTTTCTTTCTTTCTTTCTTTCTTTCTTAGCTATGTATACAAACATCATTCTTGTCAATAAATATACGCTTATGTCATTCTGCTGCATGACATGCCCTTCGGTGGATGTGCCGGATTTTGAATGACCAATTCCTTTTGGTTGGGCTTTCCGATGTTTCCTTTTTTTTTTTTTCAATTACAAACAATGCCGTTATAAATATCTTTTTACATACACCTTTGCACAAATGTGATTATTTTCCCAGGACCAACTCCAGAAAGTGGGATTGCTTGGTTAAAGGCCCGATGCACTTTTAAAAGCTGCCTCTTGCCAATCACGTCAACAGCGCATGACGATGCATATTCCCCCACATCCATTATTCACTTTTTGAAATTTGGACTGTGATTTAACACAGAAGCAGAGAACCCTTATGCTGGAAGCATCCTAGTATATTCACCTAGATCTATAACCAAACCATTATGCTTTAAAAAGAAAAAATGCCCCAGACACTCTACCAAGGCCTGTTGTGACTTTAGCAGGCCCAGCAGAACCTTCAGAGAGAGTGAGGAACGGGAAGGGACTGGAGGGGGCCAGGCAGGGCCAGGCTATGGCCCACACTGACTGGCTTGGGGGAGGCTGCCATGTTTTCCCTAAGGCGGCACTGTCTTCCTGGGTCTACGGACCTCACAGCCACCCTGATGATCCACCCCTCTATACGAGCTGTCCTCACTGTCCCCAATGCCTACACTCCATCTAGGAGGTCATTCTAGGAGGTCAACACAAGTCCCCTGGACTTTCACTTTGTATAGTTGCCAACACATCAAACTCTGGTGTTCCCTGAACACCTTCCAAGGCCTTTTAAGTTGAGAAGTCCTAAATTAAACACAGTCCCATTGTTCTCTTACCTTGATGCTGTTTTCTTCTAATAGGCTGCAAACTCTGGCACTTAGAAAAATAAAATAAAAGGAAAGTAAATGACTGAGGCAGAGCACTGAGGGTGGGCCTTTGTACAAAACAAGCCTGATGGAAGTTCAGTAACACGTGCTCATCTGTGGCGAGTTCTTCAGAAGCCACTGGGGGGCTGAGTTGGTGGCACGCTGGCTCAGGGCAGACACAGGCCCCAAGACTTCACACAGGGGCACCCTCTTCCACCGGGGACATTTCTTTCTCACTAGCGTGTTAACGCTTCCATGCGGGCAAAAACCCAGAGCTCTTTCCACCTTGTCTCAAGGCCTGTATAAATAGTAAGTGGTCTTTTCGTACACTTTTGTGCATATGGCCATTCATCAGATATTTATTGAGCACCTGAGGTATGCCAGGCACTGTCCTTGGGCTCTGGGGATACAGCAGTAGACAAAACAGGCAAAACTCTGCCCTCATGGGGCTTGCAGTCTACTGAGGGAGACCAAATTCTAACTAACTAACTAACTAACTAACTAAATAAATAAATAAATAGAATATATACTAGTCAGTAGATGCAAGCGCTCTGGAGTAAAAACAGAGTAGAAGAGGGGGAAAGGAGATGTTGGAGCATAAAATGGGAAGAAGTGCCAAAATTCTAAATAATGTGGGCAGGGAAGCCCAGACCAGACATGGGAAAGGTAAATTATGGACAAAGACCTGAACAAAATGAGGATATGAGCCCTGAGAGTTAATGGGAAAGATGCTTTCCAGATGGAGGGACTAGTACGTGCAAAGGCCCAGAGGTGAGAGCCTGCCTAATGTGGTAAAGCTCAGTGGGGAGGGTAATGTGGTCAGAGCAGAGTGAGTGAAGGGGAAGTAAGAGAGGGGATCAGAGAGGTAGTGAGAGGCTCCAGAGTGTACAGGGCATTAAAGGAAGGCCCTTGTATGAACTTGAGCTTTGACTCAGATGGGAGCCACTGGGAAGTTTTATATAGAGAAGTGACATGATATGACTCACATTTTAACAAGATTGTTCTGGATGCTGTGTTGAGAATAAACTGGGGAGCACAGGTAGAACACAGGCGGAAATTCTGGCAGGAGATAATCATGGTTTGGACCAGAGAGGCTGCATAGAAGGACTGAGCCAAGAGGATTTGCTGATGGATTGGAAGTAGGATATGAAATAAAGGAGTCGAAGAGGACTCAGATGTTTGGCCTCAGCAAATGGGAGGGTGGAACTGCCATTATCGAACTGCAGAAGCCTGCTGATGGAGCATGTTTGGGGGGAAGATAAGGGACTCGGTTTTGGATACGTTAATGTAAGATGCCTTTTAGACGCTCAAGTGGAGAGGCCTGTAGGGTATGTGAGTCTTGAGTTCAGGGGAGAGGTCCAGGCTGGAAATGAAGACTTGCAAGAGCTCAGCAGGTAGCTTTTTAAAGCCATGACAAAGGATAAGATCACCAAGAGGGTGACTGAACAGAGATGCTGTCCAAGGATTGAGCCCCAGCTAGTCGTTCAACAAAGGACACTGAGAAGTAGCAAGTGCTATAGGAGGAAAATTAGGAGAAAGGGCTTCAAGGATGGTGGGGCAATCGATCGTGATAGGTAAAGTCATACAAGGACAGAGGATTAACAATCGGATTTAGCATCTTGGAGTCACAGGTGATCCTGATCAAGGGCAGACTCAGCAGAATGGCTGGGATGAGAACCTGATTAGAACAAGTTCAAGAGAGGGATTGAAGTGGTGAATTGGAGGACAGAGTGGGCTGGCCACAGCAGAAGGGCTGGAAGCAAAGGGAAAGGGGTGATAAAAAAATTGCTTCTACCTTTCTTTCACTATTCTAGAAAAAGTAAAGCACAAAGCTGGCACTTCCACAGCACCTGTCAATGGCAGCCGTTGTTATCAGTCTGGGCCAGGTGCTCCAGGTTGCTGAGCTTCATGCCGTGCTGGCCCCATGAGCTGACTACCTGCCTGTTTCTAGACCCCTATGAAGATATTCCCACATTCCCACTGTCACAGGTAGCCTTAGGATTAACGCCCATAGTTTGGGGCTGCTGTGTTCCTTAGAAACCAAGATCTCACTTGGGCCCCTTCTCCTGGTGGGAGTCAGAGGGCCCAACATAGGCAGGGTCTTGCTCTCATGAGCTTGCTTTCTGGTGGAAGAGACAAATAATCACCAAGGAAACAGAAAAGCAGGCAGGTCACTTCAGATGTGGACAAGTGCAATGAAGATGATAAAATGGGGTGAAAGAGAGAGAAAAGGTGTGGGAGGAGCCTCCTTCAGCCAGGTCGTGTGGTCAGGTGACATGAGACCTGGATGAGGGTGGCTACTTCTCTTCCAGATGGCCCCTCCCCCACTACTCTCGGGCTTTCCAGTCTCCCAAGGCTGGGTAGAGCCTGGGGCCATCTAAGTACAGCTGAAAGATGACATTCTCTATCTTTTCTCTCTCTAAATTCCATTGTGGGGATTTTTCTGCGTGATTACAAAAGACATGCATTTTCACTGAAGGAACTGGAAAATATTGAAAACAGAAGAAAACAAAAGTCACTTACAATTCTACTACCCAGAGACAACTACTGTTTGCAACTGGTATGCATCCTTCTGGACAGTTTCTATGCACATACAGACATTTTTTTTTTTTTAAATGAGATCCTGTCATGAATTCTGTTTATGTACATTGTTTTTAGTCATGAATTTTGACTAAATCTATTATGAGTGCTCTTCCCATGTCATTTAATTTTCTGCTACCTGATGATTTTCAGTGACTGCATGGTATTTTGTTGAATGCATACTTTTACCATATTTTATTTAATCCCCAAACATTGGCCATTTAGATTGCTTCCAAATGACTGCTAGTATGAATAAAGGCTATAATGAACAAACCTATATCTCTTTTTTCTTAGTGGAGGAGCTTGCAAATCTCTGATTGTTTCCTTAGGTTAAAAGAAAATGTCACTGCCCAGTGGGGGTGCCACAGGTCTCCTGAGATCAACAGGCCACCTGCGGCTGAGGGCAGAGTAAGGGCATAGCTGAGCCAAGGAGCCCAGAGGTCACTGAGATGCCAGAGGCTGATCTAATGCTCTGATCTACCCTGGTCTTGTTTTTCTCCCTCGATGGCCTGAGCAGTGGAAAAATGGTAGGTCCCTCCCATAAACCCAGTGAAATCCAAAGGGATTCCCCACTTCAGCCAGGAAGAGGGTGTCACTCTCTAACTGAGCACCCCCATCCTCCCTTGAAATCCCCTTAGGAAGCTCCTCCCTCCATCCCTCCCTGGGGGAAATATCCCAGTGGTCAGGCATTCAGGCTTCCCTTGGTGCAGGGCTGCCAGGAAACAAGGCTCCAAAGAAGTACAGCAACCCTCCTATCCCGGACCCAGCCTTGCTCCTGAATCTATGAATTCCTCAGAGGGGCTGGCAGGGATGGCCTACGTCCCCCATGGGCGGAGTGTCTCGAGGGGCAGAGAGTTCTGGAGTGAGGTGGGAAAAGTACAAGCCCAGGAGGACACCAGACTTGGGTTTGAATCCCAGCTCTGGTACATTCCAGCCTCGTCTTGAGCAAGTGACTTCCTTGTAGAATACAAGCTCCAGGAGGGAGAGATTTGGGTCTGTTTTATTTACTGTTTTATCTGCAACACTTAGCATGGAATAGATGCTCAATAAGTACTATGCCAAGTCGATGCATTATCCTTTCTGGGCCTCAGTTTGTTCATCTGTAAAATGGTGATGATAACACCTGTCTCACAGTCTTGTTGTGAGGACTAAATAAAACATGGGTAAAATGCTTGACACAGTGTCTGATGTTCACCAAACAATAGAGTCCAAAGCCCTGGAGAGTTGCTTCCACCATGCCCCACACCCCACAGCAAGGCAGGAAGCTCTGCAGTTTCCCTTTGTCAGATAGAATGAGTTTGTCTCTGCTCTGCTCACTGCTGCACCCCAAACATGCCTCCGGTATGGCCCACATCACACTGTGTGTGTGCTTGTCTGACCCCCCAGTTAGGCTCTAGGACAGTTTAAAGACAGGAATTTTGCCTCTATGTCCTCTGTGCTTCTGAGCAACACTCAACAAAGTGATTTATCTCCATTCTACACATGAGGAAACTGAGACTCACAAAGTTAGGTCCCTTGCCCCAGTCTCACGTGGGGAGTGGCAGAGCAAGATTTAAATCTGGTTCTGATTTCTGCTCCCCTGCTCTCTTCTAGGTGATTCTCTTGCAAGTGGGAGTGGTGGGAGGGGAGTTATGAGGAAGCGAGCCAGTTCCCATGTCCCGCAGGAAAAGGCAAGCAGAACTCCAAGAGGAAGGAGGTCTTCGGGGAGTCAGCAGAACACCAGCGGTCGGTCTCCTGAGCCCCACCTCATGCTCCTGTGATCACCATGCATGCAGCAGCCATAGCCCCAAGAGGCCCATGGTTTGGCTGCTCTGGAACAGGCTGGTGCAAAGGCAAGAGACTCGGGGTACCTCAGCAGCAGGGCTAGTGGCTGAGGGTGCCTGCTCAAGACTGGCCTATCTCCAGCTATGGGACAGGAAGGGCTCCCTGCTAGACCACAAGCCTCTTGATTTACCCATCCCTGTAATTCCAGGACCCTACTGAATGAGTGAGAGCCCCCAACGGCCAACATGGAAAGTGAGGAAGAGGACACAGCTAGACCTGAGCCAGGGATGCTGACGAGGAAACAAGGGACCAGGTAGAAGAGTTTTTAATCACCAAGAATGGCCTGTCTCCCCTTCTCCTGTTAAACCGTAGGTTTCTGGAGGGCAGGTCCCTGCTGACTCATCTGTGTCTCTACCACACCCAGTAGAGTGCTTTGCAGAAAGTTGCTACTTGGTAAGTGTAGCTTATTGCAGGTGTTACTGGAAGCCAGTCCACAAGATGACAGATGGCAGCTGTTTTTCGCACCTGGGTTATTTGGAAAGGGCTAGTCCTGCTGGTCCAGTGTCCTGACCAGGGTGACCTGGGGAGGGGTGGAGGCATTTCACTTGGGATATTCACAGAGTGTTCTTCCCTACCAACCCCCACCCCTGGGTGACTAACTCCCCCTTCCCTGGCCAAAGAGACCACTTGGGGAAACCTCCTGGGTCTAGGTATCTCCCTGGTGATAGAAATGGGTGTGTGTGTGGTGTGACATCCTTGTCCTCGGGACCCGGGGAGGGCTGTGGGCCACGAGAAAGAAAAATTCAGAGCAATTATCTTTTTATTGAGAGTAAAACTGCTGCTTTTACCTGAATGGTCAGATCAGTGGATTCTTCTTCCCCTGCCATCCCCACAGCATGCCTGTACTGTATGACTAACAAGTAGTCCTGATGTCCCATTAAAATAATGCCTTTCTTCAATCCTTGTCTGTTGTCAGGGTAAACTGTGTCTCTCTCTGCAGGCTGGTCTCTACAAGGCCAAACTCTCTCCGTGTTTATATCTAAACATCTGTGCAGCCTTTAAGCTTCAGGTCGAGGGCACCCAGACCCTGGTGCGGGACATCTCAGAGACCAGTTATTATACTTGCCTATTTATGTGGCCCTACATTATGTCTATAGAATTAGGTCCAAACTCCTCAGATAAAAGCCAAAGGCCTCCAGGCCACAGCCCCTTCCACCTGTCCATACCTCCTCCCATCTTGGACTTTATTTACCTAACACTGTGGCTCAGGTGAGATGTAATTGCCTGGATGAGCTGGCTTTGGCTTAAGCCAGTGGTTATCAAGTGTGGTTCCCAGACCAGCAGCATCAGCCTCGCCTGGGACTTGTCAGAAACACAGATTATCAGGCCCTACCCCTGACCTACTGAGTCAGAGTCTCTGGGGTGTGGCCTGGCTATCTGTGCTCTCCCCAGTCTTCCAGGTGATTCCGACATACATCCAAGCTTGAGAACAACCTAGTATGCCATTCCCTGAGCCTGGGCTGACCCCTTCTCAGGCTTTTTCTGCCTGTTGTCATCTCAACCACCTTTCAAAGTTCAACTCAGTATTATCTCTTTCAGGAAGCCCTCCTAGTCCCACGAAGACCTGCAAATGCCTCTTTCTGGAACCCACAGCCCCATGCTTGTGAAAGGGCTTCATCTGTGCTTCTCTTTCTGGCATGAATTTTCTGCTTCATTTTATAGTGAACAGTGAGCATTTGTGAAGTGTCTCCCCAGACTGAGTCCACTCTAGCACACACACAAACTTACTCTGAAAACACCTTCAGGAGCAAAGGCCATGTCTTACGTCACTCACTCTGTCAACAAACTACCGAGGGCTGGCTGTATGTGGCAGGAACTGTGTCGGGAGCTGAGGTTTCCGAGATAAAAGGTGTGGTCCTGCCCCTAGGGGCTTAGAATCATAGAATATGTACTTTTTTTTTGGTGTCTGGCTTCTTTCACTCAACATGTCTGTGAGATTCATTAATGTTGTTAGGTGCCATTATAATTTGTTCTTTTTAAAAATTGCGATGTATTCCATTGTATGGATATGACACAATTTGTTTATTCTACTGATGGATATTTGAGTTGTTTACAGTTTGGGGCTTTTATAAATAAAAATACTACAGATTTGGTGGACATATGCATACATTCCTCTTGAGTACATACCTAGAAGTGGAACTGATGATTTATGGGACGGGTAGACTCTTAGCTTTTGTAGATACTGCTCAACAGTTTTCCAAAGCGTTTATACCCATTTACATTCGTACCAGAAATGTATGAGGGTTTGCTAATATTTGGTAATATCAGTCTTTAAAGTTTCAGTCCTTTGGGTGGATGTATAGTGTTATCTTATTAGTTTTAATTTGGTTGTTGGTTATTTGGATATCCACTTTTAATATGTTCCTGTTCCAGACTCTTACCTATTTTGTCTGTCTTTTCTTATTGCCTTGCAGGATTCTTTATACATTCTGGATATGAGGCTTCTGTCAGGTACATTACTAAAGTTATCAGCCTGTGGCTTGCCTTTTCACGCTTTTAATGGTACTTTTGATGAACAAAAGTTCAGGAAAGATCAATTTTTCTATCTTTTCATCTTTGTGTATCCTGTTTAAGAAACCTTTATTTTAACATCAAGAAATCCAGTGAACATAGAAATAATAACAAAAATCACTAATATTCAAAACTCAAAGAAGCGAAGGAGAAAGCTTGATGGTGAGCGTTAAGAGAGGGCAGGCATCTGATTGTGAGGCTGTGCCCACTCGAGTGTGTCGTGTAAAGCCTGGACTTTGTTCTATGATGTGATGTAAGTGAGAGGTGAACCTCTGGTCAGTTCAACAGGCGTGTGCGGGTGCCCAGTTTGGCAGGGGTGCCATTCCAGGTGCTGGGTATGGCTCTGTAGGGGCAGAGGAACCCTGGCTGACCGTCAAGAGAAAGACCACCCCTTTTCATGTGTGTTCAACTGGGTCCAGCCCCCCAAACCCTGCAGACTCCTCCTAGTCAAGGCCCTGCTCCTGCTCCTTTGGCCAGAGCCTACAGAGAGCAGTGTTGATGCCTGTCCAGCTGGCTGAAGAAGGGGAAATTCTCTCCTCCTTGAGTCACAGACAGGAGGGGCTTCGCATAGCAAGCACGGGACCACAGATGATCACTGTGCTGGTTTCACTTCCAAAAATCCCCTGTGATGCTTTTGGATGAAGTCTAGATCCAAAAACTTTCCCCATATTTCCCCCAGTTTGAGCAGAACAATACCCAGGGAATTACAAGCTGCCTCTCAAAACTGACTTCCTCAAAAAAAATAAAAGAAATCTGACTCGAGGTTATGAGTATGTAGTCTGGAGTGGCCACACCCCTACCTCTTCTGCTTGGAGAGAGGGCAGTGGTAGCAGGCTGGTGGCCCCTGTCACCTCGCCAAAAGGACCCCAACCCACCATATAACATAAGCTGTCTTCTGCGTCCTCCAGCAGAAAGCCAGCTCCAGCATCCTCAGGGCTGTTTTCTCCCCATCCAGCTTCATGGAGATTTACTGCACCTGCTCTTGGGAGCTCAGGATGTGATCTCAACATCACTGCCGACAAAGCACACCTTCTCCTTAGGGCAGGGTAGTGACTACGGCCAGGTGCCATTCATTTCTGATATGATCATATTACTGGTCTTGGGGAAAACCACAAAGTGACCTCTAGCAGCACCTTGTCTGTCCCTGTTATCCACCCCTCACGACTACCTTTTCCCATTTACCATCCTCATGAGAACTCAGAACTCCCGGGTAGGATCAAAGGGGTCCTTGAAATCCACAAATGGCAGGCAAAATTCTGGATGTTTGTGCATTTTCCCGGGGAGTGGGTCCATCTATTTCCTTAGATTCTAGAAGAGGTGTGTGATCTCAAAGAGGCTGAGAACCACAGGACCAGGCCCTCTTTAAATAGAGCGTATCAGTTTGATAAAGTTAATTTACACTAATGATTAATGCATTCTTTTGCTAACTGGACTTCCAGAATAACACCTAGGGAAGAAGCATGCTTATTAGCTGAAAATATATCCCAAAGGCAAAAGTACAGTTGCAACCTAAGGGGAGGAGGGCTTTGAGGCAGAAGGGTCTTCTTGCTATCTATTCTTTAAGCCACTCCCACTGGTACGTAAGACCAATTTTCCTGTCTAGATGTCTTTTCAGAGGCTACTGGAGTGGGGACAGGGGTTGGTGACTGGGATGTGTCAAGAGAGACACAGGCATTTCTTGGATGAAGCCCAGCTCCTCAGGGTTAAGACATTCTCAAGGCTATGTAGGCTGCTAAGACCTTAAGAAAGATGGAAGGCTTCCACCATGACTTTGGGGCCCAGGGACCCCGTTTCTACCGTCACATCGAATCTCAGATCGGAATAGCCTGCCTGGAGGACATGTTTCCTCCTGAGAGGGCCATGTCCCCAGAAAACCTATGTCTGCTGCATCCTGGGCCCCTGCTCTCTGCTGGTGACAAGATGCAGCTGCCTTACCATGAGCAATCTGAGGGCTCCTCCTCCCTCTTCCTCCCAGATGCTCTCTGAGCTTCCTGACCAAACCAGGGCCCTTCCCCCACTGCAGGCGGGCGGAAGTGATTCTGCAAGCCCTCCCAGGGACTCCTAGGGCTGGCTCAGGCATCAGACTGTTAAATAAGTGGGATTTTTTTTTCAGTGTTTTCAGAAACTGTTGTTTAAAAAAATATAACCACCCGAACCATTTATGTAACTCTTGGGAAGTCTCAACAGACATGGCACCCTATTTATAATTGTGGCCAAGACTTCAAAAATAAAAGTAGAGGGGTTGTCAAAATTAGAGAGGCTCTTGAGTTAAAGATCTGTGCTTTGGCAACTGGGTTCAATATCTTACTCTAATTTGAGAAGTTTCTTTTTATGCTCTTTCCCCCTTTCCTGGGTTTCTTTCCCTTCCTTGTCCACTGCTGTGCACCATACACTCCCGACAGTTTCTGGGAATATTAGAGCTGTCTTCCTGAAATGGAGACCAGAATCTACCCAGAACTTGGTATTTATCGGTTTCTAGAATGACTATGCTGGAATTTACTTAAAAGCCTAGGAATGTTCTAATATTATAGATATTCCCTGTTCACCAGGGTCAACATAGCTCCTTTCTCCCGCTCCACACACCTGCAGGGTCTGCTCTGTCTCTGGGTTGTCCTCCTTGGACAGGGGGGTGTCAATCACTTGGTCCAACTTTCAGGGGTTCAGCTCTCTGGATCCATGCCAATGGAATCCATATGGTCCCTAAACCACAATATTACAGGGGGAATGCAAAGTTCCTGGGGACAATAACAGTGTGAAGGTGATGAGCTGGGCTTCTTTGTGGAATTACCCTGGGGTCTTCGTTACTAAGTGCCCGCCATCCAATTAGCATCTGGCTCTTGTAGGAAAATAACCTTTTCTGTATTAGTAAGACTATTCTTCTTTGGGTTAAAGCAGTGGTTTGGATCATAGACTGTTCGAGTAAAAAAAAATAATAATCTGATGAGAGTAAGGCCTCCACCAAATGCACAATTTGATAAAACTTGAGGGCAGAGGGTAAATTCACTGCTCCTGAAGACGAGCTTGTGGACCGAGGGTTAAGGGTCTACGACAGGCTTCGTGACACTACATTGCATCTAAGAATCCCTACCCACTGCCAGGCTAGCACCAACAGCCAAGGCCTCAGCCTGGGACCTCCCTGCTTCCACTAGAACTGAACACCCTCATAGAGAAGGCAGAGGCACAGGGCCCTGAGGCCACAGGGTCTTCCCTGAGGGTCAACAGCTTGAAAGAGTTGAGGGGAGAGTGGAGGGTGTGGCCACCCCAGTGCTAGTCTCCTTCAGCTGAGGGACAGTGCCCAAGAGACATCTAAAGGAGAGTGGAGAGACTGGGCCAGTGGTTCTTCCCCTCTGTTCTCTCCACTACTCACCCTCATCCCCACCAAGCCCTGATGTCTGCCCTACTATGCCCACCCAGAAACCCTCAGCCACTTCCCACAGGTCCCCTCCCAGGGAAGTTCTTGCACTGGCAGGTGTGGGAAAGAGGAAGAGGAAAAATATTTCCATCCCTCCTAACTCTCGCCACTCTATGAACACTCCATCAGAAAACGATTACTCATCCGACTCGGAGATCTCACCCCAGGTATCGTAATGGCTCTTCTTACACCCATAAGGAGAATGAGTGATGAAGAACTGCAAAATCCCAACTCATAAAAATGTGGCTGAAAAAGGGAAGTGCCCCTACCCCCAAAGTTCCCATATGTTGACCAGGGGCAAATAAAATGATGACTTAAAAAAAAAAAAACCTTTGGGGTCTTTCCAAATCATGAAGAAAAGCATAAACAGAGGAAAACACGCTCTAGTCTTAAAACTTTGGGTACCAAACTAGGTGAGCCCCAATGACAGTACGCACTCTCCCTGGCACCTTTTTGCCTACCTCGCCCCACCCATAGGAGGTCCCAGATAATTCATCAAACATCTATTGACTGTGGACTGGGTGCTTCCAACCACTGCAGGAGTCGGAGTTCAGCAACCTCAAGGTGCTCTGAGAGGAGCAGGGAAATGGTTCAGCCCACACTTACTGTGTACCTACAACTGCACTAGGTTTTGAGGTTTGAGAGGACAAGAATCTGAGAAAAGAGCAGCTAAGAGTACTCCAACCTGGGAAGACTAATCCACAAACAACACCACAGGAGCAAGGAGTAATTCATTCTGCATGGTGGGATCAGGGACGGTGACCCAGAGAGGTGATACTTGTGATGGGCTTTGAAGACGTCTTAGGATTTTGATGGGTACAGTTGGGAAGGAGCGGCATTCCAGACAGAGAGAATTGAGGGAGAAAGGTCAGGGTTGGGGCGGGAGGTGGTCTGGTCAGTTGGCTGTGTGGGGCATGGCACGCAGTCGGGCCAGTGGCACCAAGGCAGGGGGCCCGGAGCAGAGAAGGAGAACATAAAAGGCAGACTGCAGTTTATGACAGCCACAGACAAGTGCCATTCAGAGAACCCACTGCACGGAGTGACAGCCTCTGCCGTACTACTCAAGTCAAGGTCACACTGCCTCCTGGGAAGCTCCCAGCCAATCGCAGATTATAGCAGGGGTGCTAGGGCCTGTCCATTTTTGCCCAATGTGGGACTCCTGTAATGGGCAACCTTTGTGTTGGAGCTCCCATCAGGCTGGATAAGGCGTTCTCAAAGCTGTATCACAGTGGAAGGGTCTTCCTTATCAGTTCTCTTTTCTCCCCCCTCTCTTTTTCAAGAGTTCCATCTCAACTGCCGTCTGAAGGCAGCCTTCTCTCTCCTTACTCCTGCTCCCTTCCCTTTATCTTTCACAACCCCCAACAAATCTGCACTTCAAATTCCATCCTGGTATCTGCTTCCCAGAGGACCCAAACTGCCTGAGAAGGATCCTGGATGAATGCCCAGTGTCTGAACTCTGTCTTGCTGGCAGTGAGGAGCCATTAAACAGGGGAAGCCATGATCATATCCGAATTTATAAAAGTAACCCAGCAGCAGAGTGAGGAATGAACCAGTGGAGAGGGAATGGGTGGTGAAAAGTCCACTTAAAAGGACGCTGCATTTATTGGTACAAGGTTTTGACAAGAGGCAACTGGCAGCTTTTACAATTTAACTCAACAATCTCCAGCTTAGAAATCTTATAGAAACACTAACACAAATGCATAAAAGTATATGGATGAGGATGTATATAGTAGCCTCATACATATTAGCATAACATTGGAAAGCTCTATGTTCATCTGTAGCAGGGAAGATGAAACAATGTACATCCATGCAGTGGAATAATACCATGTAACCTCTAAAAAGAATGCAGTAGATCTCTGTACTGTGTTATAAAGAGGTACACAATTTATTGCTATTTGTAAAAAGTGAGTTGCTAAAGTATATAACATTATCCAATTTTCATGAACAAAATTATGCATTATGTATATATTTTGCATTTGTTTGCATAAATAAGTTGGGAAGAAGACACATCAACTGTTTCTGGAGGTCACTTCTTGGAGTGGTAGGGATTTCATTTTTTTACTTGATGTGGATTTATTGGAAAGCAATGTTAATTTAAAAAGCCCCATGTCTACTTGAGAAAAGTATAAAAATCCTTCTTTAAAAATTTTTCTTTTGTCTTTCCAGAGAAAAGAAAAATATCGAAAAAGCTCCCGGGAGAATTGGGAAGTCTGTCAATGGCCTGGTCAAGGTAAACAGGAATTAGAGATAAGTTGGAATGGAGATGAACACAGGGTGGCAGACAGAAGTTTCAGAGGCCCAGAGGGTTATTCTGGGTAGTGGGCAGGTGACCAGAGCAGGAGGGGCTATATGTGCTGAGAGTGCTGGCCTTCGTGAGGCTCAGGCCTGGACAGGTGGTGTAAATTCGAGATGACGCTGGCTCCTGTCCTACAGCTCAGGAGAGTAGTTAGGGCTAGAAACGCATGACCTACAAAAGATTCAACACTCAGTAATGGCACTCGCCAATGAACTAAAATGCTAAACAGAAACAGTGAACTCACACACACACACAAAAAAACTAGAAAAAATAATGGTGACTATTTGAGCTTAATAGAGAAAGACTTTGAATACAAGAGTGAATAGCATTTTTAAAGTCTGGCAATTTTAACATTAAACATAAACACCTATCCTTTAAAAACAAAACTCATAAACAAAATCAAAAGGCGAGAAAAAATGGGAGAATATTCACAACATTTACAGAGAGTAATATCATTTATATGTAAAAAACACAAATCAGTAATTTAAAAAAAATGCTCCAGAAGGAAAACAGAGCATTTTGTGTTAGTTAAAATTTGGTTCAGTTACATACAACAGAAAACGACCGTGGCTTAAACAAGATGGAAGTTTACTTCTCTCTCACATTGAGAAGAAAAAAAAAGTCCAGAGGTTGTCAGTCCAGGGCTTATATGGCGGCTCCAAGAGTCACCAGGGACCTAGGCTTCTTCCAGTTGATTCTGCCCTATCTCTAGGGTGCAGCTTTCATATTGGTTGCTAGAGCTCTAGTCATCATGCCTTCATTTAAGGAAGCAGGATGGAGAAAAGGAGAAAGAATAGTAGGGCACACCCTCTCCTTTAAGGGGACTTGTTGGAAGTCCCACATGATACTTCTACTTACATCTCACTGGCCAGACCTCAGTCACATGGCCATACCTAGCTGTGAGGGAGCCTGGGAAACATAATCTTTGAGTTGGGTAGCAACTCAGGGCTCAGCTAAAAAGTGGGTTTGTTACTAAGAAAGAAGGGGGAATGGACATTGGAAAGCAACAAGCAGTTCTAACATACATGCAAACAGAATTATCAAAAGAAATACAAGTGAAAAAGATCTTAAAAGGGGCAAAGTTGCTAATAATCAAATAAATGTAAAGCAGGCCTCTCATGATCTCCTCTAGCTAAGAGCTTGAAGGGCTGGCCAGACATGCTACCAAGAGGACAGTCAAGAGCTGACTGTCTTGGTAACAGCCTCCATACAGCTGCATGGGCAGATTCCCAGGGTGAAGGCACTTCTGCCCGTTGAGTGACTCCTGGCCCTTCTCCCCACAGTCTCCCTCCAACCTCAAGTGATGTCAGCTTCTACAAATATTGGGAAGTGGAGAAAATTCTGCACCCAGGGATTCTCTAGCTAAACTAGGGTTACAAATAAATTTTAGGTGTTTTTGAAACTTCCTTAAAAAGTAAAATCCTCATGCAAACTGAATCAGCAGTTTCAGAACTAAAAAGAACCTCTTCTCTGTGCTTGGGTTGTCACAAACTAAGCATGAAAACTGGACATTAAAATAAGGACTGGTGTCGGGAGATTCAGGCAAGCCTGAGTTAACTCTTTTGGCGAATATGGTCTCCAGAGGGCTGTGATGTCACTGCCACCCCCAGGATGCACAGAAGACAGAGCAAGGGTGAGCTCTGAGGGCTTCTTGAATTCTTATTTCTATTTTTAGTAGTTATTATGCCTCTTCTCCATCTCAGACTGTCATCAGTCACTTCTCACACTTTACTCAAAAGCCTGCCTTTAGCACCCACTTTTAATTTTTGCTCCTATTACATGGTTGTGGATTGGGAAACAAAATACAAGAGCAAGTGGATATTTAGTGGAGTCTGGGGGAGGTGGTCTTTAGTCTGTGGGAAGCAATGTGATATAATGACCATACATGCATGTGCTTAGTCACATGTATCAGAAACACCTGGATTTGAGTCCTAGTTCTACCATGAACCATCTGTGGACATGTTATTAGACTTCTCTGAGCCTTGGGTTCCCTGTTTTACAACAGGGACACTACAGTGCTTACCTCATGAAGTTTATCATATTTGCCATCAAAAAGAGTTTAAGGGAGCTGTTAGTAGAAGCTGGGAAGAATGGGAAGAGGTAAGGGAACCTGGAAATGGCAGCTATCAGAATAGGTGTCTGGCAGGAGCTGTGGGCTCCAGTGGAAGATGCCGTTGGCCTGTAGTGACCCAAAGGGGACACAGGGGAAAAAATTTCTGTGTCCACTGATCTCCTGCCAGTAGCCCTATTGGCCAAACCCAGCCAGAAGCCAGAGGTGAGATAGATGGCGATGCAGTGTGAAGAGGTCTGCCTCCCAGGGCACAGAGCAGGTGGAGTGGGTAGACAGCAGAAGGGCTTTGAGGAACTTCAAACAAAATAATGTGATGAGCTTAGCACAGTGCCTTGAACATAGCCCGTCCACGAGTCCTCAATAAATGTTAATTAATTTTGGACTTTGATCTTCTCTCTCCTGACCCACTCTCTTTCTGGCTGCCATTTTCACTTATTGCTTACTTCCTGGTTTCCAACAGGTCACGAATGGTTGAGATGACTTCCAAGAAATCCAGTTCTGCTACCTATATTGGAGGGTTTTGAGGGAGTAATGAGTATGTAAAAAGGTAACCTGGACTCTGTGAGCTATGGATAAGAGAGAAAAACAAAATAAGGGGAGAAGTTAAGAGGGAAGTGGGGAAAACCATATGTTCCCCATCGGCCTGGAATGAATACAGGTCTGTGCTACTTTATGATCAAATTATGCATTTCCTGGGACATGAGAACAGTACCTTTGCAATTTATAGCCTCGTGAGACTTGCAAAGAAGGCCTTCCTGCCCCAAATGCAAAACCTTGTTGTTATTCTAGACCAACAGGTTCTACCTCAGTGCCCAGTCCCTCCAAAACCAAGTTGTCAAATATGTGCACATGGATGTTCAAATACTTCCATGCTGCCTCTCGCTGCCTGGTTCAGGGGAATCTTCCATTCTGATTTGGGAAACTGCTGCGTGGAGTGGGGTGGTCCTGCCACAGGGGTGATGCGAGGTGCGAAAGGAGGCCAGAGAGTGGTCTGAGTTCCTGAACCTCAGCATCCTTTCTCCAAGTCTTTGCCTGCTGTTGGCTTGACTCCTTATGAATCTGTCTTAACTCCACAAGCTATACTTGAGCTTTTGGTACAGGCTCCAGGGTGGAGCATTCTCAGCTACCCTTCCACCTCCAGCCTCCTTTTCACATTTGCACAGTCCTTTGCACAAGCCACTCTTGCCTGGAACACACACTCTCTTCTTTGTCTGGCTAACCTCGCTTCCTCCTCCAAGACCCCTCAGGTGTCATGCCCTTGGGAGAGCCTTACTGAACAGTGTCTCCTCTCCTCAGTGCTCATGGGGGGTTGGGGGGAAGCCCCTCTGTCCGCTCCCATCAGTCCTCTTTGATTCTCTCACGCATAGCACTTACCACACAGTCTTGATGTTCTGACCTAATTCTCTCAACAGGCTGAACACGTCTTAAGAAGAGAACCTGACATACTCATCTTGGTTCCACCACCGTCTGGCAGAGTCTGCGGGCACACAGAGGACACTCAGTAGAGATTTAGTGAATGAGTATTTATGGCATAATTCAGAAAATAAAAAGTGTCACAAATCCTAAAGCATCAAGTTAACCAAGCTCTATTCTAGAACATTTTTCCTCTCCTCTTGTTACCCTGGCTCTACTTCCCTAACAGCAGTCAGAACAGGTAACCTTATGACTGTTCACCTGCTCTTTTCTCAATCTTTTTCTTTTTCAAATATCCTCTTAAATGCCACTTCCTCAGAGGCTGTCAATGACCACCCAACCCAAAGTAGTCGCTCAGTCACTTGTTTACATTTCAGTGTATTTTAATTTGCTACACAGCACTTATTGCTAGCATTAACATTTTACGTATGTGTTTGTTTAATTATTTTCTATCTCCGCCACTAGACTGTCAGCGCCACTTGAGCAGGGGCCTTGTCTGTTCACGGCTGTATGCCAGGCATCTAGTATAGCGTGTGCTGCACAGCAAAGTGTTCATTAAATATCTGTTAAGTGAACATGTGGTACTGTTGCTGCATTCTGATCCAATTGGATGCACATCTTCTTCTTTTGCTGTTGGATAAGGTGCTCCAACGAAAGTCAGAAAGACCTCCCTCACGGCATCAGAGGGTGGGAGGGGGGCCTCAGTTCCCTTCCTAGGCCAAGTAGGGTACACTGCCTGCTTATGGCTTCCTTGCAGCCAGATGCTAAGGAACCTCGGCCATGTGTCCACGTGCTGCAGGTGCTGGAAGTGCTCCTGCAAGCTTTTAGTGAGCACAGCTCCAGTGACCATCATCCAGACTGACAGGAATGTGCTCAGGGCTCCTAGCTGGCCTGGCACCCAGCAGCAAGCAGGCAGAGTGGCCAGCACTGAGGACAGATGTCTTCCTTTTCCCATAATACCACCCCAAGAATGCACGTAGCTGACTGGCTGGGTGCACCTGCCTCACACGATGGGCGGTGGGCAGCGGGCAGCATGGCTCCCTGGCTCCGCCGCAGAATGGTGCTCGCCTTAAGCCCTGTTCCTGCCCCTCCCGCTCCTGCAGAAACTGCTCTGCCAACTCAGCAGAGGGAGGGCCAGACCTGGAGTCTCTCACCTGCCCCTGGCCCTTCCTTGAAGCCCTCTGGTTTACTGGAAATCATAAACTGTGAGAGACAGCCTTTATCACACCCTGAACAGTGCACTCTTAATATTTAACGCCAGAGGCTGAAACGACCAGGGATGCTGGCCTCCTGGTTACTCCCAGTGACTGATATTTGCACCTAGTAATTGAGGTCAAATTTGCTTCTCTTAAGTCACATGATTTGCCTCAAGGCAGGAAGGTGTTGGGGGCCACTTGTTGCAAAGGGACCAGGAGGTGATCACAGAAAGGCTGCAAACCAGCTTTGGCAGCAAAGGCTGTGCTTCCTGGGCAGCCAACTCTGGGAGCACCAAGCTGAGCTGACAGCTGGTAAAGGACCCACATAGGGTCTAAACCTCAACATTTTACTCAGAGCCAGCTTAGGACATGTCTTCCTTTTAAGACACTTGCTGAATGAAGCTACTTTTGGAATAGGATGGGACATAAATAAATTAATTAACAAACTAATTAAGCATAGTGAGTAGGTCACCCAGAAGATTTTAGTCACTTAAAGGTCTCTAAATCACAGTACAGGCCCCACCCTCTGCAGACACCTAATCTTGCTCCAGGCTTTGCTAAACCTCAGGTATTTATCTCCTGGTTGTCATGGAAGCTGCTCAGATAAACAGCAACACAGCCAGCCCAGCCCCTCGGCCAGCCTCCTGTCCTGAGAGCAGCGGAGCTCCCTGGTGGCCACTGGCGGCCCTTCCTGCTGGCCTGGAGGCAGCCCTACGCCACCTCACATCTGAGGTCTCTTTCACATGGCCTCTGAAAGCACAGAGTAGGTGCTCAATAAATTCCTGCTGAATGAAGGCACTCCTAGAGAGTATGTTAGTTCTTAGGCTTCAAAACCCTTAAATAACCTTCAGTTGCTACTATAGCTAGAGCAGACCCACCCCTACCTGTCACCTGTCACCCCAGGTACTGCAGGCCAGGCATAAAAAGGCCACTCAGGCAAGCAATCCAGGTGGACCACAGACTACTTCCTCTGTTCCCAGAGCCAGGTGGATGTAGACCTGTGAGGAAGGAGCAACTCGGTCAGAGGGCAGGTGGGGATGACGTCTGGCTACACTTGTACTGGACACCACACACCACAGTCAGAATGGCAGAAGGCTGCACCATATGCACTTCAGTGGAATGTCACTGCCCTGTGTCTACCTGAGGACTAAGCACACTCTCGAAATGTGTCCCTAACTATTCTTGAGGATGGACTGCTGGCTTCGGGGAGCATTGCAAGGGGATTAAGGAAGAAGCAATTGTCACTGCAGACCCTGAAACGGCTGCCAAAGAGGTCCCGTAGTGTCTCAGGAAAGCTTCTAAAGTAGGACAGACTCTTTCCTCTGTGACACACAGCTCAGTCCAGAAAGGAGACTGGGGGATGGACCAGGATACTTGATCTCCCAAGGCCACCAGGTCAACCGGTGCCTGGTGTAGGGAGGTAGCACGGGGCTGAGCGTGGAGCTGGACCTGTGAGGGCCAGGTCTGCTGCATAAAAACAGTGCAGCCCCAGGCATCATTTAACCCCTGTCTCTTCTTTTGGTTGTTATCTAAGTTAAAAAAGATAATATATGTAAAACTTTTAGTATAGTAAACTTCCTATTTTAGCTATATAACTATATTTTCTTTCAAGAACACTAAATTGAACAGGAAAAAAAAGTAGGTAAATAAATGGCATGGCATCACACATCAGCAGAAGCTTAATCATCCACCCTGAATAACAAAAATGACTGTAAATAACAACATAGAGAGGGTTGAGTTCTTTGGCTCAGTGATTTTAGGGTCCTGTGTCATGGCAGATGCACGTGTAAGCTGTGTCCACCCACAGACTGGTGGGGCCCACAGATATGCTCAACAGCAATGACAAGGATGATAAAAATAGCTACCATGAGCTATGCACATGCTAAGCAGTTTACACAGGTTATTTTTACTTTTCAAATCTGTGAGGTAGGTATACTTGTTCCCATTTTATAGATGTAGAAACTGAGACTTGAACGGGCAGGATACTTTCCCAAGCACACCCCCGGCTGCCACCACCGCCCCCACACACACCAATGGGTGGAGCTGGGACCCCAACCCGCCTGCTGTGGACTTCCCCACTGTGCTGTCCTGCCTTGGGCAAAGGCCTAAGTGCTGTCCATGTCCTGGAAGACCCTCTGGGGAGCCAGGAACAAGGGCACCACTGTGTATCTAAGACCAGTGGGAACAGTCCTCAGTGACAGATGACCATGGCAGCTGGAAAGGGCATCTGCTGCCCCTGCCCCATAGGGCAAAAGTCAGGTGTCTTTTTCCAAAGGGCCTCATGCCCATTTCCCACAGGAGTGAGGGCCCAGCTTTGGGAAAAGATGGAGAGTTATAGAGTGACCACCTGATACCCGCATGCCTGTCCCAGCCCCCTCGCCATTCCAGGCTCAGTCTCTGTGATGCTCATGGTGGAGGTGAGGATGGGAAGGAGGGTGGGGGTACTGCAGGATCCAGGAAGCACCAAGCAAACGTGAGGAGAGGAGTCCTGGAAGCACATCACCTCTAGCCCTTTTGCTGCTCAGAAAACAAAAAGTGAGGCTCCCTGTCCTTGGCTTCCACGGATGCCCCTCCCTGGGGAGGTCTTAGTGCCCAGGATCCAGGGTTAGACTCAGATAGAATTGACTCAGATAGAATATTCACATTTTCTCCTGGAGACCAAAATGAATTCCAGGGACAGAGCACTGGCCTGGGACCCCTTGAGTCCAGGCCCCTATTTCTGGCTTTTCTCTAACTCTCCACATGACCTAAGTGAGTCACTTAAACTCCCTGATTTCAGCTTTCCTTCCTGTTAAAGGGGAATAGCTACATGTAATCATCACCATAGCTGACATTCACTGAGGTTTTAGTTGGAACCAGGCCCTGTGCTGGATGCATCGGCACTTTTATCCTCAGAGTACCCTGTGAGGTGGGTATTGTCTTCACGCCCATTTTCACATGAGGAAGCAGATGGAGGAACAGGGGAGGCAGGGGACATGCCCACAGTCACACTAATGGTTAGTAAAGGTGAACCCGGCTCTGAGTACCACGTCCATTTTTCCAAGCTGTTAACCACTGTGATATAGAGTTACTTTATAAAGATGAAGGAGAGATGTAAAAATATCTTGAAAGAAAAAAAAAAGGATGTGTGTGTGTGTGTGCTGCATAATATAAATATAAATCAGAATCCCCTGTATTTGACTTAAAGAATATTCCTAATTCCCTTAAGAATATTCTGTGGAAACTGTCCACAGAATCACAAACCTCCAAGACGGAGAAGACCCACAACAAGCCATTTTTTTCTCCCCGCTCCCTTCGGGCAGGAATGCTACAACTAGCCAAGTGCTGCAGGGGAGACCAGAAAGGTCAAGCAATGGTGGCCAGCTTAGGTTCTCAGCTAGCAGGTGAGGAAGGAGAGAGAATCCCATCTCCTGGCTCCTAGGGGAGGGACAATGAGGACAAAAGGCCCATTTGTATCAAAGTGGAAACCCTCTGACCAAATGTAAACATTTAGCATAATATCTGATCATATCTTTTGTAACCCTAAAAACATTTCATTTTCCTACCAAGCTGGTCTCATTAAGTTCTGAATGTGTTCATCTTCCTCCCTGCCCAGCAAAGCCCTGCAGGAATGGCTCACGGCTGTAGACAGTGGAATTGATGGTGGCTAATATCGCCAGAAAAGGGACAGCATGTGCAGAAGGATATTGAGTAGATCTAAAGGATCTCAGCAAGAGCTGCAGATTTAGAGGCCAACCAAAAACACATCTCCAACACACCTCGGAGCTCAGCCAAGAACAAAACTCTGTCCCCTAGGGTGGCCATCACCCCTCCCCCCACCCTGGTCTCTGCTCCTCCCACTTGCCCCTCAGCTCCTCGACCACCACTGGACCAGCACAGGCCTCCTTGTTGCTCCCCAGACAATCCCATCCCAGGGCTATGAACTTGCCGTTCCCTCTGCCTGGAACATAGACAATTCCATCGCTTTCTCCCTGGCTTCACCAGGTTTCCACTCAAATACCCACTCCTTAGAGAAGTCTTCTTGGACCTCCCTGTCACTCTGTGCCCTCTTCCTCAGAGCACCCTCTGCTCCCTGACACCATGTTAAGCATTGAGCTTCCCTGACAGGGCCCTAGGAAGCTCCATGAGGGCAGGGACTCGGGCTGTTTGGTTTGTTGCTGTAAGCCCGCAGCCCAGAGCAGTGCCTGGTACATTTTAGGTGCTCAATTATTTGCTGAAAACTCTATGAAGGAATGAACAAAGGAATGAATGGAAAACTTCAGTGAAAACTAAGTCCCCACATTCTCTAGCCCGCCCGTGCTGGAGGATTAGGGCAGTAACAAGAGTCAGCTTGCTGTGGCTGCAGCTGTGCTGTCACCCTGCCCTGATCAGATCAGCCCTGCGGCTCCCACTTTGGAAGGAAGACTTGTGCGGGGACCTGCAGCTCTAAAACTCCCCGACAGTCGCAGCACTCAGGACTTGTCCAGACTGTTGCTGTGCAGATCACGGAGGCCTGGCTAGGTTCCTGACCCTGCTTTGCTAGGGCCTCAGACAGGCTGGGAAGTGATTTACCCACAGTCCTGTGTAGACTCACAGGGTCACACGAGGTCAGAGCTGGGTGAAGCCTTGCTGATCTCAAGACCAACCTATGCCATGCAGGTAGTGCAGGGCAAACATGCGAGTAGCTTTGGGGTATGGCAGATCCAACCTCTGCCAGCCGTGTGACCTTGGATAATTATTTGAAAAAATACTTGAAAAACACAGCTTTTCTCATGTGTAAAATGGAACTAAAAATCCTTTCTTTAAACAGGAAGCTTGTCTTCCTGTTCAGAACGCTTTATTTCCATTCTTTGATATTACATTCAAATTCCTACCACCATCAAAATCGGGTCAACCCAACCGACCTGGTGTGATCCCTCCAGACTCCTCCGGCATGCCTCCTCCTTCCCACCTGTGTGCCCAGAACTGCCACCTTCTTTCCTCCCATCTGAGTTTACTAAAGCCCCAGGGGCAGGTCTCTTCCCTGACTTAGGCTTGACCTGGCACTTGGGGATGTATGAATTGCGTGTTAACAGGTAGGAACCAAGTTTTGACTCTCCAACCAGAACGTGACATCCTTGAGGGCAACTGTCTCTTCTCCTAAGATGTTCCCCACACCACTTGAAAATGCCCCCAGATATTTTTTCTAGCTCCCAAGAGAGGGAAAAGTAAGTTATGGAAATAAACTGGAGACGAATTCAAATCACTCCTATCTGTGGGCTTGGTCTGTGTGGGAAAAAAAAAAATCACCTCTATCTCCAAACCAGACTTGACAAGTAGAGGAACGCCCTAAAAACAATGCACAGAATAAATCATAAGAACCAGCCTCACTTAAAGATTTCAGGAAGGAAAACACAGTTAAACTGAAAACTGTTAACTGGTGTTAAAGAAAAAAACACAACAAACAGCCTGGAAATGTTTTTAGGACCCGTGTCTATCACAGTCCCTCAGGGGCTAATTTGTCCTTCACTGGGATCTTCCTAACACCTGTTCTTACTGAAAACCAACAGCCCAGCATCAGAGCTTCATGAGTGAGAAGAGTGAAACCAGATACAGAGAGACACGGCTGTGAAGCACACCACCCAGATGGCTAGCGCAGTAGCCACATGAAATATTACTGGCCAGTGCCCTCCGGCCATGAGAGTGGGCCACGGGGAAGGTGACCCAACAGCAAATGGGGGTCCCATGTCACCAAGATCTTCCTCCTGCCTTGTTCCTCTTTCTGGTCCATGCCTCTACTTCCTCCGCCCACCTGCTAAATACATCTGATAAAAAGCCCTTGCACAACCCTCCAATCAAACTAATTCTACATTATTTCAAGTGAGACCTAGGACCAACACATATTCCTTTCTTGTGCTTTTTTAAAGAAGAATATTAAAAGACAGAACTTAGAAAACTCAAGTGATATGGAAAAGAATTAGATCTAATACCTTTTGATTGTAACCTCATATTAGATAATCTTTTTGAATGCAATTCTACATCTACACAAAGAAACTGTCCCTTTAAATTTCGAACATCAACCTAGTTCTCTTTCTCTCTCAGATTTCGAAAAACAGGACTTGCTCATTACAGCTTAACAGAGTCACAGAACAATCATGGTCTACATAAAATCCTATACACAAAAATGTTCATGGCAGCATTATTCACAGTAGCGAAAACAGGGAAACAACTCAAATGCCCATCAAATAAATGAAGAAACATAATGTGGTATACCCACATAGTAGAATATTATTCAGCAATGAAAAGGAATGTAGTACTGACCCTGGCTACGACATGGATAAACCTTGAAAACATTATGCTAAGTGAAAGAAGCCAGACATAAAAGGCTACATGTCATATGGTTCTATTTATATGATATCCAGGACAGATGAATCTAAAGACACAGAAAGTAGATCAGTGGTTGCCTAGGGCTGGGGAAAACGGGGAGCCGGGGGGGGTTGATAATTTAGGGGTATGGAGTTTCTTTTTTGGGTAATAAAAATATTCTAAAACTGACTCTGGTGATAGATGCACAACTCTGTGAATACCCTAAAAACCACTGAGTCATACATTTTAAATGGGCAAACTATATGGTATAAGAATTATAATAAAGCTATTTAAAAAAAAAAAGGACAAGGAAAAAATACCCCACAATCACAAGTTAGAGACTGTTTGTGGGAGTGGCTGCTGTGGAAGTTTGTCAGTTGGAAATATCCACAGTTAATGTGTCCTGGAGGCTATTTGTCCTGAGTTGACCAGAGAAGTGCCCCAAAGCAGTGCTCAAGAAGGTGTCCCCCAGGACAAAGGACAGCTTTTCTTTCACTGTTCACAGTTTTAACTGTAATATTTTAAAACATTCAGGTATTAACAGGCATTTGCGAGTGACGTGGTTTATAAAATAACTGATTTTGACCATTTAGACTCAGGTGGCATCAGTTCCCAGAACAAGGCTGAGACAAAGTCATGTTCAGAGAGCTTAGGGTTTGTCAGTGTGCGCGTCCTCAAACAGGTCATAAACCCCCTAGGCACTTTTCGAAATTTTCAAATTGAACTTTTCCAATTTGTAGAGGTTACAGGTCTTCCAAATGAACAACAAAGCCACCTTGCATCAACGGGTCCACATGATGATACATGTAGTGATGGGCATGAGGCAAACAATAATACAGACAGATTTTAGACAATTGTGCTAACAATTCAAACTACATGAAATAAGGAAGATAAATAGCATAATGTAAAGTTATGATATTAAATTTGGAGCCAGGGGCTGTTTGGGAGTCGTGTGTTTGTTCTCCATTAATTTCACTTTGTCTCTTTCTCAAGTTGTCGAGACCGAGAGTGAGAGCGAGTGTGACTCATCTACGCATGGGCAGCAAGCCTCGCTTTCTGATAAGAGACCTGGGGCTGCCACCCTGGCCTGCTACATCTTAGCTCTGGAAGTAATTTAACCTCTGAGCCTTGATTTCCACATTTGTAACAAAGGAATAACATCACCTATTTGACCAGGTTTTTGTAGGGACTGAAGGAGATGTAAACTGTGTAGCATAGTGCTTGACACACGAAGATTAGGGTGAAACTGGCACAGGTTGGGGTGAAGGACAAGTTCCCTGTGAAGAAAGACTTGTGACATGTGACACTGAGGAAAGGTGTCACAGAATCCTTATCAGGCAGGGCCCCCAAAGAGGTTGCAGGCTAGTGGAAGGATACACCAAACCTAACAGGTGCTGAAAATCAGGAAGATCCTTCGCTAGACCCCTCACTAGAATGCCAAGAAGTGGTGTAGGTGCCCTTAGTGTTAAGGACCGAAAGTACCTTTATGCCCAAATGTAAAACAGAATTATTGTCTGTTAAGGGTAAAGCTAATAACTGGGGCTGAAATAGAATGTAAACAATCTCCACTCCACTGCTGTGACTACAGCACAAATAGAGTTTTACGATCAATAAGGTGGAGCTATGAAATCACCAGCTGTGGGAAGAAGCGAGGAGCAGCGGGAGGAGCCCAGCAAGGGGGCTGCAGGGTCTGGGTGAACACCTGGGCTCTGCTGGACTGGGGGCAGCTCCCTGGCGGGACATGAACAGGCCAGCCCGTGAGCACCTGGAAGAAGTCCACCAGGTCCCTGCAAAGAACACCTCACACGCCCTGTTTACCACACATGTGATGAATTAAAGGGAACAATTCTGGGTGGATACTGCCTCCCTGGATGACAAAGGGGATGGGCCCAGGGTGCAGGCAGGAAAGGACACCACACTCACGGTGCAGAGGATCACCCCCTTGCCCGCATCCCCTCTGCCACACTCTAGCAATACTTCTGGTTTCACTGCTATTGTTTTTTGTTTTCGTAAACAAACTACAAATCAACAAACTACCCAAATCCAACACGTGTGATTTACACCAATTTCTATATTTAAAAAGTACAAATAATTTGGAACAAATAAGAGAAAAATGCTGGTCAAGTTCTAAACTCACCCACGGCTGGTGATTCATGTCTCTAGGAGAAGGGAGTCCATTTTCTTGTTCCCCTGCTGTCCAGCCCCAGGTCAGCCTTTAGTGCAGAGAAGTCCAGGGCATGCTGCCATCTGCAGGCAAAACAAGGAAAAGCACAAATTATGGTTCAAAGCGCCCACCTGAAGCCCCTGGCCTGGGCCTGTCCTCAGGCAGCTGGAACATCCACCCTGGTGCAAGAACCAGGAGAACTCGCTCAGTTCCATGTTTGGGACTCCACCGCAGAGTTGCGACAGACTTCGTCAGTGAAAATTCTAAACTATCAAAGGCTCAAATATTCTTGAGAAAACAACAGCAAACTTTTACACAGGGCTCACCATATGCCAGACGTTGCTCTAAACGATTTACACTTATTAACGCATTTAACCCCCCGAAAAACAGGTGATTATTTTAGAAGGTCTCTGTCAGTTGGCCTGATTATTGAGCTAGGTTGGATAATTAAAATGCAGAACTTGATAAAACCCAATTTCAAAGAGAAGTCAGATATGAAAACTCTGAGAGAGACTTTGAGGTCATTCATTCCCCAAATATTTATGGAGTGCCTGTTCTGGACCAGACGCTGCTCTAGGACCTGGGAATAGAGGCATGAGCCCAAAAGACAAAGTCCCTGCTCTCATGGAGCTTCTCTTCTGGTGGGCGGAAGGTGATGCTAGAAGAGGTGATAAAGGCTGTATAGACGCAAAAGCAGAATAAAGGGGCTAGAGAATGATGACAATGCTGTTAATATTATCCATCCATCTATCCATCCATCCATCCATCCATCCATACATCTGTCCATTCATCCATCCATCCATCCATCCATCCATCTATTCATTTATATTTCCAGGTTTCCCAAGTACTTACTAACCATCTACCACAAGCCAAGCACTGTGCTGGGATGCAGTGATGGGCAAAAGACAGACATGGTCGTTGCCTGCAAGGAGTACTGTCTCACTTAGGAGAAGCGATATTAATCAAGCGATCACCTAAATAAATGCAAAGCTGTTAACCTATGGTAAGTGTGAAAGCAGAGTGGCACAGGTCCCTCTGAGGGCATCCCAGGGCGACTTGACCTTGTCTGAAGCCTTGGGAAGGCTGGAGAGGGATTGTGTGGAGAAGCATCCTTGGCAAAAAATACACTGTGTGCAAAGGCTGGATCCTGAACACAAGCCAGAGGCAGAGTGGGAAGAGAAGAGGCAGGAGGAGCTAGAGAAGGGGTGTGGGCAGCCCTTCTTTGCTTGGTCCTCCCAGACACAAAGGGCCTCTGAGAAATGGAGCAAAATGAAAGGGTCCTAGACAGAGGCGTAAAGTGGCTGGATTTGTATTTTTTCAAAAGATTACATTATGTGTCGCCCTGCCAAAGATGATATCTGAGTCTCTGGAAGCTGTGAATTATGTTCCCTTACATGGCACAATGGACTCACAGATACAATTAAGTTAAGAATCCTGATATGGGGAGACTATCCTGGATTCTCTAAGTGGAGTCAATGTAATCACAAGTGTCTTTATAAGAGGGAGGCAGAAGGAGGCCGAATACAGAAGAGGAATGTCAGCATGACGCAGTGTGAGAAAGACTTGTTGGTTTAAAATATGAGGAATCAGCTATGAGCCAAAGAATGCAGGAAGCCTCTGGAAGCTAGAAAGGCCTTCTTTGCTGTTACAGCAGCAATAGGGGACTAATTCATACACTGACTTCTATGAATAAATAAAAAGACTAGAGTTAAGGGGAAGGGGAGGAAGGGGCCAGCCAGATATCATTGTGTTATCCAGGCAGGAGATGGATGAGAGTTTGAACCACAGCAGTGGCAGTGGGGGTGGAAAGGAGCCAGAGGACCCCAGGAAGGTGGGAGTAGGCCATTCAAAGGTCTTGCTGAAACCTGGTAGATGTTAGTGGAATGCCACAGCAGGCCTCTCTCAGGCTCAGGACCTAGCCAGCTCACCCTGGGCAGAGCCCAGCACCCATTGTGGGAGGAGGCTGCTCTCACCAGGGCAATAAGATCACTCCTCCACTCACTTAATGGGGACCTGCCAACCCCATTCCCATGAAGGAGTCCAGGGGCTTCCAGGAAGAAGCTCTAAGAAGTAACAGCAGCCAGGAAATTTCTACCAGGCAAAAGGTAGCAATTATTTCTACCAAGCATTTGGCTTTGCACAAAGAGATTTTGTAATCCTGGAAATGAGCCGTCCCAATTTAAACACACAAACATCTCCAATTCAGGTGATGCATAAGAACAATTAATTATATATCCGATGTGTAGAAATTTCATGGTCAGTAGAATAATGCAGAAATTAAAGAAAGAGAATAAATGAAAAATTAGGATATCCTCTTAGCATCTACTTCACTTCTTTTTAGTGATCCAGACCTACTGAAAAAGTGGGGTCCTAATTTGCTCCTGACTAATAGGGCTGTGAGAAAAGGCAATAAAAATGATTCCAAAGAATTTTAGCTATATTCTCCCTATTCCCCCCAAAGTATAACTATACACCCACCAAGACTTTGGAGTGTACTATGGGGTGACAAGGAGGTCTTGAGGACACTACTCCCTCACCCCAGCCCCAGGTGACTTTGCAGCAGGCTTCAAACTTAACTGGATTCTAGGAGCACATAAGGACCTAGGAATGCCTGCAGATGGCAAAATACCAGGTAGTCCTGTAAGGGTTGGAACATATTAATTAAAAAATAGATGTATGTATGTATGTATCATTTTTCTGGTGACAAAAGCAACATATGTTTATTATTGGAAAACACAAAAATCCCCTGTAGTCCCAACCATCCAGAGATAATTTCTTTCGAAATATTTTCTTCCAATCTTTTTCTAATAATTTGAGTGTGTGTGTGTGTGTGTATGTGTGTGTATCTATATCTAAATCTATACTTTCTTTCTAACAATATTAGGATACTGTGTTTATTTTCCTTTGCAATCAGTTTTGTTTTATCTAGCAGTATATAATTTTTCCATGTCGTTAAATATACTTTTATAAAAATTGGCAGTATTCCATTCTAGAAAAGTCTCAAAATCACTTAAGGAATTCATTATTGGGGGACAACTGAATGGTTTCTAAATTTATAATTATAGAAGTCCCACTGGGAGGAACAGCTCCAAATATAAGAACACCTTCAAAGAAAATCTGTGTCTGAGCTCTGATTATTCCTTTGGGTCTCGTTTTGCACATTTCAGTCATCCATTCATCACCATTACTACTTTGCCATAAGAATATACTGTCTGTACTGTAATTAATATTTCTCTTTAAATCAACTCATTTTTGCCCTTAAGTGAATGTGCAACCTTACTTAATATTGTAAATGGAAAACCAGCATCATATGTCATGAATGAAGGCAACTGTAAAAATAAATACAGTGGAAAACAAAAGAGCGTGGTGAAAATATAGTTAAAATACTGCTATTCCCTGGCTCATTCTTTTATATCAAACGAGAGATTAGGAAGGTTTAGAGACATGTTAAAGACATATGAGCACCAAGCTGAGATTTTTCTCCTTCCCTTGCTCAGAGGATTGAAAAGAAATTGAGCAGGGGAACAACTTCTCACCATGTGAGTCAGGGTTAGACGCCGCCACAAATTTGTTCCATATAGAATTACTCTGCACTGCCTGAAGTGACCACCCATGGGAATCGTGTCTTAGAATATATTCTTGGAAGAAGAACTAATGGGATAAAAGGTATGGACACTTTAAAAAGCTTCTTATAAGCACCAACTAAGGTAGTTTTACTATGAGAGTGCCCATTCTACTTCACCCTCAAATGCTAAGGATAAAGAAAAATGTTAAAATGTTAAGCTTTTTATTGTAAGATATTTAGCAGGGCCATTACATGAATCTTCAGTTAGTGGTAAGTTTACACAAACTGATACTGCACTTGGTTTAAACGAGCTAAAGTAAACTCAGTAAAACATGAGGAAATGACTTTAGTGTTTGCAAATATTTCAGAATGTTTTTATGCCAGCAAAGGTCAAATGAGGATCAAAATAGCCTGCATTCCACAGTATACTTTTGAGAAATCAGAGACCCAGGGAAGCATTACTCATGAGATACAAATCACTACAAATTTTGAGTAAGTCAATGAAAACTCTAAAAGAAACACATGTTTAAGCCTTCCTATCCTGGTGTGATAGGAAACTGCACAAATAGGTTATAGATTGATGCAATCATTAACATTTATAAAACAGAAAAAGAAGACAATTTTGAAGTGTAAAGAGTTAATAAAAATAGAAAGCTTCCAGATTATTTCAACAATTCCTGGGCAGACACCCATGTGTGTATGTGCCTGTGGGGGAAATGTGGGGGAGGAGAAGATAATTAAAAACATACTAAAAAGTGTCTCGTGTTTGGAAAGACATTAGAGATTCTGATTGATTTTTGGCATTTGTAGGAAAATATAAGTTTATCTATGCTTAAGAATTTAATGAGAGCCCCTAGTAAGATACAGAATTCCAATTCACTAAATAAAAAGGAAGGAAGGAAGGAATAGGGACAAAGACACCTTGATAAGTCCAGAAAAAGGCATAAGAAAAAAGAAAAAAGAAAGAATTCGTGATAAATATATAGCAAAACAAGATGGCAGGAATAAAGCCACACTTATCAGTGATCAAAATAATATGAATGAATTAAATGCCACTATTAACAAATCCAAGACTTTCAACCTAATGCCTATTAATGGAAAGATGGATAACTAAAGCATGATGCTCCATTTTAATGGATATGTGTATGTGTATGTATAGACCACAGAAAGAGGCTCATGCTCTGCATAGTTTAGAAAGTTGTAGAAAAATGTAAAAGTAGAGAAAAGGGTCCAGAAAAACACACTAATCTGGTAACTGTGGTTGCCAGTAAAGAGTGGGATTTTAGGGGACAGGAGTGGGCTTTCTCGTCTCACTTCATGAGTATCTACATTGTTTGAATCTGTTATAAGCAGCATGTAGCCAGAAAAACAAGGCAAACGAGATAACAAATATAAGGACAGAGCCAATGAAATAGAAGATATATAGAACAAAAAGTAAAGATGGTTAACAAAACCAAAAGTATTTCTCTGAAAACAGACATATCTCTAGGAAGATTGATCAAGAATAAAACTGATAAAAGATGAGAGGGGGAAAGACTACAGAAAAAAGAGGAAATTACAAATACAGCAGACATTTTAAAACTTATAAAAGAATAATATAAGTAATTATATGACAGTACATTTTGAAAACATAGATGGAATGAATAAACCTCTAGAAAAATTGCCGAAATTGGCACAAAAATGATAGAAAATGTGAAAAGTCATTTAAGAAAATGAAATAATTTTTAAAACCACTTACTCATAAAGTCTCAGGCCCAGACAGCTTTACCACTGCATTCTACTGATCTCTAAGGAACAGACAGTCTCTACCTTAAATGTGTCGCTTAAGAAACTAGAAAAAAAGAAGACATTACCAGCTTAAGGCTACTATAATTTGGAAATTTGGAATATGGATTTTTCAAAAAAACAAAATACAGGCCAGTTTCACTTATAAACATGGATGTAAAACACCTAAATAAAATAGTTATCTAATCAAATCCAAAAGTGTATTAAGAATATATCATGATAATGTAATAAAAATGGTTCAAAGTCAGAAAATCTTTCAGTGTATATCACTCCATTAATGCATTATGAAAAGGCTTACCACTGCTCACTGTCTCTCCCTTCTCCACCTCCTGGGAACACCATGACATCTCCCAGCCACCTCACAACTATCACAACTAGGTGGGACTGTGACTGGTCCTTGACAATAGAATGCCAGTAGAAGTGACATTTGTCATCTCTGGCCAACATAAAGGACCTATTGAAGGACTCAGATCCTAGTGGATGGGGAAGCAACGGGCTAGAAAGAGTCTCAGCTCCCAAATGACTAAGTGAAGAAGAGCCCACTATCTTGCCAACACCCTTGGACTGTGTCACGAGTGATAAATAAAAGGCTGTATTGGTATAAGCCATTGAAATGTTGAAGTTGGCACAATAGCTAATATTATATACCTAATAAAACATGGAAAATCAGGGTGGGGGAATCATGTGATTATCTCACTACATATAGAAAGAACATTTGACAAGCTTCAATGACTAATTCATGATTACAAGAAAACAAAAAGAAAACAAAAATGCAATTCTCGGAAAAGTAGAATTAGGGGACCAAGCCCGTCTTCTCCACCACCTTTTCTTCACAGCTTGATTATCCATTGGTTTAGCCACCACATGCGACACACTTTTGTTATTAAATTTTTCATTAGAAAGTAATACATGGGATTTTGTTTATTTTCCTTGGTATCTCGGATCCGAAGAAAAGGGACTTCCTTTACTTGATAAAGGTTGTCATCTACAAACCTATAGCTAACGACACACTTAATAAACTATATCAATTCTCTTTAAGAAATGGAACAGACAAGAATGCTGGCTTTTACCACCACCATGTAATAGAATGATAGAAGCAGTAGCCACTACGAGATAATCAGAAAGAAAAAAAATATAAAATTGGAAGGAAAGAGACAAAAGTTATCAGTGTTTGCAACTAGTGTAATTATTTACATAGAACTCTCAAGGGAATCCACAGAAAAACTATGAGAATGGATAGGAATTCAGAAAGGATATAAGACCAATCTGAAAACAATTGCATTTCTCCACACCAGTAGTAACCAACCAAAAAAGAAAGGGAGAGAAAAATATTTAACAGTATAACAGGCATCAATGTAACAAAATAAGATACCATTTATAATAGTAATGTTATTGAATCTAGGAATTATCTTAATAAAGAATGCATAAGAGCCTTGTGGGGAAAAATTTAAAACTCAATTAAAATACATAAAATACATAAACTTTAAAACTCAATTAAAATACGTAAAATAAATGAATAAATGCAGAGATGAGACCATACTCGTGGGTGAGATGACTTGACATTTAAAGGTATGAATGCTTGCCAGATCAAGCTGTGATTTCAATTAATTCCAATCAAAATTTTAGGAGAACTTTTTGTGAACTTTCCAAACAGATTTTAAAATGTTTACAGAACAAGTCAGGACCATCTAAGAAGAGCTTGAAAAAGAAAAAGTGCACGTTAAGACATATAGCAAAGCTATAGTAATAAAAACAAAATCCAGTTGGGTTAAAGATGTAAATGTAAAAGATGACATAATAAAGTCAGTAAGAGAAAATACAGAAAAAAATTTTGTGTAAGAGTTAAACAATAAAGTTCATAAATGAAAACAGGAGTGACTCTTCAGGACCTCGGGTCAGGCAAGGATTTCTTAGATATGACACCAAAAGCAGAAGAAATAAAAGAGAAGATTGGTCATTTGGACCTCAACAAGATTGAAAATTTTTGCTTTAAAGAACACCATCAAGAAAGTAAAAAGGCAACTCACAGAACAGGGGAAACTATTTGCAAGTCATGTATCTGATAAAGAACATATATCAAGAATCTATAAAGAACTCTTACAACTCAATAACAAAAGACAAAACATCTCATTTTAAAAATAAACCTGAATTGACATTTCTCTAAAGAAGATATACGAATGACTAAGTTCGTGAAAAGATGCTCAACACCGTTAACCATCAGGGAAGTACATATCGAAACCACAATGAGCTACAATTTCACACCTGCTAAGAAGGTGATAAAAAGACAGATAACAAGTGTTGGTGAGGATGTAGAGAAATTGGAACCCTCATGCACTGCTGGTAGGATTATAAAATGTTGCAGCTGCTTTGGAAAACAGTCTGGAAGTTCCTCAAAGGTTTAAGCAGAGATATCACATGATCCAGTAATTCTAGTTCTAGGTATATACCTAAGAGAAATAAAAATATATATTCACACAAAAACTTACACATAAATGCTCATAGAAGCATTATTCATGGTAGCCAAAAAGTAGAAACAACCTAAACTTCCATCGACTGATGAATGAAAAAACAAAATGCTGTATATCAACATGACGGAACATTATTGGGCAATAGAAAGGAACATATTAGTTATGCATGACATAATGTGGATAAACCTCCAAAACATTAAGCTAAGTGAAGAAGCCAGTCACAACAAACCACATATTGTATAATCACATTTATATGAAATTTCCAGAAATAGGAAATTATATATAGAAAGTAGATTAGTGCTTGCCTAGGGCAGGGGAGGGGAATATTGAAGGATATTGGAATGACTGCTAATCGAGTAATAAGAATGTTCTAAAATTATATTATGGTGCTGGTTACACACTCTGTAAATATACTATAAATCACTTAATTATATACTTTAAACAGGTGAATTTTATAGTACGTAAATTATGTCTCAATAAAGCTATTAATAATAACAAAAAGGAGACCATAAATGAGGTTAATAAGTGAGTGGGTGACAAGATGAGGGGATGACTAAAAACACCTACATTTGATAAAGGATCAACGTTTTAATACGTAAGGATATCAACATGTAAGGAACAAAATGCAAACCACATAGAAAAATATCAGAAACCTAAAAGAAAAGGAGGGCAAATGAGACAGCTGGGCAATTCACAAATGGCAAAACAACACGATGAGATGCTCAATTAGACAGAAATGAAGTACTGCTTTAACCTACCAGTTTGACAAAGATTAGTTAGATATTAATAAGTACTGGCAGATGTTGGGAAAGGGGCTCTTATGCACTCCTGGTGGGAGGAAACCGATGAAGCCATTCTGCTGCACAAAGCAGCAGTTTTTAGAAAAAGACATCACACAAATATCCTAGAACCAGAAATCTCCTATCTATGCATCATCCATCTATATCTATCTATCTATCTATCTATCTATCTATCTATCTATCTACATCATCATCTATCATCTATCTATTTATCTAACTATCTCAGCGAAATTCTTGCACAAGAACACGTGGACATACTTGAAAAGATGTGTGGTATAGCACTGTTTATGGAAGCAAGGCATTTAGAGGCCACCCAATGTCTAGTCTCAGGAGACTGGTGAAGTACTTGTAGTGTACACTTTTAATAGAAAACTATGCAACAGCCAGGAGTAATGAACTAGAATTGACATATAGCAATAGGGTTTGACTATAACCCTAGAGGAAATAACAAAATAAAACAAAAAGACTCAAAATGGACAAAGGATAATAGTGTGCCATGAACTGAGGAGTATATAATTCAATTCTGTATGCCTGAGACCCTAAGGAAAATAAATAAAATGCCCGGCATTACTTTCTAGCGAAAAATGTAATAACAAATGGCATCACGTGTTAGTGGCTAAGCCAATGAATGGCAAAGCTATGGAGGAAAGAAGGTCGTGAGGAAGACAGGGGCTTGCTTGGTCTTCAGCTGAGTCATTCAGTTTTCAGGAACATGGAAGCAGTAAGCCGGTGTGGTGAAAATGCGATGGATGGTGTCACCTAGTCCTAGATCACCCCTCCCTCCCACCCGCAGACAAAAGATAAAGAGTGTGGGAGTGTAAAAAAATTTCTTTCCACTCCCATCTGTCTAAGTTCTTCTGGATGGACTGAAAGAGTAACATGAGACAGAATTAACAGGAGAAAAATGTCCAACTTTATTACAAATTAGTTGAGGTTTATAGGCTATTCTGGACTAAGGAGAGGGAGTCAGGGGTTTAGGATTTCAAAGGAAAAGCAGGTAATTCACAGGTAGGTGAGAAAGAACAAACATGTGGTAAACAAATTCTTGCTGGGCCACCCATAAACAAAGGGACACAGTGGGGGGTCCAAAAACAGGCTTTGCTAGATTTCTCCCAGTCTGCCACATTTAATTCATATATGCTTTAGGTGAACACGCTAGGGTTCCCTTCCTGAAGCAAGTTTTTTCTATCTGAATTCCTTACGTAGGTTAGGGTCAAATGTTCTGAGGCTTTTGTTTCTTAAAAATAACCAGCTTAAAATCAACATCAAAAGGTAATTTAGGGGTGGCAAATTTTGGTCCCTCTCAAGAAGAAAGGGAGAGAATCATCCATGAGTTTAAACGTAGTTAACAGGAGGAAAAGGGAAGGACATTATTCAGAAGAAAAGGAATAGGTTGGTGAAGGTTAGTCATAAAATCAAAGATCTGATTTTCTGGCTTGTGATAAAAGCAGTATTTTCTAAAAGTAATGAATATTCACCACCCCCCTGCCACGGGGCGGGTGGGGGGGGGACTCCATGTTTTAAAAATTAGAGCATTGAGTCATCTTTTGTTAAATTCAGATGGCTATCTTCAAAGCTAAGATCATTCCAGTTTTGTGTCAGTAATGGGTCTTATGATCAGATCCATGTGATTAGGCTGAATTCCTTTTCATTAAGACAAAAGTCGAGTAGAAAGGGGTTCTTGGTATTGGCTACAAAAACTGGCATCACTCACATGTAAGTCAAGTGCCTGCAGATCTCGTCACTTTGAACACTGAGTGCCTCCTCTCACCTATGCTTCTCCTACACAACTGGACTGTGGACAACTTGCAGACATTATCTTCTCTAGCTAGGGGATGCGAAGCACCCCAATGGCAAGGGGCTGTCTCCACAGCCTTGAGGCAGCGCCCAATTCTCCGCATACCACAAAGGTGTGCTGTAGACTGGAGCAAAGACAAAAAACCAGGGCACTCGTCTTTCACCCTTTTGCTGGTGGATGCAGTGGACAGTTTCCCTCTCTGGGAAAGACTGGGTCCCAGAGTGCGTCCATCCCTGGCCATTTATGCCAGACCCAGGGGTTGGGATCCCTGCAGAGTGAGCTCTCCCTCCCCTGTCTTCACAGCAGCAGGGACTTGAGGAGGGAGGGCGACATCCTGGCATAGCTACTCGCCAAGCCTGCGACCAAGAGGGGCGAGCTGCCAGGCTCCTGGAGGGCACCACAAGGGCGCCCAAGTGCACGAGATCTGAAAACCGCAGAAAGCACAACTACACGAGGGACAGGCCGAGTGGGGAAGAGGAGGGATCTGATAGGTAAGAAAGGGTAAATGGTGCACTCCTTCATCCCCGCTGAGCTCAGCTAGGCACTCCGCTTGCATTTTGCTTCTATCCATCCTCCCACTTTGATTTTAAGAAACCCGAGTTGGGAGGGGGGCGGGGAGTCGGTGTTCTACAAAAAGGAAACGTGAGCTGGGAGCGGTGGCCTGACTTGCCCCCGTCCCACCTCGACTCCAAGAGCCCAGATCCTTGACACGTTTGCTGGAGCTCCCTCAGGTCTTCCAGAGGGCCTGGAGGAGCCGAGCCCCGAAAAGCCCCAGCCGGCCGCGCCTCAGGCCCTCCCAGCCGCGAGGCAGAAACCCCCCGCCGGCCGATCCGCGTCAAACGGCCGCCCGGAGCCCCGCCCGCCCGGTCCGCAAGGAGGAGCCCGCGAGGCGGCCGCGGGGCTGCGTTTTACCTCTCCGGCGCGGGCTGCGGCCCGGCTGCAGGCTCCAGGCCGGTCGCTGCTGCACTCTGCGCCCCTCGCCCCGACGGCAGCCGCGCCAGCCCTGGCTACGGCCACTTTCATTTTCCTCAACTATATCGTCAGGAAAGCGAAAGCGAAAACCACCGAGAGGCGGGCCCGGGCCCGAGCGCGCGGTGAGCGCCGAGCGCGGGCTGGCGGCCAGAGGCGGGGGCCTCGGGGCTGCGCGTGGCCGGCCGGGCGGCGCGCGGGCTGGAACCCGGTCCCCCCGAGAGGCCGGGCGGCAAGCGGACGGGCCCGCGCGCCGCGGTCGGTCGGGGCTGCTTCCTGGTCTGCCCTGCATGGAGCGCTAGCCCGCACCTCGTGGCTGGCGGAGGCCGGGCCCCGACTGCTGGCGCCCCTTCATGGGTTCCTGGCCTGAGGAGGTGGGCGCTGGCCTGGTAGCTGTGAACAAGCCTCTGAGGGGCCCCGGCTGGGGGCGCTGAGCGAACTGGGGCAGGTTTGGCTCGCAGACCCCAGGGGTCGGCCTGGCTCTGAAGCCCAGGCATGGGCTCTGGTCCCTCTGCCAAACTGGCGCACTGTGTGACTTCTCACAGCTTCATCCTGGCACAAGGTACCAGACTCTTCATCCTGGGTCAGCAGAGAAATCAAAAATCAATGGTATCAGTGAAATGGGGTCCCTTCCTTTGATAAGAAACTGGAACAGCAAGCTTAAGGTTTGGGCTTCGTGGGCTAAATGGTGCTCATCAATACCCAAGAATTCCAAGGTTCAAGGCCTTGCTCTGTCACTTACTGGCTCTGTGATTTGGGGCAAAATATTTATTCCCTTAGCAGTAGGTCTACTGTGGATGGGGATGATAACCATAGCTACCTCAGGGGCGTAGGAATTAAATGAAACCATATAAAGGAGAACATACTTGGTCTTTTCTAGTAGGCTCTATGTTGGTTCTTTGAGGGCAGGGATGCTTGGTGGATATTCTCTAGTGGTCAGCTGATAGAATTGGAGGCCTCGGTGATTATAGGACAGTTCGCAAAGTATTGACTGTGTTATCTTGACTTGGAAGAACGGAGGGGGCGCTGCAGTCTTTTTCAAGGCACCACACAGCCTGACAATTCGCTCCTGTAATTATGCCACTGAACCAAGTTTTTGTTATGGTGGAGCACTGCTGCGAAGTTTGACGCCGTCCCTACTGCTCTATCCAGCATCAGTCTCTGAGATCTGAAGATATTTTGTACCTATTCCTCAGAAAACGGGACAAGACTGCATGCTTCAAACACAATTTGCCACGTGTTTGTTCACATTTGTTATAGAGCAATCCGATAACTGCAACAGAAAACAAACTGCTCAGTCTGCCTAGTCACTTTGGTTTTCCTGTTTGTAATTCGGGTACATTCCCTGCGTGATGGGGGCCTTGATCTGTGACTGATGTGGAAGCTCTCTATGTGCCCTTGCAGTATCTCCCTCAAGAGCTGGTGGGAAGTGGGACAGTCCAAATGGTGGCCTTAGATCAACAAAAACCTATGTTTCCCCTCTGGATGGTGCTTTTGGTCCATAGTATGAAGTAAAAAGAAAAAAAAATCAAGACAAGCCTTGGAGTCTCTTGCTTGTTATAGAACAATAACTCTTGACTCCATGAGAACAAAATAGAGCTAAATCTGCTTCTGCATAAAAAATATATCTGGAAGATAAGGGTCAGGACATGAGATGTAGACATACAAGAAGATAAAGCCAAAGCCTGGTTACCTGTTATAGGTGCTACATATGTTAGCAGAGAGGTGCCAGGAAATGAGAACTAGCCCGGAGTCTTACCATCTTGGTGATTTCCCAAGGTCCAGATTTGGTCCTCAACTTTGTGAGATCAGAAATTTCATCTTTTCAGTGTTTCGGTGTTGATGAAAAATCAGCGTTGTAGAAAACAGAATGGCAACTTACTGATTTCATTAACTATTCGCTAGTCTCTATACTAAGTGCATTACATACATTACTTAATTTAATTCTGCCTATAATCATGTGGTGTGTTGTGCTTTTTTTCTTTCACTTGGGGGAGAAATGATGAAGGATATCCCCAAGGTCACACAGTTAATGTGTAAGTGGTAGAGTCAAATAAAGGCCATCTGATTTAAAAACCTGGAGCTTACCATTCCTGTTAGACACAAAACAAGAATGCCAGATTCTTGAGGTTGCTGTCAAACCCACTGTCATTTTGGAACTGCAATTCATAGCCTAATTGTCAGAAAGTGGCTCAGTGAGCTTGAAATCAGAATTGGAAGAGTGAATTATCTGGCTTAAATGTTTAAAGATATCAGCCTTGCTGTGTCTTTCTCCACACCAAAGGTCAAATGACCTGCTGAGAGGACTGGTCATTCATTGCCAATAGCCTAGCTGGCCCTTCTCCTTGGGATTCTGCCCGGTCGACACTCTGAATTACCAATGCTCTCTTTATTAAGCCACCTGGGCTATTCCTCATTGGGTGGACATTTTTCTTTTTTAGATATAGCAAGGCCTTACTGAGTAATAGTATTGTTAGGACTTATAGGTCTTGGAATCCTTATTTCTCTTTACGAAGGCATTTTGTACATTGCCCTGATTGGCTTGACTTATAATTTAAATTTCAAAAGATTACTTTATATCCCAGTGTTTTGGAGGAAACTCATTTTATTTTTCTTCCTACCTTCCCTGGCCTTCCGACCCTAGAATAAAATCTTGTGCAATAGCAATTTTCACAACAAGTATTTTATCTAGGCTGCAATGCTCATCAATGATGACCCAAAAATCAAAGTCCAAGGCCAGCCCTCAAAGACTTTACCATGGGGTCGGGAAGGGAATCATACACCACACCTGGAGAGCAATATATAGGGAAAGAAAGATAGTATTCACTGGTTAGAAAACACCAGGTGTGTGATTCAAATAAAAAGGAAAAAAAGTTAAAAAACTCTTTTAGATATTTCATTAATCAAAAAATATTTTGTGGCAAATATAAAATGCAACCACTCTGCTAATGCTGGGGATTTAATAATGAGAAAAAATAGACATGGTCTTTGCTCTCAGAAAACACACTTTAGTGAGGTAGACAATCACATAATCAGTCAAATATAGAATACTATCCTAGATGCTACAAAGTGGATTTGACTCTATGAGAGGGAATAACTAAGGATTTGAACTTGTCAGGTCAGAGAAGGTTTTTCTGAAGTGATGTTTGAATTGGGAGCTAAGGAATGAAGATTAGTTAATTGGGTGAAGGGGTGTGGGGTTGAAGAAGAGATCTTTGGAGGGGGAGAACAGCATGTACAAAGGTCCTGAGGCAGGAAAGAACTTGGAGCATTTGGGGAACTGAAAGCAGATTGGATCATCTGATCCAATCATCATCTGATGCCCAAAGGTTAAATGGAGCAGAGAGAGTCCATAGGAGGCTGAAGCATAAGGCAAAAGCCATAACAGATAGGGTCTTGAAGGTCATGCTAAGGACTTAAGTTTTTATCATATGAGCACTGATGTTGTTTAGGCAGGGAGTTACATGATCTGACTTTGTTTTGAAAATACTGCTCTGCTGCAGAGTGAATGGGTTGAAACATAGTCACCATTTGGGAGCAAGATAATGGTGGTTGTGGTGGAGGAGGAGAAGAGAAATGGACAGATGAGAGATTTAGGAGGTAAAATGGTCAGAAATGTGGTGATAGATTGGGTCTTAGCACTAAAGGAGAAAGAGATAGCAAGCATGACTCCAAGGTTATATAATTAAATACCTGTGGCAGCCACATAGGTAGAAAGAAAAAACACAGCTTCTAGCTGCTGCACCTTAAGATTCACTGCAGTGTTCATACAAGGCAGCACTTTCTGGGTGCTCCCAGCCAATGAATGAGCACAGTAGGGGGCCCAGAGCCGCCCTTTCTGCCCAGAGTGGGATTCCTCTAACAGGCAGTCTGTTCTCTGGGCCTTTCTATCAGTGTGGCCTACACTTTCCCAGAACTGCTTGGGATGTGCTCTAGGATAACCCAAACTGACATAATGATGCTCTGCACTGAGCTGGAGAATCTTGGAAAAGGACCAAGTTTTGGAGGGCTTGACTCTGCATGTGTTGGGTGACATGTCAGGTGGGCAGGGAAACTCCATATCCACTTGCCTACTCATAAGACATGTTTGTGTTGTGCTACTAAACTATCAACTATGTCCTCTGTGTGAGCTAGTGTCTGGTTTTGTGAAATGCTTGTTCCATGGATAATCTCCAAACTTCACTTTAGAACTCAATACTAGAACTGTTTGCCTCTAGAAAAATATGATTTACCAATAGCAAAAACATCCTTTAACTTCCTTGAGGAGGAGGAAAGTCAAAAAATAGAAAGGGAGTGAACAATTGTTCTTGAACAATCAAAGGTAAATAATTTTGCTTCGGGGGCCCTGGTTTTCTGGGAAAAAGGAGTCGTCTTTTAAGTGTTCCTGAAGGAAAGCATTTACACATTTGGCAACACAGAAGGAAATCTGTTATCCTGTGGGAAAAAGAAGCGAGCGCTCCAAAAGGCACTCTTGCTCTGATGTCTATGTCCCCAAGCAAGGTGCCCTTGGAGAGCTGGGAGCTTGCAGTCATGAGTGGCCTGAGCGAGTCACTGGTGGGAGGACAGCTGTTCAGGGCCAACACTGTTCATCCTGTTGAAGCGGGCTTGAACGAAACCATGACTGCTGCGCGAATATTTGCTCACTGGGCTTGCTCATAGGTCAAACAGCCTTTCCTTCACTGATCACAGCCACCTCAGTGTGAAGTGTGAAGGCTGACAGTATGTGAGTTTACAGGTTTTATTGCCAGGCTTTCAGGAAGCCTAGAAACCATTCATCTAGACTAAAAAAAGAAAGAAGTAGGTGTAAGTGTCATGAGGTTTTTTTTTATTCCAAGGGCTCTGTCTCTCTTCGAAGGATGAAAGAGTAAACATATTTGTCAAAATTTTTTTTAAAAAAAGAAAAACTACCAAATGTAAGGTGAATATACTATGTAAGTACTTTAGGGTTAGGAGATCTGTGATTTCCCCCAAAGGTAGTTATAATTTCCCTCAAACAGACTCTGACAAGGACTAATTAACTGTTGCATTGATAACTGCATGAAAGCCAGGAGGACTAGCAATGCTGTTGTCAACACCAAGTTGAATCCTTATAATTTAATCCTTATAAAAACCCAAAGAGATAGGTCATCCGTTTTCAGATGAAGAAACTGAATCACTGAAAGGTGGAGTGATTTGCCCAAACTTATAGAGCTCGTCAGTGGAGAAGCCTACTTCTGGACCTCATGGCCCACTTATCTGCCCCTGGAGTGGGCACTTAGCCAGTAGGCTGTAGTGCCTCCCAGGGAGAGGGTGTATTTGAGGTGGACCTTGAACATGGGTAGAATTGGGATAATCAGAGATGAAGGAGGACAATGTATGGATGGAGGCAGGAGTGTTGAGGAGAAATATAAAACTGGATGTGTGTCAGCCATATCAGGAGTCAAACTACATTAAAGATATGTGAAGGTTTGGGAAGCGACTCGAAGAGGTTTAAAAAACACTGAAAAGTGCACAGAATAATTCATCCTTGTTCTCATCTTGCATATTTACTCCCAGTTTTGTTCATTAAAAACCACTTCATCAAAACTTTGGCATGTGCATTATAACGCATACAAACACTATATAAACTATAAAAATAAATGCTTTAAAAGCTCCCTCAAATCTTACCATCTAAAAATTACTATTATTAGGAAAATATTATTAGATACATTTTCCTTTGCATTTATACAGAGAGGATAGATAGGTGAAAATGATATCTCAGTATAGTTTTCATTCGGTTTTCTCTTATTAGGAGGAAGGTACAGAATCTTTTCATGCATTTAAAAGTCATCTGTACTTTAATTTCTGTGTGTTGTTTTTATCTCTTGCCCAAGTTTCTACTGAGGTTGTTAATTTTTTCTTATTTATTTGTAGGAGATCTTTTTAACTTAGGTAAATTAGCTCTTTGTTACATGAGTTGCAAATGGGCAGAATTTCATTTTTAAATAGTTTCTTTAGAAGGGGCTCATGGGCAACTTACTGCTTGAATTTAATATTTAAGAATGTTTGTTTATTGCCATTTTACAGTACTTGAATGTCTTTTTAAAAATTAATTCTTATGGTAAACTATACATAACATAAAATTTACCATTTTAACCATCTTAGGTGTATATTTCAGTGGCATTCAGTACATTCAAATTGTTGTGCAGTCACACCACCATCCACCTCTTAAACTTTTTCATCATCTCAAGCTAAAACTTTACTCATTAAATGCTAACTCCATACTTCTTCTCCTCAGTCCTGGATAACCCTGATATCCTATTTCTATCTCTATTAATTTGACTATTCTAGTTACTTCATGTAAATGGAATCCGACAATATTTGTCCCTTTGTGTCTGGTTTATTTCATTTAGCATGTTTTCAAGGTTCATCCATGTTGATTAATTTCATTCCTTTTTAAGGCTGAATAGTATTCCATTGTATTTATGTACCAGTTTGTTTATTCACTCATTTGTTGATGGACACTTGGGTTGTTCCTACCTTTTGTCTATTATAAACAATGCTGTGAACACAGTGTACAAATGTTTGAGTCTCTGCTTTCACTTCATTTGGGTATATACCTAGAAGTGGAATTTGCTGGATCATACAGTAATTCCATTTGGTTTTTGGAGGAGATGCCATACTGTTTTTTATGGCAGCTGTAACATTTTAAATTCCCACTAGCAATGCATAAAGGATCCAATTTTTCCACATCCTCACAAAAGTGCATTATTTTGTTTTTTTAATAATAGCCATAAAAATGGGTGTGAAGTGGTATCTTATTGTGGTTTTGATTTGCATTTCCCTAATGATTTTCACATCTTTTCACGTGCTTATTGGCCATTTGTATATCTTTGGAGAAATGTTTCCTCGAATCTTTTGCCCATTTTAAAATTTTGACTTGTAGGAATTCTTTATATATGTTTAATATTAATCCCTTATAAGATATTTGCAAATACCAATACCACTGCATGCATTTCTCACTCTATCCTTGATGTGTAAGGTGTATTTCTATACCTCTTCTACACATCCATGAAGAGTTTCTGATGTGAGACTTCATCTAGGGTAAAAACAGTCAGTCAGGTGCCTGGCTGCTGCCCTCTGGCTGTCCCAATAGAGATACGATGTCCCAGTGCCTCTGGTAGCTTCTTACACAACTGTCCTTGAGATTAGGCCCCTTATTCCCCAAGGTGAGACCTTCTGGTATGCGTCTGCCTGAGACTCAAGGAAATCATGTGATTTCTGAAAAACCTCTTGATTCTGTCATCCTGGGCAACCTCTACCAATCTCATTGGATTTTTGTGAAGATCAAGTGAGATAATAGATGTATTTTCCAAAGTGCTGTTTGCCGTAGCAATGGCACACAACATAAGGTATTGCTCATGTTGTATGTGCGGCATCAAGCATCTTCCTATCAGCCTAAGAGCCCTCAGCAAAAGGGATTAAACGAAATGCCTAGAGGAAAGATTTGTCAAGCTACTTACTACTACCTGATGGAACAGGGCTGTCTGCCAACTCATTCACCATCACTTAGACTAGGTGTTAAGCTAAATAATTGTCTGGCAAACATCAGCCCATCTTGAATTCGTGAGTGTGTTTAGGGAACTCTGATGGAGACGGGAACTAGTTGCTAAGAACAGGAAAAGAATATATGGTAAACTCTTTTCACTTTGATCTGTGGTAGAAATTTTTTTATTCTATTTTTAATCTGAATTGTCTCTCTACCTCCTTTGCTTTGTTCTTCATATTTCTATGGATAGCCCGGCTTCTAATTTTTATAGGTATTAACTGAGCAGCTCATCACTCACCAGCCATCCTTATGACTACAGGTCTGCACACCTCTTCCCAAGAGGAGATCCCTGGTCAGGGTTACTGGGTCAGTCACCCCCAAGTCATGGCTCTGATGCAAACAAGCCACGCAAGGGACCAGCAGGCCTAGACAGAGGCCTTGGATTTCTAGATACTTAGCTCAGCCCGGGGGTAGTGACTTGGGCTATTGCCCCCATGGTAAGAACTCTGAGCATTCAGGTAGTTATGATTTTTGCTCCTAGAAGGCCACAGGTGACCGGAACCAGTAACACTGAGATTAAGAAAACTCAAAAAATCTTCATTCTTTTAACAGGAGAAAGGGCATGCGGGACCATAATTCATATTCTAGAGCCACTCAGTTAACCAGGAACCCAGCACAGGACTCAGTTTGAGGATGGAGAGGAAGCCAACAGCCTTACAGAAGACGAGCTTCCTTACTCCCCACCTGAGTCTGATGCTGCTTGTTTTGTCATGCAACATGTCTTTTTATCTATCCAACCCTGGAGCTTTTACTCAGATCTATCTATACATTCTAGCTCAAATTGCCCTGTGACACATTATATACATATGTCTGTGCACCATGTCCAACCCCCAATCCTCGTGGCCCTACCACTTACTCCAGCCACTGTTGCAGTGACCAGGTCACACGATCTTGACCATTGCAGTGCAGCCTGACAGTGCCTCACTTTGGGCCTGCAATGTAGTACCTCTTGCTTTCTACCCAGGGGACAGAACCTTTTTGGGACCCATGCATGTGCAACTGGAAATGTGGGGAGCTGACATCTGTAGGGCTGCCTTTGATGAAAGGAAGGTGGAGGCCAATATACAAATGCTTTCCGCCTTTTATTCGTGGTGCAAATGGTTCTGAGATATATTTCATCAGGTTCCTCCGAAGTTCTGGCTGGATGGAGCCATGCCCTTGGCTCTGGCCAACCTGAAAATGCATCTTTGTAGTGGGCCTTCTCCTCCCTGTTTTTCTCCCCCTATCCTTTACTCCTGCTCTCTGGAATTTTATTCCCAAATAAACTACCCAGCTGTACAGAAGTGCTGGTCTCAGACTCTGCTTTCGGGGGAACATTTCAGGCTAAGATATTTGTGTAAGAATGCTGGCTCAGCCCAGAGTCAATAGAGTGACAGTTTCTAGCACACAGGGATTAAATCTTAGCCTTAGAGACTAATCATAAACCATTGCTAGAATTAGCCCAAAGTGACACAGAGAAAAAACAGGTGAAAAGACCAAATTGTGAAAGTAAAGGTTGTAGGCAGTTGTTCTTATTTAAAAAATCATTTTATTTAGTAAAACATGTTAATTTCCCAAGGCACATTAGTAGCTTTCTGAAAAATATGGTTTTTAACCAGGTGAAGCATATGCTTTAGAGTACCATGGTAACAATCTAAAAAGAGAAGACAATTACACTGAACACAAAATATCTCTGTGTCACATGTCTGAAGTGAGCAACTCTGAAAGACTGAACACGACTTAACTTTCTTCTTTGTAATTTTTTTCCATGATTAAGTACCACAAAAGGAACAGACACAGTGATGTCAGTTTTGGCACTCAGAGAAGTGCTAGTGGCTGAGGCTGGTAAGGCCTTGCATATGCAGCAACTGCAGACCAGTGCCAGAGTGCTTCTGGGTTGGAAAAAAAAAAGACACAAACCAGGAAGCTAAGGAACTGGCCTTTCCTAAGTCTATTGTGAAGGGCAAATAACTTAAGGAGAAAGAGAAAACAAACAACAAACGAAATCCAAAATCCACATTATAGTTTTGACAGAAGAGACATGTTTGCTTGTCTCTCTTTCTCACTGACACATTTCCTTCAAACTATACATTGAAACCATGATAGCTAGGTTTGGTTGACATGGCATGGAAACAAGAGTTCAATGAAGTGTTTGTTATGGGCCTGGATAAGCCCAGTGCTTTGATCAGATGTAAACGAGTCTATTCAGTAGTCACACCAAGTGGTCTAAGAGCCCACAGGTCAATGCACTTGCTTGTGCTCTGTACTTGCTCTGTCCCCTCCATGTTTATTACCTTCGGGTGTCCCCACACCTGGGCTTTCCTGCCTCGGGGAAGCAACAATCCCAGCTAATATCCTTTGTAACTAAGAAAGTGTGAGAAATCAAACTCTCTGTGACATGATTTCTTTTCCTATATAGCGCACCATTGGAGTGTCAGGGGGAAAAGATCTGGGGATGGGATCGGACCTCTGGTTTTATCAGGGGACCTTTCAGGGATGTCTGAAATTAAAATGTATATTTAGCAGATGCCTCTCGTATTCTTCCAAATCCCATTGGTTCTAGTCAACAGTCAACTTCTTAGGAAATTCCCAGTCCATCACTGTATTAGGACTTCTCTAAAGTTGTCTATCAGTAGCCATGGTGTCCCTGGAGGGAAGGTGGTGCCCTAACCACATGCAGCCTCTGAGTCCAGGGGCCCATCTGTGAGCAAGTCAGACACAGGGTCAACAGAATGAACAGCAGAAACCTTTGCCACTGAAGGACTCACTGTCTGCATGAGCCATTTCCAATGGTCTTTCCTCTTCACTTTCTCACTCACTGGAGGTTGTTAGAAGGCTGTGCTTTTAAGGACTGTGGGGTTTTCTTCACCATCTTTTAATATCCTTGTGTGGCTTGGCGTTTGCCTGTATTTTATTCTATTAGAACAAGCAAAGCAAATGTTAGTAAGAAATCCTGCAAAAATGTCTACCAGTCTCAGAACCAGCCAGTGAACCAAACCCAGAACTGAGCATATCACACTAAAGGGAAAGCCATACAGCACATTCTGAAAGGTCTCTGCCCTATCCCAGAGCCACTACTGCTGTGGAGATGTATGTGGTGACGTGGTGGTCTGGATCACACCAGAGAGGATAAAATGAAACCTCCTTGCCATTTTTGACCCTCTGAAGGCTAAACTAGTTCATGGCATTTGTGAGAGTTTGTGGGAAACTCTGTGCCAGGCCCAGACCCAGTGCATCAACATTGTAAAGGAGGAGGCTTCCTTACCCTTTGACCCGTAGCATCTGGTCAATGGTATCTGGGAGAGGGGTGCCAAAGCTCTCTGGGAGGAACAAGGTGAGGATGGCTGTCAGGATGGTCAGGCTGCCCATCAGAATGTAGGGCAAGAAGCGGTCGTAGGCACCTAGGGTAGAGCAGACAGAGCCCCAAGGCAGGGGTGTGGTTAGCCGTGGTCTCCCTCTGTGCTCTCGGGACTCTGTAAAGGGGATCACTTGCCTTCTCAGCCTCAGCACGTCCCACAGTCTGAGCTGCCAGGTTGGAGTTTGGCACCTAGACTGGTCTCAGAAGCCAGAGTTGGCACCAAGGTCTGGTAGCACCTCCCGCTGCAGGGGAGGCAGGGAGCCACGATGATCGCTGTCCCTACTTTCCAGTGCTGGGTTTCCAAGGGGCTTGAGGTGCTCATCCAGGGACAGGAATAGCTCCTCCACCTCCCCAGATGTGTCACAACCCATTCGATTTGCCTACAGGCCAAACAAGGTATTTCTGCTTGTCTATGCAGCATGTTCACAAAGCATTCTGGGTACTCTCAAGGTGCGTGCCACCCTTCTCCAAAGATGTGCCAACAAGGGATGTGCAGGGGAACAGCAGTTGTTATGAGAAAATGATTCAGAGGAAGAGGAAACTAGTGCCCTGCTACAGAAAATGGCACAAGGTGGGTCTTCACACAGGATAAAACACTGTGTCACATGTTCCAAGTTACAAAAACTCTCAGTTCATCAGACCTCTTGAATGGACATCTTTCCCCCCTCATGTTCCTTTTAAATTCTGATTTCAAGAAGAGATTTCTCTAGTTAAGTACACTGACTCCCTGAGCCACGCTATAGTCTCTTAGGACAGGAGAACTGTACTCTCTTATGGAAGGCCTGGGATGGCTGAAACAGGAAGAAAACTCTCTACATTTTTCATCGATTTCTAGCTAGTCTATACGTTGTTTTCCATTTGTGAGCGAGTGCTCCCCCGACTCTCAGCGCACCTGGATGAGAGCCTCCTCCAGGCACCGATCCAGTACCGGATGGATCCCATTTGTGTGTGTGCTTGTTTTCCTGTTACCAAGCCATCTCTGGCTCGCATTAACGCCCATCGGTGCTTCCACTCCATTGCTCCTGCGTGCTCGGCCCACGGGACTTACCAAGGTAAACGAAGTAGGGAGACAGGATGCTTCCCAGGCGGGAGGCTGTGGAGCTGACCCCTACGCCCATGTTTCTGACCACTGTGGGGTACAGCTCGGCTGTGTACACGTAGACCATGGAAAAGGCCGCAGTCACTCCAAACTTGCCCACCATCACCAGGGCTGTGGCCAAATAATACAAGTCTGGAGAGGCAAAGGGAAGAAAGTAAGAGAAAGCACCAACCCAAGGTACATTGCTATTGAGAGGACCGTGTGTGTGTGTGTGTGTGTGTGTGTGTGTGTGCGCGCGCGCGCGCGCATGTGTATTGCCCGAAACAAACAGTGTCTCCCGTAGGGAGGAACAGTTTCCATAACCTCCTATTGTGGGATAAGGGCCTATAGCCAAGATGTCCCTCCAAGTTGGTTACTGAGAGGCAGGAACCTGCAGCTATGTGAAGATATGCTCTTCTCAGCCTAAAGACCACCAGGGTGAGCCCCCAATAGCCCAAACAAATCTGCTTTCCAGGCCAGAAGTCATTAAAGACATGTCTGTCAAGGGGTCAGCTGGCACTCAGAACCTCATGCTGCAGGCACAGTGGAAATGATGAATGATTTGAGGATGGACGAATGGGGAGGTCAATTCTAACTCATTTCGTGCTACTCAGACCTCAGCAATTCACAGACCTGGAGAGCCTCAGAAGCAATCCTCCGATCTATCCCGTTCACTGTGCCAATAAGGAGATGCTGTGGGTAGCCCGTGGGCTGCCCTGAGCTCCGGTGTGAGCCCTGCACACATGCCTGGCTCCCTGCCACGCTGCAGTAAATTCCACCAGTGCACTAACTCTAGGGGCCACGGTAAGTCCCTGAACTGTTCTATGAATTGTCCTAAAGGGTTGTCCCCCACCTATGGGATAGCAAGACGGTTTTAAGAATAAAATCCTGCTAATGGCCTATGAGACCTACTCTGTAACCTGGCTCCTCCCTTCTTCCTCTCTTCATCTCTTTCCCGCTCCTTCTCTCTCCTCAACCATGCCAGGCTGGCTCCCTTCTCAGGGTCTCTGTCTTTGCTACCTCTTCAGCCTGAAATGTTGTGCTCCTAGACTTTCTTTTCATGGCTCCCTCCATCAGTCCATCTATTTTCTGCTCAACTGCCCCCTCTTCAGAGACGGGCCATGACCACTACATAAACTAGCCCTCCACAGCCCTTTATTGATATTATAAAAGGTAACACAGTGTGCACTATCTTAAGCCTTTATTTACTTTTGCTGCCCAACTTCTCAAGTTGAGTGTGAATGGCAGGAGGGCCCAGAGCTCCACCCAACTTGCTGACTTCTATATCGCTGGCCCCTAGCACCATGCCCAGCCCAGAGCAGGCACTTCCTGGCTACTTGTTGGCTCTCTTTCCTTCTTACTCTGCAGAGAAAAACAGATGTGCACAAACTAACTTGAGTAGAAAGTAAAATTAACCAACAGCCCCACCTGGTTGCTTTGCCCACTCCCTCCACGCCCTGGCTGTGATATCTGGTCCCAGGAGATACTTTTTGGCTGAGAATGTGAATATGCAGATGAGCTGTGATGGCATGATTTTATTCTCTTTATTAATTGGAGAGAGTCTGGTAGAGACTGAGTGACGCAGAGGAGACTCAGACCGTAGACATGCGTGGTCCCTACCTGAGGGCACCAGCTGTACGAAGAGGAGAACGCCACCGCCCAGGAAGAGGGCGGTAGCCATGGAATAGCGCCGGGGCAGGTACCGCAGCAGCAGCCAGGCCAACGTGTACGCCGGGACTTCAACCACTGCTGAAAGTAAGCAGTTCACGTAGATGTCGCCATGCAAGTTAGGTGTGTCAAGGGAGAGCCCAAAGTAGCCCACTGATATGGTCATCCTGAAACAGAGTGCAGAGAGCTAGTGGGCAGTGTCTGTGTAGGCACCTCCCAATGGGACAGCTTTGCAAATACAATTAATGCAGGAAATTCAAAACTCTCCTTATTGCGGGCAGCAGATTTAACCCTGAGTCTACTGCTTAGAACAAAAGATCACTTCCCCTGGCCCAGTGTAAATTTCAAACCAGAACACTTTCAGAGCATCCCAAATAGCAATAAGGTTTATATAATTCAGATAGATTTACTTGGTTGAAAAAAAAAAAAAACAAAACTCGAACCTACCTTTTGGCTTTAAAAATCCTAAGCTGAAGCTCTCACAAAGCCTATTTCCCTACTCTCTAGATCTCCCCAAACCCAGCAACTTCAGGAGGAGCCAGAGAATGAGCCAGCAGGCAGGTATCAAGCGGGGTGGGATAGGATCAGAGAAATGAGATAAAATAAGGAACGATCATCAGGTCAAACGTTTGCAGAGCCCCAGCAGGCCCTCCGTGGAGACCAGCCAAGAAGAGGCTGGTGGAGGCAGCTGACTCCAATGCTACCATACCCAAGGGGAAGAGAGGAGCACCCAGTGGCGGGGCCACATCATCTCCCACCTGCATTGGTAACCCTGGCCTGGTCCCTGTCTCCAGGAGGCATTCTCTCTGGTAAAATGGACCTTCATGGGTTAGACTGGACTCATTTGCAGGCTGAAACCATGGCTGGCACACCAAGGAAAAGGGCACATGCAGGAGTTCCTGGGAAGTCTATGGCGGGGGAAGGCCCGCGTGAACCACGGAACGGTTACTCATTGGAGGCGGCATGTCCGTGCAGCAGACTGAATGAGAGCCCTGTCTGAGGCCGACTCTTGGGTGGCACACAACCCTGAGGGATCCTGGGCTATTCCTTGGAAATAGGTGACTCACTGTAATCCCCAGAGAGGAAAATGGCTGGCTGCCCAAGGTTGCTTGACTCTAGTAATAGGGACTCTGGGATGAAGTCTGCCTTCCCTGCCCAGCAGGGTCAGGTAGTGGCCTACGATCCCAAGGGCCACCAAGCAAGCACTTTTCAGGCACTGGGCTGTGTCCCCTCTCTCTGGTAACTCAAAGCCCTTCCTGACAGACTTGGTGAAATCCTTCATTAGAAGGAAACTGATAAGGACAGCTAGGCTGTGGCCTTGCCTCCGGGGCGGTCTCCAAACAACCCAAAGGGAGGGATCCTGCTTCCATCTTTTCAGAAAGTACTTAGCAGCCTCTGTAACTGAAAGAACATGGTATCTTCACTTAAGAGACTTTGTGAAGGCCTCACTTGACTTCCTTAGTCGCTATCTGAGGCACAGGGGACATGAACAACTAGGACCCAGGGTGAGTAAAAATTTGCCCCAGGACCTGGAGAGATCCCCAAAGAGCCCATATTTCCCCCAAAAACTCCACACAACAGTTTTCATTGTCCTTCTCTGAGATTCCTTCAAGTTAAGAAATGTGACATACTCATTTCTTTGATCGCAAGGGACATCTCTTTCACTTTCTGATGACACGGGCTTTTAATTTTGGTCTGAGACATGTCTGCCAATGAGATGCATGATAGCTATTGCCAGAGGCTTTGTCTGGAAGCCTTGGGTAGGTCTCACTTACGTACCACAGGACTATGGACATGATGGTGACTGTTCGGATATTCCGGGTTCGGAGCAGATCCAGAATGCTGTGGGGCTGCTGCTTCTTGGAACTTAGGTCTTGTAACTGTAGAAACAACAATGACAAGGATATAGGAGGGAGAGAAGGCTGGAGACCCAGAGAACCAATCACACTGGAAACCCTGGCATCTTAGCCTTCTGCATCCCTGAGTTTGGGAGTGTTTTATTTCTTTCTTGAGAAGGAGGGTAAGTATAGTGACTATATCCTGGGGAAGCAGAAGGCTTCCTCAGGCCTTGTTAGCAACAAATTAGTGAATAAGAATGAGGAAGAAAAGTAGGTGACCAGTCCCTCAGGGGATGCAGCCAAGGCAGAGACCCAGGCTGACAGCACCACCCCTGGCCTCCATTCCAGGAAGCCTCCTAAGCATTCCTTCCCAAGGCTGGATTCCTGCCCTCTGGGTCAGAGAGAAACTGGCTATAGAGTTTACTGATGTGATATTTTAAAAGAGTTAATGTTTCAGGTCTTCATACCATGTAGTTACTGGTCCACTTCCAAAACCAAAAAAATGCTAAATAGAAAAACAGGAAAATTGACCTCAGCTTCACCCAGAGTAACTTCCTATGAAATTCGGCACAGCCAAGGACATTAATAAACCACACGTCTAAACACACTGATGTTGCTTTCTTAAGCAAACCCAGCTTTGGAGCTTGTTTTTCCCGAGTTAGCAGTTCAACAAAAGGTCAAATTTTGACTTAAAGGATCCCTTGAAATAGCCTCATTTCCTCAAGGATACCAGTGGGGCTTAAGGGTTCACCCATATTGACCCCTCACTGAAAAGCTACCAGAGCTACCTCACCTAAAAGCCCTCTCTGCCATCTAGGCCTGCCCTGCCCTTTGTGCATCAGAGCCCTTCCCAATCCGTGCTGAGACTGGTTGCTGGGCCAACACTTAACTGTAAGGCTGGCAGGGCTAGCCGTGGCCTGTGGCTTCTCTGCTGACTACAATGTCTGGTCTTTTTCCCCAAGCCTCAAGTCTGCATTTTGAGTTCTGAATGTCTCTGACACGCCTTCCATGCACATTTCAGCAGGACTGGTAGCTGTTCTCAAAGCCAGCTCCCTGCCTTCCCATCAGAGCAGACACATGTTCCAGAACCCTATCGGCCAACAATTACAATGTCTAACTTCTCATTGTCATGAAGACAACCACCTGCTGCAGAGAGGGTGGAAGGAGAGAGAACAGGAAGGGGAAGAGAGACCCAGGAATCGGGCAGAGCCAGGAAATTACTCATGCTCTGAGAGTAGGGTCTGCAGGGAGGGGCAGGGTAGAGCAAAGGGGTGGGTATCAAAAGGGACCTGACTGCAGGATCATGCAACAACCAACCACTGATGGGTGGAAGGAAACTGAACATTTTAACTCCAAATCTATTTTTGCTTTATAGTTTATGTACTACATTATTTTTTTAGGATGAGAAACTACCTAAGGTGTAAGAAACAATGATTCCCCAAAACACCAACTCTGTGAAAGGCCTAGTACTTGCAAGAGTGTCTATTATTAAAAGTGATGGTCAGACTATATGATTGCCTAGAAAAGAAGCACATATACTAGAAAACCTAAAATCCACGGGAAGAGTGAAGACATTGAGGCAATTGGCGCCTTCTCAGTAGCTTCAGAATTTTAACAGGGCCTACCCTGGGGGCGGCTAGGGCAAAGTCAGGGAGAGAGTGGGGCTCCTGTGTGAAGGGAGGGCTTCCCGCCTTTGTGATGCTGCCCTCAAATCATGGCCACCGAGACCTTCCCACTAGATCCCATGCCATGCCTACCTCACTTGGTTCAAAGATGGTGGAGGGGGCAACAATTCCGTTGATTTTGGCAGCCCTGTGGATGATCGCCTCTGCCTCTTCAAATCGTCCCTGAGAGATGAGCCATCGGGGGGACTCAGGGATGAACCTGCAGGATAAGGGGCACTCTAGCTAAGGCTCTCCTGCCTGATAGACCAGGTGCAGCATAAGTGGAGGTGGGAAATGGGGTTTCGGAACCAGAGCTGGGTTTGGAGAATGTTTGGTTTCCAAGCCAGAAGCAAAGAGATGGGCAATACCACAATTAGTAATCACCTGAAGAGTGAGCTTCTGAGTACATGAGAGTGCATGAAACGTAGTGGTGGTGGTGGGGGGAGGCTGCGCACTGTGGGGATTTCTGCACTGGCTGGCCACCTCCCTTTCAGCTGTCCCACAGCATCCTGGACCTGCATTCCGTAGTGCCACCTGCTGGACACTAAGGAGACTGGCGAAAATGGGCTCCTAAAGTCTGGCTTCTGCTTGAGCTCAGCCCAGCCCAGACCCTAGGTTGGCTGTAATCCTGTGCTTGTCTCTGGCATCCACAGAAGCTTCTGCACTGGCCTCTTAGCCTCTGCTTTTGCCTCATCCCCCACTGATTCATCCTATTGACTTGTCAGACTTTCTATCTGTGCTTATCAAGGCACCCAGGTGCTTTGAGACTTTATGAATCTTATTTTGTACCTCACCAGGAGCACCTGCCCTTGGTCATGACCAGGATGCACCCTGTGCTCAATATCTTCCCCCATTATGCTCTGGAATGTTCTCAGCTACATGTGGGGGCAGTGTTCTCAACATCCCCACCTGCAAGGGGTGATTCCCGCCTCTGCCCCTGTGCTTGTGTTCCTTCTCTTGGTACGGAATGGCCTCTCTGCCTGTCCAACTCCTCTGTCTTGGAGGCCGAGATGGAGCCTGGCTTCCTCTGTGTAGACACCCCAAGGACTCTCGCTAACACTGCGCTCCCTCCACTCGCAATGCCTGTAGCATGAATCCTCGGCAACATGCAGCCAGAAGCAGGGCCTAAGCTGTCTTTTCCTGTGGTCTGATAACTTCCTCGAGGCCATGGAGGACCCCATCATCTTGCAGCTACTGCTTCTCTCCCTGAACTCCAACTGACCAAGCACGGGGCTGAGAACAAATCTGTTGATGTCTTAGGACTGTTTTGTTTTTGGCTTTTTACTGTGTGAAGAAAACATTCTGAAACAACTTATAAATAATGTATACTTCCTGTCTCTGGGAGACCAAATAGGGGTTTGTGAGTTGCTGCTGCCCCCTAGTGAAAGCCAGATAGAAAACATCCTGCTGGTGGCCACCTCTGGTCACAGGGCCACACTCACCACCAGAGCACCACACACAGCACCCCCGGCACCGTCAGCGCCAGCAGCAGCATCCGCCAGTCTCTGATGAAGTAAGCAAACAGTGGCAGCAGCATGTAGCCGAATGCATAAAATATGCACACTCCTAACGTGGAGAATATAATACGAATTGACTTGCCAAGAATTTCTGTTCCTGTTCAAAACAAGGGAGGAGTCATGTTAGCATTTTAATTTAGGTTATTTCCTTCTTAATCTTCTCTTGTGTAAGTTTCAACATCAAGACAAGAGAGCAGCCAGAATCCTTAATTTTCCAAGCCCTGGGGAGGGATGGGATTCTGAACCCAGGCTAGTCTGACCATCTGCTGGGGGTGCCTCATTGTGGCCTCTCAGGCCTCTCAGTGACAGTCCTCTCATGAAAATTTCATCACTTCCCGAAGCCATGTGCTAAAGATGCCATGTTAGGTCTCAAAATTTAATCCTCATGTGAGGAAGAACTGATTAAAGGGGAAATCATTACTAAGGCTACACATGCTAGCTGTTATCCTCTAAGAAAAAAATATCCTGTTAAAAGTGAAGAGAGAAATAATCCTTTCAGTAATACAGCCAAAGGAAGCCAAAACACAATAAGCTAGAGTTAGAGCCCTCTAAACAGTGAAATTGGCAACTTTTCAGTGAGAACGGGCTGAAGCCTTGCAGTGTGATCTCTGAGTGAAAACTCCAAAGGTCATGTGATCAAAGCCCATTCCTATCACTTTGTTCCTGCCAGTAGTCTTCACTCGCCACAGTGTTTTGCAGAAAAGGCGATTTTCTTCCTTGGCAAGCCTGCCAATCTTGGCCCTGTTCCTCATATCACATCTCTCTCTTTCCTTAGTTACCTTGGCCCTGGGCAGTGGCAGGCCCTTTTTTGATGAATGATCTTGGGTGAGTTCTAGTAAAATGGCCATAAAGTACTAATGAGACCAAGGTGCCACATCTCAGAGGCTAGAAGAGAATTTCGAAGTAGCAATCAGGCTACTGTGTTGCTGGAGACCCAAGGCTGGGCACTTGGTAGACTCAGTTACCCTGCCTACAAACTGGGTTCTCCAAGAAGCCCTGGCTGGTTTTAGTATAGACCGCTTCCCCTTGAAGGTGGGTAGTGAGATGATGGTGAAACACAGGATCAAGTACTCAACTCCAACTTGATGGCCATACCCAGGACAAATGCTGCCACGTAGTTGGAGATCTGGCCCATGCCTACAAGGACAAACAGCACGGTAAACATCTCGAAGTTCTTGGAGAAGACCTGCAGGAAGCTGAAGCCTGTCTGCATGCTCAAGGTCACAAACAGCACATTCTTCCGACCAAACCTGGGAAGGAAAAGGGAGTGACAGAAGCAGCTGGGAGAAGGCTGCAAGAATGGGCTCCACCAAGAGAGGCTTTCCCCAGAGCCATTTGGGGAGGGATCATGGACAGAGCCAGCAGGACACCTGGTTGCAGGGACAGTTCCAGTCTCCCAGCTCCTATGCTGTTACCCTCTCCCCCCAACATGCACACACACACTCCTCAGGATCAATGTGCAGCCTGGGCACCAGGATTACCCATAAGGCAGTGCCACAGTTATGATGACACTTGCAATGGACTGCAACACATTCATTATGTGTAAATCCATACATTCATAATGTATTTTTTTTTTTTTTTTAGAGAACGGTGTACTTTGGAGGGTGATGAAGAAACAATTCATTATAAATGAAAACTGGTAAATAAAGGGAAAGGAATAGTTGTCCTGACTTTCCTATGTAAACTGTGTGAACAGTAACTAATCATAGATGAGAGGGAGTATCATTTTATAAAAGTATGCCAATTATTAAATGAAAAAGAAGTGATCAAATTAGAACATCACCATTGTACAACCCCCAAAGAATGAACAGATATGGCATTATATCTCAATGACTACTAACATAATAAAAAGAGACAATTGAACATTGCATGACTCCTATAGTCTTAAAAGGGACTGAACCTGAATCTGATCAAATCTCTAGATCCAGCTGTCAATTGCAAGAAATGCAAAGAAAAAAGGAACATGCTGAACTGCACCATGAATACGTGATTAGCCAAACCTAGTCTGGGAAATTCTACAGGTGCGAGAGCCCAGGATTTTTCAAAAAATCAACTCTAAGGCAAAGAAAGGGATGGAGGGAGAGTCCTTAGATTATAGTAGACTAAAACGTATCAATTTTTGTGTTTAAGGATGCATATTTGGATGATAAAACTACAAAAACCCACCAGGAAGTGATTATTATAAACATCAGGTTACTTATGGGGGAAGGACACAAAGATAGGGCTTCTTGATGGCTAGCAAAGCTCTATTTCTTGACTTGGTGGTAGTTATGAGGTTATTTCCCTGGAATAATTCATCAAGCCACACATTTGTTCTGTGTAGTTTTCTGTATTTGTGTTCATTTAAAAAATTTTTTTTAAATGCTAGGTTTTTGGTCAGTTTGGTTTTAAAGACAGCGCAGAGATGAGGCCCAAAAGAAAATCAGTTGTTGACAAGGGGGTGTAGGGATAGGGACCAAGCTTTCAGTGACATGCACAGTATAACGGGGAGACCGACATGAATCACATGAGAACAACCTCTGAGAGGTATTGTGATGGCAGGGCACGAGGCAGCAGGGCAATATAAACCAGGGCCCTGAGTTAGCCTGCGCAGTTGCAGAAGATGAGAGGGCAGGGAGGGGAAAGTGTCAGACTGAGAAAAGCACACACGACTGTGGCTGGAGGGGTATGATGAGCATGGCTGGCATCAGCTGGTCACTAGAAGGCCGCAGAGCTGGGCAGGAGCCACACTACACAGGCCTTGCAGCCATGCTAGAGTTTGGTGCTTCTACTCACAGATTTTTTTTTCTTTTCTTTTTCTTTTTTGGTGCTACTGGCATCTAGTAGGCAGAGGCCAGAGATGTTCTAGACATCCTAAAATGCCCAGGATAGCCCCACTGCCAAACAAAGAATCCTCTGGCTCAAAACATCGATAGTGTCAAGGCTGGGAAACTGTGGTCTAGAAGGAGCCTCCGCCTACCCCTGCACTTTCTTGTTACAGAGCAGCCTACATGCCATCCAAGGGTGGCCCCTCACTGCAGGCAGATGGCTATAATCTCTACTCCCACTTTCCCTGCCTAAGGACTCCCTGAGGTGGTGGGAAAGAGAAAGACCCAGGGAACCCTTTCATAGTACCATTCCTTGGCAATCTGGGGTTAGGCCCAACAATACTCACTTTTAAAGTCTGTCAACAAAATGTCAAACACACACGTGCCCACAAAACCAGAAAATATCAGTCTACTTCTTCCCAGGGTTGTGCCTCTCTTGTAATTCATGCACAAAAAGGTAACTCAACAATGTCAGATAAAAGGCTTTGACAACCCAGGATTATTTTATTGCTCTTGAATTTCAGCTTTATTCATATCCCAGAAAAGTTAAACCTTTGTCCTATATAAAAAGTTACTGTTGGTACCCTAGGCAAACTGAGGGCATGAATCTATGGCTCTTAGGTAGTGTTTGGCTTAGGTAGGTTTTTGAACCAGATTACTTAGATGTAATGACATGAGAGCCTGTCTGTCCCACAGAGCCCTGAGCCTCCCATGGGAGTGCAGATGAGCTTGAGGGGTGGCATTGGGAGCTGCAAGCAGGGACTACAGCCAGAACAGTCACACTTTTAGCTATTTAATTTACTGCAGTGGTCCCCAACCTTTGTGGCACCAGGGACCAGTGCTCCTATGAGAACCTAATGCTTGGTGATCTGAGGTGGAGCTGAGGCAGTGATGCTAACACTGGGGAGTGGCTGCAAATACACATGAAGCTTCATTCATTTGCTGGCTTGCTGCTCACTTCCTGCTGTGCGGCCCGGTCCCCAAAAAGCCACAGACTGGTAACGGTCCGTGGCCCAGGGGTTGTGGACCCTTGATTTATTGGTCTCAAATGATCCTACTTAAAAGAAAAAGTCTGCTAACAAAAATTTTTTAAAGTTTCAAAAAACATTGCACTAGCCATTCTGAGGACTATCATGGTCCTTAATGTATTCATTAATTTTGTTTCTGTTTCCCTGGGAGCAGCTCTTTTGGAACTTAAACTCTTTCCTCAGGTAATCATGCTGTTAACATAGTAACTGGCTTCTAAGGCTAGCCCACAAAGACCTACCTGACCTATGACACAGTTGACCCTGTTGTGACTCTGAATTTGGGGTACCTCCTCCTTGTTCTTTACATCAAAGTAATTCCTCTGAGTCTCAGCTGCCACTCAACTCTGAAAGAGGTGATTTCTCCATGACACTTGGAGGGCTTCTAAACTCAGTCCTGGGCAACCCCCGCCTCACTCTATACTCTTCCTGGGCCATCTCACCCATGTTTGGGACTGTGATGAGCGTCTATGAGCTGATGATTCCCAAATGTGTTTCTCCAGCCCAAATCTGTCATGGAGCACCACATCCATTCATCCAACTGCATATTCAATTCCTCGACTTAAGAGTCTCAGGCACCCCAGGTTCAGGATGTTCAAATTGAACTCACCAGCTTCTCCTACAAACACAGTTCTCTTCCAGAGTTCTTTGTCTTATTTATTTGTTTGTTTATTTATTTATTCATTCATTCATTCATTCAGGCAACCCTTGACTGACCTCACAGACTGCAAGGACCTTGTCAGCTTACAATCCCTTATTGTTTATTTATTTATTTTTTTATGCCTACAGCACCTGGTCTTTCTAGTGGTCTCCCATCCAAGTACTAACCAGGCCCGACCCTGCTTAGCTTCCGGGATCAGATGGGACTGGGCTTGTTCAGGGTGGCATGGCTACAGACTCAGAGTTCTTTGTTTTAGAAAAGGGTGTTGTCTACCTGGCTGTGCAGGTCAGAAATGTTCCTCTCTCACTTCCCCCGTCCAATCCATAGCCAAGTCCTGTTGGTTTCAGCTCCTACCACTCCTCTCCACTCTACCAGCCAGCCTAGTCCAAGCCACCATCACATCATATCCTGCATAAATTATTGTGATGGCTTCTTAATTGGTCTCTCCACAAACCTTCTAGCTTCCTTTCAATCCTTTCTCTATGAAGTCATCAAATAATCTTTTAACAAATGCAAATCTGATTTTGTCACACTTCTGCTTTAAAAACTCTTACTAGCACCCCACAGCTCTGTGACTAAAGCCCAAACTCCCAATAGTCATCTGCTAAGCCGCCTGCTTTTCTGCTTGGGCCTCTGGGCTGAAAGAACACTATCCTTTGAAGTCAAGGGCTAGGCACATACATGCTCCTTGCTCAGTGCTGGTGTCCCCTGCAATTGCAGGAGATAGACACCCACCTTACCTGTCTGAGAGCTGCCCCGAAATGAAGGAGCCCAGCAGCACACCAACGAAAAACAAGGAGATCGTGAGCGGGGCCTTCCAGTCGTCCGCACACACCAGCTCCCACTGTAAGAGGAGCAAAGGGATGTATCATTTTAAAAAACACTTTAAACTTAAGACTTCTTGGAAAATGCAATCGGAACATCCTGCATCCCTGAATGCTCTGTTTTCATGACGTGTGGCTATGGCAGCTCACTTGAGCCGATGATGGCTCCTCTGGGTAGCCAGGTGGAGAGCAGGCTCCCCTTGCAGGATCAGTAAGCTCCCTCCCCAGCTGGTTTTTCATAGCTTTCGGCCCCATCATTTTGCTTCCAATTTGAGGAGGTGAGAGGCAGGGAGCAAGTCTCCTGTCCATGTTCCAATTCAGAAGGCGAGGCCTCTCATGGTCACTTTGAAAAATCTGAGCAAAGCCCAGGGCTGAGGATGGGGCAGGGCCACTGGGCAGGAATGGCACAGGAGAGGCTCAGGAGCAGAATTCTGGGGCTCTAAGCGTCAAGGCATTCAGCTAGGAACCAGGCCGGAGGGGCTGGGATGCACCATCTAGATCTGGTCCTTCAGCTCTGCTCGGGCCCCCACCTCTGGGTCCTTTCGGTGTCATTTAGAGCTGGGCTCCCTGATGCTGCACTAAAAAAAACATGAGACCCAATTATAGCCAAGAGCTCTGAGCTGGGAGTCAAGAAACTGGGGCTCAGTTTCTATTCTACTGGTAACTGGTTATCTAACCTCAGATAAGAACCGCCGCGCCCCCCTCTTTCTACACTGTGCCTTAATTTCCTCATCTGTAAAATGGGGGTTGGGGTAGGGAATAGGCTACACTGCTCGAGTTTCCCAGCGCCCAATGCCTAGTCACCATGAAAAGGTCTGCGGGCAAGGGAAAACAGCTGAACACTCAGATGCGAGGCTGCCCCAGACTAACAAGGAGCCAAAAGAAAGAAGAAAAGCCCAAACAGGAAGCTTGTTGGTTCTCAGAAAAATGTTTCCCAGAGCAGGAAGATGGCGCTCTGCAGTAAGCAAAAAGGCCACCCTCCAGAAAATTCAGACCTTCGCTTGCCTGGCGCCAGGCTGCTGGCCTGCCCTCCAGGGAGTCTGTGGGCTCCCCAGTAACACACACAAGTGGGGGAGGGGAGGAATGTGTGGCTTTCAAGAACAAAGCATCTCTTCCAGGCTAGTGAGGGAGCCAAAAACAAGTCTATTTCTCTGCCCTACTAGGCCCTGTGTGTGCATTGCTTCTGGGCACCTCACATGGGTCAGAGGGCAGCCTTTGGGCTGAGCATGGAGTAGCAGTCCCCACCCTAGGGAAGAGTCTGGGGTCTCCAACTCCTTCATCTAGAGGAAGTCCAGACTAGCAGGCCAGAATTTCGGAGCACCTAGGCCTGAATGATCCAGCCACAGCAGCCTTCTCGCCTCCACAGCCTCAGTGGTGCCAGCACCTAGATACCACCTCTCTCAGAATGGTGGGCACTCCTAGGGCAGCCCCCGTCCAGACATAGCTGTTAAAGTGAGGATGGGAGTGGCACGGGAGTCAGAGCTGGGGGACCGGGTGATGGATGCTGGCCTGAGTATCAAGCAGTGTGTCAGGCACAGCTTCAGAGGCCAGCTCACGGTTATTGTCGCTTTTGAACATGATGGGATCTATTTTCAGCTAGCAAGCATGACTTTTGTAGCAAAGAGATAAAAAAATGAATAGTCAGTAGCTCTCTCTAAGGTTGGGGACTGAGATAGCTGAGCTAGACTAGAAATCCACAGGAGCTTCTACAGGGAGTGCTAGGGTGATAGGTCCCCCAATCCCATGTCAGGTCTCCCAATATAGGCTTCTAGAGAAATGTGGGCTAGCAAGGCCAAGTGCTCTCTGAGACCAGGTCAGGCTATGCTCTGCAGGAGACAGGTTACTACAGTGCTCATCTTGGAATAGGTCCCTGGACCATGTCTCCAGCTCCTGCAGTCTCACCCTTGCCACTTGGTCCAACTTGTCCTAACTTTAGGCAAGTGTGTAAGTCCCCGGAGTAACTGGGTTCTCTATCCACTACTGACAATTCTTTACAATTCTCAGGGCCTGGCTTTGGGCCCTCCAAAAGCAAACATGAGCTAACACTTCTTGTTTTGGTCTCAAAAAATGAACACAAGAGCAGGCATAGACTAGGTCCCACCTAGCCAAACTATCCACTTCCCCATCAGCCACCAGATGGACTATGGTGGGCTCCAAGACTTGGCCTGAATCCTTCTTAGGAGGGGTGAGATGAGAAGCCCTTGGTGTCCAGGCTATGTACTCTGGGCTTGTGTTTACAAAAGAATCTAGTGTTCCAACAATGAGCTCCTGGCTCCCCAGCCGTGACTAAAGCAGCTACAGATCAGCTCATTGATGCCTCCACTTGGTGCGTGGGATGGTCTGTACTGGCTGATAATAACAGGTATCAATATTAAAACTGAATGTGGGGGTTAAGATTCAGGTCATGAGTCTAGCATCATGACCCCTCAGCTGGGTGAGCTGTGAGCAACTCTGGCAAGGGGCCTAGACTGGTCATCTTTCCTGGTAAGAAATGTGCTTCTCTAGTGGTGATGGTCTTGTGGACATATATATCCATGAAAGCTTTTCAAATTACACACTTCCGTTATATGCAGTTTATTTTATGTCATTTAAATCTCAACAGAGTTGTCAAAATTTTTGAGAGAGAGAAGTGTGTCTTTTGCATGCAGTCCGTAATTGGTGCTGCTTCTCAGTCATAGGAAGTAGAGATATGATGTAGTTTTCTGGAACTGGATGTTCTTACTCGTAAGTCAGCTAGAAGGGAAAAGAGACAGGGTCTATGGTCGTAGGGCAGAAACGCCTCCTTGAGATGTACCTCGCCTGACTGCTTCCATGGTCAAGTACACTGGTAAACACCATCTGTTACTGAATACCATGTATTACGACCCACATTTCATCCTGCCTCCTGATGCAAACAATGGTGGATCCTTGCCCCAAGGCTGTCAGGGCAAGGAGAAGTATCTGCTACCATATCCTCTACAATGCCTGGCGGTGCCCCGCAGAGGAATGGCTCAGTAGCTGTTTGGTACATAGATAGTGAGTGAGTGAATAGATGGATAAAAGGGTTGTGAACCTTCACCACCACAGTATCCTTTTGGGCTTGGTCTTTGGGGTTGGTTGCCCCAAGCCCAGATGAACCCTGAACTTTGAACAGATTTTCTTTGCTTTGTCAGTCTCTTCCTTGTGTCAACTGTCAGAACTTTGACCCAGGGTGTGGGTTCTCAGCCACCTAGAGAAGGGCTCAATCTGACCACTCATGGCCAGATAGGTCTGCTATGACTGTGCCTGCAAAGGGGGCCTCAGGGGCCCCGCAAGTGGCTTCTTTGGCTTGTCATGAGCTGCAAAGGCAGGGATAAGGGTCTGTGCTTCCCTTGAGTTAGAGAAGTCAGCAAAGGCATAGCAGTGAGGTAAAAGCTCCAGTACTGAGCCCTGCCCACCTCTCCAGCTGATGTGGCCTTTCCTTCAGGTGATGCGGGCTTACAGATAACAATGGGGGCTCTCCTATCTTCCAAGACTATCTATGCATGAGATGAGGCTGACAAAAAAACAAGTCCAGAGAAAAAGGCTTTCTAGGACTACCGAAAGTAAGTCAGAGTGCTGCCAAAGTATGAGGCAGGGGGCTTCTGGGAAAGCAGAGACCAAAAGGGGGTAAGAGGACACAGAGGATGGCCAGGTCTTAACTAAAGAGACCTCAACTCATGAATATCAGAAGAGCTGGAAGTTTCTAAAGGAATCTTTCTGGCTGCAGGCTTGGCTATAGAGACACCAAAAAGTAGGTGGCCCAGGCAGTCTGAGAAATCACCCAGGTTCCCAAAGGAGGGGGCAGTTCTGGGCCCAGAAGCACTCTGGATTGACACCACAAGGTAAGGTGGCTGATTCCCCAACTCCAGGGATGACTGGGGGAGCAGAGAAAGGGCCATCTTAGGAGCATGTGGAACACCAAACTAGTCCTGAGACATGGGAGAACAGCCTCTTTCACCTCATAAGTAGTATCTCCTTTCCGCCAATCTCAACACTTTGTTGGAGATCCACACATGAGCAAGCCTCAGTCCGAGGGGGTGGGGGATTACATTTCCTTTAAAATATTTCAATGTTTTCAACCACCCACAAGTTTCCCTTCTATGAATTAAACTGTCCTTTTTTCTTCAGTTCTCAAACGTTAGAGAAGAGTTCTTAAATGATACATTACTCCATTCAATAAAAAATTTCCTGAGTACTCCTCTCTGAGCATCATGTCAGGACCTGTGGGAGATGATACAAAGATGTAAATCTACTGCGAACTTCAGTAGTACGTGTGCACACTTCAACTTTAATGAAGACAAAGATGACCTGAGGTTTTCATGTGTTGAAAAACACAACCAGGAACTCAATACTAGTATACTTATAAACACTTCCACATATGATGTGGGGTAGAGGGCAGGCCTGGGAACATTCAGCAGGTGCAGGACTAGCTGCAGTGGTCAGCAGGCCAGGTCTGGGTTGAAAACAAATGGCCCTTAGAAAAACAGAGTCATCAGAATGTTAACGAAACAACTTCCAACAGTGATGGTTCACCTGAGAGGAACAAACAACCTTGAATGTCAAGTCAAGCATTCCAGTATCCCCTAAGTCTAAGAAAGGTATTAACCTATAGTCCCAGCAAAGACCTGACAACCTGTTAGTAGGTGAAAGGGCACACAGCTCTTATAAAACTGCTAAGACAGTGAAATAAATAGGCTATAAAAAAGGAAAGGCCGACATTGACAGCAATACAGCTCAAGGACCCTTCCGGCAGAGTTAGCCTTTGGGAGCTCATCAGTGCCACCACCGCTCTCAGCTGAAGGCAGAATAAGGGCAGCAAAATAAGAGCAGATGACTAGAGTAAGCCACTGAGGGACCCTAGCGGTCATGTTAAAATCCAGAGATACCATGAGCTTCTTCTGACTTTGCTGCCTCCCTCTTCCATGAACAGCCAGAAGCAGAAGTTGTAAGGAACTCCTGTGTCATGCAGTATGGCTTCCCTCTGTGGTCCCTGCCTGCAACTGGAAGGACAGTCTCTGCTTTCATAACTCTCACAGGCTTCCAGGAAGGTGACATTGCTTGTGAGGCAAGGATCGAGGATTTGTGATGACTGGCAGTTTTGATTCTCTGGATTCTTGGGCCACAAAGTACAGTGAGATCTCTATTCAGTGTTTTTTTTTTTTTTGTCAACACTTCAAGTCATTAGAATGATGGTACTAGCTGAGAGATCCCAGTGGGGGCTCCCCTTCTCCTCCCTGTGAACTCTGCCCTCCTGCTAGGTTGTTTCTTGCTCTTCTAGACTTTGGATCTGCTGAGTTGAATACCCCAGACTCACAGAGAGGCCTCCTCCTCCTCCTCTTCCAGAAAGCCTTCCCTAATCTGCAAATCTCTGATCTTGACACTTGGTGAATCTGGGCACCCTGGTGCCTATCAAAGAGGGCTCTTTCACTGTCCTGCTCATTCAGTTCCACTGAGACTCCAGTGAGTTAGTGCCAGTGTCTGAGTAAGATGCAAAGCACATCCAGTAACATGTCATACATCCAGCTCTGATGACTGTGGGGTCACTAGGGGACAAAGCCACCCAAAACAAAAATCCAAGGGGGTTGGAGAATGAGAAAAGTTTTCCCCCACTTCTTATGAACTAAGGTTTTATGCTTTAGCTATACTATTACAGGTCAACAAGTCACCCTGAATGGATCATCAGGTGCATGGAGGAGCCTAACAGGCTGATAACTAACCATGAGCAAAAGGTAAACAATTCCTTAGTGTGTGATCAGACTGTCATTTTGAGGTGAGGGTGGGATGGGAAGGAATAATTGGAAAAGAGGGCAAGAAACAGTTTTATACATATGATTCTCTTAATTTTAAAAGTTCAGGAAGGAAAAGGAGTATTTCCTTTTTCTCTGAACACATGCCAAGTTGCTAGAAGAAAAACGGTGACAGTCCCTTGGCCCAAGTTCTGGCTTCTGCAATTCAACACTCTCACCCCAACTAAAGTTTTTGATCACTCAGGGCCTTACAGCATCTATATGGGGCTGCTAGGGCCTTCTTGGCTCCCTCTCCAAGATGGCTATCAGGATAGGTGGCCAGCCTGACATCCATGCTGTGAGAGGGCATGCTCTGACTGGAAGTCACTGTGCAAAACGTTCCCAAGCCATCTGGCTAAAGGATAAATGCCCATCGCCAGAGTGTAGTGTGTTGAAGAAAGGGGAGTGACAGCATCACCACGCACCTTGCGGAGAGTAGTGGTAGGAGGGTGGAGTACCTGAGCTAAAAGATTGCGAAGGTCCTCCCGACACCCCGGTCCCTGGCCCGGGCTCGGGGCTGAGACCCACCTCCGTCACGATGGTGGACAGGTAGACGTCCTGGCTGAACTCCCAGCCATCCAGACAGCTCTCCTGCTCCAGCTGCTTCAGATCCACGTCACGCCCCGGCTCCAGCCCGAGCGCCGAGAAGTTGGCGATCGCCTCGAGCCGGTAGCGCCGGCAGCTGTGCGGCACCTCGCGGCCGTTCTGCAGCCGCAGCGGGATACTGTGGTTGCGCCACGCGCTGCTCAGGTTCGCGGTGTCCGGCACCCGGCAGCGGTGCTCTGGGGTCCCAGAAAGGAACACGATTGATATACCATTGAAGCCATTGGGGATGATACTGGCGCTGAGCAGGAAGAAGATGAGGCGCTGGAAGGGCCCCCACTCGCCCAGGAAGGCGGTCACCTCGTCGTAGTCCCGCATGCTTCCTCAGTTGCCCGAGGCGCGCGGCCGGGGCTCAAGGGACGCGGCAGCGCGCGCGCGGGGGCGAGGTGCGGCAGGAGTGTGCGCGTGCGCGCCTGTCCCTCACCGCGCTACAGAACGAGGAGCGGAGCTGGGCCTGTCCGGCGACCGAGCAGGCTCGCTAGCTCCTGCCGCTGCAGCGGCCCCGCTGCAGCCACCGGCTTTACATAGGGCGCGAGGACAAAAAGGGTTGTAGAGTTAGGCCGCAAGACCCTCCCTGCCGCCCGCTGTGTGGTGCCGACGGGGCGGAGCTGGGGCCGCACGTGACGTGAGTGGGCGGGCGCGGCCGCCGCGCGCACCTGGGGCTCTGGCGCTAGGTTATACAGGCGGAGGATCCCTGGCTCGGCTCTTGCGGGCAGCGGGACTCGTGGCCTCGGCATCTGAGCCGAGCTCGCTGTCACAGCGCGAAGCCGAGGGGGACGGGAGTGGGAGTGTGTGTGCGGGAGACTCATTAGCGATCAGCACGCGAGGCTCAAGTACAGTATTAAAAATACCGCCCTCACCTACAACGTTTTGCCTAGGTCTGCAGGGGGACTGTGACTGGCCCAGGGTCTCACTGCTAGTTAGCTGCCCTTGACATCGCCCGTTCTTATAAATGAGTGACAGGGATTATTTTGAAACCGGAACCGTTAACTACCCCAGTGGACAGACAGGAAGCCAAGACTTCTAATTCTAATCCAAATGGCCTTTCCATATCTTGTTCTGTAAGAAGCCTTCTTGTTATCTTTTAACATGTTCAAACAAATGTAAAAATTTAACTTCAAGATTATTGACGATCCTAGTTTAAGATTAAATATTCTCCCCAGATTAGTTATTTCTGCGCAGGAGTTAACTCAGGAGTCAACTGAAGCCTTACTGTTCTAAAGCCTCAATGTTCAATGACGTAGCTACATTTGTAATTTAAAACTTTCTAGTAGCCATAATAATAAAGTTACCAGATTCAGACAACAAAAATACAGGACACCTGGTTAAAATTTGAATTTCAGATAAATAATTATTGTATTAAAATGTATGGAGGGACATATGAAATTCGACTGGAACTGGGAGTCCTCTATTTTTTCTGGCAACCCTACATATTAAAAAAGTAAAAAAATGGGTGAAATTAATTTTTATAATATATTTAATTCAATATATCCGAAACATCATTTCATCATGTAATCAATATAGAAATTATTGAGACATTTTACATTTCTATATTTAAAAATCATCTATCTTCTTCTTTTTTTTTTTAATACTAAATCTTAAGAAACCAGTTCCTACTTTATAGCACATTTCAGTTTGGATTAGTCACACTTTTAAGTGCTTAGTAGCCACGTGTAGCTGGTGGCTGTTTTATTGCACACTACTGTTCTAAGGCTACGAATCTAACGTTGTAGCGTGTTCCTTTTTATAATAATAGTGGCTTAGTGACAGAAAGAGAACCAATTGTACACTTTTAAATAATCTGTTGGAAAAACACTTCAATAGTGATTATATTCTAAATTGAAAATAAAGAGAATGAGAAGGTAACCTTGCTTTACACAAGGAAATATGAACATTTCTGTGAAGCATAGATTTTTAGAAAATTAGGATAAAAATGTTAACAGGTATTGGTCATTTCATTTACACAATATTCCTGCTTCCTGAAGATGGTTTGCTATGTCTTCTAAAATGTACTCAATTCTTTCTAACATTTTATCTCAAGTAACAATCCTTTTCTGGAACTAACTGAAAAGGAAAACCAAGCTTCTTGAAGATAAACTTGTTTCTTGTATCGCCCCTCAAAATTGTTTAAATATTTCAAAATAAATGAAAGCTTCTATGAAAAGACTGCGGACCTGTGTCCAGACTGAGGAACAGAGTGAAGAAATAAAATGGAGTCACTGTGGTCATGGTGTGTAACTACTAACATCGAGTAGGCTGAGCCCCGAGGAAACAATTCTAATGAGCCTAGGAACTTAAACTTTTTGGACTTACCAGTCCTGCATCAATGCCTGGATATACATCTGGATGTATACCACACCTCCAGATAACCCTCTGATTATGCCCTGGAGGACTCATGGAACTGGACCACCTGACATCCACTATCCTGATCCCCTGACGTCTGACCTATAACTGCCCTGGACTAATCCTGGACCAACCCAGTAATTCTCAAGAATGGACTTTTATTATAAGAACTTTTAACTTTTCTTTCTTTTTCAGGATATTCCTAGATTTTTCAAATTTGAAACTCTAAGACCTTTGAATTAATCTTTATCGTTTATTTCTAGCCAAAGCCTCCATACCCTTTTTGAGTTCCTTTAACAAGACCAAACAAGGTAAAAAAAAAAAATCTTATTTTGAGAAATATCAGTTGGGCAACAGAAAACACTCTTGAAAGGGTCTGAAAACAATTCAATGGGATACTAAAAAAGATACAGATCTTAAGAAGAAAACAAACCATTTGTCATAGATGGCTTGTCCACGTACACACACACAAAAAAACTTGGGAAGGCGCCTTCAAGTTTTTGGTGGGGCAGTGATTACTACATATCTGAATGTTATCGTTGTTTAAATCTTCTAAAAGAGAGATTGAACTTTGAATCTGAGAAAATCCAGAGGCCTTTTAACTCTCAAGATTTTGAATTAGGATGTTCATATTTTACAAATAAGAGAAAATAAAACTGATTTACATGGCAGGTTACAGATTCAGGGTTAGAACCCTTGATTAAATGGATTAAAACTCTAGTAGATGTGGTAGTAGTTCTCCAAGATAGCACCTAGTGATCCCTGCCTCTTGGTAGTTATACCCTGTGTAGGTCCCTCCCACTTTGTACCAGGATTGGTCTCTGTGACCAAGAACAGAAGCGATGTTTCATCACTTCAGTGATTACATTTTAAAAGATTTCCATCTTGAATTCTTTCTTTCTCTCTCTCTCCTTCCTGCTCCTTTCTCTTTTTCTTTCTCTTTCTTTGTGAGAAGCAAGCTGCCATGTTGTAAGCAGCCCTTTAAGAGGGCCAGGTGGTGGCAAGAAATGAAGAATCCCGCCAACAGCCAATGAGGACTGTCAAGTGAGAGAGCTTGTCAGTGGCCACTTCAGCATCAACTGAGTCTTTAGATGAGTGCAGCCCCAGCCAACAGCTTAACTGCAACCTCAGGAGAGACCCTGAGCCAGAACCACCCAGCTAAGTGGCTCCTATGTTCATGATCCTCAGAAATTGTCAGAGATAATACAGGTCTGTTGTTTTAAATTGCTAAAATTTGGGGCTGCGCAGGGAGCCGAGTTGTATAGTTTTCTTCCCAGGGTTTCTCCGGTGGGGCTGCCCTCACCTCAGAAGCCAGGATTTGTGAGGATTACAGATATTTGATTCACCAGAAAACTTAAGGCCACTCAACTCTTCAGTTGCATTGAAATTACAACCAAAATATAAAATAATCTACGTGGAGAATCACCTGAAATCCAGCTGTGGTAACACCTACATCTGATAATATAAAGGAGCCACATCGAAGCAGATCCAGCATAGGCAACAACCATCTGCAGATTGCTTTGTAGTTCCCACTAGGTAGCCCTGAGCAATCAAAAGCAGCAGCTGACCTTGGCCTACCGAGGAGACTCTCCCAAGAGGCCACAAAACCATTGCATCTGGAGGCTGGCACCAGACCACAATGGAGCAACTAGTCCCATTAGTGATACACACAAAGGGTGGTTGCAATAAGTACACAAGCCTGCTAGGGCAGATGCCACTCAGTGGAGTCAGCCCCCACACAGCAACTCTTACCCTGTGAGGGCAGCCAATTCCCACAATGAGTCAGCCTGACCATTAATCCACTGATCTATTAAAAACAATAAGGTCTTGGTGACAACAGAAGATCTCACACAACCCACACAAAGATCATGTCCAGAGCCCCTGGAATAAGGGATCAAGGAGAGTGTGCCACTGGGCCACATTGGGCACCTTCCACATTATGCCATCTGGCCAAGGCTGAGAGACGAAACAAATATTCCTGACACATAGAAACAAACACACAGAGAGGCTAATAAAATGAGAAAACAAAGAAATATGCCACAAATGAAACAACAGGAGAAAACTACAGAAAATAAGCTAAATGAAATAGAGGCAAGCAATCTACCAGAGACAGAGTTCAAAGTAATGATTATAAAGATGCTCAATGAACATATGGGGAGAATGGATGAGCACAATGAGAGCCTCAACAGAGAGATAGTAAGCATAAAAAAGGACATAGAAACCATAAAAAAGAATCAGACAGAAATAAGGAATACAATAACTGAAATGAAGAATACACTAGAAGGATTCAATAATAGACTGGACAAAGCAGAAGATTAAATCAGTGAATTGGAAGACAAGGTAGCAGAATACACTCAATCAGAACAACAAAAACAAAAAAGAATTTTAAAAACTGAGGATAGTTTAAGAGAACTCTGGGACGACATGAAGCGTAACAATATCCAAATCATAGGAGTACCTGAAGAGGAAGAGAGAGAGCAAGGGATTGAGAATCTATTTGAAGAAATAATGACAGAAAACTTCCCTAACCTGGCAAAGGAATTAGACATACAAGTTCAGGAAACACAGAGTCCCAAACAAGAGGAAATCAAACAGACCTACACCAAGGCACATTATAATTAAAATGGCAAAGGTCAAAGACAAAGAGAGAATCTTAAAAGCAGCTAGAGAAGGGAAACTAGTTACTTAGAGAGGTGCTCTCATAAGAACGTCTGCAGATTTTTCAATGGAAACTTTGCAGGCCAGAAGGGAATGGCAAGAAATATTCAAAAAATCTACAATCACAAATACTCTACCTAGCAAAGTTTTTAATTAAAATGGAAGGTGAGATAAAAAGCTTCCCAGACAGGAAAAAGCTTAAGGAATCATCACCAACAAGCCAGTATTACAAGAAATGTTAAAAAAAAAAAAACTTCTGTAAAAAGAGAAGGGGTAAAAAAGAAACTAGAAATAACAAATATGAATAACAAAATAGCAGTAACAATGTGCCTATCAATAATCATTTTAAATGTAAATAGATTAAATGTTCCAATCAAAAGACATAGGGTAAAATGGAATGGATAAAAAAAACAAGACCCATGCATATGCTGTCTACAAGAGGCCCACTTCAGATCAAATGACTCTCACAGACTGAAAGTAAAGGAATGGAAAAAGATTATTTCATGGAAATGAAAATGAAAAAACAGCTGGGGTAGTGATACTTATATCAGATAAAATAGACTTTAAAATAAAGGCTATAATAAGAGACAAAAAAAGGGCATTATATAATAATAAAGAGATTGATAAATCAAGAGTACATAGCCCTAATAAACATATACACACCCAATGCAGGAGCATCTACATACATAAAGCAATTATTGACTGACGTAAAAGGAGAGATCAATAGTAAGACACTCATAATAGGAGACTTAACACCCTATTGACATCAATGGACAGATCTTCCAGGCAAAGAATCAACAAGGAAACAATGGGCCTAAAGACATAATAGACCAGATGGATTTAATAGATATTTTCAGAGCATTTTACTCCAAAGCAGCAAAATATACATTCTTCTCAAGTGCACATGGAACATTTTCTAGGATAGACCACATGTTAGAACACAAATCAAGTCTCAGTAAATTTGAGAAGATTGAAATCATATCAACCATCTTCTCTGATCACAATGGTATGAAACTGTAAATCAACTACAAGAAAAAAACTGGAAAATACACAAACACATGGAGGTTAAATAACATGCTACTAAACAATGAATGGGTTATTAATGAGATCAAGGAAGAAATCAAAAGATATCTAGAGATAAATGAAAATGAAAACTCAACAACTCAAAATCTATGGGACACAGCCCTAAGAGGGAAATTCATAGCAATACAGGCCTACCTCAAGAAACAAGAAAAAGCTCAAATAAAAAATCTAACCTTACACTTAAAAAACTAGAAAAAGAACAGCAAACAAAGCCCAAAGTGAATAGAAGGAAGGAAATAATAAAGATAAGAGAGGAAATAAATGAAACAGAGTCTAGAAAAACAGTACAAAAGATTAATGAAACCAAGAGCTGGTTCTTTGAAAGGATAAATAAAATTAACAGACCATTAGCCAGACTCATCAAGGAAAAAAGAGAGAGGACTCAAATAAATAAAATCAGAAATGAAAGAGGAGAAATAACCACAGACTCCACAGAAATACAATGGATCATAAGAAAATACTATGAGCAATTATATGCCAACAAATTAGACAATCTCTAAGAAATGGACACATTCCTAGAAACACACAATTGCCCAAGACTGAGTCAAGAGGAAACAGAAAATCTGAACCAACTGATTACCACCAATGAGTCAGTAATCAAAAACCCCCCCCAAAACAAAAGTCCTGTACCAGATGACTTCATAGGTGAATTTTACCAAATATTCAAAGAAGAATTATCACCCATTCTTCTCAAACTATTCCAAAAAATTCAAGAAGAGGGAAGGCTTCCTAACTTGTTTTATGAGGTCACCATTATCTTGATTCCAAAACCAGGCAAAGACATTACAAAAAAAGAAAACTATAGGTTGATATCTCTTATGAAGATTGATGCAAAAATCCTCAACAAAGTATTAGCAAACCAAATTCAGCAATACATTAAAAATATTAAACACCATAATCAAGTTGGATATATTCCTGGGATGCAAGATTGGTTCAATATCTGCGAATCAATTAATATGATACACCATGTTAACAAATCGAAAGATAAAAACCATATGATCATATCAATAGATGCAGAAAAAGTGTTCAACAAAATTCAGCATCCATTTATCATAAACACTCTCAGCAAAATGGGAATAGAAGGAACATTCCTCAACATAATAAAGGTCATATATGACAAATCTACAGCTAACATCATACCCAATGGGGAAAGGCTAAAGCATTTTTCTTAAGGTCAGGAACAAGACATAGATGCCCACTTTCACCACTTCTCTTTAACATTGTATTAGAAGTCTTAGCCACAGCAATAAGACAAGAAAGAGAAATAAAAGGGATCCGAATTGGAAAGGAAGAAGTAAAACTCTTGTTATTTGCCTATGACATGATAGTATACATAGAGAACTCTAAAGATTCCACCAAAAAAACTGTTAGAACTGATCAATGAATTCACTAAAGTAGCAGGTTACAAAATAAATATTCAGAATTCAGTGGCATTTTTATACACCAATGATGAACTTTCAGAAAGAGAAATTAAGAAAACAATCCTATTTACGATTGCATCAAAAACTATAAAATACCTGGGAATCAAATTAACCAAGAAGGTGAAAGACCTGTTTTCAGAAAATTATGTTATTTAAAAAAGAAATTGAAGAAGATACAAATAAATGGAAGCATATACCATATTCATGGGTAGCAAGAATCAACATCATTTAAATGGCCATACTACCCAAAGCAATCTATAGATTCAATGCAATCCCCATCAAAATACCAATTAGGTTTTTCAGAGAGAACAAATAATCCTAAAATTGACATGGAATCATGAAAGACCCTGACTAACCATGGCAATCTTGAGAAAGAAGAACAAAGTTGGAAGTATCACGCTACCTGATATCAAACTATACTACAGTAGTCTACAGTAATCAACATAGTATGGTACTGGCATAAAAATAGATACATTGATCAATGGAACAGAATAGAGAGCCCAGAAATAAATCCATGTCTATATTCTCACTTAATATATAACAAAGGAGGTAAGAATATACAATGGGGCAAAGACAATCTTTTCAATAAATGGTGTTGGGATAATTGGACAGATATATGCAAAAAAAAAAACAAAACAAACAAACAAACAAACAAAAACAAAAAACAACAACAAACTGGACCATTTTCTTACCCCGTATACAAGAATAGACTCAAAATGGATTAAAGATTTAAATGTAAGACCCGAAACCATAAAACTTCTAGAAGAAAACGTAGGCAGTAAACTCTCTGATACTACTAACAGTAATTTCTTTTCAGATATATCTCCCTGGGCAAGGGAAACAAAAGAAAAAAAAATAAACAAATGGGACTACATCAAACTTAAAAGTTTTTCTACAGCAAAAGAAACCATCAACAAAACAAAAAAGACAATTGGCTGATTGGGAGAAGATATTCACAAATGATACATTCGATAAGGGTTTAATATCCAAAATATATAAATAACTCTGATAAGGGGTTGATATCCAAAATACATAAAAAACTCATACAACTCAACAACAACAACAAAACAATCTAATTAAAAGCTGGGCAGAAGACCTGAACAGATACTTCTCCAAAGAGGAAATACAGATGGCTAATAGACATATGAAAAGATGCTCAAGGTCACTGATCATTAGAGAAATGCAAATGAAAACCACAATGAGATATCACATCACACCTGTCAGAATGGCTATCATCAATAAATCAAAAAACAACAAGTGTTGGCAAGGATGTAGAGAAAGGGAAGCCTCATACATTGTTGGTGGGATTGCAAATTGATACAGCTGCTATGGAAAACAATATGGAGGTTTCTCAAAAGATTAAAAATGGATATACCTTTGACCCAGCAATTGCACTTCTGGGTATTTATCCAAAGAAAACCAAAATAATAGTTTGTAAAGATCTATGCACCCCAATATTCATGGTAGCACAATTTACAATAGCCAAGATATGGAAGCAACCTAAATGCCCATCTACAGATGATTGGATGAAGAAATTATGGTTCATATATACAATGGAATATTACTCAGCCATTAAAAAAAAATGAAATCCTACCATTTGCAATGACATGGATGGACTTAGAGGTTCTTATGCTGAGTGAAATAAGTCAGACAGAGAAAGATAAATACAGTATGATTTCACTTATGTGTGGGATCTAAGGAATAAACAGAACAAACTAATTAAAAGCAGACTCACAAATATAGTGGACAATTTGGTGATGGACAGGGGATGAGAGAATGGGATGAAGAGTTAAAAAAGTACTAATTAGTAGTTGATAGATAGTCATAAGGATGGGGAGCACAGCATAGGGAATGCAGTTAGCATTAATATGTTGGCAAGGTGGAGGGCCAGGGGAGGGAGGGAGCAATTTGGGGGATCATTTTATGAACTACATAGATGCCTAACCAATGTACTGTATACTTGAAACTAATTAAAATAAATTAATTAATTTAAAAAAGTAAAAATAAACTGCTAAAATTTGGGGTGATTTGTTAAGCAGCAATAAACAATGCACAGATTAAGCAACGAGTTGAATTAAAATACAGAAGTATAATTTTTTCAGGACTTGGATAGCTAGACCTTTTTTTGAATGAGTGTAATTTCCAATGTGAAAACCTACAATTTGACTTCAAGAGATACAGGACAGTTTTTTTTAAACAGTATATTGTTATAATTAATTTATTTTATTATTAGTTATTGTCATTAATCCCTTACTATGCCTGACATAGGACAATTTTTAAATCCATATTAATAATTACGCATTGCTACCAATTTGAGCGGCAGTAGAAATGTAAAGTCACTCTTTTCAGGGTATAGCTACCAAAAATGAGATGTGAAATATGCTGCTTGCATTTTAAAGACTGGTGGTGACTAACGTTAGATACACAAATTTTCCCAGAAGGATTTTATGTACATACATGACATAGAAAGAAAACTGGGTCACTAATGTTTTTTACTTCATTCATTCAGCAAATATTTGAATTGGCTGTTGTGTTCCCAGTACTGTTCTGGGTTCTGAGAATTGAGGAAAGAGTCAAGACATCTGTTCTCCAGGAGCTCACATTTTAGTTGGGTGGTAGTGAAGCTGACAAAAATTTAAAAAAGTAAATACAAATTTCAAATACAGGCAGATCTCCGAGATATTGCAGGTTAAGTTCCAGATCACCTCAATAAAGCAAGTATTTCAAAAAAGCAAGTTGTAATCTTTTTGCTGCTGGAGGCTCTTGCCTTCCATTTGTGAAAAAAACACAACATCTGTGAAACACAATAAAGTGAACCCAGTAAAATGAGGTATGCCTATAGTGGTAAGTGCCAAGGAGAGAGAAAGAGGATGGTGGTGTAAAGAGTAACACAGTCTCTCGGTGGCTACTTTAGATTTAACAGTGAGTGAATATTTTTCTGCAAAGCAGGTGATAACTGAGCTGAAATACAAGGGATGAGAAGGAACTTATCACATGAAGATCTAGGAAGAGAATGTACTGAGTAGAGGAGCAGCAAGTGCAAAGGCTGTGAGGTAAGGCATGCGCTTGGGGTGTTTAAGCAAAAAAAGGAACACCAACGTGATGGAACATAGTGATAAGGTGAATAATAACGGGACATAAGGTCAGAGACTTTGGCAGGGGGGCAGTTTATATGGAGACCAGATCATCTAATGCTTTGTAGACAGTGGCAAGGAGTTTGAATTTTATTCTAGGTGCAATGAGAAACTATCAGCATATATTTAAGCAGAGAAAGGATAAAGTGTGATTTGTATCATAGAAGGGGCACTCTGGTTGCTATGTGAATTGACCTTAGAGCACAAAAATGGAAACAGGTCAACTGGTTAGGAAGCTATTGCAGCATTATAGGCAAGAGCATATGATGGCCTGAACTAGAGTAGAATCTGTGGAAGAGATGAAAGAGTGAATTCAGAATATATTTTGTAAGCAAAAGGTTAACATGACACTAATGATATATATGGGCATGAGAGAAGAAAATTATGGATGTTTGAACGAAATAACTTGGTGGCTTTGATGCCAGTATTTGAAATGGAGAAATTAGGTGGGGTGGGGATATTGGTAATTGAGAGTTTTGCTTTAATTAATTTTTTTTTATTGTGGTAAAATACACATAACGGAAGCTTTATCATCTTAACCATTTTTAAGTGCACAGTTCAGTGGCATTAAGTGTATTTGCATTGTTGTATAACTGTTACCACATCCATCTCCAGAATTCTTTTCATCTTGCAAAACTGAAACTTTGTACCCACTATACAATAACTCTACACTTTCCACTCCTCACCCCAGCCCCTAGCAATCACCCTCCTGCTTCCTGTCTCTATGAATTTAACTGCTCTAGGTGCCTTATATAAATGGGATCAGTGAGTATTTGTCCTTCTGTGACTGGCTTATTTCACTTAGCATAATGTCCTCAAGGTTCATCTGTGCTGTAGCATGTGTCAGAATTTTCCTCCTTTTTAAGCCTGAATAATATTTCACTGTATCTTTTATGTCACAATTTGTTTTCCCATTCATCTGGCAATGGACACTTAGGTTGCTTTCACCTTTTGGCTATTGTGAATAATGTTGCTATGAACATGGATGTATAATATCTTTTCAAGTCCCTGCTTTTGATTCTTTTGGGTTTTTCCCAGAAGTGGAATGATTAGATGATATGGTAATTCTATTTTTAATTTTTTGAGGAGTTGCCATACTGTTTTCCAGAAGGATTATACCATTTTATATTTCCAACGACAGTGTGTGAAGGTTCCAATTTCTCCACATCCTCACCAACACTTATTTTCTATTTCTTGTAGTCGCCATTTTAATGAGTGTGAAGTGATATGCCATTGTACTTTTGATTTGCATTTTCCTAATGATGGTGATGTTGAAGATCATTTCATGTGCTTATTGGCCATTTGTATATTTTCTTTGGAGAAATGTCTATTCAAGTCCTTTATCCATTTTAAAATCAGATTATTTTGTTGTTGTTGAGTTGTAGGAGTTGTTTATTCTGGATATTAACCTTTATCAGATATATGAATTGCAAATATTTTCTCTCATTCCACAGGTTGCCTTTTCACTGTTGATCGTGTCCCTTTATGCACAGAAGTTTTAAATTTTGACGTAGTTCAGTTTATTTATTTTTTCCTTTGTTGCCCGTGCAAGTTTTATTTAATGCATAAAAAGAAACTTATATTTAAATATATTAATATTTTAAACTTATTTTTCAATATAAGTTTAGAGACAGCTAGATGTATGAGACTGAAGGTCATAGGAAAGTTTAATATGAAGTATCAGTTAAGGAGTTACCCACATATAGATAGCATTTAAAGCCATGGGGCTCGGAAAAATCACCCAAGAGAGAAGATACATAGGAACACATGGGTCTTCCTGTGGGATACAGTCATCTTAGAGTAAGATTCCATAGAAAGATACCAATAGGCTTTGACTGAGTTAAATTCGGGTAATATAAGTTGGATAATATAAGTTTTTTTTTCTATAAAAATGTTTCAAAGAGGTTATTATTTCTGATTAAAATAATATTTTTAGGAAAGTATACAAAACACTAACAAGAAAGTAAACATCTTTCTATTTAGCGTAAGAGCATAAACTCTTTACCAGCATCTTATTTTAAATACAGCGAAGAGTCTTATGTGCTAGATACAGCATGATCTTAATGTGCTCTTCTGAGTTAGATGTCAAGCTGGGGTGGAAATTAGAAAATCCTGGGCAAGTATCAATCTTTTCTGCTATCGTATTACTACAATAATAGTACTAACAATAGTCCATGACATTGCTGAATCCTCATAGCACCTCTATGAGATATTCTTATTGTTCTCACTTTACAGACAGAGAGACCAAAGAGACTTTAAATAATTTACTTAGTTGATATAATTAGTATGTGGCAGGCCCAAAATAGAATTCTATTCAGCCTGCCTCCAAGCCTATACTCTTAATTATTAATGCTACATCTCGTTATCCTGAAAAATGAAGTCCAGCCCTCAGCCCTTGTTAACTGACTGCATGTGGTCTCCTGAGGTTTCACATCACCACAGTCCCATTTTTGTGTTGGTGAGCGCCCAGGAGGGATGACTCTAATCCTGTTATCTTAATTAGGCTGACCTGCAGTCTCTTCTTTTGAACACTCTAGATTTTAACACTGTGCCAAGTTTTCATACACCCCCAAATAAAAAAAAGAAGGTAGATGACCACAGCATACTAGGACCAACAGAAGTCATGTTTTATTTCCTTTTCTCTTCAATCTAGGCATTACAGCCTTTTGCTTCAATCTCGGTTCCTCCATTGTCTTGTCATTCTACTCGCCTGTACTGCAAAGCTCCAAATCCAACCATTTGTGCATACCAGTCCTTCCCTGGGACACAGGAGAAAATCACACAATGATGTGAATTGGTGTCTCTCCAGATTTACATTTGCAACCATAGCTGGACCCTCAACCGACTTGACTCTCTCCCAACTCACATGTTCCATCAGTGATCCCCTTTCTCATCTTAATTCAGCAGCTTCCAGTGAGAGTGAAAAGTAAAATGGTTTGGCTTATCTTAGATTTTGCAAGCTGAGTAAACAAAAGGACCAGAGTCGTGGTGTGAGAGAATTGAGGGGATCATGAGGTATGAACTGGAAAGGAAGGGGAAGGACGTCAAGGTCAGAGCTGAAGCATCAGCAGGAAAACAAAATGGCCAGGAATGAGGTTGTTATTGTGACTGATGAGGTCCTCCAGGGTGTGTCCTTGGCAGGGAGAGATCGAAGTACAGGTAAAGGTCAAGTAGTATGAGGCTGAGGTGTATGATTACTCAACTTCCTGAGCACAAAAGGCATCAATACCTCGGGCTGGGTTCCAGATAGCTCATAGAATGCGGACAAGCAACTGGGCACCATTGGTAATAGCAACTGAAAGGCACAGCACAAACCTCGAAGGAGGCATTTTATAGGTGTGCAAGTGAAGGAGTCATGGTTTGGAAACATCAGCAGGAAACAAGAAAAATGCTGAGACTTGCCTGACTCTGAAGTTCATAAGAAGTGGAAAATGAACAGACCCCAAATGAGAGAAAGGAGTGGAGTGCTCGGGAAGCCAAGTCCTCGTCCAGGTGTGGGTGTGGGGACAGCAACCAGGGAAACGCTTGCAGGATGGAAAGTCATTGGTCCACAATAGAGTAGGGGTTTCAGAAGACACAGTAGCAGGGAAGGCAACAGTGGGAGGGTGCCTAGGCAGGGACCAGGAGCCTAGAGGGGATCTAGAAGGAGAGTATTTGACAAGAAGGAAGGTATTTGCCATGTTGGAGAAAGATCATCCCAAGGCTCTCAAAATCAGTTTTAAGACTTCTCTGTGGCAACACAGAGGCATTGGGTGATAGTTCAAATCCTCATAATATTTTACTATCCATTCAGCGGTCTGTTAAATATAACCTCAGTGATAAGGTAATTTGCCTCAGCAGAATTAGTTTGGCTTGGTCTAAATCAGGCTAGAGGTGACTGTGGTTCAAGTTGAGAGAAGAAGTATTAAAAATGCCCAGGTCTGGATGGGAGAAAATGACTTTGACCTGGGTTTCAGCCCCACAGAGCTCAGCCCCGCATGGAGCACTGGTCCAGTTGCTGCGGTCACAAAAGTAAATGTTTATCACCTATCTAGACAGAGCCCACTGAGAGCAAGAAGAAGTTTGCATTTTTCATGATCTTCATCTTTGCTTCCAAGACCTCACACACTTAGGTGACACTAAATAACAGTTCTTATTTTTAAACTTCTTATGGTTATAAAAGTAATTTATGTTATTTGTGAAACATTTGTAATGTACAGAAAACTACGGAAAAAAGAAAACTAAAGTAGAAGTCATCTACGACCTCTATCCAAACATACATACTGTTAATACTTTGAGCTACTTTCTTCTGTTTTTTTTTTTTCATGTCTTTTAAACATAGTTTATCCATGTATGCGTTCATTATTTGATTAATACTATCATATGCTGTTTGTTAATACTTGCATTATATTGAAAGCACTTTATCATGTTATTAAATATAATTCTTGAATACCGTTTTTAAAAGCTATTTGAATAATATTCTTTCATAAAGACACATCATTATTTATTTCACTATTTTTATATTTGTATTTTTATTGTGGTAAAAAAACACATAACTTAAAATTTTACCATCTTAACCATTTTTAAGTGTATTGTTCAGTAGTATTAAGTATATTTACATTGCTGTACACAGATCTCCAGAACTTTTTCATTTTACAAAACTGAAATCCACTAAACGCTAGTTCCCCCTCTACCCTCCCCCTGCCCTACCCTTGCTAATCATCTACTTCCTGTTTCCATGATTTCTGACTATTTTAGATACTTCAAATGAGTGAAATCATACAGCATTTGTCCTTTCATGACTGGCTTATTTTGCTTAGCATAATGTCCTTGAGGTTCATCCATGTTATGGCAAAGGACAGGATTTAGTTCCTTTTTGAAGGCTATATAATATTTCTATATATATATATATATATATATATATATATATATATATATATATATACACACACACACACACACACACACACACACACACACACACACACACACCAAATTTTCTTTATCCATTTATCTGTCGATAGATATCATGGCTATTGTGAATAATGCTGTAATGAACATGGGGGGGTGAAAATAGCTTTCTGAGATCCTGCTTTGAGTTATTTTTGATATATACCCAGAAGTGGGCTTGCTAGATCATATAGTAATTCTATTTTCACTTTTGTGAGGAACCTCCATACTGTTTTCCACAGCAGCTGCACACCATTTTACATTCCCACCAACAGTACACAAAGATTCCAGTTTCTCCACATCCTTGCCAACACTTCATTTTCTGTTCTTTCGATAGCAGGCATCCTTATTAATGTGAGGTGGTATCTCACTGTGGTTTTGATTTATATTTCCCTGATGATTAGTGATTTTGAGGATTGTTTCCTATGTTTGCTGGCCATTTGTATATCTCCTTTGGAGAATTGTCTGTTCAAACCCTTTGCCTATTTTTAAATCAAGTTATTTGTTTTTGTTGTTGTGTTGTAGAAGTTCCTTTTACATTCTGGATATTAACCCTATGTCATATATGTAATTTGCAAATATTATCTCTCATCCCATAGGTTGGCTTTTTATTTCTTTAACACTCAAAATTTTTAAATTTAATATCATCTCATTCATCTATTTTTGCTTTTGTTGCCAGTGCCTTTGGTGTCACATCCAGGAATCATTGTTATACTCAACGTCCTGAAGCTTTTCTTCTCAAATGTTTTACAGTTTTAGGCCTTACATTTAGGTCTTTAATTTGTCAGTTAATTTTTGTATATGGTGTAAGATATGGGTCTAAATTCATTCTTTTGCATGTAAATGTCCAGTTTTAACAAAATCGTTTTGTTGAACAGGCTGGATTTTCCCCATTGTGTAGTCTTGCTGAAATCATGTAGGCCTTATATGCAAGGGTTTATTTCTGGGCTCTTTATTCTGTTTCATTGGTTTCTATATCTGTCTTTATGCCTGTACCACACTGTCTTGATTACTGTTACTTTGTAGTATGTTTTGAAATTGGGAAGAGTGAGGCCTCCAACTCTGTCCTTATCTTTCGATATTATTTTGGCTATTTGGGGTCTCCTGCAATTCCATATGAGTTTTAGGATGTTTTCTTCCTACTTCTGAAAAAATGCCATTGGGATTTTGATAGAGACTGCATTAAATCTGTAGATCAATTTGATTAATATTAACATTTTAGTGATATTCCAGTCTTCCAATCCATGAGCCCGGGCGGTCTTTTCATTTATTTGTATCTTCTTTGATTTCTTTTAGCAATGTTTTGTATTTTCAGCATACAAGTCTTTTACCTCCTTTTTAAAGCCATACTTAGCCTTTTAAGATTGCAAATAATTCTATAATAAACATCTATGTGCAAAAATATTTCCTATAGCTCTGATTATTTTCTAATCGTAGAGGTAATAAATAAAATTTAAAAATCCAAGCATTTTAAGGTTCTGGAAACACTTTGTCAGTTTGTTTTCCAGAAAAAGTAAAACAATTTACATTCCCACCAGAAGAATATGAGAGTGCATTTCATCATAGTCTCATCAACATTGAATACTGTCATTTTGTAATCTTTGCTAATGTGTTAGTTGAAAAATGACATCATGTTGTCACTTCAATTAGTAGTCTTTTGATTACTTGTGAAGCAGAACACTCATTTTGTATGTTTATTGACTAATATTTTCTTGTTTGAAAACTAATAATTACTTTTGCCCCTTTTACTATAATAATGATGATAATACATTTATTCATTTTTTACACAAATACTTATTGGACATCTACTATTGTGCCAGGCACTATTCTAACTGCTGTAGGGATACAGAAGTGCCTCTTACGGAACGTAAGCTCCATGAAGAAAGAGAAAGACAGTAAACAAAATGAAGAAGTAAAGTAGGATGTTAGAGGGTGATAGGAACTATGGAGAAAAATGAAGCAGGGATGGGTAAGGTTAGGACAAAGAGAGAAGAGGACATAATTTAAAACAGGGTGGTCAGGTAAGGATTTATTAAGCAGACAATATGTGAGCAAAGACATAAAGGAAGTAAGGGATCAAGCTATGCAGGTACCTGGGAAGAGCATTCCCATGAAGAGGAAATGTGCAGAAGTACAGCTAGTATGTTCACAGAACACCAAGGCTTGGGTAGCCCAGATGAGGAAAGCAATGGAGACAGTAATAAGAGGTGAAGTCAGAGAGCTACTGGTGGGGGCACTTAGAGCAGGGTTGTGGAAGTGAGGTGAGCATTCCACCCATTCAGGATCATTTCATGTCTCTAAGCAAGCCTTAATAAAATGGAGTAATTTCTTCACTTAGGTTTTGCACATTTCTTATGATGATTATTTCTAGGTATTTCATGTTTTTATGACTATTATGAATGGAAACTGATTTTTTTCCAGTATATTTTCTAGCTGGTTATTTCTAATACATAAAAAGTGGCTGATTTATGGACACTTCTTAAATGCCTCCACTTAAACTGAACCTCTTGAGTGTAAGAATTTTTGGTTAATTCTCTTGGATTTTAAAAATAGAATATCATATGCTCCTCATAATATTGATAATTTTTTATATTTTCTAACAATTTAACTTATCTATATTTTATACTATGATTTATAGTTACTAAAATCCACCCTAAAAAGGTACTAAAACATGTACCCATAAAATTCCTATTAATGGAGGCCTCTAGTGTGTCACAGTAACGTGCAGTGTAATATTGGCTGTAAGTCTGAGGTTGTTATTATCAGCAATTTCATGAACTTACTTTGTAGATTTAATTTTTAAAATTATTTTTTAAAAATCAGGAATATATCTTAAATTTAACCAAATATTATTTTGGCACGTATCAATCGAGCTGGTCTTTGAATTACCAAAGAGATAATCGTTTGAGTACTTGTTGCCTTGTTCTAAATAGATTTTAATAAGTCATCTCTTACTATCATAAACTATAAAGCACCCATACAAACAGAAATAAAAGGTAATTATTACATCCTTACTTTTTTTATACTTAGAAAAAGCTTTAAGAGCATTTTATATTTAGGTGTTTAAACGTCTATGTATCAAATATAACATTTTCACCAAGCTAAAGTTACAAAGTGTCTGAAGTAAAACGACTATTTATTAAATGCCTGTTATATGCAAGAAAACACTATGCTAAGCAGCACTACTGAGGATAAAAAGATAAGCAGGGTTAGAGGAGAATCCAAAGATAAGCAGGGTTAGGTGCTTGGCCTCCCAGAGGCTTATAGCTGAGGGCAACAGAAAGGAGCCCAATGAGTGAGGCTAAAACGTACCAGAAGAGCACAGAGGAGTAAACAGCCACTGCTGGTGGAAAGTAAGTTCAAAGAGAGCTTCTTGGGAAGCACCTGACTTGCTCTCTGCAGGACAGGCAGCCTAGAGCCTAGCAGGGTAGACGGAATGGCATCAGAAAGGCTGCATAAATGGGGGAAATAAAAGGGCTGGGTGGATGAAGCTGTGCACCTGTATCCCCAATGACAAAGTATAAACTATTCTAAAACTTAGTGGGTTTTAAAATGACAATCAAAAGGTAGTATCAGTGTGTAATAGGATATACAATATGTGTTAGAAATATGGCAATATATTACCATTTGTGACATGGGTAGACCTAGAGGGTATTATGCTAAGTTAAATAGTCAGACAGAGAGACAAATACCATAGGTTTCACTTATATGTGGAATCTAAAAAACAAAATAAACAAACAAATAAAACAGAAACAAACTAATAGACACAAAGAACAAACTAATTGTTGCTGAGAGAGAAGGGGGTTTGGGGCTGAGTGAAAAAGGTGAAGGAATCAAGAAGTACAAATTAGTAGTTACAAAATAGTCATGGGCATGTAAAGTACAGCTTAGAGAATATTGTCAATAATATTTAATAACTCTGTATGGTGCCAGGTAAGCACTAGACCTATGGGCTGGGGAGAGAATCACTTGGTAAATTATATAAATGTCTAACTACTATGCTGTACACCTTAAACTAATATAATATTGAATGCCGACTATAATTGGCATTGGTTATTTTGAGGAGACGATGCCACCAAGCAACATATTAAAAACGAGCAGCTACCTGTTTCTGCAAGCATTCCATAGCACGCTGCCCCAAGTCTCCATGAGTATCTTCTTGCTATGTTATTACCTCAGACTGCCTAAAACATGGTGAAACGTAGAGCTGGCATTTATTTTCTGAGCTTATGGTAATATGTTATCCCATTAGTGGTTTTTATCTTTTAAGCTCATTCATGGAACTGAGGTTTCGCTATTAGTGACAATATGCATCCCTGGTAGGAGAGGATACAGCTGCATACTGTGCTTGGGAAGGTGAATATTAATGGAAAGAATTGTTTTAAAAGTCTCTTTAGATTGTTGGCTTAGACAGCCTTCTTCCTGGCTGCTGACACCTCTTGGAGGTGGGGCACACAAACCATTTCTACCAATATAGCTGCTTTGTAGTTTTCCTGATTCTCTGTTTACCAGCAAAATATCTCTCAGCTAGTCTTAAGAAACAGAAGGCTTAGTTACGTGCTCAAGAAGAGCACAACAAAGATGAACCATTCAGTTGGCTAGCTGTGAGCTGTAGCCCTTGACATTGTAGCTAGAAATGGCCCTTGGTTCCCTTCTTAAAGGCCAACAGGCCATTTGAGCCAGGCTACTTGATCTCTTGCTTCATTCACTTCCAAAATGCTAGCATCTGCCATTGATTCCTCTTAAAGGAGTGTATAAAATTTTCTGGCTAGGAATGCTGCATATAATCATTTGGTTACAGCAGTATATGAGTTCACTTCAAAAACTATTAGAATTTTGAATGTGCTGGTTCATTTATATACACATACACACACATGCACTATTATCACCTAATAGTTGTGTTAATACAATGCCTTTCTTTTTATTTGGATAGCAACTGTATGTTTGGAAAATGAGTGTTAATCTTTATGTGGATTTACCAGTCCTTAACCAACACATTTTCAAAAAATCTCACAAACCCATTCCAAAGACTTAATTAGTAAGAAGGACTCTCTAGAAATGCTTTGTTTTAAAAAATAAGGAGATTATCTGGAAGAATGCTCCAGAATTTGCTATATGACAGACAAGTATTTCTCAACAGCAAGGTCCATTAATTGTTACAGTCGGTCCATTTCCTCAGGAAAGGCTTTGGTTTCTTCAGTCTTATGTAACTGTTTTTCAGTTCACCAAATGGGGTGGAAATTTGATCAGAACGAAGTTATTAGAACTTTGGGATTTTCTTCATTGTCCATTGAATCTCTTGTTTTTCTCCCAAATCTGAACCTGAAAGTAAGATAGGTGCTGAAGAGAATTAAATATTCAAGATTCTTCCTCAAAATGCCAAACTGACACTGAAAAACATTTCTCCAGTCAATGAATAAGTAATTATTTTAACTTTAACAAGAACTTTGAAAGTCTAGAATTGGTGTTTAATGTTTTAGAATATTTGGAGCCACTTTCTTAATTAAACATGAACAAAACCCAGAATTTACACTCTTTTATAGTTTCCCTGAGGAAAGGATAGAGTGGTAAGAATGAAGTTCTTGGCAAATTAAAGTTGATACTGGAGTAGTTGTATGATTAGAAGAAAACAGCTTATCAAAAATGGGCACTTTGTCTGTATTTCTCTTAAGGATCAGAATCCATGCATGTGCAGACTTATCTTTATCGTGGCTGGGCACTAAAATCACATTACCTTACATTACCATACAATGGCCATAGGAACTATCCCCATATGACGGATGGGAATACTGAAGTTTAGTGGAAATTAAGTTTTGCCTGCAAAATTAAATTAGCACAGGTTTATGCAGATTTGGGATTTGAAGCCAGGCAGTTTCCTTCTAGAATCTAAACTTCTCCTATCATACTGCTTATCTTTTACATGTTTGCCAATCTGTGACATCATAGAAAGATGTTCAGTTTTTGTCCCCATTCCCAAAAGGGAGCTCTTAAATTCCTTATAAATTCCTGAATGATATAGAAAATAGGAACATTTTGTCTTTTGTTCTGATGAAGCAAATCTTGGCTGCCCCCCACCCCCACCTCAAGATAACCGGATGGAGGCTGGTTGTCCAGCCTTGAATTGAAGCCTGGAACATTCACCCCATCCCTCAACCTCCGTGGAGGGAGAGAGGCTGGAGATTGAATTAATAATCAACCACACCTATGTGAGGAAACCTCCAAAAAACCCCCTAAACATGGGTTTGGAGAGCTTCTGAATCAGCAAACACATCCATGTGCCGGGATGGTGGTGCTTCCCATCTCCACAGGGACAGAAGCTCCTGCACTCTGGACCCTTCTGGACCTCACCCCATGTGACTCTTTATCTGGCTGTTCATTTACATCCTTTAAGATGAACCAGTAAGGAACGTGTTTTCTTGAGTTTTGTGAGTTGTTCTAAAATTACCAAACTTCATGCAAGAGGAGGGTTTTGGAAACACCTGACTTTGTAGCTAAGCTGGACAGAAGGGTGGATCACCTGGGGACTTGATATTTGCGATTGGCACCTGAAGTGAGGGCAGTCTTGGGAGACTGAGCCTTAAACCTGTGGAATCTGATGCAAACAAACTCCAGGTAGTCAGTGTTAGAACTGATTATATTATAAGACACCCAGTTGGTGTCAGAAGTGATTGATACCATAAGGAAAACCCCTCGCACTATCTCATAAGCCAAAAAAATACTACTGAATTGTTTATTTTATATATTTCTATTAATGTGAATGAGCATTTTCTTTCATATATAATCTGCCACTGAAATTTTTTCTGTAAACTGCTTGTTTATGACCCTTGCCAGTTTTCCTACTAAGTCGTTCGTCTTTTTTCCACTGATCACTAAGAGCTTTTTATGTATTAGGTGTTCCAGCTCTTTGTCAGTATAGTGTGTCGCAAGTATTTTTCCCCGCTTGTTGACCTTTGTCTTTACTTACGGTGCTTTTTCTTGCTGTGCCAATAATTTCTAAGATTACATAATCAGATATATCAATCTTTTCCTTTATGGCCCTTTGTTTTTTATATCATGCTCAGAAAGTCCTTCTGTAAAGGTGTAAAAATATTTATATTTTTTTCTGATACATTTTTGATTTTACATTTTAAGGCTTCAATTTTTAATATTTCTGGAACTTATCTGGATGTATTTTGAAGTAGGATTCAAGTTTTTATTTATTCAAAATGGCTAGCTGAATGTCTTAACACCTTTTACTGAATAATCTAATGTTTCCCTACTGATTTTGAATTGCTACTTTTTACCATATACTGAATCCTCATATTTTCTTGAGTTTAACTCTGAACTCTCTTCCAGTGATGTCTAGTCCTGTGACATTAGCATACTGTTAATAACCATTGCTTACTTTATTATCTATATTAGTGACTCTCTTGAGAACCTTCCTGGCCATTCTTGCAAGTTTATTCTTTCTGAGGAGTTTTGGTATTATTTTTTAAAGTTCCACTTACCATTTCACTTTTTGCATCTGCTCTAAGGTCTCTGGTAGGGTCATTCCAAAACTTTCAGGGAAAAACAGGGTGACAATTCCGATCAGGACTGTCAGGCTGCCCATGAGGATGTAAGGTAGGACTCTGTTGTAAGCACCTGTAGGGCACAGAACATATGACATCATTTAGATACAGGGATTTTCCGGCTGCTCTCAAGAATCACTGTGTAAAGGTGGCAAACAGAATTTGAGAGCAGTTTTGAATCTGAACATTTTCAGAAGTTAAAAAGTATGCAAAACACAGTTTCTTTCTGGCAGATGCTGCTGCCTCTGCATTCCCCTAATCATTTACCTACTTGATTTTGCATTATCAGGAGGTCCTTCATGTCAACTGGCATTCTCCAAGCTACTACTTAATCACATGTGACAGATGTTCCTTTGATAGAAACCTTTGCCTAGCAAAGTTCTCCTCTGAAGCGGGGAGGTAATTAGAGATGAGGGTAAGGGGACACCAAGAAGAGAGAGGCTGACCAGGGTGTTGCAACGACATTGTGGCTGGTGTGACCCTTGTTTTTGCCCAAATCAAGAGGCCACAGTGGAAGGAGGCTAGGTCCACAGAGTCATGAGACTCTAAAAAAGTCTAAATAATATGTTCAATCTAATTTAAATCAATAAATGTCAGGCACTGTGAACACACAGCGCTTTGGTTTCTCTTTGCAGCATTTATAAATATTGGTTTTATATGTAATTGGAAGAATCACCCCACCTCTCCTTTATATAGCATCACTCAGGAGTGTAATAGATCCTCATTTTGCTTCTCTTCTGCATACAGAGATACAGAAACAACATATCCAAGAATTTTATTTGACAAAAAACATTGATCCTGAAGCTTCTCTGAGGCCTCTGTGTCACTAACAAGAGTAGCAAGTGTGGAATAGAAAGCTTTGTCTTGGACTCCTCCATTTTTTTTTTAAATGTGCCAGTGGTCCCCCACTAAACCATATGAGCATGGTTTGAAAGTATAGGGAAGAAAAGAGGGGAAACAACATCATTCTGTATAATAATGTGCTTTCTCAGGTTTTGTTCAGGGCAGCTGTGCAGAGCAGGTTTAAGTTAGGATCATGTTTCCCTTCTCTGTAAGGCATGAATGTACCTTTTTTGAGAATTCATATTTGTGTGTGTGTGTGCGTGCGTGTGTATGTTTGGACCACTAGGTAACCAGTGGATGACCAGGAAGAATGAGGCAGTATGTCTACATCAATCATCAGTAGAGTCTATAATGAGGATCAGGCTCGAAGCACCAGATCCTGCATCCTGTGACCATCCCACTAAAGCCCCTCTGGCGTGTTAGTCCAGACTGGTAAATTTGATTTAAAAACTAAAATTTCCCACATTGCAAAAAATCTCATAAAATCAAAATGTAAATGATAAACTAGGAAAAATGTTTACAACACATACAAAAAGCTAATTTCTTTCAACTATGAAGACCTCTTATGAAGCAAAAATAAAAAATTGAAGTTTATTCAATTTACATAAGAAAGCTGGGAACAAAACATAAAAAGTCAGGTCACTGAAAAATAAAGAGTGTCAATAAAGACATGAAAAAATGCTCAACCTCATTCATAACTAAAGAAATGGAGATAAAAGCAACAATTATATTCATTTTTCACATAACAGATTATCAATGATTAAAAAATTGAAAAATCCCCATGGTTGGTGAGGATACGGTAAAATAGACACTCTCTCATGTATTGATAGTTGAATCATAAATTGGTACAAGATTTAGAGGTCAGTTTGGCAACATCTATGAAATTTTTTAGTTGCCCCTTCAATCCATGAATTCAAATATATGTAATCAAACAAACAAAGGGTGTAAGGGCATAGAGAAAATGTTTACTGTAGTATTATTTGTAATAACAAAAACCTGAACATGGTCTAAATGTCCATCCATTGAGCCTAGTTAAATAAATTAAGTATATACATACATTGGAAGACTAGGTACTAACGAAAAAGAAGGTAAAAGAGCTATGTATACACCTATAAAGATATTCTGATTCCATGTTAAGTTTAAAAAGTTGTGAAACAATATATATAATTTTGTTTGTGTATTTTTAAAATATATATACACATATATATGTTGTGCAAAACAAAATATCTGAAGGGCTACTCACTAAATGTTAATATTAGTTACTATTAGGGCCGTGATTTGAGGAGCTGAGGGGGAAGAGGTGGACTTGTACTTTTTCTAGTACTTTCTATGCTGTTTGAGTTTTTCACCATGAAAACCTATTACTTTTATATTTAAATTGATAAGATGCTTCTCACCGAGGTACACAAAGTAGGGAGCGATGATGCTGCCCACTCTAGAGGCCATGGATGTGATCCCCACGGCCATGTTCCTGACCAGGGTTGGGTAGAGCTCTGCAGTGAAGACATACAACATGGAGAAAGCAGAGGTGACCCCGAATTTTCCTAACATCACCAGACCAATGGACAAGAAGTTGTAATCTGGAAAAGAGACACAGTGTAAACAGAGGTGTGATATATTTTAGCAGTGATATAGTCTTAACTCAGTTGCTTTTAGCGTCTTTGCTTGTGTGAAAATGTTTTTATAATGTTAAGTTATTCCCCAAATAATACTCTCTCTTCAAATGTCTTAATAATCGACCTGGACAAGATAGAGAGTTAATCTAGATCATCGTGTATTCAGTGACCTTTGTCCACTTTTATTTGTTACAACAGTTTTATGGTAAGTTGTTAGCTTGTTACTATAGTTAAGTTTAATCTTCAAAGAGAAGGACCCATCCTTTCTATCCTGTTTCTTATTATTAAGAAATTTACATTTCTATGTATAATACTAGGTATCAATAACCTATTATCTTAACATTTTAATAATATGAGAAAGTTAGACATCAGAGGAGAAGGGAGGCATGTGTCCCTTTGTGTGCCCATTAATTACTCAAACATTACAGATAAAAAGTCACTGAATTTGTACTGGAACTGGCATGTACTGCCAACTCTAACACTTGAGTATACACCTCAGAGAAAAAATTTGGAAGTATCAAGAAAGTACCAAGAAATTTGGAAGTAGGGTTGTGACTTAAAGAAAGAGGTTCCAGGGTTTAGGTGAATGTTTCCATGAAGGAAACCACTGGACTCTTCCTCTTCAGGTGATGATATCTGATTCTCCCAAGCTGACTCATCTGCTGGAGGGGTGTTGTTTTGAACACAGAAAATTACATAATGAGTTATCACTTTCTAATTGACTGATGAATAGATTATAATGTAAAAGCTACATAAACATGGAGCAATGACCAATAATTAGGTTAAATCAAGGTGTAGATCTTTTCCCTTAAGCTGTCAGTATTGGTTAACTTCTTACCTGCAGGTACCCACTGAATTAAGAGAAGCACACCTCCTCCGAAGAACAGTACTCCAGCTATGATATAACGCCTGGGCAGGGTTCGCAGGAGCAGCCAGGCTGTAATGTAAGCTGGAACTTCAATCAAGGCAGAAAGGAAACAGTTCAGATAGGCATCTCCATGTAAATTAGGAGCGTTGAGAGACAGAGCAAAGTAACCCACTGAGGTGAGCATCCTGAAACACAAAAGAAAAAACACAAAAATGACAAAAGGATAGCATGAATCACTCGAAAAGTTCATAATGGTCAAGAAATTGTCTAGATTTGTTTTCCTATCAGTAGCCACTAATCACACATGGTTATTTAAAAGTAAATAAAAGTAAATAAAATCAAAGAGTCAGTTCCACAGTTGCACTAGCCACATTTCGATTGTTTAATAGCCACGTGTGTCTAATGGCTACTATGACGGACAACACAGATATAAAACATTTTCATCACTGCAGAAAGTTCTATTGGACAGCATAAGTCTAGGTACACCAGTATGCAACAATACCTATCCTGGTCTAGTTAACTTTACATTTCAGTATTACCTGAATAGTTAGTACATCCTCATTCCCTTATTTAAAGAAAGAATGTCAGTCACATCAGTGAACATAAAATCCACTTAATTCTTACCAAAAAGAAAAATAAAATAGAAGGAAAAAGAAAGAAGGAAAGAAAGGAAAGAAGGAAGGAAGGAAGGAAGGAAGGAAGGAAGGAAGGAAGGAAGGAAGGAAGGAAGGAAAGAAGGAAGGAAGGAAGAAGATATGTAGGTAATACGGTGGGATCCAATTGATTTTAGTAAAATCAATTAAATTTTACAGTAAATCCCAATTGATTTTATAGTAAATTCCAATTGAGTTTAGTAAAACTCACTTTAGGGAAAAGAATAAAAGGCTCATAATCCTTCAAAGTATCACAAAGTACACACTGCATGTCCTGTCATCACTGTTAACTTCCACATAACCTTCTCTGTGGAAAATAAGTACGCTATTACAGACTCCTCTGAGCAGAAATTAGTTTATTATTTATTAAAAATTTTCAATTACAGTTGACATTCAATATTATGTTATGTTAATGTCATTCTCATTATTAACATGAATGAAAAGCAGAGGATATCTGAAAAATCTTTTCAGGAACACTGTTGGGTATTTTTATACAAAACTCTAGGTTGGGTAGCACAAGAGCTAATCCAAAACAAAACAAAAAAATTAAACTTTATTGCTCTAGGAATCTTAGTGATTTTCACCTGTGGTAATAAGAGCAGTTTAGGCAAAACAGGATGGCCCTAAAAAAAGACTAGCTGCAGTCTGAACTGACTAGTTATGATAATCATCTATTTTGTGTGTGCTGCCCTTATAGAATAGGTATGTTCTTTTTTCCTTCTTCCTCATTTCTTGGCAGATCCATTACTAAATCTAGTCTACAAAGTCTATTTATTATTCCTATGCCTTAAAATCACTTGGTAGTTTGCAATTAGCAAGTGTGAAAAGCTTGTCAAAACTCCAATCCTGGCCCTAGGGATTCAGGTTCTTCTAACCTCACTGTTCAATTGCCAGTTCAGCTTCAGGAAGCAGGAGCTGAATTATGATCTTGGCTTCAGGCACAAGGGACATCATTTGTCTTAATCCCAGTAACTTTAGGAGGGTCAGAATACTGCAGACTTTAATATTGTTCCCTGTAACTTTTTTTTTCCTTTCAGTATTCAGTTCCATGAAGTGAATTGAGGCATTTCCAAAGAACTTAGAATTTTATAATTTTTATTTTGTTTCAGGAAGACCCAGGCCTTGCCTGGATGTTCCCTTAAATTAAATAAAATTAGTTGTATGCTTATGTGCTATATGTCACACTTCAGATCACTTATTACTTACCATAGCAGCAAAGACATAACGGTTATTGTGGAAATATTCTTAGTCCTGAACAGGTCCAGAATGAAAACTGTGTGCTGCTCCAGGGGTTTTAGCTCCTGTAGCTAAAATAATGCAAATAACCATGAGATTAAGGGATAATGAGAAAGTATCTTTGTCCATGACAACATGGAAATATAACTCTTACTTCACCTTGAATGTTCTTAGAAGTCTGGAATCTGTGGGGAATAAGGGTGTCTACATATACGATGCATAATTCTAACACTTTAAAATGTTTGTGCCCCATTCTAGACAGCAGCTTTTTAAATATATAACATTGCCTCCACTGTTCCTTTATAGAAAGCCTAACTGCTAGCATAACCTTTCCTTGACTCGTGCTCATTACCGTGGGTGACCTGAATGACACTAAGCTGTGACCCTTAGGGCTTGTTGCATGGGTAGGGCCATATAGTCCCACGCTGCCTTGAGGTCTCTGCTTTTTGTACTTTTCTTGTCGTTGTCAGGACAGACTTGGGTTACCTGGGGGACACTGGGCAAGTTACTATTTACCCTCTCTGAGCCTCCATTTACTTCTCTGTAAGATGGGTATAATAATTGGGAGTTGAGAAGATTACATGAGATCATGTATATAAAGCTTAGTATGATACTTGAACCATGGTAAATCCCCAAAACATTTTAACTATTATTATTTCTACTGCATCATTGAGGAAACGATGCTAGCTGTTGGGGGTGAGTGATCATTTCTTACTTCTGTGAATGGGTTTCCCTCCTTTCCTCCTAATTTACTGAAGACAACTTGTCATATGTTAGGAATTGAGATAACCAAGCTTATTAGAATCAAAACTAAAAAGCTCCAAGGCTCTGAGGTGAGGAATCTCTTTGGGATAAAGTACAAGGACTTTGTGGCCCTCTGGTGTGTAGGCAGTAAGAGGGTGAGGAAGGAGAGTCCATGATGAAGGAAGTGAGGTGCTGGCCCTGTTGTTGTCGCAGGTGTTCCCCAGATAATAGCATCCTTCTTTCAGGAATAATCATACGCCTCCTCACGCAGCACACAGGCATATTACCTTGATTTTTCTAAACTATTAGGGGTGCAGTTCTACTGTTATGACAACAAAGCAAAACCCCTGCATAGCTGGAGGGAGCTAGAAGTCCTCTTGGAGGCCTCTGGGGTGGCACCATGCACAGATGGAACCTGCGGGTTAGGCCCATGCTAACACTTGGTGCTTTCACAGGGCCCTTATGAAAATGCAGACTGCGAGGTCCCATCCCAAACCTGCTTAATCCAAATCTTTCCTGGGGCCAAGAGGCCTGGAAATCTGTATTTTTAAAGCCCTTTGGGTGATTGTGATAAGCAGTCAGATTTGGAAACCTCAGGACAAGAACATTCTTGTATCCCCTGCTTATCTCTGGTCTGCGTAGGGCCACCAAAATATCTCGTAGCAGGTACCACGAGCTGGTTGGAGGTGTTCTGAAGGGAAGTCAGAGAAGCCCGAGATTGCTTTCCAAGTGAAACTTTTTTAGATTCTTTCCTTTCTAAGTTAACACCATTGCCCCCAACACCAGGTAAGGAAGCCCAGTTAAGCGTTTGCACTTTGGCACTGGAGAGACCCGTGAGACATCTACCTGTGTGATCCTGGGCAAATCACTTAACTTCTCTGTACCTCAGTTTCCTCTTGTGAGAAATGGGCCTATGGCCTGCATGAGCACCAAACGAGCTGAACCCGGTGCCTGGCAGCTGGTGGGCTCTCCACCATCATCCTGAGCAGGCCACATGTACTGGCACAGGCCTCTGCAGATCCTCCCAAAGAAAACCTACCTGGGAGGTGAGCAGGGGAGATGACTAGGCCTCAGGAAGCACAAGCTCCCTTGCCCATAGAGGGTCTGCCCAGTTCAGGTTTGATGCGCCTCATGGCAGGAAGAAACAAGGCACTGTCAGAAGCATGTGTTTTGACACTAGACTTTATTCTTATTTATCCAGAACTATGTATCCCTTATAGGTTTTGTTATTGCATTTATCCACGTAAGTCTGATCTCTAACATTAGACTTTAAGTTCCCCAAAGACAGAAATCAGACCACATATCCAATAAATATCAATAAACATCCAGCACAGCCTGAGATGCAGACATGTTAGACAGACCTAATGTTATTTCTGTATCTAGTTAAACTGACTTAGGCTGGGAATGGAATTCTTGATCCAAAGAGAGAAGGATTATGAGATATTTGTCCTGGCAGTCCTCTGAGAACTTGGGTTCATGGCCACTGTAATTAATCCTCCAGCCGTTGCCAGGGTATCTGCTTCTGTCAAAGTTCCCAAATGCCAGGAATGGAGGAAGCCTCGAGGTGGAGCACCGGCATGCTTGCCACCCTCCTTTCTGGGGTAGCCAGAAAGCGCAGACTTGCATACTGTTGTTGCAGCCACCTTAATCTCCTCAGGGTGTCCTGAGCAGCCCTACCCTTCTCCTAGATGGGAATGCCCTGCCCCATCCTCTTCATTCATGTAAGTGTCATCTCTGGTTTGGACCTGCCCCTTCTGCCCCAAGTCACTTTGCTCTCTTTCTCTGCTGGCACACAATGTCCACTCTTTGGGTCCTCAGCATTTCCTCCCTCATGTCATCATTTATTTTTCATCTAATGCTCCTGACACCCTTAATTACATTCCATGCTCCTTCAGCATACGACCTGTGTCAGATTTTTTTCATTTTCTTTGAGAGCTGGTACAGGGCATGGCCAAGTCCTCACTGAAAGGGCAGCTGCTTCCATAGCATATCAGCTTCTCCTCATGGCCTCCTGCCTTTGAGGGTGAATTCTTTGCCTGTGCTCTCAACCTTAAGTTTGTAGATACCACGTAGCAAAACGAAAGACATTTACAGCTTCCTCAGCAGGCTTTGGTAAGATTCAGGGTACAGTGGGGAGCCCATGGGTAGAATAGCCCTCAAACACATTTTTTCTACTGAATCTGGACTTTCAAAAATCACCATTAAGTAGCTATATCAATGGTATGTGGCAATCCCAATAAAAAGTTGGAGATGAACTTACAAAAGGGAAAGGAACAATATTTAGCCAACACTTGCTCTACACTAAGCAGTTTATATATATTATTGCACTTAATCTGCATGCAGCCCTTTGAGGTGGGTTTTATCTCAGAACTTAATCATCGTTGTGTCTCTAAGGCCTCATTGGAGCCTGGTACATAGTGGGCACTCAAAAAATATTGAATTAAATTCCACAAAACCAAGAATACATAGCTGATCTAAAGAGGAGATATCTATACATGCTTACCTCCATAGAATCGAAAATCACAACTGGAGCAGCTACGTTGTTCATTTTTGCAGCTTTTTGGATGATAGCTTCAGCCTCTCTAAATCTTCTCTGGGATATCAGCCACCGGGGAGATTCAGGAATAAACCTAAAATTCATTTTCAATGGTTTACGATTTTTCACAATAGCAGGGTTTGATACTATTAACTGAAAGTTGCCTCCCAAACAATTTTTATTTTATAAAATTCCAGTTTGTATTTTTTCTAAAAATCAAGGGGAAGGCCTCAAAGATTTCCATTGATTACAAAAATAAATACAATCACTTTCAAGTTTCAAAGTTCTGATCAAATCACAAGACTGATCATCAGTTGTACTTGAAGCCGGGAGCAGAGAGTAAGGGGTAACATTAGCTGTAGGTGTGTTTAAGGCAGAACAGCTAAAGAAGGCCATCCAAAACTTAACAGCCAGTGTGGTTCATAACAGAAACACAGTCTAGTGTCTGTTCAGTGTGTCCATCCAGGAGAATCCCTGGTGGCCCAGCTGGTGATGCTCACAAGTTTATTGTGCAAAGGATGGCTGGGGCATGTGTGTTCCTTGGGCTTTCCCTGCAATCAGAGGAGAAGGTGAGTACACTGAGACCTTCCCATGGGCTGTCCCTTTGGCTTTCAACAGATTTCCAGGTGAGTGGGTACCCAAACCAGTTTTTGGGAGATAGCCAATGTTGTCTATTTTTCTTTTTAATGTCTGGGAACTTAATTTGTTTTATTATGCAATCTATCTACATTTTTAACTAATGTTCAAAGACAGTTGACTTCTCTTCTTTCCTAATTTTCCTGTTTTTTCTATTTTCATTTATTTTTATCATACTTGTATTTATTTATATTCTTCTATTCTTTCCTAATTTTGACTTCTCAGAATCTCTTACTCATTTCTGCCGGCTCTTGTTTTCCTTACTTATTTGTCAGTACTTAGTTATCGTGGAAAATAAATTCCATGTAGCAGATACAGAGCCTCTCATAATTAACAGCCCCTCCAAAGCCTCTATAGGAAGGATGTCAGAGTAAAACACAATGTATCAAATGGCCAATCCCCAGCTAGCTGCCCAGCCTACTAGCAAGCACATGGGTTGAAAAATAAAACCAGTTTGCATTTTTCGGAATATGCCCTTAGTTGGCCCCTTTAGCAACTGTGATGATGTTAGGTCACAATTTTCAGTAATTAGAGCTGTCCAAGAGAAGAACTTCCTGCGGTGCTACGTCCATGCTGTCCAATACAGTAGCCGCTAACCATTACATGTGGCTATTGAGCTAGTGTGACTGAGGAAATTAATTTTAAATTTTATTTACTTTCGATTTATTTTACTTTAAATAGGAGCGTGTGGCTAGTGGCTACTGTCTTAGTGCAGAATTTGAGGTCTTACTACACAGCCACTGTATACATCGTGGGCACTTCTGCTGGGCAGCTCATCTTTCCCCAACCAGGTTGTTCTTAGAAATAGCCTACCTTTCTTACTACAGGCTCTGAGGGCTATCAGTGGCCTCGGGTTCCTAATGTTTAGGCAGCTATATATTGCAGAGCTGTCCCCATGTTGCATCTATGGGCTCCTTCTCCACCTCCTGCATACATACTCCATTCACACCTGTGGCTACTTACTGCCAAAGGCTTCAGGACATAAAAAACATCTCCAAACCACCTACAGTGGCTCTGTGTAGGATCCCCTCCCATCTCCAGCCCACTTACTCAGGCCTGCTGTAATCTCTACTCTTGAATTGCCATGGGTTTTTGGTAGATGAAGAATCAAGTCTAGTTGATCATTTCAAAAGTTATTGGAGCACCAAATGATAGCTTCTCTGTAGGTTTAATTCAGATTAAATAGGGTGGCATGTTCCTGGAGAGTCTAGGTCACACATTGAGTAGGCAGCAGGAGCAGGGAGCCCAGCAGCCTGAAGCATCGCCCACATCATCCCAGCCTGCCTGGATTACTGAGCATCTATCTCTTCAGGATGGCCCACCCACAAGCACAGCCCATTCAGAAGAAAGTGGTTTTGTTTTTATAGGAAAATGATAAGCCTGTTGCTAACTTTTCAAGATGAGCATGCAGCTTGTTAGTGCTGGCCCCCGGCCGCCCAGTGTCTGGGGTAGTGCCGTCCCTGGAACAGTGCGCCCACAGCCAGGAGCACTCATAGATCAGCCTGTGGGCAGCAGAAGGAAGAACTCTCCTCAGGGCAAAACTGAGCCCACTCCTCATGCGATGGGCCTTCCATGCTGGAAACTCAAGGGGCTGATGTAGCAGAGTTGTACCTTGCTGTGCCATGTGGTCCTGAGGCAAAGATCCAAGCCCCATAAATTAAAATCCCTACTAATCTCTTATGGTCATCAGAACCCTTCTATTTTTATTCTCTCTCTCTCTCTCTCTCTCTCACTCTCACTCTCTCTGTCAATCTGACTGAATTATACAGTAATAAGTTTGATTATAACATATTTGAAATGTAATGGTCTCTTACGCCAAAGGACAACTAGAGCCAGAGAACATCAATTATTAAAATCATTCATCTGAAGAGACAGAAAATAACCTTTGAATAATCTTGTCTTGTGTCTTAAGAGAGCCTTGGGTCTTCAACATCATTTACCCTAGATTTGGTTAGCAAGAGGCTTATGAAGACAGGGACAGAATGTGTGATGATGATGATGATGATGATGATAATGATGGTGACTCTCATTCCAGAAAGTTGTCCCACTCTTGTAAATCCAGGCTGCTTGCTTCTCTTGAAGGCAGAATATAGATAATAGCCTACTCTCATTCCCCGTCAGCCTTCCTGACCTTTAGATGGTTCCAGAGGAGACCTCTAAGTCAGAATAGTAGCTAACCTTTAACTAGCCATCTCTCAAATTCCATGGAAGTAAGGGAAAAAATGTGCTCTTCACCCTGCACCACCCCCTGCCCACTGGCCTGAATACCGTTGCCAAGAATTTACACTGGTAAACCATAGCAGTCTTAGGGGTCATAAAAAAGACAGTGGCTTGGAGTGGTCCAACCTGAGCCATCTGGTCCAACAAGTCAGCCTGTATGGCTGCTGAACACTTGCAGCAAGATAAGGGACCTTCTAGGCAACTTTCCAGGAAGTGTGGCCAAAGGCAGGGCAACCATCAGGACTAGTCTAAACTGTGAGTTTCAAAAAATGATCAAAGAAACGTTCATTGTGTGTCAACAGGTAGAGATCAAGCAGTTTGGTAAAACCAGTCACTGCTGGGAGATCTGATTCTGATATCATGAAACCGAACCAAAAAGAATTAATCAGAGAGAGAGAGAGAGAGAGAGAGATAGAGAGAGAAAGAGAGCACGCTAGACTCATCAGTGGAAGAAATCCCCTTTCTTCCTGCTTAAATGTGAAAAACCAAGAAATGGGGAATCTTCAAAAAAGACAGTATCACTAGGACCTTATTCCCTTATTCTTAATCTGGTCTCTCACCTGAAATCTCCCCCATAACCATACTGGGTGGAACTCGGGTTAGTATCTCCAGACTTTGTTATTCCCATACTGATGTGTCAAAATTGGGTTGGAAGGTTGAGGGAGGCGAGAAGAGAACGTTCCTCTAACAACGCGTTAAACAAAAGTAATTCTCTCACCCTTCTCAACAAAGCAGATAAACAGGCACACCTTAGATGCTTGAGGAAACTACATTAGTTGAGTCTATAAAGAGAAAGAGATTTCCTAGAGAGAGGAGTGTCAAAAGAGTAGGAGAGTAGAGTTAAAAACAACAAAGCTCAAGACTGCCGTCTCCACGAATAACCACCGACAGCAGGTAAGAGTGGGGAGAGGCTAGGACAAGATTGGATTTCCTGAGAAAGGTGCTTTGTGGGACAGTGAAGAATTAAACCCCAGCACAGGCCCACCCACAGCTAGGCAAACACTCTGTAGGCTTCGAGGCCAGTCTCAGCCAGCTCCAGTGAGATCATGTTAGAATCAGTACCAGGCTCTAGGCTCCAGGCTGGCTGGCCCACAGCAGGGGGCTGTCTGGGGCCGAGCCACACTCACCACCACAGCGGGACACACAGCACCCCCGGCACCGTCAGCGCCAGCAGCAGCATCCGCCAGTCTCTGATGAAGTAAGCAAACAGTGGCAGCAGCATGTAGCCGACTGCAAAAAATATGCACACTCCTAACGTGGAGAATATAATACGAACTGACTTGCCAAGAATTTCTGTTCCTGTTCAAAACAAGGGAGGAGTATTAGCATTTTAGCTCACTTTAATATTTGCTTTTTACATCATTACTTGGTGGTTAGAATTTAAACTATAGCCACTTAGAAAAGGGAAGAGGCATTTGCCTTGTGGGCCAGGGCAGGAGTGGTCAGGGTGGAGGAAGGTGGGAAGAGACTCAAGACTTATTACCTTATAAAAGGTAATTTTCATGAGATTTTTAAAGGAGCCAAAGATTTTTTTTTAAGGTCATTTTATGTCATAGAAATAGCATGCCCAGCCCCAAGAGGTAATCTCTTCTGTGAATGTCACATTTCCAAAATCAGAGCCCCAGAGTGAGGAGCAGAGAGGGTGTCCCAGGAGATGGGGTGGGGGTGTCTTTTGGGGGACTCTGCGGGGTCATGGTGCATTTAGTCTTCCCCACAATTCTCCACTGTGTATATACAGACTCTGGCCTCTGGGGAAACACTGCACAGTTCACAGTTACTGGGTCATGTTAGCCACCCTTAAGCCATGAGACATGATTAATTAGGGCTCTGGAGAGGCACAGAGTAGGCCCCCAGCGCCCGGGGCTGAATACCCCCCGCAGCCACATTGTGCCCAGGGATCAGCCGCAGGCCGTCACAGTACATTCAGACCAAGGAAAGCAAAGAAGGGGCTGTCATGCTGGCCTGGCAGGCGGCAGCCCTGGAACTGGCCACATGCCCAGTGAACCCCACAGAGCTTTCCCAGAAATGAGTGCTTGGTATTGGGCCCTGTTTGGGAGAAGGACAGGCAGGTGGCTGTCGGATCCTGCTCTGCTCAGCACCATAATGGGTGGCTCAGGCCCAGTTCCTCTAGAGGCGCTGCCTGCCCCGTGGAGTCCAAGAACAAGCTCCTTTTCTTGTCACAGAGCTCCAGGCCCCTTCCACAGAGTCCAGTCTCGGTGTTCTGCCCCAGGGGTGGAGATCCGGCCAATGGCAATTGCTCAGCCTTTTGTCTGAGATCTTTCCACCACCATGGAGAAGTAGCTCAGAAAATACAAAACAGACCATTCAAAGGTCATTCAGGCTTGTCTTTCAAGAGTGATTTTCTCACTTGTGTTTGTGTGCCTTGGGCACCGGCTAAGGAATTAAGGGCTAATTCCAGAGAAGCAGAAAATTACTACCTCATCAGGTTTCCCATTCTCACAGCCTACCTGTTCCTATCCCACCCCCCTTCTTCCTCACTCAGCGTAACTGAGAGACAGGCCCCAGTGGTTCCCTCTGGAACAGCCATTTCTAACAGCCAGTAGTACTGTGTGCCTCTTGCCTCCCAGGCTACAGATGATAGATAGCCCCAAACATGCCAGTCATTGCTCAGCCTCTAAACCCATTTCCAAGGATCCAGCCTGACTTCCTCGAGGATCGTGAATGTTGTTTCCAGACCTTTTCTTACCACATTAATGACCTTCCTCCCACTCCATAGGGAAGACTCCCCATGTCACAATTTCTCAATATGCGGGCTGTAATCACCACAGTGTGGGAATGAATGGCAGAGGGGGAGACTTTACTCCCACGCAGAGATTCAGAAGTGAAGCAGCAGAGGATTTGATTGTGGATAAGGGAAAGCACACAGGATCACGTGAGAACCTTGTAGTTGGGAGGCCAAGGAAGCTCCCTGAGAGTTCTATCACCCTGAGAAGACAGACAGGCTACACTGGATTCCTGGATAATCTTCCTCACTAAGCTCAGGTCCCAGGCCAAAAGAGAGTTGTTCTTACCTTGCAGAGCAGCCATGATGGACAGGGCTTTATGAATCTACCTCTCTGCCTTTCTGTGGAGCAACATGAATGACATGAAACTGAATAGTTCCTTGTTAGCTCAACTTCTTGCTCTCTCTGGCTTTTGGAAAATCACCCTTAACTGTCATTATTATCATCCTCATCATCATCATCATCATCATCATCATCATCATATTCAGAGCTAGCGTTTTTTCGAGTAGGCACTGTGTGTCAAGTTCTAGACAAAGTGTTTATCTATATTATCTCTTTGAATCTTCACACAATGATAGAAGAACTAATATTACTTCTATTTTATACACAATCAGATGAGACCTAAAGAGTTGAACAAGTTGCCTAAATTTACACATATGCAATAAATGGGGCAGCCAGGATTTCAGTCCGATCTGTTGGACCTATGGATAACATCTAGAAAAAAATCATTTTGAGGGCAAAGACTTGGCCCCATCAAGCAGTCATTCAACTGAGGTTCTAGTGGAGACATGTACGGGAGATGGATGCAGTCATACGCTCGTCAGAGGTGAGGATTTTTGATTTCCCTGCCTGGGGTGGTCCTTGAGCCAACTGGAGAACAACCAACCCCCTCTGAAGAACACCAAGAGGAGTCCTGATTCCTGTAGACCTTTTATAGCCTGCAGCTGCCACAAACTTTCCATATCTTCAGCTGGCAGTGAGACAGGTGGCAGTGGTGATTTATGGTTCTGCTGACTGGGGATCCCTGTCCTAGTCTCCTTTACTCCCTTGGTTTCTGCTCTTAGGGCAAAGCCCAGTTGGTCTTAGTCTGGCTGGGCCTCCAAATGCCTCTTGAGAGTGAAACTCTGACATTTAAGCCAGAGGGGCAGGTCCTGGGCCAGAGTGTTTGCCCACTGCCTGTCACCAGCAACTGAATCAGAGAGCTTTCTCTGAGAGCGCCAGGCTCAGAGAGGGCCAGGCTCACTTCCACGTTGATCGGGGGCCCTTCTGTAGTAGTCATTAAGGGATCCAGTGAGGAACCACTGTATCTATTGCATGTGGAGGTAGGATCTGCTTCTCCATGAATGACCAACAGGCCTGCAGCAGACCCCAGCCCAAGGAATAAGATCATGGCACAGTTCCCAGGATATGCGGTAGGACTCAGAGGCCCCTGGGCTAGGAGTGGCCCCATATAGCATGCGCAGAGACCCTAAGCTCCTTGATGCTCATTTGCTACTAGAGTGACTTTGATAGTCCTACTTCATGGAATTATTATTATAATAATAACTGAGATAACGTATGTAAAGTGTCCAGTAGAGTGTCTGGCATGTGGTCAATGCTCAGGCATAGATAATTCCTTTATCCTGGTCAAACAGTTGAAATGTGCTAGATGTCAGGAGAATGATGGGAAGTACAATGCCTTTGACCAAGAGACCCAGTGGAAGGCAGCAAAACCTCTCTTCGCTCCCTGGAAAATACTCAGAATTCTCTTCAAATTAACAGACATTCTCCCACTAAGGGCTTCCTCTCTCCCCTCTATAAACCTTTACAGATCATTCTAGCTAAAAATACCTTACCTATCTCTGCATAGACCCAGAAATGTTATCTGTGCTCACCATACCCCTGCCCCAACCCATGTAACCGCATTGGCTACATCTGATAACCAGATGTGAGCTCCTAGAACACAGACAGGAGTGAGTCCTTCCTCCTCCCGGGGTCTCCCTGCTCAGTGCTTCTCTCACAAGGTGCAGTGCAAACCAGGGATAGAGACAAATTTCTGCATCCTTTAAAATGTATTTATACCTCATTTCATTCCTTGAAGATTTTGAGGTAGCTTACCACTTGAATACAATAAAATAATAATAGCATTAAAGTAAAATATAAAGAAAGGCTGAAAGGTATGTCTTGGAGAAAGAACAAAAATATGCAACTGATCACTTTCGAAAACAGTCTGGCGGTTCCTTACATGGTTAGACATACGTTACTGTATGACCTAGCAATTCCCCTCCTAGGTATCTACCCAAGAGAACTGAAAACATATTTACATACAACAAATGTTGATAGCAGCATTAGTCCTACTAGCCCCAATGTGTAAACAACCCAGATATCCATTCACTGATGAATGGAAGAACAGGAAGCAGTATATCCATATGATGGAATATTGATTCATACTACAACATGGACCAACCTTGAAAACATTAAGTGAAGGGCACCAGTCACAAAGACCACATATTGTATGATTCCATTCAACAGAAATGTCCAGAATACAGATGGAAAATAGATTAGTGGTTGCCAAGGGCTGGGGAAAGTGACCGCTCATGGTACAGGGTTTCTTTGGGCGTGAGGAAAATGTTCTGGAGTTAGATGGAGTTGATGGTTGTGCAACTTTGTGGATATACTAATAACCACTGAGTGATATACTTTAAAAGAGTGAGTATTATGGTATGCAAATTATATCTCAATTTAAAAACATTTAAAAAATACATGACTGATAAAGGCTGCATAATTGATAGAGTTAAATTTCAATTTTGCCTGAGCTTCCTGGTAGCCAGTGATAAGGGAAGATGCAATCAGTTGCATACTTATCAAAAGGTAGAACACATCTAGACATTAGAAGAAGCAGAGCTTTAAACAGTTCAACATGCTGGAACAAATACTGCATAGGAGGTTAGTATTAGGAGTACTGGGAAAATACTGAATTAATTAATGGATCAGTCAAGAGAGGAGGTGGTTAGGTGTGCAAAATAAATTTAAGCAGCTAGTTATGAAGGATAAAGGAGGATGCTGCTGGTACTTTACCCAGAAGGCCATGCTTGGGTTGAAGGTATTATTTCTGGGAAACAGTAGGAGGTAGTAAGGGGAGCTGGAATGTGGGGAGGGTCCGTGTCCTTGGTCCTGAATGGTCACGTCCTCCTAAACCAGCCTCATTCGGGCAGCTCCCTTACTTTCGGGTGTAGCCATTTTACGTTCCTTTGGGTAGTACTATTCCTTCCTTCCCTTTTCTCTCATCTCCTAAACTCAGAGGAAGCAGAGCAAGGAGAGGATCCATTTCTGCACCACTTCGAGGATGGGAGTAATTCATAGAAGTAATTCGATTTCCTGAATGAATATGAAGACTCTTAAACTGGAGATTATCAACGCAGAGTCTTGCCAACCCTTCCCTAGAGCCACAGGGCAAAGTGAAGGCCCAGAAAGAACAGTCCAGACCTCAAGCTTCTGTTTATTTTAGTCAAAACCAGGAATTTACTGTTATAGCCCTGAAACACCAGAGAGCGCTGCTGGGCTGCAGGGAAGCCAGCCGCAGCCCTGCCTTGTACTGGCTCCACCCCACCCCACCCCACCCCACCCCACTCCAGGCACCGATGGCAGAGTCGCTGTTCCAGGGAGCAGTTTGGTTTCCAGTGACTCTCTTAAAAAGATTCAGACCTGAGAACCCAACACAAAGAATCTCCTACCAGGACACAAAGTCAGCAGCTTCCCACAGAGCACGAATGAGTAAAGCTGGAGCCAGGGTAGCCCCCTGAGCACCTTGCAGCACTCCCGGGACCAGGCTGATGGGAGCCGCTGCACCCAGAGTCCCACCTACTGATCCCTGGTTTGCACATCTAGGCTCTGACTGATGTAACAGGCCCTTACTTTCCCCTTGGCCCTCTCCCTTTTCTCAGCATGGGCAGCAGGGAGGGAGCAGCGTGTGGTGTCAGGGCCAGCAGGCAGGACTTTCCCGCAGGAGGCCTGGGGTGGGCTCTCCAAGTCTCATTCACACAGGGGAGGCTTCAGGGGCCCAGAAGCGCCCTGTGCCACCAAAAAGGCAGAACCCGAAGGATGCTACACATAGCACAAACCCCACCTGGCTCCCAGTCCCAATGACAGTCCCTGGATTCACCATAACTTTCTGCCCTTCTACTTCTGATGGTCCTTTAGGTCCTCCTGAAGGGGTCTGCTGACCTTGGGCAGAGCCCTGTGTTTAGGGAAGGCCTGTTTTGTCTTTAGTGTATCTCTGGACCAAGCAGAGCCACATATTGGGCTTTTCGGGTATCAGGGGTGGGGGGTCACCACAATAAAGGCAGATTCTGGTGGATTTAGACCATGAGAACCATGAGACAGGCTTTGCTGTGCCCAAGAACTCTGTGTCCTTGGGGCCATCGGACATCAGGAAGTTGCCATTTCTGTCCTAAATCCCTCCAATCTCTAGTTTCCAGCATCACTGTCCTGAAGCTCTCTGTGTCCTTGACACCAATCACCTTCTTTAAGAAAATTTCCCTCCCTTTCTTTTCTCTACAGTGGAGAGAGAGGCCCTGCTCCTGCTGGAGCCTGTGAAGAGGGTGCTGTCTGCCGGGTCCATGTGGCTGCAGCATGCTCTGCCCTTCTTCCCTCTTTAGACACTGAAGCTGGGCTCACAACAAGGGTTTCTTTGCAAATGATTAAAGAAGTGGAATTTGAACAATTCCATCTTGGCAACCTGACAAAGGGTGTACGAATCCTCAACTAAGAGAACACAGCATCTCCAGAGCTGATGAGTCATCCAGACTCCTAAGAGTGATCAGAATCATTTTACCACATTCAGCCTTGTGAGACAAGAAGAATCATTAGACTTATGTTAAAAGGACACTGCTAAGAATTATACTATGACAAAAGGGATAAAGTGAGAAGCACCAAGCCCATAAGAATACATTATCACACTGGATATTATAAGATTTGGTGTCTATTGTCCTGGAAGCACCTTTCATCTCCCCTACTCTCACCTGTTCAGAGAGAGCAAGTGGGCTCAGAGCATGCTGGGGATGCCTACTCATATGGACTCCCTGATCAACGTGCCTGGGGCTCACCTCACTTCCTCCCAGGAAAAGTTGATGAAGGTTGTGGCCTTTAGCTTGTAAGGCCCCCTCATGTAGTGTGATATTCCAAAAGCAAGCTGTAGCTAGGAGACAGGACTACTATCAGCAGTTAGGCTGGTCCTGCAGGTAGCTGATATGCTCTAGGGGTGGGATCTGACTCAGGGTGAGAGCAGATCTGCCCAACGATCGCAGGTTGGCATTGAACTCCCATCTGCCTCTTCCACCTATGTACCAGCCACACCAACTACCCAATGCATGGCTGCCAGGAACACCATTTTGCCCTGTCCTAGGTAGAAGTCTTGAGTTTTGAGAGCTCAAATCACAGACATCCCTAGGCTATCTCACCCCCAACACCCCTCCTCTGTGCCTCTCCCAAGCCTTGTGCTCCTGAAATGTGTTTCAGTTATTATGAGGCTGGTTCCCACCAGCTCCAGCTCCTATTCACCACCACATTTCAGCACCTGGCACAGAGCTGGCTTCCTGTGAGTGCCTGCCTTGGCCATGGCCAGATCAAAAAATCTGTGGCTACAGCCCCCATCACCCACACATATGTCTGAGGCTGACATGTTTGGGGAGCCCAGGTCATGGGTTGAGGTGCTTCCTTCCTGCTTATTGAGAATACTCCTTGTGCCCCTTTCAGTGGCCTCCTCTTCATGAGCCTCTCAAGGAGTTGGATAGAGAAGTCCTGCGGGTCAGAAGCCATTCCTACCTAGTATGAAGGCCACCACATAGTTGGAGATCTGGCCCATGCCGACGATGACAAATAACACAGTGAACATCTCCCAGTTGATGGAGAAAATCTGCAAGAAGCTGAAGCCAGTCTGCACAGCCATGGTTAAGAAGAGGATGCTCTTCCTGCCAAACCTGTAGAGTACAGCACAGGATAAAACATGACACGTGCAGGTGACAGCAGCGCTGCAGCTCAGGGCGTGCGGCAAACGCTGAGTCAGGTATCACTGCAGACCTTTTTTTTTCAGGGCTATTACATCCTCCCAGGTTCCTCCTTGGCAAGGCTTCAGGCATTCATCTGCCCAGGAGGGATCTTTTGAGATCCTAAGTGTGGAAGCACCATATCTTGACAGCACAGAGCAGCTTAGGCAAGGACCATGTGGAAATCTCTTTAGAATGAGACACAGGTAGAAGCTGCTGCCACATTTCTAGAAGGTGGGTACAGTACAGATTGCAGGTACATCTGATATCAGCAATGTAGGAATTCCCTGTATGGTGTGGTCTTCAACCTTAGCTATGAACCTTAGCTAATCACCTGAAGAGCTTCAAAAACTACTGGTACCTTCACCGTACTCCCTAGATTTTTTATTGTCTGGAAATTGGTTTGGACCTTGAGATTTAAAAAATTTTCCTAGGATAGTCTGATGTGCAACCAAAATTGCCAACCACCACTCTATGGGAAGTGTAGCTTCCAGCGATGTCTATCAGTGACACTGTAGTTGGCTTAAGTTTTAATTTCACATTCTGATAGTGGTCAATAGGAGGAATGGAGTGGAAGTGTGAGCAGCACAGTCTTCCACCCCATTTTCCAAACTCAGGCTGTTGAGCTTGGGGTCCCATTGGGCTTTGTAACTGGGGGAAGTTCATTGCCATCACTGCCATTTAGCAGTCCCTCCTTCCTGCTCTGGCCCCCACAGAACATTCAGGGGCCAGCGGGGCACTTCTCCTGGAGCTGTGATGCTGTCTCCTGCAGACTGAGAGCTCCAGTTCGGCTCCGTGGCCCTGATGCCTGGCCGGGGGCCTGACTCACAGCAGAGGTGGGCTCACAGTTGGCAGGCACTTGCTCACAGTCTAGCCCTAACTCTGGTTGATGGTTGTTTGTGGACAGATCATATGTCTTCTGAGAGTCAGAGGTGGGGTGGGAGACTGTGGTGATGGCAGCAGGGTCTTTTTTGAGGTGTTTGATGATACGATGACTCCACTTTCCAGTGGGTCCTGGCAAGGGGTCGAGGGCAGAGAGAACGGGAGACGTTGCAGCTCCTGTGATCACTGATTCGTTGGCCTGAGGGGCCTCCCTTTCTCTGTGTTGAAATAGCTTAAATTCAGTCCATCTCCAAGACAGTAAGTGAACTGGCAAGGGGCTCCATCCCATCTTTCCTCCCTCCCAGCCTCCTTACCTGTCTGACAGCTGCCCGGACACAAAGGAGCCAAGAAGCACACCGACAAAGAACAGGGAGGAGGTGAGAGGCGTCTTCCAGTCTTCCTCACACACCAGATTCCACTGACAGGGATGACAACAGGAAGCGTGAGACCAGCTCCCCAGCAGGCCCAGCCCTAGCCCCAGCCAGGTTCCCAGAGACTATCAGCAATGCAGCTGGGCAGGCTCACTTTTGTGCAAAGGGCATAGGCCTCACGGCCCTGAAGTCGGCTCCTGACTACCATTCACTGGGCAGGTTGCTGTCCTCCCTGAGACTCCCCCTCCTCTTCTGAAAGGGAGGGTGACATCTCCAGTTCTGCTTACATCACGCAGCAAGAAGCGAGCTGAGGTCGCAGCTGTGACTGGTGACCCTCAGCTGTGAAGCACTATGAAGTAGAGGTGGCATGTCTACTTCAGAAGGCATCAGAGCACAGAGGGAAGATGTTAGAAACTCCTGAGGGACAGGACAGAAGGCATGGTCAGTTGGTCCAGGTGTAAAATTTCCACTGCCTTGTCCCAGAGGGTCTCTGACCACATGCTCTGAGCAAACTCCTTAGGAGACCCCTGTGCTACCTTGTCCCTTTACACCACAGGCCAGTCAGTCTGTGTGAGAGGGGAGGGGACCTTATCTCCCATTTACACTTCCCTATCCTCCTTCCCACACAGCCTTCCCAGGAGTGTGGGCTCTCCCATGCTCCAGGTCTCATGGGCTGCTGTAACCCTGCTGGTTGATCCATAAAATGAGGGTTTTGGCCAAAGTTTCAGTTCTCAGCTCATAACTTAGGCTAATTCAGCAAAATCTTATGGGAGGTTACAAAAATTTCAAAGTGTGTCCAATGGCCTTTCATTTATTTAATAAATAAGCAGGTGCCGATAAGTGTTTGGGGGCCGTGGGTCAGGGGCTTGCTGTGTGTGGCCAGATGATCTGGTCTAGAGGAAGGACCCTTGCCTCTGCCCCATCCCAGCTCCCGTGCTGGTGGTGCTGCTTCCATGGCATTTGCAAGGCAATTCAGTTCTTAATCCTCACAACATCCCTGAAGTAGATTTTAAAACGAATTCACATATTTATATCACACCTCATTCTGTAGCAGAGAGAGGATTGTATAAGGACACAGACAAAAGTATAAAGCAAAAAGGAAAGAGAATTAGGGCAAACAGAAAGCACAAGGGAGGAGGGGTCGCAAAATAACCAAGCCAGGGGTAAGACTGACTGCCGGCCTGCCCGCCCAGGGGCCTGCTTACCTGCCAGGGAGACCCTGAAATCGGGCTTGGAGTGTCTCAGAGGCTCAGCTCACAGGACCACAGCCCGCAAAGTGGTAAACTCATTCTGCAGCAGCTGAATTGTTTTGAATACTGAGACCTGAGAGAGTCTCTCTTAGATCTTTCCTTCCACAAAGGAGGTCACTCTGTGATGTTGAGGATAATGTCCTAGCGAACACCTCTGTCCTGGAAACTATAGCAAGATTCATGAGGTTGCCTCTCCTGGGGCCCACGATGCTGGCCACAGGCGGGGCACCCAAGCACAGCTCTGCAGAAGGAAGACAGCATGGTCCAGAAACTCAGCTCTCTACCCTTCCGGTACAATCAAAGAATAAATCTGAGACCACACCCAGAGTAGGATTGCTTCATCTGAGGTCGCTGAATGGACTTTAGGGGCAAGGGCACAAATCCCCCAAAACTGTATGGCCCGGCCAGACCAGAGGTCAGAAAAGTCAGATAAGGCATGCGCCTGAATTAATGGCCACCCGCTTACAAAAATCACTGGCTAAAGTGTCAGAAAAAAGCTTAGTATCTGCCCCAACACATAGTGAGGTGAATAATCAAGGTCCCCAAACCTCGTGATGTAGAGTGTGACCCATTTTGTAGAAGAGTAAATGGAGGCTCTAAGACTGGACTTTGTCTGAAGTCATAGCAAATAAACGGGCATGGGAATTACCGACTGCTTTGGACATGAACTCCAAAGGCTGGACAAAAGGAACTTTTTAAATCCCATCCACACAGGACTGGGGTAGAAGACTTCCACCATGGCCTCAGCCCTGGGCTTGATAGGGGTCTTGACGTGTTCATTATCAAGCAATGCCATTCCATCTGCATGTGGAGCAGAAAAGTCCTTCCCGAGATAATGTGCTCTCCCTCCTTCGTGGCTTTTTGAACTTTTTCTGTCAGGACTCTGCCTTAGAGGAGGATAGATAGGACTTAGCGATAGAAAGGAGAGAAGAAGGCTGTCAGATGTGGAGTCAGGTGTCACATGAGTGAAGGTAGTGGGTAGGCCTGGCTACCTAATTTGCAGGCCCTGTGCAAACTGAAAATGCAGGAAACCCTTGTTCAAAAATTATTAAGAATTTCAGGATGTCAATACCAGAGCAGTAGAACCAAGTGTGGGCCCTGTGTGATACCACAGGTTGCCCACTCATGAAGCTGGCCTGGTAGTGGGTCGAGCCTGGTCTCTTTGGGGAATGGAGCAGAGGAAGGAGTTCTGAAGTAGGATGCTGGGAAGGGTGAGGTGAGGGCCAGCTCTCTATCACTTTCTTACTGGAAACCATGCAGCCATGGCTCTAGGTCCCCTTCCCTCCCTGAAGAAAGGCCCAAGAAGCCCTGCCAGCATCATCAGCACAGGAGAAGGCCATACAGGAAGAGCAGCTGCCTGCCCCAGATCCGCACAGGCTGCCCTCTGTCTTTGGAGACCTTACCCACGCCCAGCAGGGAAGGCTGGACCTTACAGTTGCCCAAGGTTAGCTCCAGGGCTGGGACCTCTTTTGAGGAGTTACTGTGCTTGAGGAGTCTTTTTGGAAAGCTGCAAGGGGCCTGGTAATAGGACACAGGACTGGCAGGCAAAGTTCCAGCTGGGGCTCATGGGCTGCAGTCTAGTAAATCAGCTGTCAGCCTGAAGAGTGGCCCTTTTCTCCACAAGGCTATTGTCGGGGAGGCCAGGCCCTGCCTGTCCCCAGCCCCTTGGGGGTTGAGGGGTGTGACTTGGGGCCCCACTGGCCAGGACCCAAGGAACTCCTGTGGTAAACAGTGACATAATAGTCTCAGTGGGAGAGAGTCTTTTCCTCAATGGGACAAAACTGTCCCTTGAGTGTCTGCACATGAGTTTACACACATGTGCACACAGATACACATCTACACAGCCAGCTCAAAGGCTGATGGGGATGGTCTGGTGAGGAGCTGACTCACCTTCCTCTGGACCTGTGCTTTCAGGTCTCAGACACTGATGTTTCAGAAACATAAACCCTCCCCCACCCCACCCCACACACCCTAGGACAGACAGCGGGACTTGGGAACCAACTGGCCCAAGCTGCACAAGGTGAAGGCACTGGACTTGCCCCGCTCCTTTTCCCCGGATTACTATGTCCTTCTCATCCTCAGGGTCTCAGACCAAGGTTTCCTGACATAGCAGAGTGAGCGCTATTTAGCGGGACTATCTAGCCTTCAGCTCTGCTTTAAGAAATAAAAACCTAAGTCACAAGGTAAAAGGGGACGGGATGCTACTCTCGGCATAGGAGGATGTGTCTCTCATCCCTCCCGATAGTAATAATGGGAATGACAGCTACATTGTACTGTACACTACAGTACACTGTGTGCACTGTATTACCTCGTGGGATCTCAACATTGCCATGAGAAATGGGTGCTCTCTTTGTTTTAAAAATGAGGAAATGAAGGCACAGAGCACAGAAATGACCAGATGACATTCTAGTGGATTAGTACAGGAATTGCTTAATCATTTATCCAACTATCATTGAGCACCTGCTCTGGGCCAGACAATGTGTGAGGCACAAAACAGACATGGTTGCTGTCTCCACAAAGCTCAAGGTCAAGCATATTTTACAGAACAGATCAGGTGTGCACATGTGCATGCATGAGCCCAGCAGTCCTGGGCAGGGCAGGCTCTATTCTGGGCCGCTGTACCCTTGCTCTCTGGCTAGAGAGGGGAAAAGGCACCTCTTCCTTATCCTTCTCAAGATGGATAAATTTCTAAAGCCTGAACCCATTCGTATAGCCATCTGAGATAAGTAATGCTTGCACAAGGCCAGGCACACAGTGGAGGCTTAACAAACTGTTGATGAACCAACATTGAACATTTATGAGTGATGGAAAATAAGTTTGGAAAACATGTGATATTATATGCTGTCCTTTGAAAATCATCCTTAACCTTGAACTCTCCAAGTAGCCAAAGTTTTAGCCTTTATGCAAGCCATTAAAGACCATAAAGGTAAGTGTACCCCTGAGCTACATAGAACTGAGAACTTGGGAGCAGCCTGATATTCAGCAAAGAGCACAGGTTCTCTTGGGTTCTCCCACTTCTGGCTGTGTGACTTTGGGCCACTAGTTCACCCTATCAGCCTGCTTTCTCATCTTCAAAGAGGTGACAATACTCCCACATGGGGATCCTGTGAGCATTGGACAGGAAATGTAAGTAGAGTGTCTGACACAGGGTCTGACACATTACAGGCCTCATTAAATGGCAGTTCCCTTTCTACTAACCTCATACCTTTGTCTGAAGCAAAACCATGACAGAACAAACAGTGCAAATGAATAAGCAAAGCAGGTTACACTTAAACCTGACTAGGCAAAAGAGATTCTTAGAAACAACTTTGTACTGAATGACTAAAAACTAGAAAAGCTTTTACCACAAGATATGAAATCTCTTTATAAATAGACTTCAATCTCAGAGATGAGTATAAATGAAAAATTAGCATTAATCCATTTAAGAATGAAAAATGGATTTTCATCATGTCCTCTTATAGTTATTTTTCATTCCAGGGGGGAAACTAGGAAGCAGTAGTTAGTTAATAATAGAATATACATCACCCTGATTTCTTCTTTATAACTTAGTTGTGACTTAAAGCTAAAAATTTCTTGACTGTTGGGGGAATAAAAGCTTACTATTTAATTCTTTTTGTTTATCATAGCTATATTGAGATATAATTTACATGCCATAAAATTCACTCTTTCAGTGTGTACATTTCGGTGGTTTTTGGTATATTCAAAGTTACGCAACGATGAACATTAATTTTAGACCGTTTTTACCACCCCTGAAAGAAACCCTGTACCCATTAGTAGTCACTTCCCCATTCTCTTCCCACAGGTCTTAGCAAACACTAATCTACTTCCTGTCTCTATAGATTTGCCTATTCTGAACACTTAATATAAGTGGAATCATAAAAAATGTGGTCTTTTGTGCCTGGGATTTTTCACTTAGCATGAGGTTTTCCAGGTTCATCCATGTTGTTGTAGCATATGTCAGTACTTCATCTTTTTATGGCTGAATAATATACCATTGTGTGGAAATACCACATTTTATTTAGTTATTTATCAGTTGATAGACATTTAGTTGTTTCCACTTTGGAGCTACTATTAATAATGCTACTCTGAACTTTTGTGTACATAATTTTTCATGGACATATGTTTTTATTTCTCTTGGTTACGTATATAGTAGTAAGATTGCTGAGTCATATGGTAAATCTATGTTTAACATTTTGACAAACTCCCACACTGTTTTCTAAAGTGGCTGCATCATTTTATAATCTCAATAGCAATAAATGAGGGTTTCAATTTCTCTACATTTCTACCAACATTTGTTATTGTATGTATTTTTAATTTTAACCATCTCAGTTGGTGATAAGAAGTATCTCATTGTGGTTTTGATTTGACATTCCCCTAATGATTAATGATATTGAGCATCTTTTGTGTTGAATCTGTACATCAGTTTGGGGAGTGCTGTCATCTTAACAATATGATGTCTTCTGCTTCTTAAATAGAACATGAGATGTCTTTCCATTTATTTCAATCTTTAATTTTTTTCAAACATGCTTCGTAGTTTTCAGAACATAAGTTTTGCATTTAAAAAATTATTCCTGAAGCACTTCCCTTAGTATTTCTTGTGAGGAAGTACTGCTGGCAAAAAATTCTCTGTTTTTGTGTATCTGGGAGTATCTTTATTTCATTTTCAAAAGATAGTGTTGTTAGAAATAAAATTCTTGACTGACATCTTTTTTTCTTTCAGCGCTGTGAATATGTTATCCCACTGCTTTTTTGCCTCCATTGTTTCTGATGATGAATCAAACATAAATTTTATTGGGGTTCCCTAATATGTGATAAGTCATATTTTTCTTGCTGCTTTAAATTTTTCCCTTTTGTGTTTGTCTTTTGGCAGTTTTACCATTACATATCTGTGTGCGAAACTCTTTTTGTTTCTTCTACTTGGAGTTCGTTGAGCTCTGACTTGTGTAGATTAGTTTTTCATCAAATTTGGAAAATTTCCAGCCATTCTTTCTTTGACTTGTATTTTATTTTTCTACTTTTCTCTCTACTCTTGATATTCCCATATGCATGTGTTGGTGGGCTTAAAGGTGTTCCATATTTCTCTAAGGCTCTGTTCGTTTTTCCTTCATTCTTTCATTTTTTTTCCTTTTTTTTTCCTTCATTTTTTTCCCCTCTCTTTTCTGGATTGCATATTTTCTATTGCTCTATCTATAAGCTTGCTGATTCTTTATTCTGCCTGTTCAAATCTACTATTAAGGCTTTCCCATGAATTTTTAAAAACCTCAGTTACTGTACATTTCAGCTCCAGAACTTCTATTTAATTTTTTATATAACTTTAATTTTTTATCTCTTAATTGACATTCTATATTTGATGAGACATTGTCATCATACCTTCTTTTACTTTTTAAAAGTGTATGATTTCCTTTAGTCCTTTGAACAAATTCACAATGATGTTTTGAAGTCTTCATTCGATGTGACATCTGGTCCCTTTCAGTCAGTTACTGTTGCCTGCTTTTCCCACTGTGTATGGATCATATTTTCCTGTTTCTTTGCATGTCTTGTAATTTTTTTGTTTAAAATTGGACATATTAGGAACTATATTGTGGAAACTCTGAGTATTGAACCCCACCCATGACCTAGGGAGGCTAGCTTTTCATTTTTTTGCTTGTTTATTTGTTTAGTGACTTGGCTGGGCTGAGTGAAGTCTGGTTCCCCTGAGATGTGAAGCCTCTGAGGTTGCTTCTCAGAGAGCACAGCCTTAGGCATGTGCACAGTCACCCAGGGATGACAATGGCTTTAGCAAGTCTCTCTTTGACTGTCTCTTTCCCTTATTTTTCTATTAAGCTGTCTGCCTCTGCCAATATCATACCCAGCTGACAGCTTTAATGTTTTCAAAAATGCCCTGGTACATAAATCATCCCAGTCTAGTTCCATTCAGTTCAAACCCCTTTGCAGATGTAGTTTTTGAGGCAAGTCTTTGAGGTTTCTTTCTTTTTCTAGTTCTCTCTGGTAAACTAGCTGACCTCTGGGTTAGCTCGTTGATCTAATGGAGCTCCCATTCTCCTCTTTTTTCATCACCACATCTCCATTGTTTTCCAGAACACGCTTGGGCTTCAACTTCTGCACATTCTGTTTCAGATGAAATTATTTTCTGTCGGTACAACTTTAGAGCTCTCTCTTCTAACAGGACTACCTCTTTGCTTGGGGAAAATCTCTGAGCTCCTGCTCCAGAGCTGGGTACAGGGAAAGTAGCCCTCAGAGTGATATCCCTACTTTATGAGTTGGATGCTGGGTTGGGGTGGTAGCCTCTGTCTTTTCAGCTTGCCTCTCATGGCATGGAAACTCCACCCTACAAACAAGCTGGGACAAGGGTGATCAGTCCCTCCCTACAAACAAGTGGGCCAAGTGTCCCAGTATTCTTGGCCTGTGGAACCTGAGGCATGGCTGCCACTATATGATTAGGGGCTGAGTAAAGGATGGAATCTCCCAATCTCCTGGCTGCATTCACCAATAATTAAGCCTTGGAAACTCAGAGCTCGGGAATTAAGGTAGGCTAAACCTTAAAGTGTTCTCAGTGTCTTTCTTCATTTTAGAGATAAAGAAAAAGCAAGCCTAGGTGGCAAGGCCTCAGTGAAGAGTTCTGTAGTCATCGGGGGCTAAACCAAAGCAAAAGACCCAAGGAGTTTGAGTGAGATGGCAGGGATGGGAGTGAAGGGTTTGAGGGAAGGAGAAGAGGCATTCAGAGACCTGGCTCTCCCCTTGCTTCCCAGCATGGAATCCATCACAGTTCTACCCACTTCACTCTGGGAACATGAGCAAATGGAATGGGGTATGTGCCAGCCACCTGGCACCAAGGGGAGGATCTGGAAGGCACCACTGTGAACCTGCCTTGCAGTCCTGCAAACCCTGCAAAGAGAGCAGGAACTGCTAGTCCTGGGCTGTCTGTGACAATTACTTGAGCATGTGAGTCAACCCAACCTTTCCCCAGAGTCCCTATTCTCTCTGCACCGTCTCTTCTCCAAATGGGGATCGTAGCTTTTCTTTGGGGTTCCAGAAACATGCTTAAAACTACACCAAGGTTTCAGATAACAAGGCAGGCCTGCATTAGCCTTGAATATAAATAAAATTTGGTCTGTCACAAGGGAGAAATTACAGTCCTTTCAGAGGTCCGAGGCATCTGCAGCTTGTCTGATCAGCCCTATCAAAGCCTTGTTTTTGACAACATGCCACCCTACCTCTTGGACTCTGTGTGAGGGTTCTGCTGCCCACCAGGAGCAACAGACAAAGTCTGTTTATCCAGAAACTTGGCAGGAGGTATAGGTGAAGCAGCCTCTGGACAAAGGCACACTCTGAGATCCTGGTTGCTATTGTTGAAGGAACACAGTTGAGAGGACACAGGCAAACTGTTTGGGGCGAGGCAGCTGATAAATAAACAGGGAAGCACGTTCAGGCCAGAGCTAGGGAATGCCCTTGAGTCTCCTTTATTTCTTCTCTGGCAAAATCTTTCTGAAGCATTAACTGGAAATAAAAGTCTTGCTGGTGTTGGCTGGTGGCAGAAGTACCAACACCTTACGCGCTTTGGAAGCTGCCAGAGTGCAGGTCTGAATGCGAACTTGGTTAATATTTAGTCTGTTCTAACAGCCAAGTTGCCAGGCCCCAGACCAACAGCAGTATCCCGGGGCAGCCTGCAGGCCTGATAGGAAGAAAATAGCTTAAACCTGCCTGTTGCTCAAAGTTTCACCTTTGCCAGAGTCCAGCCATGCCCCAAGGGAGGCACATACCTATAAGCTGCCATTTGGAGGCCTATATAGTAGCCAGCCAAACGCCAGGCTCCGTCTGTCTCATCATTCCCTTTTATGCTGTTCCCAAAGCCTCCCATAAGTGCTCTGTTAGTGGAGATGAGGCCCCCTTGTTCCTACTTTATGTCTTTGGATTGTGGGTGGAAATCAGTGTGCCCTGCTCTGTCCATGCCCTGACCCTAGGTTCCAGGAAAGACAGCACAAAGCGCATGCCTCCAGGCCCTTTGCTGGAGGCTCTATAATGCTTAAGGGCATAGCCACCAGCAGCTCCACCCCTGGGTTCCTAGAGGATGCACCCAGCTGCAGGAGAGGCTAGAAGTCTATCTGGTGGAGAAGCAGTGCCTCAGGCTGCTCTTAGCCTGCCACAGAAGGCTGGTCCTTGCCAAAACCAGGTGCCCTCAGGGCCTTTGGAGCATGAGGTCTAGGAGAAGTGGTGCCTGGCTCAGAGGTGACTGCCTAGTTTTCCCAGCCCGTGGACTAAAGGGGGTCAAGGCTATCTGATGCTCCATAGGAAAAGAGGACATGTTTAAAGTCGAGGCCAGCCCATGCTTAGACCCTAGCCAGAAGCTAAGCTCACCCCTATTGTTCAGCCTGTGGCCCTGCTGATGGATCTAGGCCCCTGGAGAACTCCTTCAGCCTCAGGGCAAGAGACCTCTGAGCTTCCTCACACATTGAGCTTTATGGGGTCCATGACACTGAGGGCTATATGGAGGGCCATGACCGGAGAGACTGGTCTCGCAACTGCAGTAGGTTTCAGTGACAAGGACTCCATCATCACACCTTTTGGGGACACTTGGGATCCCTGTTGGGCCAAATCTACCTGTTTTTGCTTCTGTTCCTGCATTGCTACTCCAGAGCCAAACACGGGCTCCTCTAACTCTGACTCCAGAGACAGATAAAGGACCTTATCCTGACTTTCACATTCTTTACTCTTAAAGAGAAAAATAACTTGGTTCAAGCTGGCACAACTGAAACAACAAAATAAATAGGATAGTATTAGATTATAACTCATGGAACAAAATAAATATGTGTGAGTCTGTACTGATATAAAGTAATAATTACATGAATAAATAAATGGGAGTGAAGAGGAAACTCTTCTTTGTAGAATTCCAATTAATAGATTGGAAGGAATGTGGCAGATGCAAATCACCACTAGGCAAACGCCACAGAAATAGTTGTTTCAGTTAAGGTCCTGTGATGTATACTATAATATCAAGTGGGTAAAAGTTTGTGGAGAAATTGGATATTTGTAGAGTCTCAAAGTATCTCCTCCAAGATACTTTTTAATTATAAAGGGGAAAAATGGTAACTTTACAGTGTAGGAACCCAGCGGATACCAACTTAATCAAGTGAGCAAGGTAAACACCTCCAGTAATAAGCCATAATGACATCATGTACCTACTGGTACAATGTCCCAAGGACACATTACTTCCATGATATTCTTACCAAAAAGCTCACAAACTCGATCTCATCATTAGAGAAATCACACAAACCCAATTTGTAGGAGACTCATCAGAATAAACTGATAGACTTATGAAAAGTGTCAAGGTCATGAACAATAAGGAAAGACTGGAGAACTATCACAGATGAGAGACTAAGGAGACATGATAACCAAATATAATGTGAAGTCCTGGATAGAATCCTAAAACAGAAAGAAACATTAGTGGGAAAACTGGTGAAATTTGAACGAAGTCTGAAGTTTTAGTTAAGAATATTGTAACCAATATTAATTTCCTGGTTTTAATAAATGAATTATGGTTATATAAAGTATGAACATTAGGGAAAGCTGGGTCTATGTAAATTCTCTGTGCTATTTTCATGACTTCCCTCTAAATCAAAAGTTATTTCAAAATAAAGTTAAAAAAGCAATTCTTCAAAGAACTCATACAACTCAATAACAACAAAAAACAAATGATCCAATGAAAAAATGGGAAGTGCACCCGAACAGACACTTCTCCCTAGAGGACATACAAATGGCCAACAGATACATGAAAAGATGCTCAACATTGCTAGCTATTAGGGAAATACAAATCAAAACCACAATGAGATACCATCTCACACCTGTTAGAACAGCTATAATCAACAGGGCAAGTAATAACAAATGTTGGAGAGGATGTAGAGAAAAAGGAACCCTAATACACTGCTGGTGGGACTGCAAATTGGTACAGCCACGATGGAAAACAGTATGGAGTTTCCTCAAAAAACTGAGAATTGATGTACTATATGATCCAGCAATCTCTCTACTGGGTATTTACCCCAAAGAATTGAAAACCCATATCTAAAAAGATATTTGCACACTGATGTTCATAGCAACATTATTCACAGTGGCCAGGACATGGAAGCAACTGAAGTGTCCTATGATAGACGACTGGCTAAAGAAGCTGTGGTACATATATAAAATGGAATATTACTCAGCCATAAGAAGAGATGAAATACTGCCATTTGTGACAATATGGATGGACCTCGAGATAATTATGCTAAGCAAAATAAGCCAGACAGAAAAAGTTGAAAATCACATGATATCACTTATATGTGGAATATAAACCTAAAAGCAACAAATGAGCAGGAGAGTAAAACAGAGACTCATGGACATGAACTATAGACTAGTGGTTACTAGTGGGATGGGGGAGGAGGGAGGAGATAGATAGGGTAAAGGGGGACAAATATAGGGGGATAGGAAGAGGGTGAAGTGGGTAAAGGGGATCGAATATATGGTAGCTGAAGGAAACTGGACTTTGGGTGGTAAACACACAATAGAATACACAGGTGTCAAATTATAATGTACAACTGAAAATTATATAATTGTATTAACCAATGTTACCCCAATAAACTTAATAAATAAAAAAAAAAAAGCAATGCTTAGTAACTGCACAGAATGAATAAATCAGCCCCCAAGGAAGGAAACTACTGTATATCTATGTACATGCATTCATTGTACATATATGCCACATTTCATTTAACCAATCATCTGTTGATGGACACTTGGGTTGCTTCCACCTTTTGGCTACTGTGAATAATGCTGCTGTGGGTGTACAAATATCTCCTCTAGACCCTGCTTTCAATTCTTTCGTATATATACCAAGAAGTTGAATTGCTGGATCATATGATAATTCTATTTTTAATATTTTGAGGAATTGCTATACTGTTTCTCATAGTGGCTGCACCATTTTATGTTCCTACTAATGATGCACAAAGATTCCAATTTCTCCACATCTTTACCAACACTTGTTATTTTCTGTTTTTTGTTTTTGTTTTTGTTGTTTAAATAATAGCCATCCTAATAGGTGTGATGTGATATCTTATTATGGTTTTGATTTGCGTTTGTGTTTCCCTAATGATTAATGATGTTGAGCATCATACACTTGTACCCCCTTTTATAGATAAGGAAATCGAGGCTTTGAGCAGTGATGTAACCTGCTGAAATCAGACAGATGGTCGGTGATGGAATCAAACTGACCCTCCAGTCAGATTCCAGAACTCTGCCTTGTGCCACCTCTCTGGGGAGAGCCACCCCTATCCTAGTTACCCTAGGGCTACTTTCTCCTTCCTTCCAACCACCAGTATCCTTTTGCTTTTTACTTTACTCCCACCATCTGAAAATGAAGCAAAGAAGGAAAAGGCTGCTGAAAAAAGCAAATTCTGGCGTGTATATGTGAATGCGTGACAATGGGCATCCTGGAGGTGCCCATAGACCCCTCCCTGTGAGCAGGGCACAAGGGGGTAGGTATGGACTTGGAGGCCAGCAGCTACCCACCCTTCACACTTTGAGGTGAACAAAACCAGCAAGGAAAGGGAAAGAGACAGGTCAACGCAGCTGTCAGAGAGGGCTGCAGCCAGCAGGGCCAGCTCTGGCTTAGCTGCTGATGACACTTCCAGGAACTGAGGAGGAATGAGCTGGCCTCCAGTCTTAACTGCCCTTGGGCCAGGCTGTGTGTGGGGTGGGAGTGGGCAAGCTCTATGAGGCCCTGCTAGGGGATCAAAATCAAAGAAGCATGGTTACCTCAGGGCCCAAGGCAGGCATGGCACCAATGCTGGCTGGATCCAGAGGTGGTCCAGAGGCTGAGCCCACTTTCCACAGGTCCTATAGATTCTGCAGTCACCACTCCTGGCTGGCCACCAGCACTTCCCGAAGCAACTCCCACAGCTTCCTCACTTATCTGCTTGCTTTTCATAGCAGCTAGAGTGAGCTCTTTCTAAAACACAGATCTGGCCATGTTACCCCTTGCTTAGAACCCTTACTATTTCCTCATTGTCCTCAGAATAAAGTCAATTCCTCCACATCCCTACAAGGCCCTCTGGCCTTTGTAGGCATTTCTAGCCTCACCTGCCTTCCCTGAGCTCCAGCCATCCCGATCTATGGAATTCCATTCCCAGAATCTGCCATGTCCTTTGCCTGGATAAGTCCTGTTCATATTTCTAGACAAAGCTCAAATTTTATCACCCCATCTTGGAATTTTCCTCACCCTTTTATACCCACCCTGCAATATATTTGCCTCAGGTCACACAGCAAACCAATCAGGATTTGAATTCAAGCTCCAGGCCCCTGTTATCAACCAGGGTTGATGCTGGCCTTCTCTGTAACATGGTCAATGCGCTCCATAGGCATCTGTGCTTTGAGAGATCTACAGTTTAGTGATCGGCATGATGCCAGCTATGCCGTCTGATGATTGTTACATTGAGCTGAGGGAAGAGGATAAAAGACTAGTAGATGACAGACACCCTCAGGTTTTTCTTGGGAGGAACACAGAGCAGAGGAGGGGCCAGAAGCTGGGGATCCTAACTGCCTGGTCAACAGCAGGACACTAGTCTGTGAGGATACCCTCCTCAGAAGAAAGCGTGTGTTCTGACCCAGCATCTCCTGGACCTGACCACAGGTGAAGCAGGAAATGAAGAGGGTGGCAAAGTATGTGCATATCCTGATTCCTGAAACTTGGAAAACCTGTCACCAAATCACTTAGGATGCTAAGGGGCTACTGGTATAAGCTGGAGCCCCTGTCTGCCACTGGGCCCTGTGCTTAGAGGGATCTCAGTGCATCTGTCTCTTCATAAGTGCCTTGGGGCCAGAGTATGCCTCCTCTGGTTCTCTGCACCCAATCAACATCAGGAGGTCTTTTGCTTCTTTCCAGAGACTTGGAGCCTCAGGAAAGGAGCCCAAGCCTCACCATAGGCTTATGGCAGAGCAGTAGGCCCCTGACATTTCCAGAAGTCTATGGCCAGGAACAGGCAGACCTGCCCATTAGTGTCTGGGCTTGAGCTCAGCAGCAGCCCCCACATCGGTCCTTCTGACTGTAATAGGAACTTGACTCAGCCTGTATATCTGCGAAGCCTGGGGCTGGGCCTCCCCAGGACACCATCTAGGCTCTTGAGAAACAACTTCATCTGTTGTGAAACTTTGAAAGGAAAAGACAGTTGGTGACAACACTCCCTTCTTCATCCTCTCTGTACTGTACAGAAAGATCAGGAATGAGCCTATTGTGAGTCCTGCTCTCTTGGGCTGCACCCTTGCTTTAGAAACACAACCCAGTGGCGGGCCAGCTAGGTTTGATGGGGAGTGGGGAATCTTGAGGGGGACTGATGCAGATGGAGGGTCTCTCACACACCCACCTCGGTCACGATGGTGGACAGGTAGACGTCCTGGCTGAACTCCCAGCCATCCAGACAGCTCTCCTGCTCCAGCTGCTTCAGATCCACGTCACGCCCCGGCTCCAGCCCGAGCGCCGAGAAGTTGGCGATCGCCTCGAGCCGGTAGCGCCGGCAGCTGTGCGGCACCTCGCGGCCGTTCTGCAGCCGCAGCGGGATACTGTGGTTGCGCCACGCGCTGCTCAGGTTCGCGGTGTCCGGCACCCGGCAGCGGTGCTCTGGGGTCCCAGCAAGGAACACGATTGACATACTGTTGAAGCCATTGGGGATGATACTGGCGCTGAGCAGGAAGAAGATGAGGCGCTGGTAGGGCCCCCACTCGCCCAGGAAGGCGGTCACCTCGTCGTAGTCTCGCATGTTTCCCGCCGCTGTTCGCCAGCTAGCAACAGGGGGTGATGAAAAGAGCGATCTCGAGAGAGTGCCGAGAGGTCGAGGGCGTTACCCGAGAGTGTCAGAACGTTCTCGGGGGAGGCAGGCTGCGGGGAAGTGGGGCGGTGCGCGGGGCCAGGTCCCCGAGAAAACCTGCTGCGGGCTTCGGAACGTTCGCGGGATCTGGACGCAAAGCTGAAAGCCACCGTAGAAGCTTGGGACCACACCCCCATGCCGGCTGGGGCGGGGCGGGGAGGGGCTATCAGGCAGGCTCCGCCTGGTGCCGCGTCCCGGGCAGCTGGCGACCCGGGTTTTGTCTCCGCAGCTGCGCCTCGGGCGTGCGGAGGAGGACGCTCGGCTCTCGCGCACTCCGCGTCCCCCGCGACCCCGAAGTGCTGAGCAACCTGAATGGTGCCCCGAAGTTGGGGCCCACCGGGGAGAGCTGACGAAAGGGCGGAGCCGAGGCCGAAGAGCAAGGTCTCGGAGAGGTCGGCCCTGGGCCCTCCCTGTCGGCGTCGCCTCAGGCCTCGCTCGGGGCCGGAATCTCTCCGCAGTCCCTTCCAATCCGAAGTCTGAGCTCTGGTGGCTTTGAGCGGTAGGGCACAGACAGGAGAGTCAGTGGAGTCAGTGTTCTAGGGAAACCTCCTTGGGCCTCCGGTGACAGGAGCGCGTCCCCTCTCCTGGCACGCACGCCGCGCGAGTGGCGGGCAGCAGCCAACAGGGCGCTCACTCCCCACCAGTCCTGGAAGGGCTGATTCAGTCACCAGCGGCGGCTCCCGAAGACGCACCTTCGGGATATCCAGGAGCCTCACTTTGAAAAAGGGATTCATGGGCCCAGACCTCGGAAGGCATGTGCAAGGTCACACAGCGTCACAGATAAGCTGGGAGGAAGGAGGGGAGGAGCAGAATTCGTCCCAGGGTCCTGCTGGGGCTTCTAGAGAAGACTCCAACATTGCGCCTGGCCCAAGTGAGAGCATCTAATGGAGACGCTGCTGTCACTATGCCTGTGTTCTGATTTTGATCCTTTCACTCTCGCCATGTCCTTAGGCCTCTTTATGGGTTGGCTGCCAGAGCCTTCTTGGACTGGAAGGCCTCCTGTTGGCAGAAGGGACAGCCCTCAGTCCAGGAATGGGTGGACGGAGGAAGGAGGAGAAGGTCCAGTTTGTCGCCTAGATCTGGCAAGGTAACCAGAGTAGGGACCACAGTCAGCTCAGTGTCCCAGCCTAAGTCCCCTCTGCTGCCCTGTGAGCTAGCCTGGGTTCTGCGTCCTGGGATTCATGAGGCAGATGAGATTAACAGGCTGAAGGGCCCAACTCTCCAGAGATTTTGTAAAAGCGTGTTTGCTTCTCCCCTCCTGATTAAGAGGCTCAGGGGCATTTCTGCCTCACTTTCTGTAGCCTCCAGTCTGACCTCTGCTCTTAGCCTGGCTTCCCACCCCTTTGGAACCTCAGTTTCTTTGTCTATAATAGGACCATATGTCCCACTGTGCCAGACAGCTCTGTTTTATGCCTAGTAACATAGTGAAATTATTAATAGCAGTTCCCTCTACTTTTAAAAGTACCCTTCTATAAACAATATATACATACAGCAGGTCTCCTAATAACGTGGTCTTGTTTGATGTCATTTTGTTATAACATTGATGAGAAAAAGAAAATCAATTCCTAGCCAGGGTCACTGTCTGTGTGGAGTTTGCACATCTCCCTATTTCTACATGGGTAAACTGGCATGTATAAATTATCCCAGTCCGATCATGTGTAGAGAGAGTGCACCCCGCGATGGAAGGACGTCCTGCCGGGGTGGGTTCCTACCTTGCGCCCTGAGCTGCTGGGACAGATTCTGCCCACCCACAACCTGGAACCGGAAGAAGTGGGTTGGAAAATAATGTTCTTGCTTGTTTTTGTTAATTTTTCTTAAATGTATGTATAGCTCACATTTACTTCAATATTTACTCGTAGTGTTTGGGGTCTTTATTTAGAAGCTCGGTCATATTTTTGTGATCAGAAATATGCCCTGGGAACTTAACTCTTGTTTCTCTCAATTACCCTATGGTAAAATTGTTTTTGTTATTGTTGTTGTTTCACTTAAAGTTTGTGGTCATGGGTTTTACTTAGCTTGATTCATCCCTTCCCTCTCCCCCAGTAAAAAAGTAAAGGCTGAGACAAGCACTTATGTGAAGGTAGTTTATTTTGAGTAGGAAAGGAGTGAGGGGCTGGAGAGAATGAATAGGGAAGGCAATAAGGCCAACACAAGACTGTGTCACTTCACTGCTTATTGACCATGACCGGGATCAGTGACAGTACGGTGCTGAGACATATTGGAGCCAGAGGCCAAAGGAAAAAATTAGTAATCTTGATCCTATCTTTACTTAAAAGTTTTGTATTTTATTCATCATGGACTTTTATACTTTTATTTAGATTTAAAAATTATATATTTAAATATTATTAATTCTGATTATTGAATTTCTTGGTGCCACCATTAAATTTTGCCCCTGAGGCAAGTGCCTCAGTCACTTTACTTACCTTAGCCTTGTCCCAACCTTCATTGCCATGGTGACTGGAATTTGATCCCATTGGAACCTTCTAAAGAGATATGTAGAATGAGGAGGCATTTGTTTCCTGGTTCTGGCTCCATTGGTCAACTCCCCTGCACTCACAGATTGTTTTGAGTTAAGGGAGAAATGTTGGTATAACTGAAGTAGGTATCACAGGAAGGCCTCCTGTTGTAGAAGGCATGACCTTGCTCTGGAACTGTAGAGATCTGTAGTGAAACTCTTTTATTAGGGCTTATCAGAGACTCTAGCCAGCATCCTTATCACCACAAACTCCACTAGCACCACTATTCTGCTGGGTCACATGGGCCAAATGGCAGGGAACCTTGTACTATATATAAATGGACACACTGTAGAATCCTCTTGCTCTGGGCTTCACTCAAAACTGGAAACCTTCCCAAGCACCCAATAAATCAGTCAGAGTAATAGTCCTACCAAGAATTATGCCTTTTTATTAGTGGTGGAGGGTACAGTGTACAATAATTTGCCTTTACCTTAAGGGGATGACCTGGCATGCTCCAGACTACTGGATCCCTAATAACTTCACCAATTTGCTTCAAAATAATATAAGATGGAAGAAGTGAGTGAGGATATAGATGAAATAAGATTGGCCATGATGGTGGTCCTTGGGGTTCATTTTACTAGTTTGTCGACTTGTATATACATTTAACTCATTCCAGAACAAAAAGGTAAGAAAAAAACTTCACCAGTATGGCAGACCCTGAATTTTCATGCTTTTTACCACCCATCTTCTAGCATGCTCATAGTTTAGTAGGACATCTAGAGGACTTGGTCACATTAGCATTATGTCATCAGTACAGTGAACCATCATGATGTTCTATGGAATAACAAGACAATCAAAGTCACTAAATACTGTATTGTCAAAGGGAACAAGAGAACTCGCATAGACCAGGGATAAGAAAGTCAATATGTGCTGCTATTCACTCCACATGAAAGCAAATGGCTTTTCATCCCCCTCAATGAAGGATATTGAGAAGAAAATCTTTATTGTTGGTGCTAATCTCTATAATTCCTCCCAGAATGTGGTTTTACTTCTGAATCAATAAATTGGCCAAAAATGTGGGTGTGTTAGAGGCTTCCATTTGGCTTTTTCTACCACAATGACTCTTATTTAATAGGATAGGGATTGTTAGTGTCTTGCCAGCCGCTAAGTTTATCTATCCCAGTTATGCATTTAGGAATCAGGAAACTATAGTGAGGATCTTTAGACCCATTAGACCTGCTTGCATGAGAACTCCATTTACCACCCGGCTTTCATGAGCCTCCAGCTTAATGGGGGAAGGGGAGCATGATGCTGTTTCCCATCCTCTGGCACTAATGCCAACTCATACTCTGAATCCAGCAGCCCTTGAAAGGTCTGGATCTTTCTCTTTCTTCAGCACAGAATTACTCTGGTAAAAGGCCACTGCCTTGGACTGACTTGTGTCCCCTCAGATTCATATTTTGAAGCCCTAACCTTCAATGCAATGGTATTTGGAAATGGGCTTTTAGATTTAGGTGAGATTGCAAGGTTGGTGCCCTCATGATGGGATAAGTGCCCTTATAAGAAGAGACACCAGAGAGCTTGCATGACGGTGGCCATCTATAAGCCAGAATGACTCTCACCAGGAACTGAATTGGCCAGCACTTTGATCTTACACTTTCCAGCCTCCAGAATTGAGAGAAATAAATTTCTATTGTTTAAGCCACCCAGCCTGTGGTATTTTGTTATGGCAGCCCAAGCAGACTAAAATAGACATGGATCCCTTGTGGGGAAATAATTATCATATATACTTTGGGCACATAAGAGGGGTCTTCCTTAAGGAGACTTGGCCTCCTTTTCAATCAATAGGCCCTGAGCTTGTAAATTGGCCTGGATCTGGGAAGTTCATGAGGAAATATGATTTCCTGCTGGGGTAGCTGACATCAGGCTTCTTCTTGCTCACTAGCTCTTAATTTGTGGGATCAGGTTGTTTTACAAGTAACACTTGGCCATTTGCTTATTTATTTAACTTCTGGGAACAACATGGTCTATTAACCATCACTACGGATCCCATGGGTTGAAGCACTTTGGTTGCCACCTTGGTCTTAGAATTATATCCACTCTGCCTCTGTTGATAAAGTGTTATCATCTGGCCTCTGCTACACTAGAATGCTACCATCCTCACTAGGCCTGCTTCACTTGTGCATTTTGCACTGCCTTAGTGAAGGGTGCGTTCTCTGGACTTGGGAATGTAAGCTTGTGATAGGTTCTCTGGTCTTAGATGATAAATACAATCTAACATTCTTACTCCCCTGAGCCTCCTTTGATATTCTGTTAAAAAAGTTCTGGCATCACCTCCTCATTTCTGTTGGCCATAATTGTATCCAAGTTTCAAAGAGTCATCTCAGAAGCATATGAAGATGGTTTTATGTATCCTTGCTTGGATGTTAAACCCAGAATAATGAGAGAGTGCTCCCAGGGTTAATAAATTCCCACTCATTACCCCTGTTCCTATCAGATCATAGTCACTTTTTTCAGTATGTCTGCTATTTCCTTGTGGGTCAGGGACTGTATTTCTCCACTTAGGTTGTGCTGAGACCCAACCCTAGGGTTAGGTGTGGCTACGGTGTGGGGAGATAGGGAGGGAACTTGAAGACAATAAGCAGCATCTTTGGATCCACTCGCCTCAGGAGTATTGGCAAGGATTCTGGGCAAGGAGAGATTGCTCTCCTACAGCAAAAGGGGCAAAGCTGGCAGCTGCTAGCCTTGAAGGTTTAGGGAAAATCTCACAGTCTACCCAAATATCCCTATTCTGTGCTCCAGGGTCCTATGCATTTCCTATCAGGGCCATGACTTTGTCATAGGAGACCCTTTCTTATATGTGGGTCTCCTACCCTTACAATTAAATCATTTAAATCCTGGGCTTGATTTCTAGCACAATTTGCCCTGTGGCTGCAGGAGATGACAAGATGGAAGCCTCCTGTCTCCGTGTGCCTTGAGTTTTATAGTTGGCCTACCTGGTCCTGTCATTTTCTTTTTTTAAGGTTTCTGAAACACTTAACAAAAGCCAGCCAGCTCCATGATCTTTATAATCACCATTGTCCCCATGCATTCTAAGAGCCATAACTGGGTTTCTCGTCCTTGGCATTATTGAAGTTTTATGCCAGATGATTCTTTGTATTTTAGCAGCATCTCTGGCCTCTGTCTACTAAATGCCAGTAGCACTCTCCTCTAATTGTAATGGAAAGGTCTCCAAACATTGCTGAATGTTCCCTCGCAGGGTAGGGGTGGGTGGGGGGAACATTGACACAAGCCAATGTTTTACTTTCTACTTGCATCACATTCTAATCTACTATGGGTAAGAGTTTTATTAAATGATTCTTCTGCACACCAGAGATCATTATCATCCTATTTACCAGAGCAATGAGGGTCTTTATCTTTGTTTGAAAGGTGAAAGTTCTCATTCTAGAATTCCTTCCTTATAAGCCTGCCTTCTAGACTACTTCTGTTTGGAAATAGATCTGAGGGAACAAGAGTAAAGGACTGTGTGAGTGAAACAGAGAAGAAAAGCAACCACAAGGGTACAGCTTAGGGTTGTTTATAGCTGTGGAAAATTGGGGGGAATGGGTCTCAGAAATGTCTGAAGTTCAGAAGTAGGGAACATATGTCCACAGGCTTCTATGCCTCACTGGTTCGGGTGTGCCCCAATGGGCATTAAGTCTCCCAACACTGCATATGCGTGAATGCTGAGCCAGCTTCTGTAGGGGTCCCGTGCCTCAGCATCCGAGGGGTCTGGGAGCAAAACATGAGAAACAAGCAGTGCAGCTGAGATCAGGACGCCTCAAAGGAGCTGGTTGCCACATTAGTGGCTGAAGTAAACAGTAGATCCAGAGACTCTGAAGCCATGAGTCATATGCCTGTCATCCTGCTCATATAGGATGGGGGAGGACACAGTCTGTGCTGCACCTCACTGGGTGCTGCCTAGGGGCTGAGGAAGGCAGGACCCTGGCAGCTTCATTCATAAGTTCAACTCCTGATGCTGCTTGTTCTAGCCAAGAGGGCCTGGAGTCGACAATGTGAGGCAGTCCACAGGCCACCTCCTGGCACCCGAACAACCCCATCCAGCCCAGACGCTTGCTCATACACGCCCTAAATCAGTGGTGGGGAAGGGCAGAGGGATGAGGTCGGGAAGGTTGGCAGAGGCGAGACAATCCCTGACCTTAAAAATTCTTAACTGTTAAATGGCTTTAGATTTCATTCTGAGGCAATGGGGGGTCAGAGGAAAACCTGATGAAATTTCTGTTTTTAGAAAGATCCCTCTGGTGGCCAAGTTAAGAATGCAAGGGAGGGAGCTAGGGTGGAAGCAGAGACACCACCGAAGAGACTGACACAATGTCCAAGAGGAGGATGGTGGTGGTGGCCCAGAAGGAGATGAATTCTAGAGCTGTTAAGGAGGTGGCAAGGACAGGTCTTGATCACCAACTGGATGTATGGAGGGGTAAAGGGGAGGTGGCAGGGAAGGTGCCAAATTTGGGGAACTGGATGGATGCTTGGTTGGTGACGTGGTTGGTGAGATGGAAGCATAGGAGTAAGAGTAGGTTGGAGAGAAGATGAAGTGGATTTGGGATGTATGAGTTTGAGATGTCTTTGGGACACCCAGGTAGAGATGTCTAGTCAGTCAGAGGTCTGGGTTGGAGATATATATTTTGAAGCAAAAATGACTGCAGAGTTCCTGAGACCTTGGGCACAAACGAGGATACCAAGGAGCAGAGCCAGTCAGGGTTTCTGGTTGTAAGCAGGCTCCGAGAACTGATGAGGAAGCTGGACATCCAGCAGGGATAAGCAGGAATCTGTTGTGGATGTGGCTCTGGGAGCTGGGAAGTTGACAGACCAAAGTGGAGTCCTGGCAGAACAGTACCTGAGATCGAACCTGTACTGGAAGAACCTCCCCTGGTGGGGCCAGGGTGGTCTCTGAGCTCTGTCCTCCCAGATCAAATCCAGTGAGACTGGGTGAAACTACAAAAGGTGGGCAGAAGGCAGCCCAAACAGCCCAAGCCACCCTAGAGAATAAGCATTTGGGGATTAAAGGAGGAACTGGGCCAGAGCTTTGATGAGGCTTCTGCCTTGGGGACCATCAGAAGAGTGGACAGGAACAGGCTGAGAAGGCACAGAATGATGTAGGAGGACAGAGCTGAAGGGTAAGAAACTACCCCCAACCAGGGCAGGCTCCAGCAATCAGAGAGATGGAGCCCTGGGGGCTGGGAGGGGACCCTTCAAGGTTCTTCTGGTTCCATCTCTATCTCTCTCATCTCTATCTCTATGTCAGTGCTCCAGGAACCACTGAGCAGCCAGGATAGCCATTTAGCAGGGATTATGACCTGGTTTCAGGAATAAGTCAAGCAGGCACTGGGGTGAATTCAGGCAAGCCAGAGTTTATGATCAGGTGCTACAGGCACCAGCCTTGTCTACACTCAGACCCAAAGCTTCAGGGGTCACCTTGACTCAGCCCAAGTTTCACCATTCAATTCCCCATGGAGGACAGGGAGTCCAGCCCCGTGTGAGGAGTTGGTGAGTCTGAGCCTTGTACTCTGGGCTGTTCTGGGGACCTTGCCAAGCAGAGACAGGTTAGCACCCTTCAGAAGTGGCCTGGTCAGAGTCACCAGATCATTGGTAGGGCAAGCAATGTTCTACAGGGAAGATGAGTACTTGAGATTGCTCTGGGTGCCCTTGCCATTGAGATTAGCTAACCAGCGTGTGACCTTGGCAAGTTTTTCAACCTTTCTGAGCTCATCCATGAAAGGGGATAATAATTGTACTTCCTTTGCGGTTGACATGAGGATTAAAGAAGAGTAATATCAGTTAACCAACGACTTGGAGATAAATGCCTGCGACACATTAGCTCCTGTTATAGTTCTTATCCAACTTGTGTCCCTTCCTCTGAGTTTGTGGTTGTGCTCTGGCTTCCCATGAAAAGATGCCTTAAGTCCAAGAATGCCCTCGAGAACAGCCGAGTGTCCTTCCACTGCTGCCTTTGTCAGCAAAGAAGCTGCTGTGTGGTGCTCTGGCCTCTGAGCTTGGGTAACCGGGTTTGACAGGGGAGACAGACCAGCTCACAGGGCCAGTCAGTTGTTTCTGAGACCACATGGCTGAGGCCAATTCCAGGAACAAGTAAGGCCTCTGGTAGCCTCTCCTGGGATTTTGAATGTTTGCCCTCAATCACAAATGGTCCATGTCAGACAGGAACAAAGATGAAATTTGATTTCTAAGGGGGTCCGAATAGAGTTTTCTACTTATGGTAGTGGGGGCACAGGAGCACAGTCCTTGCTTGTTAGAAAGACCCTTTTACTACCTTCAGTCCTTTTTAGACTCCCATTTCCACTCAGGGGTGCTGAAGAATATTGCATTATTATTGAATATTGTGTGGGAAAATGATAAACCAGGAAATTACCCAGCGTCATGAAGAGTCTGGGGCCCAAAGATAAGAAGCTGTTACCTAGGGCAAGAATGAGCTGTCTAGGATAGAGCTGGAGTGCAGGTAAGCTGGGCAGGGAGACTCAGAGGTGGAAGAGCAGGCAGGGCACTCCCCAGGTGGAGCATCTGTACAGGCATCACAGTACAGGTCACAACACCTCCCCACTCAGCTGTTCATAAGGGCTGTAAGCCCATGGCCAGACTCTGGGCCCCTAGAGTGGCTGGGTCTTTGGCCAGGAAGGGAGGAGGGCTGGTATGAAGTAGCCTCTGGGTTTCTCTGGCCCTCACCCCTTTCTTTGATCTTCAAGGAGAAAGGTGGGGATATCAAAGTGTCACACAGAGAACTAAAAGGAAGGACTGTTTTTGTTTCAAACTCCTTGGAGGGTCAAGGAAGGCTGCAAGTGTCTGGAAGAGAGCTTGATAAAACTGAACTTATAGGTCCACGTGACTGGAATTGTGGGGATGTGAGGCAGGGCTGTGGGCAGAGGTCAGCAGGGGCTGCCCCTCATGGGGCCTGTGGGCAGGGACTGAGAGTTCAGACTTTGCCCTGAGAGCAATGGGGAGCCAGGAGTTTTAATAGATAGGAGTGATATAATTAGAATTGCATTTAAAAAAACTCCTTTTGCTGTTGTGTGAAGAAAGAATTGAGGGGCCAGACAGGAGACAGGAAGGCCAGGCAGGAGGCTATTAAGGCACCCAGGGAGGAGAATGCAGGGGCCTGGGCTGGGGCTGGAGCTCTGGAGGCTGAGGGAAGCGGGCTAGTTAGGGATTAGTTAGGGGTGAATGCAGTCATGCCTAACTGGTCTCCTTGCTTCCACCTTTGCCCCTTACAGTCCATTCATCATACAGCAGCCCAAGTGATCCTGGTTAAAAGCATGAAGTCCAGGTCATGCTACTCTTCTGGCTTCTCATCTCCAAGTAAAAGCCAAAGTCCTGCCCGTGGCATGTAAGGTCAACATGGTCAGCCTTCCTGTCCTCACGTCTCTCTGATCTCATCTACTACTCCTAGCCACCTCAGTTACAGCACTCCAGCCATTTCTTCACTGTTCTTAGGACATACAAGCACACGCCTCCTCCTCCCTGCCCCATCTAGGGTCTTTGTATTTCCTGCTCCCTGTGCCTGGAATGCAATTTCCTCAGATACCCACACAGAGGCTCCCTCACCACCTTAGGGCTCTGCTCAAATGTCACCTTATCTGCCTTAGGGCTCTGCTCAAATGTCACCTTATCTGTGAGGTCCTTCTAAATTCCTCGTATGAAGGAATCACTTATTCTCCACTGTGATAGTCTATTTATTTCCTTTCTGGCACTGCTTATAATGTTTACTTATGTTTGTTCATAATGTTTTCCTAGTAGGTAGCACAATGCCGGGAACATAGCAGATTCTTAGTAAATAATTAGTTGAATGAGTGAGGTGAGGTTGAGGATGCAGGAGCGAGACAATTACCTCCAGGCCTTACCTCCCCTTGAGAATTTAGGCAATGTGCCAGCTGAAACCAGGTGAGTGAGGTAAGAAAGAAGGTGGTAGGAGGTGAGGAAGCCCAGGATATGTGTGTGTGTGGCGGGGGGGGGGGTGGCTTGAGGGGGGAGGGTTGGCCTCCCAGACCTCCTCCACTACTCAGTGCCTGGCCTGGGGTCTGGGCAGGACAGATGTAGGTCTGGGCCAGGCTCTGACCAAGGAGATAATAGGTCGTGCCAGAAGCACCAGGCAGAGATGGAGGGGATGGGGTGAAGGGCATAAGAATGGGGACTACTAACTTTGCCTGGGGATGGGCAGGCCAAGGCTTTGCTCCAGGGGAGGGGATAGTGTTGCTGGGCCTTGAAGAGTGGGTAGGAGTTTGCTGGATAGAGAAAAAGGAATAAAGGCATTTTGAGCTTGAGAGGAGGTCTGAGGGGTATGAAAAGGCAGAGTGGCTCAGAGAATGAACTGTCTGGTGCAGCAGAGGAAGTGAGACCAAGAGGACAGTAACCTGAGGTCAGAGAGGCTTTAAATGCTTGGCCTATAATTGACCCATCTTGGACACCAGCCCAAAGGCCCTGGAGGCCTTGGAGGGGTCTATGAAGCAAGAGAGTGAGAGAATCCTCCAGTTGCCCTGAAATGGGCCCCAGAAATGCTCAGGAGGCAGAACCCCAGACAGAGTGATAGGATGAGATAGTTGGGGTAAGGATGACGCTCAAGTCTCTGGTTAGAAGGCCCCAGAGGTGAGGACCTGAGAGAGGGGACAATAGTGAGAGTTAGGTCTGGGCCAGGTAGGCTGGGTCACTCTGAGTTGGGGATCCTGTATCTGTGTCTCCTCCTGGAGATTCAGCTGCCACATCTCAGGACTGGGACCCTGGGTCACAGAGACATTGTCCCACAGAGACCCTATCCCAAGATTTTCATGTCCACCACATTTGGGCTCAGTCACGGCCTCTGGGCAGAGAAGTTGTTTGGGGACTGGGCAGAGACCGAGCCTTGAAGCACGAAGAGGACAAACCAGCCTGGCAGCTGGGGGCTCCACTCCTGTCTCCTCTACCCCTCACCAGGCAAGGGCTACTATGGTTGCTGCAGTCCTGTTAGGGTGGAGCTGTTTGTCTTGGGGATGCTGATGGTGCCAAGGCTGCTCAAGGGGACCTCTCAATCTGGGTGGCAGTCTCTGCGGAGGAGGGGGTGATTGCGCGTCAGTCTGGGATTAAGGAGAACACTGTTGGCTGGGAGTGGGGAGCGCAGTCTCGCGGTTTTGAGTCTGGGAGCCGGATGGAGGACTGTGTCCCTGCCTCCGGTGTTTTTCCAACCCGTTCTAGCGCCTAATGGCTCCTCTGGCTGCCAGTAATCCCCGCCGCTCCCGCCTATGACCGGGTGGGGCTGGGACCTTGTCTGCGGGCATCTCGGAATGGGGAGGGAAGGGCCGACTCGCCCAGCCCCACCCTTCTCGGATGCGGCCGCGGGGTGCGTGTGGGTGTGCTCGTGCACGCGCGCGCGCGACCCTGGGGTGGGGCCTTCTGTCCGCTTCAGGTGGGGGCCTCGCTGCTCACTGACCCATCGCCGAGCAGAAGTACAAGGGCGGAGCAGAGCCAGGGTCACCCGCAGGACTAGGTCCCAGGACTCCAGCCCCTTCTCCTCATCTCACTTCTCAGGGGCACCTGCCCACTGCCTTGGCCTGTGCTCCCTCAGGGAGGGGAGGAGACGGCGGGAGGAACTATATGGAGGGAATGCTAGCAACGAATCAGAGCAGAAACGCAATATCTAGGAGAAGAAAACGAAATAAAAGTAGGAGAATGAGTACTGGCGCCTGAATAAATGTCATACATAGTAAGCACAGATCACAGTATTCCCAGCGAGGAAAAGGGTTGTTGCCATTTCTCATCAAATGACTCTCTAGATTCAGGGCCCAGTCACGCTTCAAAGAGGTCTGTTTGCTTGTTCGCTTCCAGAGCTTGGCGTACTGAATCTAAACCTCTGACAATTGGAAATGTACAGGAATATCTCTGACAGGTTTGTAAATAAAGAACGAGGAGAAATTGGCATATTAAACTCCAAAAGAGTAGTAATTAAACCAATGCGACACTGTCACAGGAATGGGAAAATAGATCAGTGGGATAGAGGCCAGTAACAAAGATTCTTACAAAAGTATGAAAAGTTTGTATCATTAGGAAGTTAAATAAGCCTCAGAAAAAGAAGTAAAGGGTTTAGAGCAATTCACACAAGAAAGATTCTTGGAGGGAGACCATTCTGTTCCCCTCTGTTCACTCAGCTCCCACCAACAAACACAATAAATATTTGTTGAGTGAAAGCTCACCACTGGTAATCAGAGAAATGCAACTTAAAGCCACTACATATCACCTTTTACTTATCAGATTGGGAAAAAATGATAATGCCTTGTGTTGGCAAGAGCGTAAGTAAATGGGTACTGTCGTTTGCTGATGGTGAGAGTGTGAATTGATTTTGATAGTACAAAACTGAAAAGAGCATAAACGTGCATTACTCTGGGCTCACTAAATAAACTGGGACTAAATAAACAAGGCAGCTAGCTTCCTGTCCCTAGCAAGCTAAAGAGAAGACGCATGTGACCCAGAGTCCAGGACGGGTCCTCCGGTGTGAACAGCTGTAATTCACCAGCTCTGACACCATTTAGAGTGAGAGTCTGTACCCACATGTACAATTGAGCTGTGAAAGGCTCCAGGTGGCCGCACACGCTGCAAACACCAGGCCTATGAGGAAGGATGGAGTTTACTCTCGGCTTCGGAGACAGCATGGTGGAGGGTGCGGCCCTAGGAGAGTGTTCTTTTCTAAAATCTTTTCCTCCCTCTCTCTCCTTTTCTCCCTCCTCCTCCCAGCCCCACGCGCGCGCATACAACACTAAGCGCGCCCCCTGGTGGGAAGAGAGGGAAAGAAAAAGGGGTCGCGGAGGGGAGAGAGAAACCCTGAAGGGACAACGCAGAGAATGGCAGGAGGTAGATACTGCCCACGCGGTCCTGGAGCTCTCCTCCCTGAGTCATGTACCGCGGGGCAAACTCTCCCGCGGCTGCTAGGGGCTGCCTTCGCTCATGCTGGTGGCCAGATGGCGCCCTTTCTGTGTTCACTTTCTCCTTACCTTTGCACACACAGTTCTCCACCCTGTACAGCTCTACCATCCTTATTCCTTAGTTCTCAGCTGACACCTTCTCTAATGCCACCCAGGTCAGACCCCTTGGCATGTCATCGCCTTACAGCACCCCAGACGGCGCCTCTCTATAAACAGAACTGCTCCTTGTGATTTCTATCTGCCATCCACCTAGGCTGTGGCTTCCTTGAGGACAGCACAGCACCTGTCTTGGCTCGCCACTGCACCCAGTGCCTAGAACATGCTTGGCACCTGAACAGAGGTAGCACTTGGGAGCCATGACCTGCGCTGGAGTGAGGCTGGCCATGACACTGACCCGGTCGAGGCTGAGCACAGAGAGTTTATTAGTAAGGCAGGGGGCAAACACATATTTACACGGGCTGCGCGGAGGCACTAAAAAAAGCGAAGGCAGGGACGGGAGGTTCTGGGAGCGGTTCAGACGAGTTCCACCTTCGCATTGGGGTACACCGCCACCACATCGTAGCCCTCCGGCGGCTTGACACGCGCCTTGGCGTGGCTCTCGCAATAGAGCCGCTCGTCCAGGAAGAAGTAACCGCGCTGCTTGAGGTTCAGGCCGCAGTCGCTGCACATGAAGCACTCGGGGTGGTACAGCTTGTCCCGCGCCTTGACAATGGTGCCCCTGATGGGAGACCAGCAGAGAACAGCACGTCGGGCTGGGTCAGGGGAGAGCTGAGGTCGGTGGGGAAGGCTGGGGGGATACTCACACGATGCCGTGGCCGCAGCGCGTGCACTCGGGCAGCCCCTGCAGGCCACTCAGTGGGGTGCCCAGCTTGCTGGCGGCGGGTTTGAGGTTCCGCGGGCTGCCAGGCCCAGACCGCTCCCCTGAAAGCCGAAGTGCGGGTGGCATGAGCCGGGTGCCGACAGATGGAGGTCAAAAAAAGGAAAAACTTCACTTCTGCGGGTGTAGGGCTAGGCCCTGCTTCCGGGAACACCAGCAGACTGAAGAGTAGGTTTGGAGAGCTTGGGGCCAGGGGCCGAGATAGGGGAGGCACAGCTAGGAGTGTGGGAACGTGAGGCGAAGACGGGAGAGGGGCGGATGGCAGGGAGGTAGGGTGTGAGGTTCCCAAGGTGGGGCTTCTCCCCGCCCCCCCAGAAGCGGGAAGCCAGGGGGGTAAGGCGGCGGGTGTCTTACCACCCTCACCAGCTTCCAGCATGCCCTGCAGATAGCGAAAGGACCCTGACTGCTTGGGCTCCACGGTTGGGGGATCAGCGGGCTCCCGCAGCATCCTGTACACCTCTGAGCCCAGGTCGATTCCGCAGTCGCGGCTCCGCGGAAGGCCTTTGGCTAGGTCAATGCTGAACGAAAGAGATGCACGAAGGGACAGGGTTGCAGTATCAGCCTTTACTCTGCCACTTCAGGGGTCTGGTGAGGTTTCATAGGTCAGAATGTAAGCAGTTGAGACCCCAGGATTAAGTGTCAGGGGTCAGGATGGGACCTGCTGAGATTTAAGATGGGATCTAGATGCGGCTGCAGAAACCGAAACCACATCTCAGCACTACCTGTGGGGTGGAGACACGTGCAGGGTGCTCATCTGTGCCAGTAAGGCGGCCTCACTGCTGCTGCCATTGTGAGGGGCTGGGAGGCGAGGTGACTGCCCATAAGGAGATCCCAGGCTTGGCCTGCCATCTTCTGGCCCAGTCCCCATGGCTGAGGGCCGCCTGCTGGTTGTTGGACTGCCATCCTATGAGAGAGAGGGGCCTGAGGCACTGGAAGACCCTCTGGGATGGGGTCTCTGGCTATTACTAGTGTACCTCCGTACCACCTGGCTATGCCAGGCCTTTTGTGGATGGATGTTGGCTGGCAATCCCTGCTCTGGCATCTTTAGGCCATGTAGGGGGTCTGTGAGGAAGGGCTGAGACTTGGTTGGCCCTGGTTCAGCCCCTGAAGATATGAGAAATTCCAGTGGAAAGTCCAACATAAAATCTCAAGTGGCTGAGATTCAGTCTTGGCTCATGAGCTCTGTGGTGGTTCTGCCACCAGTGTCCATGAGGGATGGTGTTAGGGCAGGACTATCCCAAGAAGCCTTTTAAGGCCAGCGTGGCTGGAGTGAAGTGTGTGGCTTCCTTGTAGAGGTGGTCCTGGTGCCAAACCTTACTACTTGCCAGACATATGCTGGGTACTGGATGGGCCCATGGCTGGGAACATAAGAAAGGAACTCCTGTTCTGTGGCCAGAAAGGGTCATCAATCACTATGTGCCCAAGGTCCTTTGGTGGGGGCAGGCTGAGGATCGAGGGTGCCGTTGTGAGGTGAGACCCCTCTAGGCCTGTACCTCTGCCCCATTCCTGCTTGCCAGGCCAAAATGGTGGCCTTCTATAGGCATAGCAGCTGAGGGGCTGAGACTGGGCTAGGGCTCAAGGCTCCCTATCCTATACCCTATGGCCAGCCTGATGCCCATGCTGTAACATTTGGGGGAGGAGTGCTCTGAACATGCCTCTTCAGCCCATGAGAAGAGGGCAGTACCTCTGTGGGTATGGGTATGAATGGAGTCTGGGGATCTCTGTTCCTGCAGAGTCCAGGGCATGCTGCCCCTAGCTTGCAGGCACCTGCTGATGGCGACGTGAATAGAGGCATGCACACTCTCACAAGTATGTTTATAGACATACACATGCATGAAGACCACACACACTAGCCAGTCCGCCCACACACACAGTCACACACACATGGTTACACATGGTTACATATACTCAGAGTCAGTCCTGGTCACTCTGGGGATGATCATGCCTGGGACAAGGCTGGTGGCCAGAGAAGCCTGACTTTAGGGTGGAGCCCAAGGGTCCAGGCAATAAAGGTGGTCTCAGCCTGAGTCTGGGAGGAGACATGTAAATTTCTCCTCTGTTCTGCAGTGTCGACAGGGAGGCTATATGGGGAGGAAAGGATGCCTAACTTGGGGGAATGAGTCTGGCTTAGACTCAGGCAGCCACCAGCACTGGGGTACAGTCAAGTCCACAGGGTTTTAACCTGACTGCCCCTGCTTTCTGCAGGCTCTGAGCTGGACAGGAGCGTGGAGAATGGATGGAGCAGCAGCAGACTGAGCGTGGCGATCCCACTTCCCCTACTCCAATAGACAAAGGAAAGGGTCTCTCACTACCTGTGTGGGCCTACATCAAGGAGAAAACAGCAGCAAGAGACCCCCATCCCCACTGGGCCCAACAAAAGCCTGAGAAACCTGAGTGCTCTCACACATGTATCTGCAGGGCAGTCAGGCAAGGTTGGCCCAGACTCTAATGGGGACCAGATGGGCCATGGGCCATGGGGGCAGGGCCCAGTACATAGGAAGCTTCGACAGGAAGGGGAAGTCAGAGGGACCTAGAAGAAGGAGGCCCCTACTCACCCCCACCCAGCAGGGTGTGAGTCTATTGCAGGGTCATCAGAGCCATGCTCCTCCCATGGCCACCCACATAGCAGCCTTTCTAGGTCTGAACTCAGTGGTTAGGGCACACATGGTGACCTCGGTCTTGGTTTCAGTCTCAGTTCTATCACTTACTAACTGAGCAAGTCACTCCTCTCTGAATCTGTTTCTTCATCTATGAAATGGGGAACATGATGGTCCCTATATCATAAGTTCCTTGTGGGGATAAAATGAGACAGTTGCCTACAAAGCACTTAGCTTAGTGCCTGGCACACAGCAAATGCTCGTTGGACAAATGGCTGCCATGGGTGTTCCTGAGTCCCATTCCTGGATTTCTCCTCTGTGTGGCGCACCTGGTACCACATGCTCTCCCTCTCTGAGTACCCACCAGCTGCTGATTTGGTCGTTGAAGCCTCAGTGGGTTAGTCAGGATAATGGGGGTAACTGCTTGCTCATCAGCTCCCGCATGACTACAGTCAGAATGCAGGACACTCAGCTTGGATGGAGGTGGGTGCTGAGTCCAGATGACCAGGCGGCACCTCCCAGAGGCCAAGTCCCAGCTCTCTGTTCACCTGGAGAGAGCAGACTGAGTATGCGAGGGCTGCCTGCTCCACCTGGTCTGCCTTAACTCGTTCCCTGGTTCTCAGCTTAAATGCCACCTTCTCCAGGAAACCTCTCCTTATCACTGTCCCTCCACTTTGGGCTGTGCCAAGTGCCTCCTGCCTTACCATGAGGCCTGACAGAAGAGTCCCCCATAACCCTACATGGAAGGTGGGCCTGAAGTTCCAGTTGGCCCTGTCATATCTGACTTCGGGGTGCGTGCCAGGGTACCTTGTCATGTCTTAGGGCCAACTGTGGTTTTCTCCTCTTCTGATGGCTCCAGCTAGGTCCACCCTCCTCCCCACTGCAGGCAGAGGGTGGGAACAGTGTGGGACAATGGGCCCTGTGTCTGTGTTACTGAGGATACAGGCTTGCCGGGGCTGGGTGGGGGTGTTTCTTTCACCACCCATGGAGCTCATGACCTTTTAAGTATAAAAGGCGGGCAGCAGCTGACAGGCTGCCCTGTTGCTTGTGGAAAATCCCTCTGCTTCCATCCTGAACAGCCTGGTCCTTGAGGAGGTCAGTGAGGGAAAGTGTGGGGGCAGGGGGAGTTGTTCTCCAGGCCCCGGCCCACCAGGCCCACTGGCTGTGAACCTGAGGTTGGCTTCAGCTAGGTGGGTGCCCAAGGCTAAGATGAAACAGAAGAGTGCCCCATTGCCTGAGGTCACTCCACAGCTTGAGGTTGTCTCCCACCCTGCTCCCAAACCTGGTGACTCCCACCTGGTCTGACATCACTGGGCACCACAGCAAAACCCAGTTGGGTGGATGATAGCTCTGAGCCAAGGCCTGACCCTGTCCTTCCACACCACAGACACTTTTGTCCCCAAATCCAATACTGCCTGGAGTACTGACAGAGCCTCCAGCAGGTGCTTATCAACTGGGGAGCATAGGATGGAGCAGGCGCATGGCCCTGAGAAGCTGTCTGTTTCAGTCTGGCCTAGGCACCTGAGAGCCTCAATGAGGACATCCGATGCAGTTATACCTGCGGAACAGGCCTCGACCCTCCGCCCTGGGCTTGCTCTGAGTCTGTACGTACCTGGGCTTCAGGGTCGATGTTGATCCTGTGTGCCTGAGCCTTGTTGTCCTCTGGGGCACCAGGCCAGCTCCTGCCTTCTGGCCTGTGGCAGAAATTAGGATGGTCAGATATATCTGCTACTATGCCCAACAGGACTGAGAACTAAGAGGGCCTGGGCTTTAGGCCCAGAACCATCCAGGACCAGGCCTGGCACCATGCACAAAGAAGGACACCACACCAGTGCTTTTCCCTGCACTAGAATGGTGGCTGTTGTGGCGAGGAGACACAACTCTAAATTTGCCACTGGCCTGGGATGGGGCTGTGTGTCACTTCCCCACCAGCTATTCTATCCCTGTCTGGTCTGACACCTAGAGAGGAAGCTGTGGCTTCCCCACTTTCCCCTCTCTGTGGTCCACAGAAGCTCAGCAAAGAGGGCCAGCTCACAGCAGGGGGAGCCAGGCCTTAAACTTCAATCAGCTAGGAGCACATCCACTCATCCCTCTTCTGTTCACAGCCTCCAGCTGGGCCTGGGGATCAGGCATCCACAAGCTCTGGGGGAGGTGGAATGGAGGCTCTGAGGGGGTGTGCCTCCCTCCTGCTGCTGCCGGCAGAGTCATCACCAAGGTCTGCCCAGCCCAGATGGGAAACAGGCCATTAGGAAATTCCTACTTCACCATAGAAACAAAAAGCCAAACACCACTCAGGAGGGAGAAAAACATCATAAACCTGCCATAAGCAGGGCAGACAGGGCTGAGAGGCTGCAGGCCTGGGGCCCAGTCTTGCCACTCAATAGCCCAGTGAGAAGGTGGGCCAGGAAGGTGCTCAGACCTTGGACTGGTGGGTGGGTGTGAACTGAGGCTGGTTAGACCAAAGGGGAATAATGTCCCCCACTCTACCCCAAAAGGCCTCCTGGGGCTTCTCGAGGTCTCACCACTGGGCCAGCAGCTCAACCTTACCTCTCTCCCTAACTCAGCAGACGGGTTTAACAATCTGTCTACACCAGAAGTCCACACTCACTCGGTACTTTCTCACCTTCACCCATTGCTTGGTCCCCTGCAGGCCATCTCTCACCCCCAAAGCCTTCTGGAGGTCTGTGGCACCAAGGTTCTGCCAGGGCAACACCATTCGCACTGGCATCTAGATCCAGCCCCCTCAGCCAGGCTTCCAATTCACAGCTCTCACTGTGGCTTCCACCCACTCAGAACTCCACCGGGATGAACTGAGAACATCTCATGTGCCTGTCTGGCCTTTTACTTCCCTGAAGTTCTGCCCAGAAGAGAAGTATGAGCCTGAGGTCTGAAGGTCATAGGGCACAAAGTTCCCAAAACCATGGCTCAAGGCATCAGATCAGATCATGCAACAGCCTTCATCCCCAGGCCTCTGTTTCAGGTTGAGTAGGTGGCTCTATCTGCCATCTTTAAGCAAAATGATAGCCAACGGGTAGGCTGTGCATATGCATCTCATACCACATGTAATGGGCAACAGAGGCCGCACCAGAGGCACCAGGGCTGGAGCTGGCACCAGAAGGGTCCTGGACCTACAGAACATTTCTAGAAAGTATGGATTAGCTTGAATTGTTGGACACTTGGCTTTGAGTTCCAGACAAAATGAGCATAATCAGGGGAGGTGAGCCTTTACTTCACTTTTCATCCCATGGAGAAGTCTGAGGAGGATTACAGCCCTCTGTACACAAGAGGCTGGGCAAGGAAGCTGGTCTGGGTAGAGCTCATGTTGGGGGACCTTTGGGGCCCAGGCATAGCAGGCAGGATAGAGAGTAGGGTCAGAGGCCTTGTAGGTGAGAAGGTGCCCAGGAGAAGAGATACTGGTCCAGAGGGTCCAGGTGGCCCTCGTGTCTTGATCCCTCAGAATTTGCATGTATGAGAATTGGGGATAGGGAGCTGGAGGACAGGACCCCAGGTTTTCATTCCAATTGAAAAAACCTGGTATGTCATCATCACTCAATCCTCAGATCACAAGATAGTCCCCATCATGGAATTGTGAAAGCTAAGAGCTCTGAGATTAAATCACTTGCTAGAGTACAGCAGTTCTCAAACGCAGAACTGGGACTGAGACTGTAAGAGTAGAGAATGTGCTTGCACCTGCCCCATGGCCATGCAGCCTTTGGGGGCTGAAAAGCCCAGGGTGGAACAGGTCAGTGGAACTCTGGTTCCATCCATGCCAGGATTGGAACAAATGACCAGGGAAGGAAGGAAGGAAGGAAGGAAGGAAGGGGACTCTCCATCCTGCCCCTATCCTGCCACCCTGCCCTGACATCATTCCCTCTGGGAACCTCCTGACTCAGGCCCCCTGTGAGCCTCTCCACCCCCACCCCAGCCCCACTACCGCCAGGGCTTCCCTTGTTCAGCCACGAGAGTCAAGGCTGGAGGTGAGTCAGGGCCCAGGAACTCAGCCAAGTGGAGCGGCCTCAGAAGCCACTCGTGGGCAGAGCAGAGCTGATGTTTCCCCGGCCAGCTTGTACCTCAGTCTGGGAGAGGGTGATGATGTGATCCTGTTTTATGGAGAAGGAAACCCAGGCTCACAGAGGTCATCCGGGTACCCAAGATCCCACAGTCTGGATGAGGATTAGCTCTGCTGAACTGCCAGGCTGGGGCCCCCTCACTGTGGGCCAGGTGGGGTGCACAGGCCCAACACCTCCAGCTGGACCCACTTAGCACTGAGAGCACAGCCAGGGGCCCTGACTCCAACCTGCACCCAGACTTGGGCCAGACACAAACAAGGGCTAGTTCAGAAGGCTTCCCACCATGTTTGATGGCTCTAAGAGGATGGATCTCCTCCTGCCCTGCCAGCTCAAAGGCATGGTTAGTTGGGTTGTGGTTTGGGGAGGCTTTTCCCACACATGTCCACGGGGAGTCGTGGAAAGTCCCTTGGAGCAGTGGCAGAGTTCAACAGTTATGTCTGACTTCTCTGGATCCAGGCAAGGCAGGGGGCAGGGAGATCACACTCAGCCAGGACCTAGACAACTGCAATCAGAGCTGAACAGAGACCCAGGGCCCAAGCACGGCTGGGGACACCCCAGGTGAATCTTTCACCCATCTTAGACCATCTGCAGGGCGTAGATAGGGCTTGGTGACCCCCAATCCCTTCTTCAAGATGGGTTGTACGGCATTACACAGTCCATGGCATCCAGATTTAACCAGGACAGAGGCATGGACCATAGTGGGGACAGCTGAGGCAGAGCAGCTATGGGGGCTAGTAGGAGAGGTCAGCAGCCAAGTTGAAGGAGTGCAGTCTCTGGGGGTAAGAAAGACCTAAGTTGTGCTTCCCAACTCCCTCTCTGTGTGGCTTTAAGCACCTTCTAGTTTTTCCAAGACTTGGTTGTCTCCTCTATAAAGTTGGGAGTATTAGGTTTTACCCTATTAACTTGGTTTGAGAGTTCGTTTATTTACTTTTTTTAGGCAAGGCAACTCTTGATTGATCTCACAGACTGCAAGGACCTTGTCAGCTTAGAATCCCTATTTTTATTTATTTATTTTTTTACCCCACAGCACCTGGTCTTCCTAGGTGGTCTCCCATCCAAGTACTAACCAGGCCCAACCCTGCTTAGCTTCCGAGATCAGACGGGATCGGGCTTGTTCAGGGTGGCATGGCTGTAGACTGGTTTAAGAGTTCAATGAGGTGTTGGACAAGAAATGGAAATGGTCATTTGGAAATGGTCAACAAGCTGGTCACTCAGAGGTGGGGAAAGGATTGATGTCATGCCCCTCCCCCACCAAGAGGCTACACAATGTCTTATTTTAGCCCTGATTTGAGGCTGCTTACCCCCTGCCATAAGTCCCCCAACACACTTTCATCTCTGAGTTAAAATGAGGCTTCTTTCTTCTTAAGCAACCCCTGTACCTAGTACCTGCCAGCCCTCTGTGAAAGCACTGCTCCTTAGGACCTACTTCCAGCTACTGGTCTATACTCCTGGGTCACAATTTCACACCCACTTCCTCTGAGGCAGAGAGGCTATGTGTGGCTCAGCTTACTCAGGATGTTGGCCACTCATAACATCCTCCCCTTAAAGTTCCCCTTGACCCCAATTATCTTGGCACAGGCTGCCCTATTCGTACCTGCTCACAGAGAGTGTGAGGTGGTCGTGGCAGCCCTTGATGCGGTTCTGAGCCTCCAAGTGTGTCATGAGCTCTGTGCTCTCACCATTGATGGCCTGGATCAGGTCTCCAGGGCACAGGGCAGCCAGTGCGGCCTTGCTGCCAGCATGGACCTGTGGGTAGACAAGCCAGATAGCTGGGCATTGGTCATTATGTGGCCTTGCTGCAAGGTTTTACTTTTGCCCCTCCCCCCTCAGAACCTGGTCGGTGTGGCCCTGGTGCCAACATAACCTGTGTTGGGCAAGCCAAGACACTGGTTGAGTTCTCATGTGGCTTTGCTACAGCCTCTGCTCTAAACATTCCCAACTCCAGCACCTGGAGGCCTGGTGGGGTATGAGGGCATGTGAGAAGGGCTTCCTCTGACTTGGGACAAGTGGGATGTCACTCTTGCAACCTGTGTATGTGCACAAGAACATGCAAGGGAACAGAGAGACACATGTGCTCCTAGATACATACAAAGCATGGACATGTCACAAATACCCTACAGAGACAGTGCCCCACCCAGCCAGACCTTACAGCAGCCCCTTGACCCACATTCCAACCCTTAGTGACCTTTGTTCCCTACCTGTTTCCTCTCATCCCCGCTCACATTCACTTCCACTTCCACTCACCTCCACCCACCCACACTTTATTCAGACCACCTTAACGTCTAAGAGGTACCCATGGGCACCAAGTATCTCTTGCCTCCACACTTCTGCAGATGCTGTTTCTTCTGCCTGGAACATTCTTTCCTTTGACCTCCAACCCTAATAACCAGCTTACTCCTCCTCATCTTTTAGGGCTCAGTCTAGAGAGGCCATTTCCCCTGGGAGTCCCCTGCCCTGGGCCCTCACGTACCCTGTGCATCCCCCACACCACTCTGTTCCCTTGACATCATTAGTGCCTCATTCTAGGTCTGTGTCATCACCTCCCCAGGCACAACCAAGGCCACCTACTTACAGCTGCCAGTCTGTACTCCTGGATCACAATTTCACATCTACTCCCTCTGCAGGATAGGCACTCACTCAGGCCACCCCAGTGTCACTACTGACCCCAGAGGGTTAAGTAATGTCCATATCTAGAGCCTCTTATAATTCTGGTCCTCTGATAAGGGCCACATGGGGCTGGGGACAGGCTCATAGGGAGGCCTGAGTAAGCAGTCCAGGAAAAGTCAGGCAACAAGGCACCCTTCACCCTGTCCTCAGTCCTGGCACAGCCTTTGGAAATACTGTAGCCATTCTCATTCTTACCCAGCTTCACCAGTGATGCCTGGCTGTGGCTCAAGAGCTGCCAGTGACCTTGTTCCTATTGGTGGAGCTGGGAGCTTCTGGAAATCCAGCCAGGCACAGCCTAGCCAATTATCAGTAGAAAGTGTACAAAGCCAAGGTGCTGGCAGCTCCTTGGCTGGAGCCCTGGTATGGGCACTGCCTGAGCTGACCTGCCCTGAAATAGGCTGCCCTGAGGAATGTTCTTCGGGAACATGACACCCTCAGACACCAGTCACCATTAATGTTCACTCACAGGGCTTGGGCACCTGCACAGGCCTGTCCTCCTGGGGGTGGTGCTCATTTGGCTCCATCCCACCCCTCCCCGTCAAGGCCCTGCTCCAGGACCCCTCTCCTTCCTGGATACCTGCTCTGTGACATGACCTGGGCTCAGTGCTTTAACATAACTAGCTCTCAAGCTGGTTATTGTAAAGTGGCAACCCCTCAAGCACCTGGTGAGACAGAAGTGTTCTCATCCCTATTTACAGACAAGAAAGAGAGGCCTGGAGGAGGACCATCTCACTCCAGTCCCCACTGGAGGAGAGGAGTCTTCTTCCTTGGGGTGGGGGGGGGAGGGGAGTGGCTAGCTGCAGGATGATTCAGCCTGGACAAGGGCACATTCAGGCCCCTGTGGGTGGGGGAAGTTCTCGAAAGCAGAGGTGGCTGAAACTCTGCCAGTTTCACTAGCCCAGAGAGTTCTGGTCAGAGAGGGCTTGAGGCCAGGAAACGGTGACTCTCCCAACTACCTTTCCATGTATTGTCTCATTAATCCCCAAGGCAAGACCATTTGCTAGATGAAATAACCAAGGTCCAGAGAAGTATAGAAAGACACTCAGCTGATAATTTGGAGTTAGGATTTCAATGCAGGCCTACTTGTTCTAAGTGCTATGATCTTAACCACTGTGTGCTTCTCTGCAAAAAGGGAGAGAGGGGAGAGAGAGTGTCCCTGGGGAGAGAGAGTGTCCCAGGTAGAAGGATTAGCATGTATAATAATGACTCATCTGGTGGAGAGAGTAAAAGCAGGCTCCTGTGGCTGAAGCATCATTAGTTAGGAGAGAGTGGAAGAGATGAAGTTGGAAGGATAGGGGCCAGATCTGCCGGCCTTGTAGGCCCAGGTGAGTAGTTGGCATTTCTCCTGGGTGGGTGGGAATGATGGAGGGTTCTAAGCAGGGAAGTCACAGGACAGAGTTGAATTCAAACCAGTGCTGCTGGCTGCTGAGTGTGGGATAAACAAACAGAAGGAAAGGGGAGGGGAGCAGTGGGTCAGCTGGGAGGCTGAGGCATGAGGCAGAGCTCTCAGCCCTCTCACTGGCAGCAGCTACATCCCCAACCCCTACTCTACTTTGCCCAGCCTAGAAAGTCAGGTGCCATATTATTCCACATGATCACAGCAAGCTCCAGTCAGGCCTGGATTCCTGTCCCTGCTCTGCTTCTCTGGGTACATTACCTTAGCTTCTCTGAGCCTCAGTGTCCCCATCTATAATGTGAGGCCAGAGGGAGTCCTTAGTTCTAAGGGCTGCCGTGAGGACTATCCGAGACAATTAGGGCAAAAAGCTCCCACAGGGGTTGGGTACACAGTGGTGCTCATTCCAGGCACCAATTGCTGGGGACCTGGGACCAACATTCTTTAGGGTAGGGTCTGGAACACTGTGGATGCTCTGAAGCCAGCAATCACCACAGTTTGTGAAGAAGAAGCCCTGGACATTGTTCTTGGGGGCTCCCTGAGGTTGCCAGGCAGCCAGGCTCCTCCCTATCTGAGTGTGACTGTCCTCACTGGGTGGGGGAGGCTCTGGAAGCATGAGAAGGCTGTGTCTTGAACCCTGAGGACACTCCCACTTATTGTCAGTATCTGCAGACCTGCATTTGAGGTACCTGCTGGGCAAGCTGTGGCTTGTGCCTCCCCAGCCCCATAAATAGCCCCAGATCCCACCCAAACCTAGGCTCAGCCATCCTGGCTCCTCAGGACTGAACTGCTGCCGCATGACTTTGGGGGACAAGGGGAGTTCCTCCTGGCAAACGGTCTTCCAGCCTGCCTGCCTGCCTGCCTGCCAGGGGGCCTGTATCCCAATCAGCTCCAAACAAGGCCGCCACTGCTGCTGCCACTGTGACGTGTGGAGGCCCTTCCTCGGCAGGCAGGCAGCCGCGTGGGCAACAGATGTCTCTGCTCCCTGCCGCCTGCGGCCGTCAGCCGCCGCCACTGAGCCTGTCAGCGGCCTCACGCCCAGGGTGCCTGGCCTCGCTGGCTGGCCTAGCGCCCCCACCAGCCAGCCACTGCAGGCACACAGCATGACATGCACAGGCAGACACAGACACTCACACACACACACCCAGCAGGTCTCTCTCAGAGAAGCAGAAGATGAAAGGCTCCCGAGTGTGTTAAAGGCCTACCTCACTCAATCCCAGAGACCTGGTGGTGTGGGGTGAAGGCAGATGTGGGAAGCCTCCCAGGACAGCTGGGCCTGCCTGTCACCCTGGTCCCAGAAATGGGATTTCATGATTCCACGCTCTACTGGGTGCCCACACCCCTTTCAAGAACTGGAAAGAAGTGTCTGAGAGGCCAGCCAACTCAGTCTAGCCTGCACAGTGAGAGGGGTGATGGTAGGGGGGCAGAAGGTGGGTCTCAGTTTCCCTAACACAGGCCCCTAATGAAAGTCAAAGCAGCTGTGTGTGTGTGGGGCGGGGGGAGCAAGTGCTGGCTCTCAGATGGTCTCAAGTCCCCTTCTCTCTTCCCTCCAGACTGAGAGCCCCCAAGCCCAGAGTCTGGCTTCTCTCCTCTTCTGTCTTCTACGCTAGGACACCCAGGGACAGAGTCTGGGTCCCCTCTCCTGGCCCTTCAAACTATGGGACCCCAAGGCTGGGCCAGAATTCCATCTCCCTCAGAATAGGCACTCCCCAGGGTTGTGCCCCCTCTCTTCCTCCTCTTTCCTAAGCTTGGGGCATGCATGGCCCTGGAACCTTGAGAAACTGGGCTGGGGCTACCCTGGCCTTGTGTTGACTTGTGGGGAAAGGTCTCACAAGCTCATAGTCAAGTCTCCTTGTCCTGGGAATGAAAAAGGCCTCCTAGTTACTTCCCTTTAGGTCAACTGAGGTCACTAATGAGAGACTGACCAAAACCAGAGTGGGGAAGTAGATGGATCTTTCTCTTTTCAGGTTCAGGGAGGACCCAGACATTTGTGGAGTTCCCCAGCTCTGTGGCAGGCCCCCTTGATAGGGGAAGGGGGCTCTCAATCATTTTGCCCCAAATCTTCAGGCTGGGATTCGTCTAAGCAGCATTTCTGGGCTTCTATAGATCTGTCCAGACCCCTGGCCCATGACTGAGGTCCTTCCCTGGACTGCAGTGACACCCCCAAAAAGAGGCCATCAGGGAGGCTGGTGTGTGAAGTCTTGGGATCCTCCAAGGGATAGGACAGGCAGGCCTAGTTGGAGGCAGGATAAGGGGTTGGGGCAACACTGCCCTCCCTGGAGGCCTCCTCTACACTCTGTGGGTCACCCAGGTCAACCCTTGTCTTTCCAACCTCAGGGACTTTGGGAATCCGGGTCTGAGTCTCAGATCCAGGACATCCCCCCTCCCACTCTGTGGCCGCCGTACTCACCCGCGAGATGGTGAGGGGTGCACTGAAGTCCCGGCCGCCCACCAGGCGGAAGCCCCAGGGTGAAGGGCCGCGCAGAGTCACGGAGTGGGGCATCGCGGGCGGGAGCCGCAGCCGGAGCCTGAGCCGGACACCGAGGAGCCGCCGTCGCCGCCGCTGCCGCCTGGACGCCGCGCCCCGCCCCCCGGCCCGCCCGCTCCCGGACCCCCCCTCCGCAGGGCCCCCGCCCCCGCTCCCCGCGCGCCCGGATTGGCCCCGCGGCCTGCCCGACCCTCCCACTTCGGGGGGCTCTGGGGACCCGCCCCTCAGCCCCTCCGCCTGCCGCCTGACACCCCCTCCGCGTTCTCGGAGACCCACGAACTGGGACGGCCCGACGTCTGGGATTCTGTCCTGGCCTGCGCTCTGCGGGCCGTGGACCCAAACTGGGCCGCAGAAGCTCGGGCATAGGCCCTTTGAAGTAGCTCCTACGAGGCGGCGCCCGGGGCCGGGGGAGGGATGGGCCGGGAGACGGCCCTGATGGGGGATGGGGCCGCTCCTTGCTCAGAAACCTCTTCAAAGTCCTAGTAGGCGAACCTGTGTCCCCACCCCTCGGTGTGGGGTGTCCTCGAAGCGAGCACTGATGGGACCCCTGGGCCCGAACAGGCCTGGGTCAGGAACACAGACCCAGGATGACAGCAGACAGTGCCAGTTGTGGGGGTGAGAACAGAAAGGTACCGAACCTCGGGTGAGGAGGCCTGGAAGACAATCTGGAAGAGGTGACTACTGACTTGAATCACCTTCCAGGTGTCACTGCTTCCCCAGGTCACTCAGGCCTTCTCAGGCTACCCTCTCTTCCCAGGCCATCTCCCCGTCTTCCCAGCCCCCTCCCTTCCTCCTGTACAAGGAACTCGGTTTCCCCAGACTTTCTGAAAAAGTTGCAGCTAGGGTAGTGGGTGTGCCACAAGATGGAAAGTGAAGAATTTGAGGGAGTGAAATTGTGGCAGCCTTTCACTTGAGGCCCTTCCCTGTCTTCTCTCTACTCTCAACCATTGTCCTCCAGGGGCATCCTTGAACAACCTTTGCAGTGGCTTGGTGAGGGCCCCACCTACCACCCTCTGGCTCTCTCAAATACTTTGTGTCTGGCTACGTCAGGGCACTGTTTGCTTCTCTAGACCTTGAGAAGGCCCCTAATTTTGCCATTGTTGACAACATTATGTGACCTCTTGGCCAAGTTCTGGTAATGCTCTGTCCTTGAGAGGCTAACAGGCTGTGGTGTGAGATGTGTCCTGTGGGGTCTCTAACACCCCCAAAAAGGACGTCTGCTTGAAAGGCACAAATCTAGGGTAGTCCAATGAGGGGGGCACCCTTCAGGGTAGAACATGAGTACCTCTCTGAGAGACGGGTGCTGCTGTCTGTTGAACTGGCAGAGAAATGTGAGTGATGTGTGTGTAGCAGTGGTGTGTATGGTGGGGGTATCCATATCCACAGAGCATCAGCCATTGGGCACTCAATACTGTGAGATGGAGGTTTCTGCTCAACCCTGTACAGAGTTAGACTCTACAAGGACAGAGTGAAAGGGCCAGAAGGAGAGTTGGTCTACATGGTCTCTCAGAGGCCCTTAGGTCAGAGGCTCCCTAGGACTTGCATCTCACTGAGTGACATGGAAATTGGGGCACCCATCACCCATCCCTGACTTGTTGGAGGATTAGGTGCACAGCATGGCTGGGTGGTCAATCACTTCATTTAGACTCTAAGACATAGTGAATGTAAACGGTGCAGAGCTTTGCTGTGGGGAGAGGGGGCCTCAGAATCTGTGGAAGTTCCTACCCAAGGCATCTCATGGTGGATTCCTGAAACTCCTCCTTAGACTTGCTTCCTTCTCCCAGCTTACACACCCCTAGGAACTGACAACTACCTCCTTGAAGTTTCTTCGTTGCCCTCTTGTTTACTTTTGTTTGGGGGTGCATGCCACTCCCTCCTGAATACAGCTTTCCCAGCCCTTCACATCTCAGCAGTATAGTCCATCTCTGAAGGCTTCTCTCAGAGTTGAAGATGGGGCTGGTGTGTGGAGTGGCTCATCTAGAATCTGGCACATAAACGCCTATTTCATTGTATAGTTTCCGGGGCAGTTCCAGGGTCCATGCCAGTCATCTCCTACAGTAGGTCCTTGATGACATCCTTGACTTGAGAGGACATCAGAAGCCCACTTCTGACAGTGCCCTCTCGCAAGACATAGGTCCGGGCCAGGCCACATTCCTGGAGACTAGAGGCAGCCGTTCTTAGGGGCCACACTGTGGGCTCACTCCTGAGGTACCCTGCTCTAACCTTTTCCCATTACTTCCTCCAAGAAGCTCTCAGAATTTTCTTTTTACTCTAATTGGCTTTGTTTCTGGAGGATTGCTATGTTGTTGTATCCCTATCATTCTGGGGTACTGACTCACAGGCAGTTACATGGCCTGGGAACCCTCTCCAAGGTGGACATGGTGGTGGCTGGGTCAGGCCCCATGCCCACCTTAGTTGTTCATTGTGCACCCCACCGGGCATCTGTGCTGCTGAGTATAACCAGACTGCCCATTTCATACATTCTTTATCCATTCAATAAATATGTATTGAGTGTTTTTCATATGCCATCACCTGTGCCTGCCCAGGGCTAGGGTCGAGACATGCACAGGGGCAGGGGCTGTGTCTGTCATATTTATTTATGTTTCCTCAGCACTCAGCAGAGAGCCTGGCACACAGAAGGTATTAAAAACCACTCACTATTAACAATATTATCACTGTTATAGGAATTATTATTTCAGCTCACCCCTTGGCCATAGCCCAGAGACAGGCAGGGAGGCCTAGGAGGGGGAAGGCTTCAGCTCCTGCTGCTTTGGAGGTCACACCCATACCCAGTGGCTTTGTCCTTCAGGGGAGCCCCAAGTAGTTCAGGGCACTATGCCCAGCTGCTCTGTGCATGGCCAGGTCTGCCCAAGGTCAGGAGAAACCACAGCTCTGTTTCCTCAATGGGTTGGCAGGTTCCAGCAGGAGCAGATGCCCTTGGGAGGTGGCCTTGGGACTGAGCCTACGGGGAAGGGGAGGAAAGAGCTGGGACAGGAACACCCTTAGGGTGAGGGTAAGGCCAAACTAGGGGACAGCTCAGAGGTGGAAGCAGCCCTGGGTGGAGGGTTTGATGAAGATAATGGAGCAGCCCATGAGGATTCCTTCCTGTGTGGTGCTAGGGGCTGGCCAGAGAGCTCAGACACTGGCCTTCCTCACCCTGGCCCGATGGCCACAGGTCTCTGGGTTGAGTCTGCCCTATTCGGGCTCAGCCCCTGGGGCCAATACATTCCTCCTTGAAGGCCCAGTTCCCTCCTCCCAGACAACAGCCTGGATTCCAAGGGGATTGGAATCCTTGATGCAGTGTTCCCAGAGGATGCCCAGTCCAATCCAGGGTCCCAGAGGGCAGCCAGAGAAGAACCTGATTAGTCCCTATTTCAGTGTGGCCTGTCTAGCCAAGCTCCAGGTCCCATAGCCTCTGGCTACCCAGGCCTATTATCCAAGAGGCCTGTTGGTCATGGCTAGGAGCCTGTGAGTCTGTAGGATGAAGAGAACAGCAATTTGGGACAGGGCTGGATGGGGTGGGGCTGTGCAGGCTTTCTGCAGGGCTAGGACTTGGCCCTACAGTGATAGCAAGCCAAGGCAAGCCCTAGGCAGGGTTTGGGGGGCTCTGAAAGGGGTGGAGGCAGCAGGGGCACAGGCACCAGGGCAAACTCAAGGGGAAGGTGTAGTCTGGGAGGTGGCATAGTCTGGGAGGTGGGTTGAGGTCTAAAGCCCTACTTATTCTGGGACTGGGATGACAGAACTCAGTCAAGGAGACAACAGAGTTGGCCTTTGAGCTGTGTATTTGGTACAGCAGAACACACAAGGGAGGGCGTGCCTGTGATAAAGGGAGTTTCCCAGCTCTAGTTTTGTGCGGTTTAGTCCCTCAACAAACATATTTTGAGTGCCTGCTATGTGTCTAGCCTAGACCTGATTAGCTAGCCTTGGAATTGTTGCGGGGACACCCCACACTGCCAGTACTGTCCCTCCCTTGGGAGGCTGAGAGTCTAGAGGTTCTAGAGGGAGTTAGTCTCTGAGGGTCCCAACAGGGACAAAGCTGATTCTGACAATTGAAGCCTAGTTACTGTCCCTGAGCTAAATTTCAGGGCAGACAAAAAAAGCAGAACCAATTCTCATCTGGAAACTGGGCCTTGGGGAGGGTGAGTGACCACCCCAAGCTCACATAACTTCTAAGCAGTTGATCTAAGCTTCTAAACAGGGTTAGATTCTGCGTTAGTGACTTTGGGTCATGCCTCTTGCACTGGGGACTAGATGTGTCTCAATCATATTTGCAATTTGCAACAGCACCCTTGTCAGACCTGCTGTGTCTCTGTTTTCACAGAGAAAACCCGTCTGTTCTGGAACCAAACAAAGGGGCTGCCAGGCAGCAGGGTGGAGGCTGGTTTACCCAGTGGGGCCCAAGGAGGCCCTGGCCCTGAGGCCTGGGAGTGAAGGGTGTTGGGAAGAGTGGCATCTCACACAAGGGGGAGGTAACAGACAGGTGAGAGAGCCAGAGGCTGCTCAGCTCAGTCCAGGAAGGGAAGTGACAGAATAGGTGGTGGTGGTGAGACCCATGTGATTGTTGTGTAACTGAGGCCTCAAGAAAGCAGCTTACAAAGGCATCATGCTCTCTCCCTGCCTCAACAATACCCCCATCTTTACCTTCCCTCCCACTTCTCTTTCAGGCCAGAGTGTGTAGACAGCCTGCACTCTATCACCTAGCCTCCTCTAGCACCAAATGCCTCGGTCCTACCTGTAGACCTCAAATAGAAGCCCAACCCAACGGTTTCAGTTTTCCAGCTTCTGCTAATAGTTGAAGGCTTCTATCAGCTAGCCATGCTGGTCCATGTGCAGAGAAACTGCCTCCTTTTACAAATCACCTCCTCCAGGTAGAGCAGCAAAGGGATTGGGGAGCAACTGGAATATGCGCACGTTCTGTGCCCTGGACACTCTTGGTCCTGGCCTGACCCTCACCATGCTCTAGGTCAAGTGAGAGTGCAGGAGCCTTCTTTTTTCAGCCCAGGGAGATAGACATGACTATGTCTCTGGGCAGGTAAGCCTCTACCCAAAGCACAGGGGTGATAAAGAGGAAACAAGCATGGGCTACAGCACAGGAATCCAGTTCCTGGGGCTTCTCAGACACATGCTGCAACTCATCTATCAGCTTGGGACTCGCTGCCTGGGCCAGACTTCCAGCACAGCTTAGCCCTGCTCCAATCCACACATGCACAGGCACTCATATTCAGCCTGGCAAGAACGCTCTAGTATCCTGCCTAAGGACACTTTTCTTCTTCCTGGCACTAGAGCTGACATCCAGGGCCACTCAGAGGGCTGGAGAAATCTAGGCCACTTTCGTATTTCTGGGCTCCCAGTAAAATGCAAGTGAAAGATGTGAAAATAGTGTTTTAAGAATTATGACATGTTATTTATGCTCTGTAAATTTATTCAACAAATATTTTTGAGAGCTTCCTATGTGTCAGGCACTGTTTTAAGCCTGACTATTGAATAATTAAACATCTGTGCACACATGCAAAATGTATAGCCTCATTTAGAGATAACTTCAAAGATTTATATTCCAGGCTTCCTGGCCCTCCTCAGGGTGGATCTCCACAGCCCCTGCCCCACATGACATTGTCACTGGTATAGATTAGGCCTCTGTGCCCTGCTCCTGGGGAGTCGTGGGGACCACTATGAGATTGGTGGAGGCAGTGGAGGCTTTCTCAGGAGTCCAGATAGCATAGGCCTGTCTCCAACTTGTCCTCCCAGCCCCATCCTTTCGGTCTCTTATGGGCGCCCGCTCCCCTGCAGCACCAGTTCCTTTAGTCACTGATTGGTCTTGGTGAAGTGCCCTGCCCAGTGGTGCCCTCTGGCTGAGTCACAGGTTGGCGGGAACCATTTAGGCTGACCTCACCTCCGGGCCTGGCTGTGGGACATCCCAGCTGTGGCCACCTGGTGGGAGCCTGGCCTCCCGTGTTGCTGGGAGAGTGAGGCAGAGCTGGGCCACCAGGGTGCAGCAGCTGCCAGCTGGCTCTAGGGTCTGGGAATCCAGGTGCAGGGGGGCACAGGGATTAGAGAGAAAGAGCCAGATCCAGGCCTGGGAGGGTAAAGCTGGCCTGAGGCTACTCCAGGCCCAATGGCTGGAGCAGGATCCATGAGTCAGCCTCATGTCCTGGGTGGCTATGTTCTTGGCTCGCAAAGATCTTCAAAATTCTTTCTCGCTTACTTTCCCTGCCAAGATTAGGACCATTGCTGTGCAGACTAAGGCTCAGCAGTGGGAAGTGGGAAGCCGAACCCTCAGTAGCCCCCACTGAGAGGATGCCTGATTGGGTTGTTTGCTGCCTGTGAGATCACCCTATTTGTGGGAAGGTAAACTTGCCTAAGGAGCGGAAGGGGACATGCTTCTCTCACACGAGAAGTCAGGATTGCTCCAGAAGAATGTATAATGAGAACTTCTGTATGCTGAGAGTTGAACAGGAACTATCTCATCTCAGGGAAAAGGAAGGGAAAATTGTGGGTCAGGACTAGAGAGGCACTGAATGTTGGAATGGGCCCTGCCCAGCACTCTGGGACCAGCAGAGTCTGAGAAGTAGCTGTGTCTGGGGTTAAGACAAGCTGACCACAAAGAGCTGTATCATAAGGGGTTCAAGTATGGCGTATTGTTGGCCCAGAGGAGGAGATGAGCATTCTCCTTCAGAGAACCGTGGTGTTCCAGAGCCAGAGAGAAGGAGAGCTTCCACAAACTTTGTGAAGATCTGTTTGTTGTCCTAACACCAAGACAGCCTCTGCAAAGTAATCACAGGTCCATCTAATTTGTGAATGTAACAGATTGGCTTCCATAGTATGTTAAAATAGTTACCAACTTGGAGATTTTTCTAGGACTCCAACCTTGATTTAACATGATTAAATCCATTGATTAATAGATTAAATGGAAAAAAAGGAACCTGGTGATCATCTCCAAAGGCATTTGATAAAATCCACCAGCCAATCACAGTAAAAGTTGGAAAACCAGGAAGAGAAGGAAATGTTTTTAACATTTTAAGAAACATACTAGAAACCAAAAGCCAACATTGGACTTAATACTACCAAATTCCCATTAATGTCAGGATCCAAACAGTGTCCCTTTCACTACTATTGTGCAACGTTGCTCTGGAGGTCCTACCTGGGACATATGGAGAAAAAAGAAATAATGGATAAGTAGAAGAAATAAGTAATAGAAAGAGTCAAATGATAATTATTGGCAGATGACACTCTAATTGTGCCTCCATAAAATCTGGGAGAATCCATGGAAAAGCTATTACCACTATAGAATGGATTCAGTCAGATAGAGCAGAATAAGATAAAGCATATATGTATAGATTTTAATAGCTTTTAAAAGCATTAAGTCATGACCAATAAGAAAATGTAATGAAACCAATTTACCATTCACAGTAACTGACACAGGAGAAATATCTAGAAACTCACTTAACATACATGGAAGGCATATAAACTTTGCTCTAGGATAAATATACAAGAGGAAAAAATAAATAGAAGCATATGTCATGTTCCTGGAAAACTCAATATTTTAAATTTATTAATTGATAAATTCAATGAAATTCCAATAAAAATTTGTGGATAATTGGCAAGACAATTCTAAGGATCAAATGAAAGAGTAAACATGGATGGAAAACCAAAAATTGGATTGAAAGCATAATAGAGATTTTTTCCTATAGGCATTGAAGTATGTGATAAAGCTAAAGTAAATAAGAGTTTATTGGTAGCACAGGAAAAGACAATATATCAATCAAACAAAAAAAGAGTTCATAGCATGTGATAAAGAATACATCTTAATTCAGAGGATAAATCTAGTTTATTCAATAAATCATGATGGGGCATTTGTTATCTATTCAAAAAAATATGATTATAATCCTATATACTATAAAATGAATTTCAAGTTGATTCACAATCTATGTTTCATTTTTTGCAATATATTTTCATAAACTTTAAATATTTAAACTCTGAAAAGGGCTGGTAGACAATACAGATAAATAGTAAACACCTTTTCATCAAGATAAATAGTTTAAATGTTCTTCTGTTACATATAGACAAAAAAAAATCTCAGAGAAATATACTGTAAACTGTTGATAGTTGTTACTGCTGGCAATAGTATTTTGGGACTTTTATATTTTCTAGGTAATGTACTTCTACAGTGTTTTAATTTTATACTAATAAAAATTGTACTTGCAACTAGAAAAATTAAGACAATAAATGGAAAATAAATACAAGAAGAAAAGGATAAATACTGCTTCTTTTATTATGTAAGAGCCTTATAATAACATATTTCCATTTAACCCTCCCTTCCTTTGTGCTAGTGTTGTCATACATTTACTTCTACAAATGCTTTAAACTTTATAAAAAAGTTATTGTTTTTGCATTTTTTTTTTTGGTAACCTTTGGTTTTAATAGTGCTGTTTATCCATTTTAGTAGTCCATGAAAAGGAAGGGTAATGTATTACAGTTTCTTTTTTTTAAATCCTCTTTCATGTCTGAGTTATAAGCTCCACAGTTTATTAAACTCATCTTATATATTAGTAAATGTGTCTATATTTTTTCATTATGAATTAACTGAGGTATTCCTCTCATTCTGGAGTCACTGCATCAAAGCCTGTTGTCCAAACTGCTTGTCCATAATAGTAAGTTGAGCTCCTACTTCCCTGACTTCCAGTTGATGTCGAGTTCTCCAGTGTTCCTATTACGCGGGGAGAGCCTCTGAAGATTTGGGGGCTTGTTCTTCCATGTGGTCAAATGCATGCGAGGAAATGGAGCTGGATGAGGCAGTGCCAGAGAGAAAGATGGGGTTCACTCTGCTCCTCCTGCGGGGGGCCGGCAGTACCCAACTACGTACCCCACGCAAACCTTGCCCTAAAGCGGCAGCCACCACCCCTCCCCGACCTCGGCGTCTCCTCCAGCTCCTTGGGCGTGGGAACTGCTTATTTTTGCTTTAAACAGTCAGTTATCTTGTAAATAATTTAAGAAACAAGAAAATATATTTTATACTTACTGATTAGATTTACTGATTGTCTTTGTTCTTCTTCGGCCTTAAGAACTTCCAGCATTTCTGGTAGTGCAGGTCTAAAAGTGATGAATTCTCTCAGCTTTTAAAATTTTATTCCAAAAATATCTTTACTTCTCATTCACTTTTAAAAAATAATTTCTCTGGATATAGAATACTAGGTTGATATTTTTCTCAAAGCATATTTGATATTTAATACATCATTCCATGTGTCCATGTTTTCTGGCTTGTATTACTTCTGCTGAGAAGTGTATGGTAATTCTTATCATTCTTCCTCATAAAGTAATGTGTTTGTGTTCTTTCATTGTTTTTAATATGTTCTCTTTGATTTTGAGATATTTGACTGTGATGTGCCTGGATGTAGTTTCCTTTGATATATCCTGTTTGCGGTTTTATAATCCTGAGCTTCTTGGAATGGTGAGTTAATAATTTTTAAAATCAAATATAGAATTTCAGTCATTATTATTATTTTTTAATATTTACCTCAATCTCTTTCTCCCTTATTGTTCTTGGACTTTTATGTATGTTAGATTGCTTGATATTGTTTCAAGGTCACTTCACTGAGGCTTGGTTCATTTTTTTTTTCAATTCTTTTTCTTTCTATGTTTCCATTTAGATAGTTTCTATTGACTAGACTTCAAGTTCACTGAAATTTTCTTCTGCACTGTTGAATCTTCTCATAAGCCCACCTAGTAAAATTTTCATTTGTATATTATATTTTTCAGTTCTATAATTTCCACTTAGTTCTTTTTTTATCATTTCTATTTTTCTGCTGAGTTGGCTCATATGTTCATTTATTATGTCCATGTTACCGTTTAAAATTCTTGAACACATTTATAATACCTGTGTTATCTCTGGATCTGTGTTATCTCTGGATCAGTTTATATTTATTATTTTTTCTCCTGGTTATGGATCATACTTTTTTACTTCTTCATATGTCTGGTAATATTTGATTATATGTTGAGAATTGTTATTGTGAGTCTGGATTATGTTATCTCCTTTACAGAGTATTTAGTTTGTTTCGTTAGGCAGTAAATTTACTAGAGGCTTAATTTGACTCTGCTGAGGCCTAATTTTAGGCTTTGTTAGGGCAGGTATAAACTTTCTAAGATTTTAATTAAATGCTCAGTGACTTCAGCAAGATCTTTCACTTTGGCTGGCCAGAAGAGGTCTCAGCTTATGTGACCTCTGGAATCACACCAGTATTTTTACCCACCAGGCTTTGTGTGCTCTTGCCCTGCACACTTGCAACTTAGACAAAACCTTAAGAGGACCTCTGTGCTGATGCCTAGAGCTCCTTCTCCACTCAGTTTCCTCCTCTTTGATACCCTGCCCCACAAATTCAGCCACCTCAGCATCCTCTATCTCTGATCTCTGTTTCTTCCACCCAGTTTGACCCTTGCTCTGTTAGGGGTCCTACTTTCCCCTACCACAGTTTGAAAGTGCACCAGGCAAAGAACTTTACCGAATGTGGAATTCACCTTGTGTGTTTCATTTCTGTCAAGGAAGAAGGCTATTTTATGTCCAATTCTTATAATCAGTTGTTATAAAGGCTTTATCCAGTTTTACAGTTGTTTACGATGGGGAAGTGAGTTTATGACCAATTACTCAGTCATGATTGGAATCCAATAAAAGTTTAAAAGAAGAAAAGAAAGGAACGGAAAACAGGGAGTCCTAATTCAGGATGTGAATCTGATACTACACATGTCTAAGAATCTGAGCTGAAAGCAGCTGAGCCAGTGGGGCCTACAGTTCTTTCTCATCTGCCATCAGAATTGGATTGAAAAAAAAAAAAAAAAAAAAAACACTTCCATGATAGTAGGTTGTATCAGACTAAGCCTCCTGACAAAAACAACTATAAAAATTGGACAAAATATATACAAAAAAACTATTCGAGAGCATTGGAGAAAAAGCAGTACAGGTGAGAACTGAAGGATTATGATCCTTGAGAAAAGGGAGTAATCTGTAGTGAGTTCCACATTTATTCTGGCTTTTTACCTGGGGATGTTCCCACAGTGTTGCATGGGGGAGTAGGACCAGAAAGAATCAGGTTTAACAGCCTGAGGATAGAGGGATTGGGTTCAGGGATACCAACGAGGCTGGAATTTGGGGAGGAAAGGCAATTATAGAAAGGAAGAAAAAACAGAGAAGGAGCCCAATGCTTATACACACATTCCTTTGAATTTATTGACCTAATTATAAACAGCAGCTTGGAGGCTAAAGAATTGAGCAAAGATTTTAACAGATACAAAGTGCTGAGGAGAAAAACTGGAATTCAAGTTTTGCCAAAGTGGAGAGGCTTTGATAAACACCCAGGTTTTCATCAGGGAATGAAAAGTTAAGCCACAGATTAAGATAGATAGATAGATAGATAGATAGATAGATAGATAGATAGATAAATAGATAGATAGATGGATTTCAAAAGATTCATATCCAGAATATATGTAGACTCCTACAAATCAGTAAGAAAAACTCAAAAAAAAAAAAAAAGAAAAAGAAAAGAAAAAGAAAAAGAAAAATGGGCAAAGACTTGAACAGACATGTCATCAGAAATAACCAATAAACATATGAAAATGCGCTAATGTAATTAGTGACCAGGGAAACATTATTTATAATTAAAATAATCTATCTCTATACACTCACCAGAATGACTGAAATTGAAAAAGCTAACAATACAGAATATTGTCAAAGATACAGAGCAGCTAGAAACCTTCTACATTGCTGCTGAGAGTGTAATTTTGTGCAACCATCTAGGAAAATGGTTGAAAGTAACTACTATAACAAAATCTATGTATACCCTGTGATCTAGCATGGCCATAGCCAATGTAGGCTGCAGGCAACTTCTCCAAAGCCCATTTCCTCCCTCTGGTCGATCTTTTCTTGGTACTACCCATTGGTCAAACCTAATCAGAAATCACAGGGCAGGAGAACCTGTTGATGTCATCCATACCAGTCAGCATCCAGGGGCACAGAGCAGGGGAAATGGGGAAAGAGGTGTAGGGATCTGAAGGTACAAGCAGAAGCTGCCCAACAAAAATGATCTGTCAAGTGTTAGGTCACACTTATTATAAGGAGAGTGCTCCAGACATTAGCTGCCCAATCACAGAAGCAGCTCAGAGCATCAGAGACACCCAGATGAGGACTGCTTGCTCCTTCCCCACTGGATTCTCTCCTTAAGGAGCACATCAGATTAGGAGCCAAGATAGGTATGTCCAGCATCAATCCAGTCAATGGCCTCTCCCATCTCCTTACCTAACTTCACTGCACTACTAGGCCTTGTTTTTTCTTTAGGCCTACCTGTTCCTACAGCCTGAGACTCCCTCAAGGCTGCAAGTCAACTTAAGTGGCTATGAAGGGCCCTGGTCACCCATGGTTGAATAAGGGGTTTGGGACCCTCCTAAATTCCTCCCTGGCTTCTGCATTGCTACAGGTTTCAGCATTGGAGTCATTCCCTATGGCCCAGAAAACACTTCTATCTGCCTCAGTTGTTCATGCTTATGCAGGTGAGGATCCCGGCTAAATCTTGGCAGTTTGGAGGGGTAGGGCACAGGAACAGGCCCCGAGGGGCTCTCCCAGCTAGACTGAAACTGCTCCTCTAACTGGGTATCCCACGATGGGCTTCGTGCACCCTCTGCTGGCCATCCTCATTTTTGCAGATGCAGCTCTGGGCAGGATCCAAGCAGCAGCAGAATTCCCTAAACCTAAAGGATTCTCAGGCGCCATAGTCTTTGCCCCTGGGACATAGATAACTGCTAGTGTTCCAGAGAGGAGTGCGGAGAAAATCCCAGATCTTGATGAGGGCAGAGAGTCAGCCTGGCCTAGAGCTGTAGGTTGACTGTTGGGGTGAGAGAGCACTGCTTGCCCCCAAGACTGTCGACACACAATAGTAATAGTGTCTGATGGTCCAGCTGTTGTGAGAAAGCCATCCTTCTACCTTCACTATCTGGATCATTCACTCTTCAGCCAGGGAGATGCTCTATCCAAGCCATCCCAGCTCTCCTGGGGCACTGATTCCTGAGGATGATGGAGGTGGACGTTTTCTTGATTCCAAACCCCAACTGGGTGGTTCAGGATCAGGGATAAGGTCAGATTCTGGTTCAAGTAAACATCAAGTTGAATCAGAGTCATAGTTAATGGCAGTGCCAGAGTACAGAGCACCGAACTTCCTCCTCATTGTGTGAGAGCTAAATACCACAAGCTCTTGCATGAATGCACATCTCCGTGTGCATGTGTGCATGCATGCATATGAGTGCACATGTGTGCTTATGTGTTGAGTGGTTAGGGACCCTTCCACCAAAGGCTGTGGCCAAGTTGTTTTGTCTTTCATGAAGTAGAGGTACAGGGATCATCAATCTTCTCACATGTTCATGCAAATGTTCAAAATGAGAAAACATATAGAAAACCACAAAAAATATACAAATACTAAATGCTAGCAAATGTAATGTTACATCATGGAAAGTAGTCAATTGTGGCTTAGCCACATTCTTACTGGGTAAATGTAAGATGTCTGTAAGTGAAATGTGGGTATGTTGGAATATGTTTGATGTGGTGTGAGGTAGTCAGGGCCTCTAGAGGAATGAGTACCCTGGCCTCCCCAGGGTAGGTCAGAGTCCTGCAGAAGACAGGGCTCACCAGCAAGTTCAAGGTGTCTACTTGAGGAACTAGGGGAGAGTTAGCGGCCCAGCCAGAGCTGGTACAGACAGAAGAGTTGAGGGCAGGAGAGAGCCTATAGGAGGGATTGGGGTCCTTGAGGAAGGAGTAAGCAAGCCTCAGACACCCAGAGACAGGCTACTGTGATTATGTAGTAGTGATTTTGTACAACTGAGCCAAGGATTCCCCTTTTCGAATTCATTTTGTTTCCATCTACTGGAAAGTTGTGATGAGTCTCTATAATGTCTGTGATGGGAATGAAGCCTCAGGTTTGTGCAGTACAGAATTTGCACAACTTGGTTGGGCTAGGGTCACTCACAGATGGGTTGACGGACACCCATTTTACTCTAAAAAAGATATAAGGTGACTTGCCAACATGTATTACTATAACAGGAGGAAGTGCGTTTGTTTAAAAATAGAAGGCGGAAATGAGGCACAGGGAGAGGAAGGGTGGTATTAGTGAATCAGTGCAGAGACCATCATTAAATGGATGGTTAACTTGCAGTGGAAGGAGTCTGACAACTGAGGAAACCAGACGCTGTGATTAGTATTTCATGCCAGTCTGGAACACTGAAGGGTGTTAATGTATTCTCTGGAGGTAGTCAAATCACTCCTTATTTTTGTGTTGTCTGGGGGCTGCCACCGATTTCCTTTTGCAGGGTATGCACTGGGGCGACAAAGCTGAGGATCCCAAAGAGTGAAAGACCCCATTTTGCGTGAGAAGTCGAGCCTCATCAGAATGGGGAGCAGAGCATTCAATGAGTGTTTGTTGAATAAATGAATAAGTGGACATAGCTCTTCCTATTTTACCTCTGTTAATTCTTAAATCTACCCACTTTTCTCTATGTGCATTGCCATTCCCCAGTTCAGGTCACCATCGGCTATCATCTAGACTCTGTACCAATCCCCTCCCCCATCACCCCCAGGCTGTGCTTCTCCCTGCTCCTCGGACAGTAGGCAGACAGGGTGCTCTTCCTAAATCCTAGACCAGATCCTGCTCCTCCCTGTCCTTCACTCTGGGGTGCTGCTCCCTGCCCTCAGCATTTAAACCCTTGTTTGTGGCCCGTGAGGTCTCAATTGATCTGTTCCTGGGGCCTCTATAGCCTTCCTTACCTCTAATTTCTCCTCTATCTTCTCCTTCTACTGGCTTCCTGATTTTGACAAGGCCTGAAGGAACCACTGAACTTTCTGCCTTTTAAACAATAGCTAAGTCAGATGTCCAATAGCTATCCCCAATCCTCACCTCATCCTCACCCATCCCTAATCCCGGCCAGCCCTAATTTGAGCTCAAGACTAGGGAGGAGGGATAGAGGTAGGCTTCTATATTATAATAACAATTTTTAAAAAGGGTGCTTTATATCGTATGCATCAAAATACCAGGATTTTTAAGCACCACACCTAGCTAGCTAACTCCTGGCCCTCTAGGCATTTGCACCAGCCTGGGAACTTCTGGCCCAAGACAGAAGGCAGGAGGACGCTATAAAGATGGAAGCCAAAGTCTGAGCTCGCTGTCTCTACCATGAGGGCCCGCCCTGGACCTGCTGGGTAATTACAGCTCCCCAAAGCCCTGGGCCGCTTCTCTCCGCCCAGTAATGACAGCCTAGCTTGTGCTGGCTCTGCTGTCTTAGGCTGCAGGGGTCTATGGAGGGGGGAGCTGAGAGGGGTTTGTAGCCATTCTATGGGGCCCAGCTCATCATCTTTTGCATGCACAAGATGAACTCAAGGATTTCTTTTTTTGGGGGGGTGGGGGAGTCTCTCGGCATCCACTCTGCCCTGTCCAGGGCTAGCCCCATAAGTTCCTGAGGATCTGCCGGATTCTCTTTCCCCTCCCCAAGGTCCCGCACCAGGCTGTGAAACCAGACTATCTGGGAGGCCCTAATACTGAAGCAGTAAGGCCACCACTAGGTGGCTCCACTGAAGCTGCACCTCTGTTGTTTAGCCTTGAGTCAAAGGGCTGGGTCAATTTGGAACCACCTAGTTTTTCTTCAGTCCCTAAAAGGAGAAACCTGGAGGGGAGGGTTGGTCCCAGGGTCCAATGCAGCTGTATGCTGAATGTACTAACAGATATAAATGTGTGTCAACATATAGCATTCCCTCTGTGCAACATTGGTTGGTCCTGGGGACACTGGTCTGGGGTATTCCATGGAGTGACCAGGTTCTCATAAACCCCTGCCAGGTCTCCAGCAGCTGTGGTGGTTGCCAGGCACTGCAGGAGTCCTCAGCAGTCAGGGAGGTCTTAGCCTTGAGCAGTGGAGCCTGCCCCCTCCTCTTCCCCAGGGAGGGATCACAGGTGAGATCACAGGAAGACAGGGGCAGGGCAGGCTAAGGAGGTCTTTGTTTAGAGGGAAGGCCTGCACCCCACCTGCCCTCCCATTCATCCAGTTACCTGTCTGCCCAGCACAGATATTTTTGCCATTCTTTCTGAAGAGACACCAGGTCCTTCCCTTGTGATGGAAGTGATGGGGAGATAAGTCTAGGCTGCTTTGAGGAGCCATTGGGCCAGGGATGTCACTTAGGAACAACATGGAGGTAGAGCTTCATGCCCCTGGTCATGCTGGGGTCAAAGGTGACAGTCCATACCTGATCTTGAGGAGGGTCTCTAGGCGGATGGCACCTTTTACCAGAAGACTTCACCAGCAGGAAGGGGCTGGGCTTTTCTATCCCTGGACAAGCTTGCTCTGTGGGCCTCTGTTCTTCTGCCAGTTTTCCTCCACTAGACTGAGCTTATTTGACATTTATAGCTGCTGAATCAACTGGTACCCAGGGCCTCAACTGGTACCCAGCAAATGTTTGTAGAGTGAATGCATGAATGAATATAATAACGCCAAAAGCAAAAGAGAGGTACAGCTTTGTTCACACGATGGATGTGGGAAAAAGGAGTATAACATGGCCCATTCAAGTTGTCTGTTGATTCATTTAAGTGACACACAATGGGTATGTTTAGTGAGGTCTGCTGGAGGCCACAGTAGTGGGGGATGTATATTCATTCATGTATTCATGTATTTTTGCTCTCCACTCTCTGTTCAAGTCCTGGGTGCCAGGCCCTCTGCTAGAGCTGGAGATACAGTGATGAACAGAACAGAGGCAGCTCCCTCCTCCCTGTGAAGGCAAAGTGGTGAAGGAAGTAGACATGGATGATGCCAATAGCATGCATGAAATTCACCCATGAGGAGCTATAGGATCTATGTGGAGACCTGACTTAGGCTGGTTCCAGAGAGGGCTTCCAGAGGGAACAATCTTTTTGCAAGAGGAATGTTCTAAGCAGGAAGAATGACACAGTCAAAGCCCAGGGAACTGAAAAATGCCCAGGGCGCTGGAGCACCGAGTTTGAGGCAGCACATGATGAGAGAAGCCATCAGGGCCGGATATGGGAATTGATAGCCTTGGTGAGATCTGTGTCTATCCCAGGGGCAGGAACACCTTTGAGGGTTTCTATCTATGGGAATGACATGATCGAAATCACATTGTTGAAACATCACTCTACCTGAGAGTGGAGTAAGGGTAGAGGGAGCTGAGTAGAAGCTGTGGATTGTTCAGGTGAGGGATGGTGGTGTCCTGAATTTGGGCTGTGTGGAGAGCAGTAAATGGATTGAGAGATCCACCAGGTAAGATTTACAATGGAGGAACATGGAGGAGGAAAAAATGGAAATGACTGGTAGGTGTTGATTTCATTTCCTGAGGCATGGGAAATGCTGGAGCAGAAGCATTTTGGGTGGTATGGGGTAGGGTGTTGGGAGATAACAAGCTTACCAATTAAGTGGCCCAAAGAAAAGCCTATATAGGTCTAGAGTAGGCATGGGCTAGAGATTCAGAACCCACAGTCATGGATTTACATGGGCCCAGGAGCCCAGGAGGCATGAGGGAATGTCAGGTATAGTAGGTTGGATGGTGGACCCTAAAAAGATATGTCCATGTCCTAATACCTAGACCCTGTGAATATGATCTTATTTGGAATAAGCAGATATAATTAAGTTAAGGATCATGAGATGAGATTATTCTCATTACCTGGGTGGGCTCTAAATCCAATGAAAAGTATCCTTATGAGAGAAGAGAAGATGCAGATACTGAGGAACGAGTGGGGGTCCAGGACTTTGAGGCCCTGTGGAGGTTTTAGTCCTTTAGCTACTGCTATGTGGAACAAGGTATTAAGGAGACACCCATCCTTTCATATGGGTAGCAAATATTTATTTGTGGTAGGGGCTGAGGATATGAAGATGGACAAAAACACACATAACTTATATACTCCTGGATCTCCCAGGCCAGTGGTGGTGGTGGGAGGGGGGTAGATATTAATCAAACAATCATTCAATTACATCAACTGTGGCAAATCTTACAAAGCACACAGGGCATGAGAGGCTGTTCTAGGAGGTTTTGACCTGGTCAGGGAAGTGAGGAAAATCCCTCTGAGGGGATCAGGAGGATTTAATTCGGGGGTGGAGGGAATTTTTCTAGATAGAAGGGGCAGCATGTGCAAAGGCCAGAAAGTGGGGTGGGAGAGCAAATGGCCAGTTAGAGAAACTGGAGGAAGGTCATTGTGGTTAGAGAACTGAGCAGGAGCCAAACCATGTGGGGCCTTATAGACCACTTTTAGGGTTTTTCTTAAGAATAATGCAGTTTAGTAAGCTGACAGCGACAGGTTCAGATTGGCATTTTGAGATCACTGTGGCTGCAACGTGGGGGTGGGGGACAAGAGTCGAGGGGGGCAGCCAGTTGGAACACTGTTGCAATTATTCAGGCGAAGGAGGATGGAGAGAGATGAGTGGATTAGAGAGAGATTTAGGTGGTAGAATTGAATACACATGGGATACGGAAGGATAGGGCTTAGAGGTGAGGCAGAAGGATGTGCTAAGCATGACTCCCAGGCTCTGGTTAGGGAACTGATGGGGGGTGGGGTGGCTCCTTCAGTGAAGCAGGGAATATGGGAGGTATGGGGGAGGGGGGAAGAAAGCATGAACTCAGTGTTGGATATGTTGCAATTGAAATGCCTGGCGACACTCAAGTGGAGATGTAGACTCTGTAGTCAGTTATATGACTCTGGAGCTCAGGAGTCAGGACAGGTGTAGGGAGAGGAATTTGTGAGTTTTCTGTGTATAGGAAGAAATTATAGAAAGGGGAAATAGAGTGCTGGGAACTGAGCTTTGAGGAACACCCAACCTTTACTGACAAACCCAGAGAAGGGAAGAGGAGGATGTGCTGCGGGTAGGGAGTTGGGAGCCTGGGCAGAGGTGGCCAGAGAGGATGGTGAAAAACAAGGGAGGGACATGAGTGTTCCAGGGAAGTAGTGGTCGGGCTCTGCTAGAGTGTCAAACACTGCTGGGGGCTTCAGCAGATGAGGAATGAAGAGTGGTTGTTGAATTTAGGAGCTTGGAAGTTACAGAGAGTTTATTGAGACCTGGTTTGGTGTTGTGAGGGGGCCAGAAGGCCCACTGCAGGCGGCTGAAGGATGGGAGGGAGGTGAGGACGAGAAGACAGACTGCTCTTTCAGGGGTTTTGCTGTGGTTGAGAAGGAGAGAAATACTGCAGAAGTCCGTGAGGTCAAATGGTTTTTTTTCTTCTTTTTTTCCTCTACAGTACAGGCTCGAACATGTTTATAGGTCAAGGTAAGTACACAGTTGAGACGGGGAAACTGAACATTCAGGAGAGAAGGGATGATCCACAGAGCAAGCTCCTGAGAAAGGGAAGAGGATGGGAGGATCTGGGTAGACAGAGGGTAGCATAACAGGATGTAGCAGATGCAGGAAGGTTTGTTTGGTTTTTGCTGAGCTCTGGCTAGTGGCTGACATAGGGCGGAACAGCGGCTCATTTCGTTTTTTACGTGTTGTATTTCTGTGTGTGTGCTCGTGCCTTCCCCCAGTCTGGGCTGCCAGCCTGGACAGTGTGCTGCAGGGAACATCCCCACAGGGCCTGGGCAGAGGCTGGGTACCTCCCACTCCGGGCAAGTTCCCTGATGAGATTCTCAGACAGTGTTAACACTCATTCATGACCAGGAAGGTTCACATAGCAGGCGTGGGAACCTGCCTGGCCACCAGGGCCTCCAACTCAGGCGGAGGTTTGCTACATCTCTGCCCTCTTTCTCTCCCAGACTGGACTAGCTGAAGGAAGTTTTTGGCCCATGTAATACAGAAGGGTTTGGGCAAACTAAGGTTTGGTTGCAACCCCCCTCCCCCCGGCCCCGAATCTCTGATGGGCTCCCTTCTCACCAATCCATCATCACCCACACATCATCAAGAAAGAGGACGAGTGCTTGAACCAGGAGCTGGGGACAGTCTGAATTCCTTTGGGTGCTTGGCCCCGGGGGTGGACACCAGGTTCCTAGTCTTCTTCAGGGCCTTCTCCACAAGTCTGTTCCCACCCCCTGACACTCCGGCCCCCGCCCCTGGTGAGACCCCCATTCGCCCTCAACCTGCGTGTGGTGATGAAGGGGAGAGGGCAGTAGGAGCTCTGTGTACCCAATAGGGCCACCAAGGCCTGAGCTGAGGTCAGGAGAGTCCGTCAGACTCCAGGGACGCCCCCCACAGCACGGGCGCCAGGGTCGGTTGGTAGTGTGCCCTCCTCCAGCCACCCAGGGGCTGGGGGCGGGGTGGGGGGCGGGCGGTCCCAGAGGTAGGCGCCGGGCGACGCGAGGCGGGCGCGGCGTACGTGCGGCCAGCGGCGGGCGGCATGAAGGGCGCGCACCCGGCTCCCGCCTGGCGCGAGGCCGGCTCCGGGCTCCCGCGCGCTCGGGCGGCCGGGGCTTCCCCGCAGGTCGCTGGCGGTGGCGACCCCTGGCCGAGGGTCTCCGCGCGCGGAGCCAGGGGCCGGGCCCCGCCGGCTCCGGGGCGGGAGGGTGGGGACGTGGCGGCGGCTCAAGTGGGCGGAGTCCGGCCGCGGCGGGAGGCGGAGCCGCCGAGGGAGGAGGCGCCGAGCGGGCCGGGCGCCGCCGCGGGAGGTTCTGGAAACGCCGGGAGCGGCGCGTGTCCAGGTGAGCGTCGTTCCCGCTCGGCCGCTGGGTCCGCTCGGGCGCAGGCCCGGGTCGCCAGGCTGTGCGCTCAGCGCGCTCGGGGCAGGGGTTGGGGGCGGGGGTCCCGCCTTCTTAGCGCAGCCCCGCGCCCCCCGCCCTGTTTCTACACGCGTCTGGGTCCCTGTCTCTCCTCCTGCGTCCGCTTCCCGGGCTCGGGCTGGTGAGGTCAGCGGCTCCCTTCGTGCCGGTTCCCTCGGCGGCCGCGCCAGGCGGGGAACTTGGCCGCCCTGCTGTGTCAGGCTCCCCGATAAGGGGCGGCCTGGCTGCCAGAAGTTGAAGAGGGAAGCAGGGGCGTCGGCCAGGCCCTGAGGGGCTGCTTCATGTTAGTGAGGTCCACCTTCCTTCCTCCAGAGGGTGAAGGGTTGGGAGTCTGTGCCGGACCCGGCGGGGTCTAGCTTGGTGCGCATTAACACAGGCTGGTGGATGAGAAAGTTTTTTTTTTTCTTTGTGGCCCTCCAGACATCCCTTTTGAATCTGCCTTGTTTTTCCTCAGCAGCTTTGGAGACTTGTGATAACTAGTTAACTAATACAACAAACTGAGCCTTCTGTGTGTCAGAAACCGTAAGGAGTTGCTAGCCCAGTGTGGCAGATGAACTGGAAGACCAGGCAAGTCCAGCCCCAGAGCAGTGTGGTGAGTGCTGTGCTGGGAGGGAGCATTGCGCTGTGGGTACTTGGTAGAGGACAAGACGCTTCAGGCCAGAAGGCTTCCTGGAGGAGGTGGCCCCTGAGCCGAAGTGGTCAGATGAAGGCCTAATAAAGGATAACCTGGACAGAGGAACAGCCTATGTGAGAGGGAGCAGACCTAAGCACTCTAGTGGAAGCAAGGTGGTGGGGCAAGGGACACTTTAGGGGATAACTGCCCAGGTGAGAGGACAGTGCTGGTACTGTGCCCTGCGTGTGGAGGGTGCTCAGTGAACCCTTGCAGCATGAGAGTGGATCAGAGCACTTCCTACTTCAGGACAGCATAGGTGGGCCTCTGGCCTCTGCATTCTAATGACATCTTTAAAATGGCATAGAAGAACATTAGAGTCTAGAGCCCCTTCCAAGACTGAGACTGGTGTCTTCTGCTGTAGAGTGACACCTAAGGCTTGTGCTTCTTGATGAAACCATCTGAGGCCCTGGAGCCTCGGCCCTCCTGCAGGAGAGCCTGGCTTTGAGAACGAGGGTTGGGGATGTTGCTTTGTAGCTTAGGACATTCTAAAATATCTCAGATTTTGCAGAGATCCACTGTCTACCTATGTATTTATAGAATGTTTTTGCAAGCTGTTGCTTTCCATCCCGTGTCACATCTGGGGTAACATGTTCCATGATTGAGTTCTCTGCTAAATGAACCAAGATGTCCTTAGGCTTGTACTGAAACTGCCCTTGAAGTGTCCAGGGTGCAGCCTCTCACTGTGGTCTGGGCCTCAGGGCTCAGCCTCTTTGTTCACTTTTCCCACTCACAAGATCTTTGGGCTGTGAGTCCTTTTTCTTCTCAGATGGCCAAGCATGTCCACTGTGCAGCCCAGCCAAGGAAGCCACGTAGCAAGGATGGAGTGAGTTGGCTGAAGGCCTCGGCCCAGAGTTGCCGTCATACTGGGCCACCCTAGTTCTCCAAGAGCTCAGCAGGCAGACATGGTGACGACGAGTCTGTGGCTTCTGATAGTTGTCCCCTCACCCTGTTGCAGGCTCTGAAGTGGGATGCCCAGGAAAGTGCTTACTTTGCTGCTGGTTTAGCCTGGCCACAGCTGCTCTCTGTTTATTCCTGTGTACCTCCTGTGTGCCTGGTTTCTGCTTAAAGTGTGCCTGGGGCTGGAATGAGGGAGGAGGATGAGGAGGCGGCAGCTGCAGTGGCACTGTTCTTGCTGGTGGGTAATTCATAATCTCTCTGAGATTACTGCTTTACTCTGGCGGTTTAGCTGGCCATGTGCCAGGGGAGGAGCCCAGAGTGAGTGCTGATCAGGAGAGACTGTGCGGGTGCGGCTGAGGAATGAGTGGGGAGGGGGACTCTGAGTTCTACTCATTTCGTGAGAGAGCCTCACTTTTTCACTCTATCCTCCCACATTCTTGGGAGGGTCTGAGATTGGATGCAAGACCTTGGCCGACTTGTGGCCACGCTGGCTGATAGTGTTCATTGGGCTGGTGGATGTGTTTCTGGCTCCTGGGATCCATCAAGAGTTTAATTTTATGCAGATGGAACTTGGCAGGAAATGCTGTGATGCAGGCACGTGCAGGCCCAGACAATGCTGGGGCGACAGTTAAACTGAAGAAGTTGCTTGAATCTAGTAATTTGGACTTCTGAAGTGCTGTGAGGTAGGACATCAGCCTGTCTTAGAGCAGAGAGGGCTGGTGGCTCCTGTGGCCTCTGGGGTTTATGCTGGGTGGGGATGTGAAATGAGGGACATCATTTTTTATTCTTAGAAGGAGCAGAAGGGAATGAGAAGTCTGGATTAGACTCTTTGGAGCCCTAGAAGAGAGTTTTTGTTTCGGTGATGTCATGGCAAGGGAGAGGACTAAGTGTTTGGGTAGTGAGTTCTCCAGCTCTGATAGGATCTGTCTGAGCCTGATCACAGACCAGCATCTGCTCTAGACCTTTCAGGAAGTGCTTGCTGGAATGTAGCCGCTTGTGTGCCTGGCATTCCTGAGGGCCAAGGTGTGGCTGAGATCCTGAGGCCTCGTCCATCTGGGTAGGAACTTGGAGTGAACAGGTCAGAGGCGTAGACATACATGAGGTCTTAGGACTGGTCCAGTGCCCTGCATTTTGCCAGAGGACTTTCCTTCCTTGGTGAACTTTAGAGCCAAGGATTGACCAGTCGCAGGCTTATTTCCTGGTGTGCTACGTTCCACCGGACTCCACTCTCTCCTGAATTAATATTTCATCTCTTCTGGCACTCCTATTACCTGGAGATTGCCCAGTTTCTGCCTCATTTTCATCTTCACTGACCCCCTAGACTGGACCTTCTTTCTCTCCAGAGATCAGCTGGGCAGCTGGCTGCTTTGGGTCTACTGACATTGCTCTAGTACCCTAGGTGCTGATGACTGGTTTAAACTGTGCCTGGTGCTGCTGGGCTGTCCACTGACATCTGTCATCTCATTGAAGCATCCCTATGAGATGTACGTGCTAATATTATATAGATGGGAAAACTGAGACTCAGAGAGACCTATAACTTATCTAAGGTCACAAAGCCAGGAAATGATTGTGGAGTTGAGATTTAACTTTGGGGCTGTCTGACTCCAGGGTGTGCCTGCCTTGCCCTGAGCTGGGCTGATTGATCATCGGTTAGTGCTGCAATGTGTGGGGCAGGAGTGGCTGTTACCTAAACTCAAGGAACCATTCCTGTCTTCAGGGTTCATGTTATTGTCCGCCTTCTGGTGGGATCCAGCCACGGATGTAATGAAGCTGCTTTGTGAACCATAATAAAGTCCTTGATGTACATAGGCTTGCTCTGCCAGGGCAAAGTGTGGCTCCCACTTTTGGGAGGTCCTTGTGCTATAAACCAACAGATGTTACTGAGGGGAATTGAATGGCAGTAGTGTCTAGTGGGAAATGTGTTTTGGGCTGGAGTCTTGGCTCTGTCAGTGATTTGCTGCCATTTTTCAGGTGTGCACAAACCCTCTCTCAGAATCAGTTTATCTACCTGTATCTGAAATGGAGATGATCTATCCAGTATACAAGGTTTGGTTGAGGATTAGAAGGTAGAAATGAAAGATTTTTGGAAACAAAGAGTGCTTATCTGAGCATAGTTCCCAGAAAACAGAGCCTGAGGCAGAGCTTAAGTGCTGAATGCTTCATTGGAAGGGGTAAGTTGCAGGGCAGCAAGGGTGAGGGGAAAGAAAAGAGGTAGAGAAGGGTGGGAAGCAAATGCAGGCTGGCGCTTTAGCTTTAGCAAGCAAGCCGGCTGCTCTGCGCGCAGAGCAGCAGCAGTTGTTCGGCTGTGCAGGCCATCTCTGGGCGAGCGCTGCAGAAAGTCCGTGGCCCAGAACAGAAGGTATTTATCTGCTGACCTCTTCTCTGTCCTTCCCCAGTCAGAGCTGCCTCATGAGTTAACTCCTCCTGCTCCTGTGCTGGACTACTAGGCCCTCCAGCAGTGAATGGGGAGGAGGGTGTGGCACATCTTTTGCATGTCGATTTTTACAGCCTTCTCTGCTACTTCATTGCTTGTTTACTGAAGCAGGAAACTGGTTTTGATGGCATCCGATTGGGAAGTACACATCTACACATTCATGGACCAGATAAAGTGTCAGGACAAACACAGGTGAATGCCTATGATTCATTAGGTTCTCAGTGAAGGAGAATATTTTTTGTCTGAGGTAGTAGTTAGAGGTATGAAACTTGGAGTCATGAGATAGGGCTGAGAGAGTAGTAGGGCCAGGTCATGCAGAGTCGGAAAGGTCCTTAGGGCTAAGGACAGTGGAGAGCTTTTGGAAGGTTCTTAGGGAAAGAGAGACCAAAAGAGGGGCTGCAGGAAGCTATGCTGGCTACTTCGTAGAGCAGAGGTGGATGGGAGATGAGAGTTTAGTGCGGATAGAGGCCAGTGTGTTTGCAGGAGGAAATTGACGGTGGCTCAGACCAAGTTTATGACTGAGGCATGACATCAGGTAAGGAGAGTAGAGTGCCACCCATTTTTCCCTGGTGTGCCAGTGACAGCAGGGGTCTCAGTGCACATCTGTGTGGTTAGGTGGCAGAACCTTCTGGAGCCTCTGCGCATCTCCGCCTAGGTTGAACACGCCTGTCTTCTTGGCTCTGCCATCCCAGGGTTGGCCACAACCCTAGGAGGCAGGGCCTCTGGGGGAAGCCCTGTTTAGGCAGGTTTGGCTTCTTCACCAAAGGCAGGCAGCCTTTGGTTCAGTGCCAGCAAGACCTGTTTGTTCTCAGCAAACCCATGTTCTGTCTCTAGGCTGTTAAATATATTGTTAAAACTCAAGCTGTTGCATTTGGTTTGCAGCTGGGAGCATTGGCAGAGGTTCCTGCCTGATGAGGTAAGGGGAGAAGCTAAGGACAGCAGCAGTAGTTTGCAGCTGGAAACATCTTTTCATGGCCATTTGGCCAGGTTGTAAATGTCCTTTCCAAAGAGCAGGCTTGTTGGGGACTCTGATTGTATGTTTTGGAATTGCCCTGTGCTTAGAAACAGTGCCAATCACCTGGTGGGTGAATCACTGTCGTGGGGGAATTGGCAGGCTTTGGAGGACCTCCCCTTGGGGATCCGAACTGCCATGGCCGCTTTGGAGTCCATTTGAGAGGGCCTACTTTGTTTTCTTTTTAAGCATACTAGAAAATTTGTTTCAAATTTCTCATAGAGCTCCTTGAAGAAAGGTTAGGAAATACAAATAATCATAAAGAGCAAAATACAATTATTTCACCAAGATACAACAGTCTTGCATGTGTGTATATGTAAATTTGCACAAATATGCACATATATACATTTTCCCTTGTAAAAATGAAATCACAGAGTACATATTGTTTGGAAGCTTGCCTTTCCCACTTAACAGTATGCTTTGATCTTCTCTCCATGGTAATATGCATATGGCATCCATTCTTGTACAATCCACAACAATCCATTATAGGGAAGAAATGTACAGTCTTCTTTTGTGGTAGTTTGTTGGGTGCCTGATATGGACCAGACATTGTTCTAAACTGGGGATGCAGCTCAGATAAAACTCAGTATTGGTTTTCTGCCCAGGCTTGGTGCCACTTTGTTTTTCATAAAAGGAGTTTCAACATTGCCCATTTCCAGGCCTGTTCAGCATGAATTTCTGAGAGTTCCTAGAAGGGCTTTCAGCAGCTCTGGATACTTCATTTGGCATAGGGCAGGCACACATGCTCCTGCCTAGTCTGTCCTAAGCAAGCCCTGGGTGTAGGCAGGGGGCGAGGGGAATGTAGGTAGTTCGCCTTTCCTGCAACGCCACCTCTCAACTTGATCTTTGTTCGATGACCTTTTGTACAAAGCCTTTAGTGTTCAGGGACTCAGGATCCAGGAGAAATGGGGTGGGACTCCAGGGCCCCTCTGCATGTGGTCTCAGTATTGATTGTGGTAATCTGGGAGGGGGACATCCTCGGGGTTGCTTAGCTCTCTGGGTCAGCAGAGTCATTGTCATCCTCCTCAGAGCAGGACATTGCAGGTTCTTGGTAAGCCATTTCTGTGATTCTTTGGGGCTCTGCCTCCAGACTGGGATTCATAGATGGGCTCAGTTTAAGCCAGACAGCACATTCCGGAGAAGTGACAGCTGGTATTCATGTAAATGAAGGAACCTGGCTGCTTTTCCCTATGTGCTGTAAGGTGTGAACCATGGACAGTATCACCAAGGTGATTTGAAAAAAACTGAGAGGCTTCTCCCTCCCCTGAATTTGTTCCCTGATCTCTGAAGAGGTTTGCCACTGCAGCTGGCGACACAACAGGGGAGAAGCGCTGGGTGCCCCCAACTGTGCCTGGTCTGGTCTCCTACCTGTGCCCCACTCTCTCACCAGCCTGATGGGGAGTCAGCTGGTCCCTCACTATCCACAGGTACATCCCGACCCTGGGTTTTTACTGTCCCTTCCCTACAGAACGTGCTCTCCTGAGCTAGTCAAACCTCTTGAAAGATAAGGAACAGACACCACCCCAGGTAAAAGGGGTTTGTGTAAGCAAGAAGAGGCCTTCTGGGGTGGGGATGCAGTATGGTGAGCCTGGGAGCTGACCTGTGTGGCTGGAGCAGGGAGGACCTGGATCCCGTCTCAGAGCTAGCTGGCCTGCTCCCTTTCTCTCCTCTGCTGCCCTCATTCCATGATGGACCCCTTAGTCTGATACTCCTTACCTTGCAGTAGGGCTGAGAGATTTTGTCCCATGTATGTCTGGGCCCCCAATACTCAGGGCACTGTTGGGCTTACTGCTGGCTCAGCAGACATTGGGTAGAGGCATGAACAAATGAGGTCATTCACTTATTCTCTCCTCTTCCTGATATGGGAACCATATGGGGTGGGGGTTGTGGTTGGGCTTCTCTGAGTCTAACCTGGAACCACAGTGAATTGGAATTTCTCCTGAAAGGGTTAGGCGAGGACTGGTAGGTGTGACTGTGTGTCTAATTGACCATGGCAGGCAAAAAATCGATGAACTGGCATTAGGTAGCTCAGACTGAGAATTCTGTTAGTTAAGCTTACATTTAGGGGAGAAGCATTTATATTTCCTTTATTTTCCTCGTTTTCTCTTAGTAAATTTCCAGTGGGGCTTGGCTGAAGTACAGCAGGAAGAGGAGGGACTGGCAGAACTGGGCTCAGACGGATGCTGGTCCTCCAGCGTCCTCTAGGCTGCCTGGCTGAGCTTGAGGCGATGTCTGAAGCTTCGGTTGTGTACTCAGGTCCATTGCCAGTGGGCCTTGCCCCAGGTCATGCCTGCTGCCTTCAGAGCTGGGTGTGGCTATTTTGAGGCCTATGAGAAGACAGCATTTGGCCTCTTACCTGTGTCAGCAGCCCAGCCCATCCCAAGATTTTAACCCTGTGTGGCCAATTCCTTTTTATATCCCGGGTACCTAGCTCAGTGCCTGGCATATGCGGGTCAGTGCCTCAGTGACTTGCCAGTGAGGACAGTGACTGCCAAGGAGCCTCACTACAGGAAGAACAGCATCTGCCCAGAGTACTTGCTCCCAGACTGCTCTTGCTGTGGCCAGGTGTGGACTGGCAGGAGGCAGTTTTATTCCTCTTCTGGCCAACCATCTGCTATACACCTCATTTTGGGAGTGAGTCCTCTGGAACATATCATGTTAAGTTCTCTTTCTGTCATTGTCTTTCCTATACTGTCAACTTTCTTTTGGGCAGGGGCTATATGTTATGTCTGGGTCCTCAGTACCTGGCACTGTTCTGGCACATGTGTTGGGAAGAAAACCAGAAATAGAAAAGCAGTCTGTGAAACAAGAATGAGTAGGCCATGATCTCAAACCTAAAGACTATTAGAGCCAGAGGTCACTGTCCCCCATGCAATTCAGCCTTCCCATGTTGCCGGTAGTTACCAAGAGCCAAGAGGACACAGTCTTTCCTGAGGCACATAGACCCCTAGAGCAGGGGCCAGAATTGAGCTCACACTACTGGTTCTACACCCTGTGCTCTTTGCCCTGGTGATTCTGAATATCCTTAGCTTCTGTGTGCTAGGTCCAGATTTTGGCATGTTCGAATGTGTGTATGTGTGTGCATATGTGCATGTGTTTCCTTACCTAAGTTACTTTTTTTCTCCCCTATTGTTGATCCAGTGACTATCACTGAATACCTTGCAGATGCTGCCCTCCATGACTATGAAACTCCAGGCGTCCATGTGGCTGGTGGCCTGGTTTGGTGTCCTGGGCTGTGTGCAGGCTGAATTCTTTACTTCTATTGGTATGTGCCAAAAGGACTATCATCTGTCTCAGCAATCATTAGCTCAAGGGCCAAGGGGTCTCACTACCTGAAGACCATTCTCATTGAGGATAGGATGGCCTCACCCACTGGTTTTGAACAGTTTTAGGGAGAGTGAGACTTGCAGAGTTGCTATTTCTGCTTCTGAGGCCCTGATGACCTGGATGTCCTGGGAGCTAGCTGTCTTAACTGGGTCTTCCTCCCTGGGACATGCAGGCTGCTCCCGGGCGGCCCAGCCTTCCTGACTATCTTTTTCCCAAATCTGAGAGTGGTTCTGAGCAGAAAACACTTTGTGGCTGCTCTTCTCCTTCTGTCCTAAAGTCTCAGAGCTTGTTTCCATATGATGAAGCCTCTGGAATGTCCATGCCCCAGTGACTTGACCCAGCTGAGTGACTGTGGGAGAATGAGATCTGGGACTTCTTCCTTAAGGCACCCCCAGGGCACTTACCTCAACATCGCCTTGGGGCCTCTGCCTCTCTTCCTGAAGCTGGGGGCCAGGACCATCTGAGAGCCTACATCCCCTTTAATTCTAAGTCCCCATGATCCCAACAGAGGTGATGTACCCATGACCCAGGAGACTCACCTCTGTGCTGGTGTTCTGTGCCCCAGGGGTGGGGGCTGGACATCTCTCATCCATTTCCCACTGCCGCTTTCTCTCCTCCTTTGCAGGGCACATGACAGACCTGATTTATGCAGAGAAGGACCTGGTGCAGTCTCTGAAGGAGTACATCCTCATGGAGGAAGCCAAGCTCTCCAAGATTAAGAGGTGTCCAATGCCCTGAGTCCCCACACCCACCCTGAGTCAGTGCTTCTGCTGCCCAGAAACCCACCTGAGTGCCCAGAAGAGGAAGCCCTGGACAGGGCACTATAGGACTGGCTGGCCTAGAAGTGACTTCATGCTACTCATTCAGGGTGGCTCTACATGGGCTGAGGACTCACCACTTTTTTCTTTCTGTTCAGGAGCCTTTTTGCATACATTGGGGTCCCCAGATCTTTCTAGACAAAGGGGCTGGAAGGATCCATGGGGAGTGACTGCATTCATTTTTTTGTGCTTTTTGATTAACCCAGCCCTGACTCTCACCAGGGAGATGATCAGAGGCGAAGACCTTTGTGGGTGGGTATGTTAGTCTTCTTTTTCCTTGGGTTCACAGCTGGGCCGACAAAATGGAAGCCCTGACCAGCAAGTCGGCTGCTGACCCTGAGGGCTACCTGGCTCACCCCGTGAATGCCTACAAACTGGTGAAGCGGCTGAACACAGACTGGCCTGCACTGGAGGACCTTGTCCTGCAGGACTCAGCTGCAGGTGAGAGATGGTGAGAAGGTGCTTGGGTGAGCCGGCATGTTTGTGTGCTCGTGCCTGGGGAGTGTGTTTCTGAGCCTGTCCTGGGTCTGGGTGGGCGTGCACAGATCATGGATCCTGCCATCTCATGGCTTTCTCCTTTCCCTGTAGGGACGTCTAGCAGTTGGCCATTCTTATTTTTTAATATGTAAAAATGATTGGTTTTGGCCTTTTCCTATTGATTTCACTTCCCTTTTTTTGGCAGTGATTTTTAAAAAATTACATAAAAAAAGTTGGAGAATATAAAAACAATTACATAAGGAAACAAATTCTTAATCCTATTGCTTAGTGATAAGCACTATTAAAAGTCCAGTCTGTCTACACATGCATATACATTTTTAAAAAATGGAACCTAAGATGTACACCAGGGATGCAAACTCACTTGTTTTGAGGGACCAAATGAATTAACAAAAGGGAGTCAAGTGGGCTGGGCACTGGGGCCTCATCTAAATTCATTCCCACCCATATCTTTTAGAAATAAAACATCTGTTGTTAGATTTGTGACATAAGTGTATATTTTCCTGAATTTTGCAACTTCTCTGTATGTCCATTAAATGTTCTTCTGCAGCATGATTTTAATGGCTGGATAGTAGTGTTATACTGATGTGTAAACTGGTTAAGTCAGTGGACCTGACATTGTTTCCAAATTATCATCAATCTTTGGTTATTGCACATACATCTTTGGTTATTTTCTTAGGGTACATTTCTAGAAGTGGCATTTGCAGATCAGAGCATGAACTTTTTTAAAGCTTTAATGTACTCGTGCTTTCACCATGGTAGTTCTTTCTGTGCTATCACACTTTCTTCCCAATGGGAGGTGGTGGGATGAGCCCTCCTGCCTCCCATGCCTGGACTCAGCCCCCTGGTCTCACCACCTCTTCTTCCTGAGTTGGGAGTGCCAATTAATTTCAGACTAGTTTTCCCTCTGACTGAGGCATTTCAGTGGCCAGACTGGGCTGGGTTTGGCTGGGGACAGGGTGGCCTCTGGGGAGGGATTGGTGAGCTCAGCCGTGCTGGAGCTGTGCCCAGTGAGCTCACTGCCTCCAGAAACTGGCTGCCTTTCCCAGACCCCTGCCTCCCAGCCTGGGCCTGTGGCTCAGAACTGACTGTTCCGCCTGCACTGCAGGAGAATAAGGCTGCTCAGGTGACCTGCTCTCCATTCTTCTCTACTCCCCACCATCAACATCTGGTTCCTTTGGAAAACCTTATAATTGCCTGGAGGAAACAGGATAGGCCCACAGAGCAATAGGTTGTTTTCACCTCCGACCTTCAGAGTTCTTGCCCCTGAAATGAGAGGGGGATGGGAGTGGTGGGGGGGACACGCTGGGCTTTTTCTAGGGGCATATTTTCTTCTTCCTGGATTATAAACTCTTTAGAGTCTCTGACCATGCAGTCACAGGGAAGTAAGCATTGCAGCTGCCTTGGTCCCTGGGTATGACTAGAAGTGGGTGTTTGAGCCTGAGGTCATGAGAGTAGGTGGCTGTGAGTGCTGCTGCTTTGGAGAAGAAAGAAATGGCCTTGGAGCTCCTCTCCTAATGCTCAACTCACAGGCAGAATTGAAGTCCTCGAATCAGCATGGAAGGGCCTGGCCCCCACCTGGAGTCCTGAGATCTCAAAATGGCGCATGTCTTTATAGTGAGGGCTTGGAGTCCCAGAACAGCCTTCTTGGGCTACTTTGGTGGTCAGGAGCTCTCCTAGGCAACAAGCTGTGGTCTTGAGCGTAGGGCAGTGAGCTCATAGCAGGCCTGAGTGGTGGGGGAGTACCCTAGAGAGCAGTGTGGTCTCGGACCCATGCTGGGCTGGTGTAGCTCCACCTCAGTTGCCTGAGCTGTCCACATGGTCCCAGTCCTTCATCCAGGAGGGGTGGACAGTACCAAATGCCTCTAGGACTGTCTTCATCACTTTTCTGATGTTAAGGGCCAGTGGTCAGTAAATGGATGGTCAGAGGGGCTCTGAGTTGACCACCTCTGTCCCTTGGGCTCTTCTACCTGAGATGTAGGCTGGAAGTCTGTGGTTACCAAGCCAGCCCAATAATCCTGGATCAAGGTTCTCTGTGTGATCCATTTTCCACTAGTTGGTCAGCACATCCTCCCTGAGTCCTCTTGTGTGCCCTTTTTAATTACCTTCTCTGTCCTCTGTCTCTTCTTTCTACCAGGTCAGTGCTTTGGAGCCAGGACTCTCACATATTAACCAATGTTTGGGGCCATTTCTGTTTGGTTCCAAATAAGCAGCACAGGCAGTCAGTACAGTGAAGAGTAAGAAAGGAGAAGGCTCTCTGGGAGCCACTGGGAGAGCTTTCTGGTGGAGGGGGCAACAGCCTTTGATGGAGGGGCAGGGAAATTGTACTAGCTGGAAACCTTCCTGTGAGTACCTTTCTGATGGAATTCTGCCCCTGGATCAAGAGTAACCTTTTATTCTCACTCTCTTGTTTGGAAGGTTTTATTGCCAACCTCTCAGTACAACGACAGTTTTTTCCCACTGATGAGGATGAAACAGGTGCTGCCAAAGCCCTGATGAGGCTTCAAGACACGTACAAGCTGGACTCAGACACAATTTCCAAAGGGGAACTTCCAGGTAACTCACCACTTTAGGTTTTGCCTGTCCAGCATGTGACTCTACTGTGGTGTCTGGACAGAGTTGGAGCCACTGCCCATTTGTGGTTTCTGCCCTCATGTACACCATCCCCTCTGGTGTTGAGCCTCTCTCAGGTTTCTACTTGGTGCCAGTCCCTTTTTCCTATGACAGTGGCCTCCCCTCAGCCCCTACCCGTAGCCTCCTTCTGTGTACTAGCCAAGTTCCTCTCCCGCATCTCAGAGAAAGCTGAGACTGCTGCTCAGGACCCTCTTGGCCTCTGCCCTGAGAGCACCATTCAGATCTGTGTCCGGACCTGCTTTCCCACCCTCTGATTTCTTCTGGCCTAAGGCTGATCTCTTGATTCACTGCCCCATGTCCCATGTGCCTTTAAGCACAGTCTCTGCACCATTCCTTCTGTGTTACTTCTCTGGGCTCTACCCCTGAGCTCACATGGGCTCTATTCTCGCTCATCTTCAAACCCCTCTCTCAGGATCCAAGGCCCTTTTGAGTGTTGGCTGCTGATCAGTCTCTTCTCCCTCCTGATGAGGCTGCTGGAAAGAGTCATCTATACTCTTTCTCTACTTCCTTGGTTCCCATGACCTCCTGAACACAAAATCTGGCTTCTCCCCTTGTTCAGTCCTGCCAATACAAGTTCACCAGTGGCCACTTGTAAAGCTAGAGGACAGGTTTCAGGCTAATGCTTGTTAACTTGTCTGCAGCATTTGGCACACTGATTGCCCCTTTCTTTCTGATATTCTACCCTCCTTTGAATTCTGGGATGCTGATCTCGGCTGCTTCTCTTTTGGCCTTTATGGTCATACTCCCTCTCTCCCTCCCAGCTCCCTCCTCCCCCCGCTTCCCCCAGGCCCCTTTCCAGTGTGTTTATAAGAAGATATATTGGGTTTAGGGGAGGCTATTAGAGGCCAATAAACCCAAGAATTCAATAAACCCTGTTAGACCCTGGATGCCACCTCACCCGATGGAACCCTGGAGAAGGTACAAGCAGAGGGAATCATGGTGTGAGGAAGAAAGAGACTCTCTGTTGCTGGCTGGTCAAGGCCTGGAGGCCTAGTACTGAGAAGTCTATGAGCCAATAGACTCTCTTTATTTCTTTCTCAGGTCTTAAACCAACTAGGCTAGCTTCTTCTCCCACATTTTTCCTGAAGCCAGGGAGAGATGGCAGCTTGGGGCACCTGCAAGATCTGTTCACCATATAGCTGTGAGAATGGTTCATGGGAGGAGGGAGCCACTCTCAGGCATTTTACATACAGTTAACAGACCCATGTGTATCCTGGAGGGGGAGCGAGAGGTAGAGGGGAGCTATTCCCTAGGATTCCACCCCTACTTCATGTAGTCACTACACACCTTCTGCAGGTGAACCCAGCCATTTCTGTTACTTGAGGTATCACCTGTACATGGATGACATCCAGATCTGTGTTCCCTGTCAAGGCTCGTCCTTGAGCTTCCAGCCAGTGTAGGCAAGAGCCTGTGGGACATCTCTACTTGGATGTTCCATGGGCTTCTAAAAATTCACACGTCCCAGACTGAAATCCTCACCCCTTTTTAAGACACCTACCCTCCTTCCTTACCCCTTATCTCAGCAAAAAACACCTCCATCCACTGGCTGCCCAAGCCAGAGTCCTAAGTCCTGTGGATTCTACCTCCCTAATGTCTTCTGTACTTGGTGGCCCTGACTCCAGCCTCATGGTCACTTTTTTCTCAGCTGGATTATTGAAATATTGTTGGGACTTGTTGTGTACCTCCAGATCACCCCGAAAAATCATTCTCCATGTGGTCTTAAGCGTTTATCTGTGTGAGTTCCTGATCACAGTTCCTAACTGTTTCAGGGCCAAACCTAAATTCCTCCTGCGTGTGGTCTTTGCAGTCCTGCATGGCCCCGTCTGCAGGCCTGCTTGCACAGTATTAAGCTTCCCCACCACTCATCTCCTTTGTTTACCCCTATCCTCTGCAGGAATACCTTTACCCACATCAGCCGGGCTCCATGTCTGATTGCCCTTCAGCACTCAGCTGGCACTCTCCAGGAAGCTCTCTCCAGGGAGCATTTTGCAGGGGTTAGATATTCAAGTTGGCTTCTGAGGTGGATGTCGAGTGTCTGGGAGCTCATTGTGACATTCTTGGCATTTATGAGACATGTCAATAATAGTTATGATTATTAGCATCCTAAGGATCATAGGAGACACATTCATATATCATCTCCTTGAATTCTTGGTACAAGTCCTCTAAAATTGATGATAATATCTCTCTTTAGAGATAACGGGACTAAGACTCAGAGAGTTTAAGTAACTTGTCCATAGTCACACAGCTGGTGGGTGTCATAGCAAGGCCCACCCAGACCCAGGGCCCCAGCTTGCTCAGCTGTATAATACTGCCTCCATAAGTGTGGGTTCCTGGGCCTGCAGACCCATAGGAGGCACACAGGGCATGGACAGGGACTCAAGGAAACCACTAACCTCTGGCCTGCTTACTAACCCACCTCGTATTTACTGTTCCCAGCTTTCTATTCCACATTTTTCCTGAGCCGCCAGAGCAAGCAAACTCTGGTCTCTGAAGCAGGTAACCCATTGCAGCATGGGTTTCACTCCGGGCACAGCCCCATCTTGAATATCAAGCATAAAGAGCCTACTCTGAGGCAGCTCTTTCCTGTCAGCCATGCTCTGATCGTTGTTAATGATTGTAGGGAGACTCCCTTGCTTTCTAGCGAGGTTCACAGCCCTTCCTTAGTCTCCATAGGACCTATTTTCTCACTCTTCCCTGAGGAACACTCCCACCTTGCCCCCACCCTAAACTCTGCGTCTCTTTAAAGCTAACACATCACATCTCCTTCTTGACTTGAAACTGTCTTCATGGTCGCAGGACCTGCTGAATTGATGCTCAGCAAGTTCTCCGCCACCTAACGGCCAAAGCTGGCATTGCAGCCTTGGCTCTTGGCCTCCCTTGGCATCTTGTCACATGACTCCTGCTCCCTCTGTTTCTCTTACCCCTTAGATCCTTCTCAGTGTTATTCTTTCTCTGTCCTTTTTGTATAGGTGCTCTCTAGGGCTCTGGCCTCAGCCACATTCCCTACTCTTTCCTCAGATTCTTCCTGGTAACGATTATCCTCATCCATTCTTTGGATGCCATCTAAGTTCTGTGTTTTATGTTCAGCTGATTTTTCCACCCTTCATTCTCTCATGGCCAGCCGCCCAGGACCTTCATTCTCCCCCGAACACTGCTTCTTGGTCGGCTTCCTGGGCTCCTCTGTAATAAAGGCCCTTTCCACTTGGGAGAAGGGGAGTCTGAGGCTAGGAGATTGGCCGCAACCCCCCAGCCCAAGGCAGGGCTAGCCTGGCTGTGCTCATTGTACCAGTGGCCCTTTGAGGTGTGTGGTCCGAAACCCTGTGGGACCTTGCTAGGATGATGCCCTTTTCCCGCTGCACAACTCCCTTGATGTGGGCATCTTTCCCCCTGACCCAGAGGCTCTTAGGAGCCTGACTATTGGCTTCTGCTACAGGAACTAAGTACCAGGTAGTGATGAGTGCGGACGACTGCTTTGGGATGGGCCGCTTGGCGTACAATGAAGGGGACTATTACCACACGGTGCTGTGGATGGAACAGGTGCTGAAGCAGCTTGATGCTGGGGAGGAGGCCATCACAACCAAGGCTCAGGTGCTGGACTACCTGAGCTATGCCGTCTTCCAGTTGGGTGACCTGCACCGTGCCCTGGAGCTCACCCGTCGCCTGCTCTCCCTTGGTAAGGAGGTTCTCGGGGAAGATCAGATGGGGATGGGCAGCTGGCAGGAGAACTGATTAGTCACTCTTATGGCTACTACCTGGCCGTTCTCCTGGGACTGAGCCAGTCTGACCAGTGACTAGTACCTTTTAGGCCCAGTCTGGCTGTCAGGGAGCTCCTTACCCACTTCATTTCTGGCCTTAGTCCTTGCCTAGTTGCACTCAGGCCTGTGACACCTGTGGCCCTGCATGTACCTTTTTAAAATAGGAATCCAGTGCAGTAGTGCCTCTGCAGCTATGCAGGGTGGAGCCTTCACTGAAGCAGAAGCAGCTCGAGAGGCAAGCTGTACTTTAGGGTTGCTGCAGTGACAGTGACCTGATGCTTTAGTTACATGCCTGAGGTCTAACTGGTGGGACTCACCATGGCATTGGTTTATGTCTTGTGTGATTGGACTGAAGAAGATCAAAAGCCCTGCATCTTTAAAAGCCATCTGTTCCCCTCTTACTAATATATGAGAACATTACAGTCTGGAATTTCATAGACCAGCAAAGTTTTTCTTGTGCTGCTGTTTTTTGTGAGCCTGATGTCAGCTATGTATGAGGTTCCTGCAAGAGTGATTCTGTTGTGTTAGTAAGAGCTTTAGACAGGGAGTCAGGACACCTGGATTCCTGTTCTGTATAACCCTCACCTAAATCTCTTCAGTATTTTAGACCTCAGTTTCCTTATCTGAGGAAGGGCACAGTAATCCTGCCAAGCTTGCTCCTTTATGCTATGAGACCAACAGGGTGAAGCTGTGGCAGTGTCACACGACTGCTCTTTCTCCTGGTATTTCAGCCTGCCTTCTAGCCGCGGCCAGTATGTGCTGTGGTCACCAGTGATGGATGTACTCTGGGGAGTGGATGTAACTGGCACACAAGCCAGGAGGAGGAGGCAGGACTCTGGACTGCTTCGCTGGACTTGTGTCATTGGGACCTCCAGAGAGGCCTGAGAGGACAGCCCCTTTGGTGGCCAGCTAAGGGTCTCCCACTTTTTTGCTCCTTTCTCATCTCTTACCAGAGCAGGAACTGGCTTTTCCACTCAGACTAGCAAACCCTGCTTGGGTGCTGTGGAAGGCAGAATGCTGCATGCAAGTGGGCTGCTAGGAGAGAAAACCGCTTATAGAATAATTTCTCTAAACGACCTAACAGATGTTTGTGGTTTCCTTTTCCTTCTTGTTCTTTGCTTTTTCTAGACCCGAGCCATGAACGAGCTGGAGGGAATCTGCGCTACTTTGAACAGTTGTTGGAGGAAGAAAGACAGAAAATGGTATCAAATCAGACAGAAGCTGAGCTAGCAACACAGGAAGGCATCTATGAGAGGCCTATGGACTACCTGCCTGAGAGGGATGTCTATGAGAGCCTCTGTCGTGGGGAGGGTGTCAAACTGGTGAGACATGTGGTGGGACAGGGGCCCAGGCTGTGAACCTAGACTCTGGCCCTGGACAGGCAGATTTGGGGAGGATGTTCCTCTCTCTGTAGGTTGTTTGTCAGTATCTTCCCTAGTTCTTTGTAGCATCTGCTGAGGCTGAAACATGGGTATTCTTTGAGGGTTAAGGCAGGAAATGGTCTCCCCTCAGGGCCCAGGTGGAGTTTCAGTCCTCGAACTTATTCCCGAGCTCCCTTCCCCACTCCAACATGCCCAGCTTCTGCTTGGGTTACTGTTGAGAAGAAAACTGTGGACATAGACATGCCTCAAGCCCCAGGGGACGTCATGGTCTGTAGTCTCATCTGTAGTGAAGACAGGACATTTGCTGGAGTTTGGTGTTGGGTATCATTGGCCTTGGGGAGCCCTGGGATCTAGTAGGAGGCACAGGTTTGAGTCTGCTTTTCTGTGCCCATCTGCTTGGCTCTCAGTGGCCCTTCCTCCTGGAAAGGCTTCTTCCCTGTCCCAGCCCTTCAGAGCCACCCACACCTCTGTGAAAGGGATCAGGGTTACCCTCTGCCACAGGACATGAAGTATTCTTGCAAAAGAAGAAACATTGCTTGACTTGTGGGGTGTCATTTTATGCCCGTCCAGCCGAGGAGCTTTGGAGAAGTGGGAGGGAGCAGCTGCTGGATGGGGTGTGAGACTGATGTCTGCAGCCAGCCACTGGGACAGAGGGTTAGGCCTGTTGCTCTGTGCTCCCCAGACACCTCGGAGGCAGAAGAGGCTTTTCTGCAGGTACCACCATGGCAACAGAACACCACAGCTGCTCATTGCCCCCTTCAAAGAGGAGGACGAATGGGACAGCCCACACATCGTCAGGTACTACGATGTCATGTCTGATGAGGAGATCAACAGGATCAAGGAGATTGCTAAACCCAAAGTAGGTGTCTCTGCAGGCCCTTCTAGGGTCACTCATCCCTGGTACTGTGGGGCAGTTAGTTGCTTCCCCAGCTTGGCTGGTGTCTAGCATGAGTTTGCTGTTGGGATACTCAGGTGCTGCAGACTCAGTTTGACCCTTATGGGTCCAGTGGGGGAGAAAATTGAGGAACTGATGTGGATGGCCAGGTGCCATGATAGAAGGGCTCAGTGGGAGCAGGGCAGGCCCACAGTAAGTATCAGCTCACCTGGTGGGGGGCTGGTGTGTGCGGGCAGATAAGTTTGCTGTAGGGTGCTGCCAAGCTGGGTCCTCTGGAGCCCCTGATTAGGACTGGGAAGCGATGGCTAGTAGCATAATGACCATCTTTACAGTATTGAGTCTTCTCATCCAAGAGCCCTCTGGTGTCTCCATTTATTGATATCTTTTAAAATTGTCTGCACAACACTCTGCACATTTCTTGTTAAGTTTATTTCTAGGTAGTTTTTTGTTACTGTAACTTCACTTTGTTTCTTCATCATTATGTTTTTATTGGTTACATTATTATGTTAGTTTACTACAATAGGCTAAACTGTCAATTAAAGAAGTATATTACAAAGGTATAGCTAATGTTTACTGAGTTTTTAAGCATGACAGGTCCTGTTGGTGATGAGCTTAGCTAGTACATCTGTTAAGCAGGCTCTGTCATTATCTTCATCTTATGCACAAGGAAACTGAGACTTGTGTAGGTCACAGCTAGTCATTGAGCCCTCTCATTCCTCTTTTGGTTTTTAGCTGATTCTTTTGAGTTGTTCAGATAGTATTATCACCTTCAAATAAGAAAAATGTCTTCTCCTTGTTAATGGTTAATAGTGCCTCTGTTTTTAGTATTTTATTGAACTACCCAGAACTTCTGGAGCACTGATACAAGAGGCATCCTTGTCTTGTTCCTGAATTAGCTGGAAATTCCTATGGTATTTCATTGCTAAGTATGTAGTTGACTATTGGTTTTGTATATATGCCTTCAGGTTATAAAGTTGTTCTGTTTCTAGTTCATGAAAGATATGCTCCCATTTGACATCCTATCACTGATGATTAGGAGGGAGGATTTAGTTGGACCCTCTATTGCTCTGCTCCTAATAGGATTGTAGTGGCCAAGAGTCCAGTGCTCGTGAAGAGACATAAAGTAGGTTCCTGCCCCCGGACCTCATCTTGGAATAACCTTGGCTCGAGGTACTAGGACATCTAGTGCCTAGAGTCAGTTGCTGTGCCATTGATGTGGCTGAGGGAGGGCCTAGCCAGTGTTTGTAGGGAATGGGGACTGGGAACCAGGACCCAGCCCTTTGCACTCCCTGAATCAGCTCCAAAGCCCTCCTGGGAAGAAAACTACTTTCCTGGTTGCCATGTGAGAGAGGCACTATTGTGCCAGAATCTCCTCCCTTGTCCCTCAGAGATTCCTCATTTGTCCCTCAAACCTGGGCACTGAAATCAATCTTCCTTCCTCAGTCCCTCCTTCCCCCTCTCCCCCTCTCTCCCTCCCCCTCTCCCCTCCCTCCCTCCATCCCTCTTTCCCCACTCCTCCTCTCTCCCCTTTTCCCTCCCTCCCTCCCTCTGTGTGTGTGTGTGCACTCATTCATGTGGGCACGTGCATGTATATGTGTGTGGCAGGGGCTGTGCTGAGGAGGGTTGGGAAAATTTGTCTTTGAATAGAAGCCATGTGAAGAGACAAACATGTTGGCCATTACAAGCCGACCTCTCCTTTCCGGAGTCTGTGAGGGACAGATGCTATGCTGCTTTGAAGTAGGGCCTGTGGGGAATGCTTGGCAGCTGCCTGTGAGTCCCCAGTCTACTTTCAAAATAGCCCTGTCTGTCTTTGAGGCAGAGCTCAGCTGCCCAGAACTTCCTGGTGGGCGTCAGGCCAGCAGTGAGGCTCAGATGCTTGGACGGGGTCTGGCTGTGGCTGTAGTTGCTATCAGGGAGAAGCCATAGACAGGAGCTCTCAGGGAAGCCTTCTGTCCCGGGTACACTGGCCATCTTCCCAGAACGTGCTGCAGCAGCACAGTGTCCAGGTTGGCCGATCTCTCCTTCTGACCAGCTTTCTGGTCCATTCACTCCTCTGCATTCCTTCTGCCACCCCGGCCCAGGCCACCATCACCTCTTGCTCTGACTTCTGCCTTGACCTCCTCACTGGCCTCCTTGTTCCCACTCTGGTCCTTCCTAGTCAACTTTCCATGAGGCATCTACAGGGACCCTTCTTACATCAGATTGTGAGTATCTCTCCCTGGTGTAAAGCCTTCCCTGTTTCTCATTGGCCACAACGTCGCATCCAGGCCCAACCCCCACTTGCCTCTTCAGCTTCTTCTCTTAGCTCTAACTTCTAATCCAGTCAGTGCCACACCCATCTTCCTCCTGGGGCCTCTGCATTGCTGTTCTTTCCTTCTTCCTTTATTACTCCTGCTTGGCTAACTCCTGCTTACCCTTCAAGTCTCAGCTAGGTTGCCCTTCCTGCAGGAAACCATTCTTGACCCCACACACTGAGCTCCCACAGACAATAAGCTTACCCTGCTTCCAGCTCTTCCCGCACTGTGTGGCAATTACCCAGCTAGTTTCTGCCCTCCCCACTTGACTGAGTTGTATGAAGGCAGGGGCCATGTCTTGGTCATCCAGCATAGTGCTGGGCACATAGTAGGCACTCATTAAATTATCGAAATTAAGAGAAAGTGCTCTTGGGTGGGCATATCTGGGTCTGTGGTCCCACTCATGTGAGGTCATTAGAATGGTCCATAGAAGCACTGGGGGCTGGCTCTGGGCAGCAGGTCCTTGGGAGTGGCACTGCCCCTGTCTGTGGGGACTGGAGGAGATGAGGTAAGTGAGGGGTGTCTGTGTACGTGAAGTGTGTCTATGAGGTAGATGGCTTACAGGCAGCAGTTCACTTATTTTGACTTGTCGAATCTTTTCTTGATTCTATCACCTGACCTTGTGAGTCTCCTAAAGGAGTAGAAACTGCCTCCTGAGTTTGCTCTGGTAGCAGCAGGAGCCCAGTGTGAGCTGAGGCAGCAGCAGAGTATTTGGGCAGGTTTCTTGGCAGAGGCGTCTGCTGAGGTTCAGAAGCTCGGTGGACTTGACCAAGCTGAAATAAGCATGCACGGTTGAGGCTCAGGCATGGTGGCACAGTCTGAATGTGGCGGAAGCAGCCAAGCAGAGGCTGTGCTCAGGCAGGGGTGGGCCTGGTGAGAAAGGGGGCTGTCCAGGAAGATGGGTAGACAGACAAAGCAGACTCCGTAGGCATAATTCTGCAGATAGCATGGCTCGGGTGGGAGCAGGGGTGGGCAGTGACCCAGTGGTTCAGTGGCCAGAGTCTGACAACAGAGCAAGAATATAGAAGCCTCAGACTACTGCCCTGGCCTGGCTTGCAGGATCCTGGGGCCTTGGCTAGGGCCACTGCCTGCAAAGCTTCTTCCCCCAGTGGCCTGACTGGCAAATCTGGTCCCAGTCTCTCCAGGAAAACACTCAAGGCAAAGAAGGATAAGTCTGCCCTTTCTTCCTGCCTTCCAGCTTGCACGAGCCACTGTTCGCGATCCCAAGACAGGCGTCCTCACTGTTGCCAGCTACAGGGTTTCCAAAAGGTTAGCAAAGGTGATGGTGGTGGGGTGACTGCTCAAGCCTCAACTCCAGGGCTTCCCAGTTGCTACCCAAGACTCCCAAGGGAGGGGTGGCTTTGCTTATCTTACTTGCTAGCACCTCCCCAACTTAGAGCACTCACCCTGTGCTGCCTGTTAGTGGTGGCCCTGACTCTGGGGAGAGAGTGCAAGGCCTCATCTAAGCTTGCCTTCCCTGCCTCTCTTCCTCTAACTTTGGCTTAGCTCCTGGCTGGAGGAGGACGATGATCCTGTTGTGGCTCGAGTGAATCGTCGGATGCAGCACATCACAGGGCTGACAGTAAAGACTGCAGAATTATTGCAGGTATGGCTGGTCCCTGGGACCCTGGGAATAGGAGGGAAGGTATATTTCTGGCTGGCTGGTCTGCCCAGGGCCAGGCCTAGGGAGGCTTGCCCAACAAACTGTATGATAGCACAGTGCTGTGAACATGGAGCAACCTCACACTGGGAAGTAAGGATTAACAATGCCCACCGGCATTCGGCAGTTAGCATTCAACAAATATCAGCTGAGTATCATCTGTGTGCCCAGGTGTCATACTAGGAGCTAGGGTCAGTGGTGGGTACAGCAGGCCTATTCCTGTATTTTTGACTACAGAAGCTGACATCCTGAGTTGTTCCAGGGATACCTCTAAGAGAGCTATAAATATCTTCAGAGGTCATGGTTTATCCTTGTCAAATGCACATGGAGGTAAAGTATTCTGTGACATGCTGGTAGAAGAGAGAGTTCTGGACCAGTCGTCTGGTGAAGGTGGAAGCCTCTTTTCAAAAGACTCCCTGTGGACCCCTAGCTTCCTGCCTATTTTAAAGGTGATTGTGAAGACATATGCAGGTGAAAAGTTTTGGGTGAAGCTCCTAATAATGAATCTTTGGTCTGTTGGGTTCAAATCAGCACTGGCCATGCTCCTTGCTGAACATCAGAACTGGGTTCTGGGTTCTGTAAACCGAGGGCCGGGACATTGCCTGAGAAATTTCGCTGGCTTTTTTCTCGTTTCTTGTAACTGGCCACAGTTTCTGTGTATTCACGTTTAGGTTTGGCATTTGGGTCTCATCAACTGTGCATCTCATTAGAATATTGAACTGAAGATCATTGGGAAAGATTCTCTCAACTTTCGCCTTGGACACAGCCAAGCAAATCACCGTGTGCGCACGTGCTTTCTCTCTCTCTCTCCCTCCGCCCCCTCCTCTGTCTCTGTCTCTCTCTGTCTCTCTCTGTCTCTCTCTGTCTCTCTCTGTCTCATTCCCTACATAGCTGTGTCAGCAATCAGCCAAATTTGAAGGTCCTCTTTATAGATTTGTGTGAAGTCTGCCACAGTTTTTATAAACGTGCCGATCGCCTCCTAAACAGTCTTGTGAAAACTTTATGTAATCTTTTCAGTTCACTTCAACTTAGTGAATTGTTCAGCCTAATTTTTAAGTAAGTTCTGCAGACAAGCACACTGATAAAGGATTTCTGTCAGATCTCCCACTTTCTTCTTCTGTGTGAGAACAACTCCATTTCAAGAGCAATAAGGGCTTTCGGTAGACTAGGTACATCCTTGTTGGCATTGTTGTACTTCATATCTTCCTGGAGCAGAGTTTTTTGGTTGTTGTTAGGATACCTGCCACTGCTTCCTGTGCATCAGAGCTGAAGGTAGGAGTCTCATGGTCCTGATCGAGGATGACATTCTGCTTGATTGGCTGATTTCGTATATACCCTGGATCATAGGGCTAAGAAGACTGGATGGGACCTGTGCCCCTGCTGCTTTCCTGGCTGGCCTTTTGGCTGCACCCTCTATAACCTATGTGACATGTAGCCCCAGAAGACAGCACTTTCGTGTTTGGACTGGCTTTTCTGCCACAACTGTGGCTTCATCTCCTCTGACCTTTCATCATGTTCTAGCTCAAAGGATGTTGGGGACCTGAATGCCAGCACTCCTGGGGGAGGAGCTCTTATAGTCAAGGCTCTTTTGGAAAGTCCAGACCACTTCCAGGGGGCTGAGACACCGTTTTTGTTCGTTTTTTTTTTTTGTTGTTGTTGTTTTTTTTTCTTGGAGCTGCCCTGGTGTTTCCTTTGCCATCCATCAGTGTTGTAAATGTTGATCCTGAATGGTTGGGGGGACAGGCACCTGGTCTTCAGTACCTGTCTCTAAGTGCACATTCCACATGGACTGTGTGCAGCATGATAAAGGCCTAGGCACCTGCAACAGCCTGTACACCATGGTCCCTGTGGGAATGCTGCAGGCTTCTGGAAAGGAACTGGTTCTTCTGGACCTCTGTGGTTGCTACCTGTTGATGCTTGTTCAACTATAGTTCAGTTTGTTCAGCTGAAGTGTTTGCTATAGGTCATTTAGAAAAAGGAAGGGAAATTGAGGTTTTCTTGTGAATTGGATGACGGCCAGATTGAGGAAGAAAAGCTGCACTGCTAGAATTTTCTAAGATTGAAGACACTTCCAAATCGATGTCTCAGCCTCACCAAAAAGTTATTTCTAACCATTTTTTTTGCTTTCACTTTCATCTCAGCATCATAAAAAACCATGTCTTTCAAATAACTGACTCTTCTACTTTTGTAGCAACAAACCTAAAGATTCAAATGAATACCTCCTCACAGGAATCAGTTTTGATATCCAGTTCCTTGTTATTAAAGGTGTGAGTCTGGAGACTGGAGTTCGCCCATACAATGAATCTGATTGCTGCAAATCCAGAAGTTTCTATGACACTTGAACTATTTAGGGACAGTATTAAATAATGTAGGTACAATAGCTTCAGCACCATGATCAAATGCAATTCTCCAACGGTTAAAAGATGAACCAGCTAGAGTAATGCAGCTTCTTTTGCTCCCTGGCATCTGACAGTGTAAGTACTACATCCAGCAAGTGGGGGTGTTGGAAAATGCAGCCGTGCTTTGCAGCTCCAACAACAAGTAGTGATTGAATTTTCCTGAGTGCAGAAGCATACTAATCACAGTCATGTTTAAAATTTTCCGCAAGTTCTCAAATAGGGTGGATCCAAAGCAAAAGCATTTGTACTGTCACTTCATCAACTTCTCTAGTACTTTCCTTTCTAGATATATTTCTAGCCATTGGGCCACGTGCTGAACCAGCCTCCTGCACCATTGACAGCATTTCCCCCTATTTTGGACATGGGAATCTTGAAAGCTGAAGCAGTAGATGACAGCCGAAGCAGTAGATGAAAGCTGAAGCAGTAGATGACAGACTCATCCACTGAGTCTTCATATCAAAATTTTTATTTTTGTGGAGACTGAAAATCATGCTGCCCAAATTCTGCCTTTTGTCACATTAGACAAATATTGTTTGTGCTCCAACATCAAGATTTCCTCTCTCGTAAAGCCCACGCTACCTTTCCCTCCCTCATGTCTAAGGGCCTCTATTATTGCCAGTTTTGCTCTCACCTGACTGTTGGAGTGGCCAAAAAAAGATATACCAAAACTACCAATTTTCTGAGGACTAATAGCTGAGCCTCAAAGGTTTTTAGGGTTTCCCAGATGGACATTGGTGGTGCCACTTGATCAACCAACTTTTATATCAGATCCTGCACTTCATCTTGAACTTCGTCTCTGTCTACTAAAGCTGAAATAACCATTGTAACTTAGGACTTACATTGTGCTGATAAACTTCACAAAGGCATTTACAATTTTCTAATCCAATTAATGATACCAGGTAGTTGCTGTAGCTGAGGTGGCTCAGGTCATGTTTTAGGCCCAGACCTCTTTTGGGGACGCTGAGGTAGAGTAACAGTTCTTGGTCCCCTGTAGCTGGCTGCCCATGTCCTGCTGCTTAACTTGGATGCAGAAGTACTCCATGCAGTGGGCCACTGTGGGGGACATGTTACCCCTGCCCAGCCTGACCAGGAACATCTGCTTGGACACCACGGCAGGCAGGAGCAGTGCCCGGCACTGAGTAGCTCCCAAGCTAGCATTTAAAAAAAAAAATTCCCAGCTTTGAGTTTGTTATTGGCTTTCCTCTGGATTACAGTTTTATTATCTCCCAAACAAAGAGGGCCTGCCTCAAGGGCTCCTCCTACTACCTTCTGAGTGTCTCCAAAGGGCTGAGTGGCCCATGGTGTTCTGTTTGGGAAGCCACATTTGTGCTGCAGCCTTACTCTTCCTCTAGCTTGAGAGCTGTTTGCAGTGTTTACCTGTGCTGACAGGGCATAGTTACTCTCCAGCTTAACGAGGCTAGTCTTGGGGGTTCTTGTTTGGGGGTTTATGTTGTTCTGGTTACCTGGAGAGATGGGCTGCCTCATGGTTGTTCATGCTGCTGACAAGCTCCACCACTGCTCTTTCCCACCAGGTTGCTAATTACGGAATGGGAGGACAGTACGAGCCACATTTTGACTTCTCTAGGGTAAGGCCCAAACAACCAGTGCTTTTAAAGGGCCCTGCCCCAGCTGGTTTGAGAAGGCTGGAGCTTCTAGAAGCACTTCAGCCTCCACGCCAGGCTCCCCGACCTCATGAGGGCTAACTCTTTGTGACTGGAGAAGCCCAAATCTGGAACCATAGCCCAAGGCAGCCTGGCTGTTTCCCCTTTGATGTGGAGTGTGTTCTTCCTGCCCAACTCTGGCATACTTTGCCCAACTCTAAAGTAGAGGACCTTACTAGGTCTCCCTGAAAGCTGTTCCCACCCCCTTTACCATGTTTCTGCCCTGGCAGGGTTTACTTGGCAGCCTTGGTCCATGGTCCAGGTCACACACTTGTTACCTTTTATGAACCTTTTGATCCCAGTCCTGTGGGTGGTGGGTGAAATCAGTTGCAAACTTGGGTGAAAGTTGTTGTTTGTTGCAGCGACCTTTTGACAGCGGCCTCAAAACGGAAGGGAATAGGTTAGCGACGTTTCTAAACTATGTAAGTATAGGGTCCAGGCCCGCCTGTTCACTCTCACTTAATTTTATAGAACGATGAGCAAGATGTTTTCAAGCATTTAGGGACGGGGAATCGTGTGGCCACGTTCTTAAACTACGTGAGTATGATGTGTGCAGTGTGTGGGCCTTAAGGGGAGCCTGGGTCTAGAAAGCTTTCTTATATCCACCCATGCCTATCAGGGCTGATACCACCAGCATTGCTCAACGGCTGGGTCCTTCAGGCCCTCAGCACCCTTCTTGGCTGGAGAAGAGACTTAGCCTCTGTTTTCATCTGCGGACTCCCCCCACCCTCCAGGACTTTCCTGTCCATGGCTCCTTTTTCAGGGGCCCAGTATTAGTTTGGACTTGTGGCATAGGTGCCCTGGAAGGTTCCCTCCTTGGCAAAGTTAGGAGGCAGCTATGAGGTTCTCTTAGATGAAACATGCCTTTGTTTCCCCAGACCCGGTGGCCTGCTTCCCACCTGCTACTTGTGTTCCAGCCACAGGCCGTCGGGTTTACCTCTCACATGAGGAACAGTTTCCGCTCCCCTCTGCTGAGAGAGCCAGCTGGAAAAAGGCAAAAAACTGTCAAGAAACTTAGAGACAGAAGCCCTTGTCCATTTTTTCCTTTGTTCTCTCATTTACATTTTATTGTGTGGTTTTTATGTGCTGGGAACTGCCATGAACATGCTGCTGAGTGGGACTCTCTTGTAAGGCTTATGGTCTAATATGAGAGGCTTACTTTAAATGTAAGAGAGGTAATTGTTTAGTTACCATGGTGACAAGTGCTTTAATGAAGTAGCTCAGGCTTGGGTTTCAGAGAAGGCCTCCCTTGGGAAGTAACGTGTCAATATTGAGACTTGAAGATTGGGTGGAAATTAGCTGGTGGAACTTGGAAAGTGTGTAGAGACCTGGAAGCGAAAAGGAGCGTGGGATGGTGGAAAAATAGAAAAGGCTGGTGGCTCAGAGGCACTGCATGAATTGAGAGTGGCTAAAGAGAGAGGCTGGTGAGACTGACAGGGCCTTCAGGTTCTAGAAAAGAGTTTGGATTTTATCCCCAGGGCAGTGGCCATGGGGAATTTTCATCTTACTCATTTTCCATGTCTGTCAAGTGCCCTTCAGTCTGTCTGGTATGTGTCCTGTGGAAATATTTATTAGCTCCAAATATTATTACATTATAGGCAAAAAAACCTGAAGTAAGAGAGCCAAATGAGAAAGAAGTGGTACTTTGGGCATGAGTTGCGGCACACTCTGTGGGTATGAATGCAGCCTCACTTCCATGCAACTTCTCTTTATTCTGAGACTTCACCATGGGAGAGAGCAGGAGAGACAGTGCCCTACCCGGGGAAGGCGCTGCTCTGGGAGGGTGAAGGTCTCACTAGAGCAGCAAGTTATTAGAACCAGAGAAACAGAGCCCACAGCAGGGTCCATAAATGGTGTTGGAAGCAGCAGGGAGCTCATGGGACATAGTGGCCTAGGTGAGGCCCAGGCTAGATGGGGTACAATGGGTCAGGGGTCGGCAGGCATCTCTGAGTACAGACTCAGATTGTTCCCATCTGAGGACAGCTAGGATGTAGGTCTCCTGCAGGCCTACAGCTCTTGAGCGCCCATGGCATGGAGACTTTTGGCCAATCACACAGATTAAGCAGGGTTTAGGAAGGGGCAGGGCATGGGAAGAGCCTTTCTGGGCTGAAGGGCTGGCTGTGGATCTGAGTCTCCAAGCAGTGCTGCTCATGCTCAGAGGAGGGTGATCTGCACATCTTGTCACGTCCTCTGTGGCTCAGTTGCTCTGAGAGCCTTGGGTAGAAGGGCCAAGCTTTATGCCTTGTGTTCTCAGATGAGCGATGTAGAAGCTGGTGGTGCCACTGTCTTTCCTGATCTGGGGGCTGCAATCTGGCCTAAGAAGGTAAGTTCTGGTTCTTGTGGGTCATGTTGAAGCAGGGCTTCGGGTCCTCCATTCCCATTCCTCCGCCTGCTTAACTTACTGGGAGGGGCCTTAGTCCCTTCCTGCCTGAACTCTCTCTGACCTTGTGACTTCAGCTTATATCTGGGGAAAAGGGGTGGGTAGGGAGGCCCCTTTAAGTGCAGCTAGGTTTCCAGACATCCACCATGCCTTGAAGGGTAGGTGCTTTCTGGGGAACTTCTTTATCACTGGAGTCCCAGAGCCCTCTCCCCCTGTACACAGGAAAGTGAGGGCGTTTCTGCTCAGGGAGGGGCTTTGTGGTGCTTGGGGTCAGGTTCTCGAGCCCACTCTCTAAGGATGTGGTTTGACAGGCCATCTCTTTTCCCAGGGCACAGCAGTATTCTGGTACAACCTCCTGAGGAGTGGAGAAGGTGACTACAGAACAAGACACGCGGCCTGCCCCGTGCTTGTGGGCTGCAAGTGGGGTGAGTGGCTTAAAGTGTGGTGTTGGCCTTGGTGGCCTAAGTCTGGGCTTTAGTGGCTGGCTTTAAGCTCTGAGCTGGGAGACAACCGCTGCCAAATTTTCACAAAACCAAGATTTTCCCTTTAAAATTTTTTTTTTCTCCTGCTAACTGGTAGTCCCATCCAGCCATGTAGCTGTCCACTCAGCTGGTTATGTGCCAAGACAACCATTTGGGATCATTCTCAGAGATGCCAAGAGAGCTGAAAAAGCCCCAAGGAAGACTAGCACAAGCATCAGAGGTCCAGGATGGCTCCCCAGATGAGTGGACTCTGGCAGGGATTCTGAGGGAGTGCTGGAATCAGAGGAGAACAGGTGTCCTAAGCAGGCAAGGCCCACATGGAACAAGGCACAGGCTAAAACCAGCATTATAGGTGTGAGGACTGGCTGCCTTTGTCACCTGAATAATGGGAGGCCTGTGGAACAGGAGCCAAGAGATGAGGTTTGAGACAGGGACAAAACCACAGAGGCTAAAGCTTGAGCTTTCTTCTGGAAGCAGCTGTGGTGAGTGAGCTATAGAGAGACTTGAACTGGGATCTAACAGGAAGTGATCACAAAGAGATGAGTTTGTAGCCCTCCTGGGGAGTTTTGAGGATAAAGAGTGATAAGTTTAAAGAAAAATAAGCAAATAAAAAAGAAAATTGAGGCAATTGCTGACTTTAGGGAAAAGAAAAAATTGTACAAGAGAAGAAATATAAGTATAATCTATTAGGTAGCTCATGTGAGCAGTATTTATATGATATAATGTAAACACTTAATACAAATTTAACTACAACTTGGGATTTAACTCTACTAGGAAGACAGGAAGGAATAAGTATAAATTTTAGGGTTAAAAGAATTCCAAAATTGAAAGTAAGAAATAGCGCTATAAGCATGTTATTTAGAAAAATGAAGATAAATATCAGAAGAATCAACTAAAGAAGTTGAATATCTTCTGGGGATTAGTGGTGGAAATGGGTAGGTAAGGAGATTGCTATTTATCATTATAAGCTTTGTAGATGCTTTGAGATTTTTCAATGAAGTATGTGTATTTTAAAATTATATTTAAAAAGCTCTATGATTTCAGTAGTGCATTGGACTAAGTTTATTTTATTCATTGTGCAAGAGTCTATGTTGAGGAATGAAATGGTGATTCATATGCATCTGAGATACAACTTTATAGGTGACAGACAGTGCTAGCACCAGCTCTGCCTCTTTGTTACCCACAGGACACAGATTGGATCTTCTGGCCCACAGCTCCCGAGGTTGATGTCTAGGCCCTCCACAATCCTGACAGGCTTCCTCATCCTCATCTCCTACCTCTCAGTTCCCACCCACCACAGTCCAGTAATATCAAGCTTCTTGAGGTCCTTAACACACACCAGGGTGGTTTATACTTTGATGTCTTTCTCGCCCTTTTCCCATTTCCTGGACCCCCTTGGCATAGGAATCATCGTAGTCTGTCTTCTTTACTGGACAACTCCTATTCAACTTCATATCCCAGGTCTGGGGGTTCCCCTTCCTCCACATAATTAGATGCCCTTAATTAGATGACTATAATTAGATGACTCTGTTTCCATGGCAGCCTTATATACATCTCTCTTGTGTCACTGGCAGACTTATACAATTATCTGTCTTCCTCACAAGCTTCTGAGCAACTTGAGGCCTGAGACCATGTTGTACTCATATCTGTTTCTCAGGGCCCAGTACGAGATCCATCATGAAGGAGCCATTAATTTTGGGCACTGAACTAAACAACAAAATTGTAACATACTTTCTGTCTGTTCACAGTCTCCAATAAGTGGTTCCATGAACGAGGACAGGAGTTCTTGAGGCCGTGTGGATCAACAGAAGTTGACTGACATCCTTTTCTGCCCTTCCTCTTCCTGGCCCCCCAGCCTTTTGTCTTCAAGTTCAACATGACAGACACCTTTCTATATTCCAGCCCCTGTCAAGGGGGTTCTTTGGAGTAGTGAATGTTTGTCTGGAGCAGAGAGAGTGGACAGGGGAGGGTCGTTGGTGACCTTGGTCCCAGCCTCTCTGGTCAGCCTGTGCCCTCTCAGGTCAGAGCTGCTATAGCAGAGTCAGGCTGTCTAGCACCTAGCAAGGTGCCTTTGTACCTCAGATGATTTAGGTGTGAGATGTTTGAATGAACCAAAGTTCTGATACCTTGTTTACATGTTTGTTTTTATGGCATTTCTATTAATGTGGCTTTAACCAAAAAATAAAATGTCCCTGCCAGAAGCCTTAAAAAGCCTTATTTGGAGTATTTTTATTTAAGATGGGGAGCTTTTACCAATTCACCATTTCCTATGCATCTCTGTGGAGGTAGAACATGGGTAATGAATATTTCAGTGACAAAACCCTGACCTTGAGTACTGGATCTGGTTTTAACACTTATATCTCCTACAAGCTTTAGTGTCCTTTCTGGAAAGTAAGGGAAATAGTCTCTCTCTGCCTCCCAGAGAACATAGAGATCATAATATCTTTATGATTGTGATGCTGTTATAATTTGAAATCTATTTTAAAATTTGAGATATACACAGAGAATTGTGAAACTCAGATGTACAGTTTAAAGACTGTGAAGGTGAGCACAAGCACCTATGTCACCAGCGTGCAGATCATTTTCAAATCCACACTGAGGAGCCCCTTGTGAGCCTCTCCTGGATCACATCTCCCACCCTGTCCACCCCACCCTGCCTCCCTAGTACCTTGGCAGTAACCATTGTCTGTCTAATGATTTGTGGTAGTCATTCCTTGGTTCTTTGCAGTTTTACTACCTGTGTCTCTCTCTATCCCTAAACAAGTAGTCATTTTGTTTTCCCTGATTTTTGAACTTTTTGTAAATGGAGCCAGAGTATATTTTGCGAGGAGTTTGGCTTTCATTCAGCTGTTATTTTTAAGATTAATACATGTTCTATAGCTGTAGTTTGTTTTAATTTGTATGGTTTACTGTTTTGTTAATGTATATGGTGAGACGATACCTTAATATAGCAATATACTATTGATAGACATTTGAGTTGGTTTCAGTCTTTGTATATTATGAATAATGCTGTCATTTTTATATGTGAATCTTGATACACATAAACACACATCTCTGTAGAATATATATCTAAAAGTGGAAATGCTGAGTCTTAGTAAGTGAGTCTTCAATCTTATCATATGATGTATTACAGAGTGGTTATGCACATTCCCACCAGGAGTAAATGAGAGATCCCAACCTTCTCCAATATTTGGTATTTTTACACTTCTGCATTTTATATGGTTTGTATGGTATTATTTATTTTAACACGATTGTTAATGATATCAAATACCTTTTAGTATGTTTATTAGTCTTTGTTTCTTTAACTGCCTATTCATCTTTCTCTTACTGATTCATAGGAATTTCTAATATATTATGGATAAAAGTTCTGTTGGTTATGTTTTACAAATGTCATCTTTTTTCCAGATTGTCTTTTCACTCTTCTGTCTTGAATGGTTCTTAATTTTTATGTCAAATTTATCAAATTTTTCCTTTTTGATTTATGTTTTTTATGTCTTGTTTAAGAAATTCTTCTATACCCAAAGATTATGAAGGTATTTTCTTTATTATTTTCTAAAAGCATTATAGTTTTGTCTTTTTTCTTTGTCCTTTAATACACTTGAGTTTTATTTTTGTATTATAGTATGAGGTAGGTCTGACTTGAAAAATCTTTTTGCGTATTTTATTAGGGTAGGATAGGCTTACGCTACAGGAATAAATAACTCCCAGTGGCATAATATATAAAACTGTGCCTTACTCAAAATATCACTGGGTCTAGAGCAACTGCTGCCTGTCTACTACCATCTGATTTCTCTCTAATGCTTTCCATTGGCAGAACCTAACAGGAAGCCAGCTGGTAAGGGCATCTGGGAAATGTAGTTTACAGAATTACAACTCTAGTATAGCAGCAGAGTATAGAAGGATGAGCCGAGTGTAGAGCTGAGAAATAACAGAAAAATTATTGGCGTGCTAGTTTTCATTTTTCCTATTTGAGAGCCTTTGGGCTTTTTGAATCTGTATAATATAGAATTTTTTCTTTTAGCACTTTAAAGATATAATTTCATACTTTCAACAATTCTGTTGGAAACTCAACTGTCTTGTCCTTTTGTTGCTCTTTTGAAAGTCATTTTTCCTCGACCTCTTCCCTACTGTCTGCTTTTTTAAGATTTTTCTTTGTTTTGGTTTTCAGTAGTCTTACTATGATCTATGTAGTGTGAATTTCTGTCATTTTCCAGCTTGAGGTTTACAGAGCTTTTGGAATTTATGAGTCAATGTCTTTGATCAGTTTTGAAAATTTATCAGACATTATTCACATATTGTTTCTGTCCCATTTTCTGTCTCTCCTCTCTTTCTGGGACTCCAATAACCTGGATATTAGAACTTTTCACTGTGTTTTATATGTCGCTTACTCTGTTTTCCATCCTTTTCCCTCCTGCTTCATACTAGATATTTTCTATTGATCTACCTTCTAATTCATTTATCTCTGCTGCTGCTAAACCTATCTATTGAGTTCTTAATTTCATTTCTTGTATTTTTCAATTCTAGAATATCCATTTATTTTTAATAGATTCTAATTCTCTGGGGAATTTGCTTTTGTGTTTTCCCATATTTTTCCTAAACTAATTAATCTATTATCTGAAAGTTTTTGTCTGGTAACTCCATGATTTAGATTATCTGTGGATCTCTTTTTATTGTCTCCCCCCCTCTGCCCCATTTCTGGTCATCTGATCCACTCTCTTGGTATGCCTGGTAATTTTTTATTGAATGCTGGGCATTGTGTATGATAGATTACAGAGGCTCTGGATGATAACTTCCTACACAGAGTTTTCTGTTTCCTCTACTAGGCAGAGTGGGGATTAATCAACTTAATCCAAATCAGGGCCTGAGCCACCTTAATTAAAGCTGAGTTGCAGTTTTCCTGACTAACTCTGGTTTGCCCTCATATTCCCCCTCACAGGATATAGTGTTCTAGGGATTTTCCATTTGAGAGCCTAGAGTATTCACTGAATCTGTCCCCATGGCAGTTCTGCAGCTCTAACCCTTATATTATCAGTATCTAGACACTGCCCACCAAATTCATTTTTCCATTCAGAGGTTTTCTTCTTTTAAAACCTCTATTCCGCCCAGTTTCAGAATTTAGAAAATAACGAGTAAACAGGCTGAGTGTTTGACCAAGTTCTCCACTCCTCCCTCCTATTTAATATCTTAACAAACTGCAGTCTAATTTTTGTCTTCTAATGCCCCTTGAGACTGCCAAGAGCTCTGCTGGTTTCTCTGCCTCTTGGCAGTTGCTCATTGCTTGGGTTCTTTATATGGGCCCACAGTCTCTTACCTCATACCTAGAATCAATAAATAATCTAAGGATAACAGAGGCTATATACTTTTGGTTCACCAACCTGAGATTCACCTTCCCCAGGATCTTGATGCTCAAACCCTTTTTGCTTCAGCTGTCTTATTGATGCCTTCAAACAGATTTATAGGAGATTTTAGCCAGCTTTCATGGTTGTTGAAATGAAAGTTAGTCTACCATAAGCTACTTCATCTTAACTGGGAGTGGAACTTTCTTGTTCATTTGAGTTATTAAAATTTATTTTCATGTAAAAAATGTATATATAGAAAACCTTTTCTTTGATTCCACATTTACCTTGGAAATTTCATGCATTAAGCATGAAATCAACCACTAAGAAATCTGTTGCTTGTTGGTGCCTGCCTGTCAACCCAGAGTGGGCCTGGAACCAAACACAGGATAACCTTAGAAATGGTACTGTTTTCAATAATTTTTATTAACCTACTTAGCATTAACATGTTCATGATGGCACCAAAGAGTTGGGCATTTCAGTGGGCATTTGGTAGTGTGCTAAGGATATTACAGTCTGTTATTTCAAACTTACAACTCTTTCGGTAACAAGCTGAAAGTTTAGGTTATGTACTTGAGGTCACATAAGTTCTCTTGTTTAGTGAAAAGCCTGGGAATCAAACCCTGGTCTGGCAGCTATTCAAAGCCTTTGCTCTAAAAAGTGTATTTTCATCCATTCAACAGTTTTAAAGATCTGATATAGAAGCAAAGATGAATAAAATACTGCCTTTACCTTTAAGTAATTCAGAGTAATGAAAGAGATTTGTAAATTGATGTGTGAAATGTGAGAGGTCTGATAACGGAGGACTAGTGCTCAAGTAGTACAGGAGAGTGAGGGACTAATTTAACCAGAGAAGTTGGCACTACAGTAGGCAACATTAATCTGAGTCTTGAAGCCCAAGTAGAAATTTGCTTTCTTGCTATCCCAGTTTGATATACATGCACCTGGCTTAAAAAATAAGGAACAAGAGAGCTTACCATGAATAATTCTTCCCCACCCTACTGCTCTCTTCTCCTAGTCTCCTTTCCTAGAGGAACCTCTTAATGTTGTCTTTGCTTTTAATTTTTCTCACTGTGAATCATAGACTTACAAAGTGTTGTCTCTTGCTTTTTTCACTTCAGAAATTTGAGAGATGATCATTGTTGTATACACTATTTTTCATTATACCTCCCATCTCTTTGCCACTTTTTGGTAGTAATATTATTTATAGTCCTCTCTTGGTTGCCTGATAACATAAACCTTTTGCTCCGTAGGCCTAAAGTAGTATCTCTGACATTCTAGTAAGTGGCATGAAGATCTAGACTCGTGTTTGACCAAACAACTAGTCACCATAATCTAGCCAAGTTGACATATAAAATTAATTATCACATGCCCTTTACCTCCCAACTTCTGTCATTTATACTTTGGACACTGTTTTAGTATCTTGGATAAACTGATTCCAAAAGTTGAAAAACCAAATACTATGTTTCTTAATTTAACTGAATTTGTAGTCAGTATAATGATATCAAAAAGAAAATGCTCCTTGTCTAATAATATTCAAAACAAATTTACAATGTGCATTAGTTTGGCAGGGCTGTCATAACAAAATATCACAGAGTGGGTGGCTTAAACAACATTTTCTCACAGTCCTGAAGGCTAGAAGTCCAAGATCAAGAGGTTGGAAGTTTGTTTTTTTCCGAGGCCTCTTTCCTTGGCTTGCACGTGACCATTTTCTCAGTCCTCACATAGTCACCCCTTGATCTATGTGTTATCTGTGTCCTAATTTCCTCTTATAAGGACATCAGTCACATTGGATTAGGGCCCACCCATATGCCTCATTTTACCTTAATTACCTAACTCCAAATCCAAAGTATTGGGGGTTAGGGCTTCAACATGAGAATTTTGGGGGAACATATAATGCTACTAGGAAATCATATTAGATCTGAAACACTACTGGGAATAAAAGCAAAATACCTTTCCTTGTTCTTTGTACACCAGATATATTCCATCATGAACAAGGGTGTCAGATTATTAAAGCATGTTTGCATTAAGAACATGATAACAATAGAAGAAAGTTTTGTTGATTTTTTTGGAAGAAGTAAAAGAGGATGACCTTATGAAATTCTTAATAAATTGTAAAAGATGATATTGACAAATTCTTTAAGGCCAGTGTTATGATAATGGAACAAATATAGCAGGGTGTATACAAGCCATTATTTCCCCCCAAATGATTATGCCAAATTTGTGCCTCGCTCAGTTCATATTCTTAATGTGCAAAAATGCTTTCAGTGAATTTAACCTTTTTAGTATTATACAAAGGATACACATTTTTGTGAATTCAATGAGATAGAATATGTATATTCTAAAAACTACATTAATACATACAAATCCTGAGGAGCATCAAGATCAAATATAATCAAGGTACTTCACATAAATTAAAGATGTTTATTAAATATTAAAAGATATAACATCAAATGAAAAAAATGAAATATGCTGAAATAGCAAGCAAAAATAGATTACAAATTTTTATGCAACTTATCCACATGGGATGTTATTTTGAACTAAGTAGAAAAAGTTAAAGGTTTACAATAAAAATAATGCCCACTACTATATATAATAGAAGGCTCATCTCATTGCTTATAATGCAAGTAACTCAAAATATGTTTAATGAAAAACTTTAACAAGAAATATGAATATACTTCCTGAATTTGAAAATGAAAGATACACAAATCACTGGCTGAGTGCATCAATTATTATAGGAAGAGTGTTTATTAAATAGAAATTTAAGAGATAATAGATGTCTTAGAAATAAAGATATGGAAAATCAAATGAAGTCTCTTCAGTTGTTTTGAATTTTTACCCGGAGAAGTTATTTTCTATGAATACATCTGATTTACAAAAAGCAACTTCTTTGGTAGTCTGATGATTTAAATCCTGTGGCAATTTCTTTTGAAGTGATTTTAAGCAGCACACAATATCAATAATTTGTAATATAAAAATCAGCATTGTGTTTGCATCCTCCAAAAATGATTCACAAATTTTTCTTAGTACAATCTTATCCAAATTTGGAAGTGTTAGATAGGACAAGGGTCTCAAGGTCTGGGTGGTTCTCACCAAATGCTATTTTTTGTAAATGCTAAAATGTAGCACAATGTTTGGCAGACGAGCTTGACCTGAATTACAAGGATAAGTTTAGCCGATTGCAAAGAACAACGTGTAATTAACCAAATAGTATATATAAGCAATGGTTAAGCCTCCTTTCAGAGAGGCAGCTTTGGATGTGAATCCCTTTTCCTTTATTTGCTGCAACCACCTAGGACAACCACATCTTGTGCCTGAACAGAACACCCCAGGCAGTGAAGCCATTAAGTTTGGTAACAGAAGTGCTCTAGAGAACATTTTTTAAAAAAATTCCAGTCACGGTGGCATCCTACAAAAGAAATTTCAGTAAATTGAAGTTAACTAAAAATTGTTTAAGATCGCATTTGGTCAAGAGAAGTAAATTTTGAGAATTTTATTGACGAGTTTGCTTCTATCAAAGCCAGAAAAATAAAATTTGTAGTAATTTTTATTTTTGGTATAATATTAAAACTTAAGAATAATGTGAATTTTAATATACCAACTTTTCAAAATTTCAATATTTTCAACTAATTTACTGATTTGGGAACATTAACCATTAAAAAATACCTAAAAAATATATGTAAGGAGCACTTCAAAAGAATTTGCCTCAGGCTGTGATGTGACTTGGCACATCATTGTTCTTATATTTCCAAGCTTGGCATCCTAGCTCTAACATCAAGGTTGCCAGATTTAGCAAATAAAAATACGGGACATCCAGTTAAACTTTAATTTCAGATAAACAGCGAATTGTTCTGCATGAGATATAGTAAAATATTTTTATTTCTTCTCCCAACTGCAAATTTAACTGGACACCCTGCATATTATCTGACAACCCTAAACATAATTATCCTATGTTCTAGAAAAAGCTACCTGCTTTCTGTTCCAATTTTCCTGTTCCAGCAACGCCGTCTGGTGACACTGGCCGCTGGCTACACAGCAGTGGCGAGGGCGCCCACTCACGCAGTCATGAGGCTTCGATGCACATGGCGTGAGCACGTCCAATCCTTACCGGGTCTGGGAGACCCCACGTCCTCACCTACGCGGAGGGAGGGCTCCTGGGAAGCGGGAGAGCTGCCTCCGCTCTGTCACTTGGCTCGTCAGGACCTCTCTAGTTGCTGGTTCTTCTACCTGGAATGTTCTCCGCTCAGTTAGTCACAGCGTTTCCACCCTCATTCCCTTCAGACTCATCAAATATCCCCTTCTCAGGCCATTCATGACCACCATGAAGCCTCTGTCTTCTCGTTCCCTCCCCCTAACCCTGCTTTGTTTTTCTTTATAGAACTTACCAATACTAGTTAAGTGTTATTTGTGTTAGTTTACGGTCTGTCTCCCCTAAGAGAAATGGAAGCTCCTTGGGGGAAGTTTTGTCTTTCCACTTCTCTGTCCCCACCACCCCAAATGGCATGTAGCCTGCTATAAATAACTCGCTCAAGGGTTGGTGAAGTGGGGCAGTAAGGAGGGAGCGCAGTTCCCGGCTGGGCGCCTTGTGGGCGACCCTGGGGCGGGTCTTGTTGTGCGAACTTCCAGGGGCGGGCCCAGAGGTTTCTGGAAAGTCCTTGGTTCTGTGGTGCGTGTTCCAGGAGGTGAAGCTGCGAGAATGGCTGAGGCTGAGTGCCGCATGGACGAGGCAGTCACTGTGGTGTAGGGCGTCTGGCTCGTCCCTCGGTTCATGCCGGTAGTGTCGGAGCAGCCCCTGAGGACCAGCTTGGCGAGGCTGTGTGGGGACGGTGGGTCTCTGTCCCTGTGAGTGGGGCGCTGTCTAAGCAGGTGGAGCAAAGGGAATACCTTGAAGGCTGGAAGGTGCTGGGTGATGTCTTGGACATCATTTCGGAGGCTGAGGCTACTTTGAAGAGGTTTTTTTTAACGGTTGAGAAGATTCTTAATTCTTCTAATCTCGGGGAAAATTTTTTTTGTAAAGCGCTTGGGGTTTAAGAGAAGTAAATGATAGGAAAAGGCCATGGAGATGTGACAAACCACAGTTTTGTGTTTTAAAGGAAATTTTCAGTATCTTTCTGAAAGTGCTTTTGTAATGTGGAGGATCAGCAAGCTCCCAGGAGATCTGTCTACCCTGGTATTACTCTCTTTTCTGAAAAGTCAGTCTCTTTCCTTTCATGAATTTGCAGACAACAAAACCTCACTAAAGTAATAACTAAAACCCCTCTTGTACCGGATGGGCTCACAGCTGTCATTTTGTCTGTATTCTTGCTTTCACTGGCAAGCTACTTGAAATTGTGTTCTCTAATTACTGTTCTCTCACCTCCCAGACTTCATTTTTTTGACAAAGGAGGCCTACCCCAGCTAATTCCCTGAAACTGTCTGGTAAAGTGTTCAGGGTCCTCCTAGTGGCTAAACTCAGTAGAGACTTGACTTTTGTTTCCTTCAGTGAATCACTTCGTGATTCTTGGTTCTCCTTTCTTTCCCAGCCTCCCTTGCTGGCTCCTTTTCATTGGCCCTCCTGTATGTTCCCTATTCTAGTAGTTTCCGTTTCACAATACTGTACTGTAAGAGGAAGATCTTATCTATTCCCACTGCTTTAACCATTTATATGCCTAGAATTTATTAAATTATCCCACTTCTACCTGGACATCACACATAAGTCCAGAATAGATATCACAAATTATTCAGTGAATGATTATAATAGGGCCCGAGGTAGGAAAAAACAGTTACAGTGACTGTTAACCTTTGGGGTCGTAGACCCTCTTGAGACTCTTGTGAGAATCAAGGACTTTCTCCCTAAAAAGTGCACACTAATTTTTGCCTGTGGTTTCAGAGCTTCCCAGATCTGCTATAGTTCGAGAACTCGGATCTTGGGTTAGGATTTCCTGAAACGAAATGACAAAGTGTGTTTTCATAGATATACATCAGATTTAGAACCTTACAATGAAAATGCATTGTATTCCAGTCTCCATGGACCATTAACCCAAATTAATCTATCATACTTATTTACGGAAACAGCCTTTAGAAATAGCATCAAGAAGGAAAAATCTGGAGCCCAAGGAAGAGAGTGTCTGATTAACTGTGTGGATTGTATGTTTCACAGTCCAGATGGGATCTACCTTAGCCTGGTCAGAAACCAGGGTCTGTTCAGACATTTCAGAAAGTGCTTGCTAGTAAGAGTGTAGCCTGCTCTTCTTCTGAAGACCAGTGCACAGCTGAGGTTTTGAGGCTTAATGCCTTGTGGCAAAATATACATAATGTCTTTATCATTTTAACTGTTTGTGAGTGTACAATCCGGTGGCATTAAATACATTCACAAGGTAGTGGTGTACTCAAGCACTACTATCCCAAAACTTTTTAAAATCATCTTCAACATAAATTATGTAACCATTAAACTATAACTCTCCCTTTTCCTCTTCCACTAGCTCCTGGTAAGTGCTATCCTGCTTTCTAGCTGTGTGAATTTGCCTATTCTAGGTACCTTATGTAAGTGGAACCATAATATATGACTTTCTGTGTCTGGCTTACTTGAATAAGCATGTTTTCATAGCCCATGATTGTTGTAGCATATGTCAAAATTTCATTATTTTTTATGTCTGAATAGTATTCTGTGTATATGCCACATTTTGTTTATCCCTTCATCTGTTTTGATAGACACTTGGGCTGTTTCCACATTTTGGCTATTGTGAAAAATGCTGCTATGAATATTGGTCTTCAGGTATCTGTTCAAATCTCTGTTTACAGTTCCTTTGGTATATACCTAGAAGTTGTATTGCTGGGTCATGGGGTAGTTACGTTTAATTTTTGAGAACTGACGACTGTTTTCCACAGTGCTTGCACCATTTTATTTTCCCACCAGCAATGCATGAAAGTCCCAATTTTTCCACATCTTCATCAACACTTCTTATTTTCCATTTTAAAAAAAATTATAACCATCCTAGTAGGTGTGAGTTGGTATCTCAGTGTGGTTTTAATTTGCATTTCCCGAATGACTAATGATATTGAGCACATATTCATCTGCATATTGACCATTTGTATATCTTCTTTGGAGATATACAATGTCTATTCAAGTCTCTTACCCATTTTTTAATTGGATTGTTTGTTTTGTTGTTGAGTTTTAGATGTTCTTTATATTTTTTAATATTAATCTCTTTTCAGATACATGATTTTCAAATATTTTCTTTCAATTAGTAGGTCGTCTCTTCACCTTTTCGATAGTATCCTTTGAAGCACAAAAGTCCTTAATTTTATAGAAGTTGTTTTTTTTGTGTGTGTGTGGCTTGTCCTTTGGTCATATCCATGAAATTGTTGCCAAACTCAATGACATGAAGGTTTCCTCCAGTGTTTTCTTCTTAGAGTTTTATAGTTTCAACTCTTAAGTTTAGATTTTTGACAAACTGAATAGATTAAACTTAATGGATTTTGAGTTAATTTTTGTATATAATGTAAAGTTTAATTTCATTCTTTTGCATGTGGTTATCCAGTTTTCTCAGCATTATTCATCCTCAGAAGTGTCCTTTCCTCACTGAATGATCATAACATCCTTGTTGAAAGTCAATTGACCATAAGTGTGATGGTTTATTTCTGGGCTTTCTATACTATTCCATTGGTTTATATGTATGTCCTTAGGTCCATTACATAGTGTTTTTTTTTTTTTTTAATTTTAATTGTGGTAAAATACATATAAAATTTACCCTCTTAACCATTTTTAAGCATACAGTAATGTTACATACATTCAGTAATGTTACATACATTCATATTTGTACAACAAATCTCCAGAAATCTTTTGTCTTACAAAAGTGAAACCCTGTACCCCATTCTTCTCTCCCCCTAGTCCCCGGCAACCTCCATTCTACTTTAGGTCTCTATGAACCTGATTGCTCTAGGTATTTCATATACATGCAATCATATAGTATTAGTCTTTTTGTGACTGGCTTATTTCACTTAGGAGTTGTCCTCAGGTTCATCCACGTTGTAGCCTGTGTCAGAATTTCCTTCTTTTTAAAGGCTGAATAATATTCCATTGTATGTATATACCACATTGTGTTTATCCATTCATATGTCAGTGGACACCTGGATTGCTTCCACCTTTTGACTGTTGTTGATAATGCTGATATGAGTGTACAAATAAGTTCTCAAGACCCTGCCTCCAAGTCTTTTGGGTCTATGCCTAGAATTGGAATTGCTGGATCATACAGTAAGTCTATTTTTAACTTTTGAGAACTACCATACTCTTTTCCATGGTGGTTGTACCTTTTTACATTGCCTCCAACAGTGCATAAGAGTTTCAGTTTCTCAGGTTTTTTTGATAGCAGCCCTCCTAATGGATATGAGATGTTATTTCATTTTGGTTTTGATTTGCATTTCCTTAATGATTAGTGATGTTGAGCATCTTTTCATGTGCTTTTGGCTATTTGTATTTGTTCTTTGGGGAAATGTCTATTCAAGTCTTTCGCCCATTTTTTAAAATCAGATGTTTTGTTATTGCTGTTTAGTCATACTGTTTTAATTACTCTCATAGCTTTGTATTAAGTTTTGAAGTCAGGATATGTGAATCTTCCAACTTTATTTTCCTTTTCAATTGTTTTAGCTATTTGGGATTCCTTGCAATTCTAGATAAATCAGAGTTTCTGTTTCTGCAAAAAAGGCTATAGAAGTTTTGATAAGGATTGCATTGGACATATTGACTGCTTCGGGTAGTATTGACATAATGAAGAATGACTTAAGTCTTTCTACCCATAACCATGGGATTTTTTTCCATTTATTTGTACCTTTTCAAATTTCTTTCTTCGGTGCTTTGTAGTTTTTAGTATGCCAGTCCTTCACCTTGTTGGTTAAAATAATTTCTAACTATTAATTCTTTTAGATGCTATTATAAAAGGAATTACTTTTTTAATATCCTTTTTGATTTTTTCATTGTTGCTGTACAGAAACACAACAGCTTTTTGTGTGTTTATCTTATACCCAGCAACTGTGCTGAATTAGTTTATTAGCATGGGTAGCTTTCTTGTGGGATGTTTTAGATTTCCTGTATGTAGGAGCTAACTTTCTGTGAATAGAGATTGTTTTACTTCTTCCTTTCCAATTTGGATGCCTTTTATTTTTGTTGTCTAATGGCTCTGGCTAGAACTTCTAGTACAGTGTTGAATAGTAGTGATAAAAATGAGATTCTTTGTCTTGTTCCAGATTTTAGAGGGAATTTGTTATTGTATAATTTGTTATTGTATAAATTTTATCGTATAATTGTTCATAGAATTCTCTTATGCCCCTTTTTATCTCTGAAGGCTGGTGGTAATGTCCCACATTCATTTCTGATTTTTGGCAATTTGCATCCTGTCCTTTATTCTTTTTGTCAGCCTAGCTGCAGATTTGTCAATTGTTAATCTTTTCAAAGAAACAATTTTTAAAAATTTTCTCTATTTTTTATTCTCTATTTTGATTATCTCTACACTAATCTTTACTATTTCCTTCCTTCTGTTATATTTGGATTTAGTTTTTCTTTTTCTAGTTTCTTAAGTTGTAAAGTTAGGTTGTTGATTTGAGATTTTTTTTTTTTACATAAGCAGTTATACCTATAAATTTTCTTTTTATCGTTGCTTTCACTTCATCCTGAAAGTTTGGGTATGTTGTGTTCTCATTTTTATTCATCTCAATATTTTTAATTCTTCTTTTGATTTCTTCTTTCACCAATTGGTTGTTTAACTGTGTTGTTAATTCCTCCATATTTGTGAATTATCCCATTTTCTTTCTATTATTGATTTCTAACTTCATTCTCTTCTAGTCAGAGAAAATAACTTTATGTGATATCTATCTTTTAAAATCTGTTGTGACTTATTTTGTGGTCTAAAGTATGATCTGTCTCGGAGAATGTCCGATGTATACTTGAGAAAAATGTGCACTTGAGAAGAATATTCTGCTGTTGTCAAATGGATTATTCTGTATATATCTCTTAGGTCTAGTTGATTTATTGTGTTGTTCAAGTCCTCTATTTCCTTACTCATCTTTTGTCGTGTTAATCTATCTTTTATTGGAAGTGGGGTATTGAATTCTTAAACTGTTTTCGTAGAACTATCTATTTCAACTTCTATTTTGTCAATTATTGCTTCATATATTTTGAGGATCTGTTATTAGGAATGTAAATATTTATAATTGTTATATCTTCTTGCTGTATTGAACCATTTACTAATATTTAATGATCTTCTTAGTCATTCTAACCTTTTTGGATTTAAAGTCTGTGTTTTTTCCTGCTTGCTCATATCTGCTTTTAAATACTTTGTTATATTTTTTAAAAAAAATTTTAATTATTATGCTTTTCAACTACATGATTTCATTTGGACTCCTTTTTATAACATCTGTCTTTTTGTTGGTATTCTCATTTTCTTCATGTGTCATTTCTTATCTTTGTTCACGTCTTCCTTCGGCTCTTTAAATATCTTAAGGACAGTTTTAAGTCTTTGTCTAGTGGGTCTGACATCTGGGTTTCCTCAGGCACAATTTCTGTTGATTAATTTTGTTCTTGTGAATGGGCCATACATTTTTTTTCTTTGCCTTGTGATTTTTTTCTTTGTTGAAAACTGGATATTTGAAATATATTTTGTGGTAATTCTGGAAGTAGAATTCTTCCCCTTCCCAGAGTTTGAAGATTTTTTTGTTTTTGTTTTACAGTGTCACTGTGCTAGGGAGCAGTCTGAGATGAAAGCTTAATGTCTTCTCATAGTCTTTTCTGAGCCTGGGCATGTCCAGTAGCTTCCTAAATTCCTCTTAAATGTGGTTGTCTTTGAATGCCCATAAATATAGATGTGGCTCCTTTAAATCTCTTGGAAGCTGCTTTAGCTGGTGGGGATTAGAACAATGACAGCCAGCCTCTGTGGCTCTATAATCAGAAGCAGCAATCTTCAGTCAGAACTGAAAACCTGGTATTTGGAGGACAAGATCCTTATTACCTACTCTGGCTCAGCCATGCCAGAAACATGGGTTGCTCTCCCAACTGCTACCTCCCAGTAGTTGAGGTCTGAAATCAAATGATGTTAACTGAAATTTACCTCCAAGCTTTCCCCTAGAAGCAGCAAACTTTCAAATGTACTCCAGAGTTTCACAACAGTCACTTCAGACAATTTCTTGCAGTACAGTTATTGTGTAGGTGGAGAGACAGAGTCCTGGCTCTTTCTACTCTGCTATCTTCCCTGATATCACTCCAGGCTCTGCTTATTTTTCTTCATTCGTTTTTATCTCTGTTCCTCAGACTGGATAATCTCATTTGACTTGTCTTCAAGTTCAGTAATTTTTTTCCTGCCAGTTCAAATCTTCTGGTTAGCCCCTCTAGTGAATTTTACATTACAGTTTTTGTATTTTTCAACTCCAGAATTTCTATTTGGTTCTTTTTTATATTTTGATTCTCTTCATTGATATTTTCTCTTTGATGAAACATCTTTATTTAAAAAAATTTTTAGATATGATTGCTTTAATTCTTTGAAAATAATTATAATAGTTGATTTAGGTCTTATTGAGTAAGTCCAATATATCGGGCTTCCACACTTCTTTTCTGTTTAAGAGCCATATTTTCCTGTTTCTTTTCATGTCTTGTATTTTAGGAGTGTAAAAACTGGATATTTAAAATAATGAAATATGGGAACTCTAGAAATCAGAGTTCCCTCATCACACTCCCAGGGTTTGTTATTGTTGATGCAGGTTAGTGACTTTCATGATGTAAGTCTGTTTTGTATGATCATTTAAGTTTCTGTTAGCTTAACTTTGTGATCAGTTAATTATTGAGCAGAGATTTATCCTTAAATATCTTGAACCAAAGTTTTCTTAACCTTTGCTGAGGGACTCTGTGGATTTCATGGTACACCTTCAATACTCTTGTCAGGTAAATTACAACTCTGCTTTACCTTTCACATACTGCCTGTGCAGAGACTCAAGGATGGCAAGAAGTGAGAGGTTAGGACCTTCTTAGGTCTTTCCCAGGAATGCACATAGCACTGTACATGTGTGTGCCATGCTAGAGTCCTAAGACTGTGTCATAGCTTTTCAGAGTAATCTATGTACAGTTAATTCCCCAGTTTTCCCTTATGCTAAGGGTTCTGATGTAAAAAGTGGACAACATGTAAGAATGGGTGGGTAATATAAGCAGAGAAATAGAAATTCTGAGAAACATTCAAAAGGAAATGTTAGAAACAAAAAAAAAAATTACTGTAACAGAAATGAAGAATGCCGTTAATGGGCTCATCAGTGTACTGGGCATGGCTGAGGAAAGAAACAGTGATCTTGAAGATATGTCAACAGGAACTTCTCAAACTAAAAAGAAAAATAATGTAAAAAACAGAACAGAACATCCAAGAATTGTGAGGAAATTACAAAAAGCGTAACATGTGTAATGGTAATACCAGAAGGAGAAGTAATAAGGGGACAGAAGAAATATTTGAAGTAATAATGGCTTACAATTTTCCAAAATTAGTGACAGACACAAAACCACAGATCCAACAAGCTCAGAGAACACCAGGTGGGAAAAATACCAAAAATTTTATACCTAGGCAACTGCATTGAACCTGCATAAAATCAAAGACAAAGAAAACATCTTGAAGGAAGCTATAAGGAAGAAAAATTACCTTACCTGTAGAAGAACAAGGATTAGAGTTATTTCAGACCTCCGTTCAGAATCATGCAAGCAAAAAGAGAATGAAATATTTAAAGTGTTGAAAGAAAATAATTATCAACCTAGACTCCTGAATCCAGTGAAATTATCCTTCAAAAGTGACATAAAATAGACTCTCAGACAAAAATTAAGGGAATTTGTTTCTGGTAGACCTGCCTTGCAAGAAACATTGAGAAGTTCTTCAGAAAGAAGAAAAATGGTACATGGACTGTGGATTAGTGGTTACCAGAAGGAAGGGGTAGGGGAGGTAGATAGGGGTAAAAGGGGTCAAAAATTTGATGATGGAAGGAAATCTAATTTTGGGAGGTGAATACATAATGCAATATGTATATAACATATTGTTGAATTGTACACTTGAAACTTTTTTGATTTTATTAATGTCACCCCAATAATTTTTAATAAAAAGAAAAGTGGTATAGGTTAGAAACTTGGACCTGTATAAACAAAGGAAGAGTGTTTGAGAAAGAATAAATGAAGGCAAAATAAAATCTTTTATTTTTCTTATTTATGCCTGGTCTAACAGATAACAGTTCCAAATGATAGCAATGATTTTAGATGATTATACGTATAAGTTTATATATACATGAAACAAATGACAGCAATGTTATAAGGGATGGGAGGGAAAAATTTGGAATACTCTGTTATAAGGTACATGCACTACCCATGAAGCAGAATAGTGTTACTCTCAAGTGGAATTAGATTAGTTGTAAATGTATATTGCAAACTTTAGGGTAACCACTAAAAATTGTTTTAAGTATAAGTGATATTCTAATAGGAGATATAAAATGAATAATATAAAATGCTCAATTAAAACCAGAGAAGGCAGAAAAAGAGTAGAAGACAAAGGAACAAAGACCAAAGGCAATGAATAGAGTAACAAATATGGTATATCAATAATCTATATCAATAATCACTTTAAATGTAAAAGGTCAAAATTTACTAATTACAAGACAGACTATCAGAGTGGATTAAAAAAAAAAAGACCTAAGAATATGTTCTCTACCCATTATAAATACAAAGACATATATATATTAAAAGTAATGGGATGGAGCTTTTCTCCACGCTACCCAGAGAAGGGCCCATACAGCAATGTTCTTGGTTCCCACATAACTTAAAGGGAAACTGTCACAATGTCCGGAGCCCTTGATGTCTTGCAAATGAAGGAGGTGGATGTCCTCAAATTCCTTGCAGTAGGAACCCACTTAGGTGGCACCAACCTTGACTTCCAAATGGAACAGTACATCTACAAAAGGAAAAATGAGGGCATCTACATCATAAATTTGAGATCTTGGGAAAAGCTTCTGCTGGCAGCTCGTGCTGTTGTTGCTGTTGAAAACCCAGCTGATGTCAGTGCCATGTCATCCAGGAATACTGGCCAGTGAGCTGTGCTGAAGTTTGCTGCTGCCACTGGAGCCACTCCTACTGCTGGCTGCTTCACTCCTGGAGTCTTCACTAACCAGACCCAGGCAACCTTCCAGGAGCCAAGACTTCTAGTGGTTACTGATCCCAAGGCCGACCACTAGCTTCTTACAGAGGTGTCTTATGTTAACCTACCTACCATCACCCTGTGTAACACATATTCTCCTTTGTGCTATGTAGATATTGCCATCCCTTGCAACAACAAGGGAGATAACTCTATGGGTCTGATGTGGTGGATGCTGGCCTGGGAAGTCCCACGCATGTGTGACACCATCTCCCGTGAACACCTGTGGGAGGTCATGCCTGATCTCTACTTCTACAGAGATCATGAAGAGATTAAAAAGGAAGAGCAGGCCACTGATGAAAAGGCTGTGACCAAGGAGGAATTTCAGGGTGAATGGACTGCTCCAGCTCCTGAGTTTACTGCTGTTCAATCTGAAGACTGGTCTGAAGGCATGCAGGCACCCTGTGTGCATATTCAGCAGTTTCCTACTGAAGACTGGAGTGCTCAGCCTGCCACTGAAGACTGCTCTGCAGCCCCCACTGCTTAGGCCACTGAATAGATAAGAACAATCACGGAGTAGTCTTAAGATATTCTTCTACAAATTCTTAAACAAAATGGAAATAAAGTTGATGGAAAATAAACAGTTTCTAAAAGTTAAAAAGTAATGGATGGAGAAGCATATACCAAGCTAACACAAATCAAAAGAAAGCTGAAGTAGCTATATTAATTTCAGACAAAGCAGATTTCAGATCAAAGAAAACTATCAGGGATAAAGGGGGGCATTATATAATAAAGGAGTTTATTTTCCAAGAAGACACACAAACCTAACAGCATAACATCAAAATATGTGAAGCAAAAAGTGATAGGACTGAAAAGGAGAAATAGAAAAATGTGTAACTGTCAGAGACTTCAACACTCTATTGTTGAAGTAATTCACAAATGCAGCAGGCAGAAAAGCAGCAAGGATATAGTTGAACTGAACATACAATCAGTCAACTGGATCTAATTGGCATTTATAGACTACTTCATTCACCAAAGACAATGTATATATTCTCACACTCACATGGAACATTCACTAAGGCAGAGGACATCTGGAGACGTAAAATGCATCTCAACAAATTTAAAAGAATATAAGTCAAAGTATGTTCTCAGACCTCAACAGAATTAAGCCTGGAATCAACAACAGAAAGACCACTGTAAATTCCAAAATATTTGAAGATTAAACAACATACTTCTAAATAACATATAGATCAAAGAAGAAGTCTCAAGATAAATTTAAATTTTCTATGTAATGAAAACGAAAATACAAATTATCAAAACTTCACTCATTAGAATTTAGTGAAGGATTAGTACTTCCACTTGGTTTCCTCTAAACTTTACTCCAAACTCCTTTTTTCTTTGCTGATTCTGCTTTGTATTCATTTGCTATAACTTCACAACTACACGTGAAGATGTGGATCTTCTCAGTGAATCATTGAATCTGTAGGTAGATAGTCTTGGGATACTCAACATGTCAGTGTAGAGTTGAGCTCTGCTTTTTAAATCTAGTTTCATTATGTCTGCCTTTTAGTTGGGGTGCTTAGATCACTTATATTAATCTAAGTGTCTTAATAGTTTGATGTAAATGTACCATGTTGCTATTCTGTTGTTTTTTTTTTTTTTTCCCTGTCTTCTTGATTCCTTTTTCTTTTCTGTCTCATTTTCGATTAACAGAGTATTTTTATTTCCTTTTTATCCCCACTATTGGTTTATTAGCTCTAATTTCTTGTATTATTTTTGTAATGGTTGCTTTGGGATTTGAAATATAAATCTTTAATTTATCACAGTCTACCTTTACATAACATTATGCGTCTTTATATTAATGTGAGAACTTTATAAAACTATGTCTTTGTTTTCTCCTTCTCTTCCTTTTTGCTATTATAGTAATGCATTTTTCTTGGATATATGTTAAGAAGCACACAGTACCTTGCTATTATTTTTTGCTTCAAACAGTCAATCATTTTTTAAAGAAATAATGATGAAAAATCTTTTTTATATTTACCCACATAGTTACTAGTCAGTTCCAGCACTCTTTATTTTTGTGTGTGTATATACAAGTTCCTATCTGGTATAATTTTATTTCTGCCTACAGAACTTTTACTTTTTTTCTAGTGGAAGTCTGGTGATAAGTACTTTACATTTTGTCTTAAAACCTTTCATTTCACCTTCATTTCTTAAAGATATTTTCTTTCTTTTCCATATATATATATATATATATATATATATATTTTTTTTTTTTAATTTATTTCACCTAGCCCCCTGCAACCCCCCTCCCCTCTGTCAATCACCAGTTTGTTCTCTGTATCTGTGAGTCTGTTTTTGTTTAGTTGATTCATTTCTTCTTTTCCTTAGGTTCCACATGTAAGTGAAACCTCAGATATTTATTTTTCTCTGTCTGATTTATTTCACTAAACATAATACTCTCTTTGTCCATCCATGTCATTGCAGATGGTAAGATTTCATTTTTTGGTAGCTGAGTAATATTCCATTGTATAGATGTACCATAACTTTTTATCCAGTTGTCTATTAATGGGTAATTAAGGTTGCTTCCATATCTTGGCTATTGTGAGTAGCGCCGCCATGAACATAGGGGTGCATAGGTGTTTATGAACTAGTGGTTTGGTTCTCTTTGGATAAATACCCAAAAGTACAATTGCTGGGATAAAAGGTAGTTGTATTTTTAATTTTTTGAGGAACCTCCAAACTGTTTTTCATAATGGCTATACTAATTTGCAATCTCATCAAAAGCGTATGAGGGTTCCCTTTTCTCCACAACCTCTCCAACATTTGCTGTTTTTTGATTTATTGATGAAACTAATCTGACAGGTGTGAGGTGATATCTCATTGTGGTTTTAATTTGTATTTCTCTGATAATGAGTGATGTTGAGCATCTTTTCATATGTCTATTAGCTATCTGTATTTCCTCTTTGGAGAAATACCTGTTTGGGTCTTTTGCCAATTTTTTCATTGGATTTTTTGTTGTTGTTGGGTTGTATGAGTTCTTTATAAATTTTGGATGTTAATCTTTGTTGACTGTATCATTGACAAATATCTTCTCCCACTCAGTAGGCTGTGTTTTCATTCTTTTTATGGTTTCCTTTGCTGTGCAAAAATAGTTTCATATAGTCCCACTTGTTTATTTTTTCTCTTGTTTTCCTTGTCTGAGGAGATATATCAAAGAGAAAATTATTAATAACAATATGAGAGAGTTTGCTGCCTATGTTTTTTTCTAGAAGTTTTATGGTTTCAGGTCTTACATGTAAATCTTTAATCCATTTTGAGTTTATTCTTGTATATAATGTAAGAAGGTGTCCAGTTTAATTTTTTTTGCATGTATCTGTCCAGTTCTCCAACACTATTTGTTGAAGAGACTTATTGTATATTCTTGCCTCCTTTGTCATAGATTAAATAACCATATAGGTATGGATTTATTTCTCAGTTCTCTATTCTATTCCATTGATTTATGTGTCTTTTTATGCCAGGACCATGCTGTTTCGATTACTATAATAGTCTTGTAGTTTAGTTTGATATCAAGTAGTGTGATGTCTCCAACTTTGTTCTTCTTTCTCAAGGTTGCTTTGGCTATTCGGAATCTTTTATGGTTTCTTATAAATTTTTGGATTATTTATTCTAGTTCTGTGAAATGTCATTGGTATTTTGATAGGGATTTCATTGAATCTATAGATATTAAGTCTTCCTACCCATGACCACAGTATATGCTTCCATTTATTTTTTGTTTCTCCTTCATTTTTTTCAATGACTTATAATTTACGAGAACAGATCTTTTATCTCCTTTGTTAGATTGATTCCTATTTTATTGTATTTTATGCAATTGTAAATAGGATTGTTTTCTTAATTTCTCTTTCTGATAGTTCATCATTAGTGTGTAAAACTGTAGTCAACTCCTGAATATTAATTTTGGATCTTGCAACTTTACTGAATTCATTAATCAGTTCTAGCAGTTTTTTTCATGGAGTCTCTAGGGTTCTCTGTATATAGTATAATGTCATCTGCAAATAATGACAGTTTTACTTCTTCATTTCCAATTCGGATGCCTTTTATTTCTCTTTCTTGTCTGATTGCTGTAGTTAGAACTTCCAGTACTATGTTAACTAGAAGTGGTAAAAGTGGGTATCCTTCTATTGTTCCTGATCTTAAGGAAAACACTTTAAGCCTTTCCCCATTAAGTATAATGTTAGCCGTAGGTCTGTCATATATGGCCTTTATTATGTTCACATATGTTCTCTCTATTCACACTTTGCTGAGAGTTTTATCATAAATGGATGCTAGATCTTGTCAAATACTTTTTCTGCATCTGTTGATATGATCATATGATTTTTATCTTCAGTTTGTTAATGTAGTGTATCATATTAACTGATTTGAGGATATCGTACCAACTTTGCATCCCAGAAATAAATCAATAAACCCTACTTGATCTTGGTGTATGATATTTTTAATGTATTGCTGAAATTGGTTTGCTGATATTTTGGTCATTGTTCATTGAGCATATTGGCCTATAGATGTCTTTTTTTTTGTACTGTCTTTGTCTGGTTTTGGAATCAGGGTAACGAGTTAAGAAGCCTTCCCTCCTCTTGAATTTTATGGAATATTTTGAGAAGAATAGGTGTTAATTCTTTGAACGTTTGGTAAAATTCACCTATGAAGCCATCTGGTTCAGGACTTTTGTTTTTTGGAAGTTTTTGGTTACCAATTCGATTTTGTTGGTAATAATTGGTTGGCTCAGATTTTCTGTTTCTTCTTGACTGAGTCTTGGGAGACATGTATGTTTCTAGGAATATATCCATTTCTTCCAGATTGTCCAATTTGTTGGCATATAATTGCTCTTAGTATTTTCTTAGAATCCTTTGTATTTCTGTGGAGTCCATAATTGCTTCTCCTCTTTCATTTCTGATTTTATTTATTTGGGTCTGCTCTCTTTTTCTTGATGAGTCTGGTTAAAGGTTTATCAATTTCATTTATCCTTTCAAAGAGCCAGCCCTTGATTTTTTTTGATCTTTTGTATTGTTTTTTTTTTTAGAGTCTATTTTGTTTATTTTCACTCTAATCTTTATTATTTTTTTTTCCTTCTACTCACTTTCGGTGTTGTTTGGTATTTTTTCTCCAGTTCCTATAGGTGTGAGGTTAGATTGTTTATTTGAGATTTTTCTTGTTTCATGAGGTAGGCCTATATTGCTGTAAATTTCCCTCTTAGGATTACTTTCGCCATCTCCCATAGATTTTAAGTCACTGTGTTTTCATTTTCATTTGTCCCTAGATGTCTTTTGATTTCTTTCTTGATACCATTGTCAACCCATTTATTGTTTAGTAGCATGTTGTTTAGCCTCCATGTGTTTATGTATTTTCGATTTTTTCTTTCTCATGGTTGATTTCTAGTTTCATACCATCGTGGTCGGAGAAGACACTTAGTATGATTTCAGTCTTCTTAAATTTATTGAGACATGTTTTGTGGCCTAACATATGGTCTATCCTGGAAAATGTTCCATGCACACTGAGAAGAATGTACATTCTTCAGCTTTGGGGTGACATATTCTGAAAATATTAATTAAATCCATCTGGTCTAGTCTGTCATTTAAAGCTGTTGTTTATTGATTTTCTGTCTGGAAGATCTGTACATTGGTGTCAATGGGGTATAAAAGTCTCCTATTATAGTGTGTTACTGTCAATGTCTGCATTTATTTAGGTCAATAATTGCTTTACATATGTAGGTGCTCCTATTTGGCTACATATGTTTACTAAGGTTATGTTCTCTTGTTGTATTGATCCCTTTATCATTATGTAATGCCCTTCTTTGTCTCTTATTGTATTTGTTTTGAAGTCTATTTTATCTGATTAAAGTATTGTTACCCCAGCTTTTTTTTTTCATTTCTATTCATGTGAATAGAAATGAAAATATATTTTTCTATTCTTCTACTTTCAATCTGTGTGTGTAATTTGATCTGCGGTAGTTCTCTCGTAGACAGCATATGTATGGGTCTTGTTTTTGTTTTTGTTTTTGTTTTTAATCCATTTAACTACCCTATGTCTTGATTGGATCATTTAATCCATTTATATTTAAGTGATTATTGATAGATACACAGTTATTGCCATTTATTATTTGTATTTATGGGTTTCCCCCCTGTCTTTTTACAGAAGTCCCCTTAATAATTCTTGTAGTTCTGGCTTATGGGTGATGAATTCCTTTAGTTTTTTCTTCTCTGGGAAGTTCTTTATCTCACCTTTGAGATATCAGTTTTAATTGATAGCCTTGCTAGGTAGAGTAGTCTTGGTTGTAGGTTCTTGTTTTTCATCACTTTGAATATTTCATGCCAATCCCTTCTGGCCTGCAATGTTCCTGTTGAAAAGTCAGCTGACATTCTTATGGCAGTATCTTGTAAGTAACTAGCAGACTTTCTCTTGCTGCTTTTAGGATTCTCTCTTTATCTCCAGCTTTTGGCATTTTCATGAAGATGTGTCTTGGCATGGGTGTGTTTGTGTTTCTCTTGTTTGGGACTCTGCACTTCCTGGACTTGTATGTCTATTTCCTTTGCAAGGTTAGGGAAGTTTTCTGTCATTATTTCTTCAAATAGGTTCTCAATCCCTTGCTCTCTCTCTTCTCCTTCTGGTATCCCTATGATTCAGATGTTGGTACATTTGATGTTGTCCCAGAGGTCTCGTACACTTTCCTCACTTTTTAAAAAATTTTTAACTAAGTTTATTGGGGTAACATTGATTAACACAATTATATAATTTTCAGATATACATTATCGTTTGATATCTGTATATTCTATTGTGTGTTTACCACTTAAGGCCAGTTTCCTTCAGCTACCATATATTTGATCTCCTTTACCCACTTTACCCTCTCCCTAAACCCTATATGTGACCCCCTAAATTCTGTCTACCTCCCCACTCCTCCACCACCCCACTAGTAACCACTAGTCTATAGTCTTCTGGTAACAACTAGCCTATAGTCAACGTCCATGAATCTCTGTTTGTTTATCCTGCTCATTTGTTGTTTTTAGGTTTATTTCCCACATATAAGTGATATCATGTGATTTTCAACTTTTTCTGTCTGGCTCATTTCGCTTAGCAGGATTCTCTCATGGTCCATCCATGTTGTCACAAATGGCAGTATTTCATCTCTTCTTATGGCCGAGTAATATTCCACTGTATATATGTACCACAGCTTCTATAGCCAATCATCTATCACAGAACACTTTGGTTGCTTCCATGGTCTGGCCACTGTGAATAATACTGCTATGAATATTGGTGTGCAAATATCTTTTTGGATATGGGTTTTCAAGTCTTTGGGGTAAATACCCAGTAGGTTTCCTCATTTTTTTGATACTTTTTTCTTTTTGCTCTTCCGATTAGGTGTTTTCTGTTACCTTGTCTTCTAGCTCACTGATTCGATCCTCCACTCCATCTATTCTGTTGATTCTTTCTAGTGTATTCTTCATTTGTTATTGTATTCTTCATTTCTGACTGGTTCTTCTTTATAGTTTGTCCTTTTTTATAATTAATAGCTCTCTGTTGAGGTCCTCACTGAGATAATCTATTATCCCCCTAAGTTCATTGAGCATCCTTATCACTAGTGTTTTAAACTCTCTCTGGTTGATTGCTTGCCTCTACTTCATTAATTTTTTTTTTTTGGAGTTTCCTCGTGTTGTTTCATTTGCAGCATTTTCTTTGTTTTCTCATTTTAATTGCCTTTCTGTGGTTGTTTTTATGTATTAGGAAAATTTGTTATGTCTCCCAGCCTTGACCAGGTGGCCTTATGTAATGCATGTCCTGTGTGGCCCAGTGGCATAGTCTCCCAGATCACCTGTGCTGGGAAGGGAGGGGCTTTGAGAGTGTTCCTTATGTGGTTGTGTGTGTTCTTCGGTTGTAGCTAAGTCTTAATTGCTGTTAGCATGTCAGTAGATGAGATCGACTCTTGGGCTGACTGGCTGTGAGGATTGGCTATGCCCACAGATAAGCTGCTGTGTGACCCCATGGAGTGAGATTTGCCCCAGCATTCTTGTGTATCTCTTGAGACCACCCTTTGGGTATGTCACTTATGGGGCTAGTCAGGTGGTCCTCTGTTGTGGTCTGATACCAATCTTCAGATGTGTTAGATCTGCGGCCCCTTGGGAGCGGCTCCTGTGTAGGCCAAGTTCAGCCTCTGCCTTTGATTGCTCTGGGCCACGTGATAGGAGCTACAGAGCAATTCATGGATAGCTGCTGCCTATGCTGAATCTGGAGGCAAGTGAGAGAGACCACAATGTGAGCTGAGGTTGGTTACCCCGAGTACTGGGCCTGGGGCAGCTCAGCAAAAAGGACCAGTGCACCCCAAGGCCTGGGGCTGCCTGCCAGCTGCTTGTATGACTCCATAGCTGGAAGAGCCTTTCAGTGGTATGAGAATTGGGTGGGGCAGGGGCCCGGGAAGTCACTGGGATAAAGTGAACAAATTTCATCCGGCCAATGCAAAGTCAGGTTACATGCCAGTGTTGAATCTGTGGCTTCCTTTGGAAGCCTCAGATCATAGCAAAGCCAGCTGCTGGCCTCCTCAGGCCCTCAGACCTCCATGATCTGCCCAAAAGATATTGCAGTTCAAGCTGGCACCAGTGGCTTGCCACCGAAAGTCTCCCCTAAAATCTGCGGACTGCGCACAGACTATGTAAGCTTAGGGCTGCTGCCTGCCAATAAATATGCGGCCCAGGGAAGCTGCAGGGTGGGGCTGGCTGCCTGGCAATGGGCCAAGGCAGCAATTTGTGGACTAGGTGGGGCAGGGCCCCAGGGAGACACAGGGTGGAGTGAGCCAATCTCACCGGGCTAAAGCAGCTTCAGAATCTGCCCACAGGGGGAGGGTTCAACACAGGCAAAATGGTGCCAACCTATAGACTGCTTGAAGAGGGGCTTGACAAAAGAGACCCATTTGAAGATTTTAGGATCTTTTCTGTTTGTGCATGGCTCTTCTTTTTTGTACTCTTTTGCAATTTATCATAGTTTTGGCATCCCCAAATTCTGATCTACATCTCTTCAATTTAAGATCACTGAGCTTTGTTTATGTTACTCATCCCTACAATGATGTCATGAATTTGTCTCCAGATAGAAAAATGGGAGTGTCATAGGGCTCACCTTGTTTCTTTCCCTTTGCTCAGGGATCAGTCTTGCTCTGATTTTTGTCCAGTTTCTGAAAACAGTTGTTTGAATTATGTTGTTCAGGGAAAGTCTTGTAGTGCTTATTATTTATGGACAGAAGCAGAAATCAGAGTATCATTTATTTTTATTTTCTAAGTTTAATATAGTAAGTTTTTATGAATTCTTTTAAAAAATCTTTCTTGAAACAATCATTTTCCTATTCCAAATAAAACGTATTCATTTTTAGTCTTACTTGAAGCATGTCAAAATTGAAAGTAGTTTTGCCTCAGAACTTCAATTGTTCTAGTGTCCAGTGTTGCTGATGGGAAGACTGATACTAGTCTGATTCTAGCTTCTTTGTAGAGTACCTATTTTTTCTTTCTTGAAAGATCTTATCTTTATACTTTGGCCATAGATTTCACAATGATATTTTAAATATTGAGAGATTTTTTGTTTGTTTCTTTTCCCCAGGTTGGTACTTTGTGAGCCACAGAGATTCAATATAGAGCTTGTGTTTTTCTGTAGCTCTGGCAAATTGGGCTGTATTTCTGATCATTTCTTTTTCTCTATTTTCTCTCTTCTTCCTTTCTGGAAATTGGGTGGAAGATTTCCTGAATTGACTCTAATCTTTTTTCTAATATTTTTCATTTCTTAGCCTATTTTTTGTACTTTCTAGAACTGTCAGTTTTATTTTGAATTTTATATTTTGTCTGTCATATTTTGAATTTCTAAAACCTTTTTTATTTTTCTGATCATTGTTCTTTTTACATAGCATTTTACATTTGTGTTTGCGATATACTATTATCATATATAAAAATATATTATCATATATATACACATATCACATTTTCTTTATCCACTCATCTATCAGTGGACACCTATGTTGTTTCCATGTCTTGACTATTGTAAAAAATTCTGAAGTGAACACGGAGATGCAGATATATTTTCAAGATAGTGATTTTGTATCTTTGGATAAATGCATAAAAGTGGAATATCTGGATTATATAGTTCTATTTTTAATTATTTGAGGGATCTCCATACCATTTTCCATAGTGGCTGTTCCACTTTACTTTCCCATGAACAATTTACAGGGGTTCTCTTTTCTCCACATCTTTTCCAATACTTGTTACTTCTTGTCTTTTATATAATAACCATTCTAACAGATGTGAGGTGATATCTCATTTTGATTTGCATTTCCTTGATGATTAATGATGTTGAGCAACTTTTCATGTAACTGTTGACCATTTGTATGTCTTCTTTAGAAAAATGTCTATTCAGATTCTTTGCTCATATTTTAATTAGATTGTTTTTTTCTATTGAGTTTTATGAGTTCTGTACATAATTTGATATTTAACTCCTTATCAGATACATGATTTCCAAATTTTTTCTTTGTTGTATATTTTTGGCTTCTTTGTCATAAATTCCATTCCCCATTATATATTCTTGGCTTCTTTGTAATAAATTATCATATATGCATAGGTTTATTATGCCCGTTTATTTCTGGGCTCTCTATTCAGTTCCATTGATCTATGTGTCTGTTTTCATGTTAATACCATACTATTTGATGACTATAGGTTTGTAATATAGTTTGAAATTAAAAGGCATGATGCCTTCAGCTTTGTTCTTTCTCAAGACTGTTTTGCTTATTCAGGGTCTTTTGAGGTTCCATACAAATTTTAGGATTGTTTGTTTTATTTATTTCACATTAAATACCATTGGAATTTTGTTAGGGATTGCATTGACTCTGTAGATTGCTTTGAGTAGTATGGCCTTTTTAACAGTATTAATTCTTCCAGTCCATGAGCATAGACTAGCTTTCAATTTATTTGTTTCTTCTTTAATTTTTTTCATCAATGTCTTATAGTTTTTGATGTGGAGATCTTCCACATACTTGGTTCAGTTAATTCCTAGATATTTTATTCTTTTAGATAAAATTGAAAATTGAATTATTTTCTTAATTTCTCTCTTTGATAATTAGTTTTTAGTGTACAGAAATGCAGTTGATTTTTGGATATTGATTTTATATCCTGCAACTTTACTGAATTTATTTATTAGTTCTAATAGTTTTGTGGTGGAATCTTTAGGATTTTTTATATAAGATCATGTCATCTGCAAATAGAGACAGTTTTACTTCTTCTTTTCCAGTTTGGATGCTTTTAAAGTATTTTTCTTGCCTAATTGCCCTGGCTAGGACTTCCAGTGCTTTATTGAATAAAAGTAGTGAGAATGGGCATCCTTGTCTCGTTCTTGGTCACAACAGAAACTCTCAGTTTTTCACCACTGAGTATGATGTTAGCTATGGTCTTGTTATACATGGTCTTTATTATGTTGAGGTATGTTTCCACTATACCCACTTTGTTGAGAGTTATTTCTTAATCATGAATGGATGTTACATTTTGCCAAATGTCTTTTATGAAGCTACTGAGATGATTCTACATTTTTATCCTTCATTTTGTTAATATAGAGTATAATATTGATTGATTTGAGGATGTTGAAACATTTTTGCATCAACATGTCACTTGATCATGGTGTACAATTCTTCTAATGTATTATTGAGTTTGCTTGGCCAAAAATTTGTTGGGTGTTTTTGTATCTGTGTTCATGAGTGATGATGACCTGTATTTTTCTTGTATCTTTCTCTGGTGTTGGTGTCAGTGTAATTCTGGGCTCATAAAATGAGTTTGAAAGTGTTTCCTCCTCTTGTACTTTTTGGAAGTGTTTGAGAAGGACTGATATTAATTCTTCTTTAAATATTTGGTTGAATTTATCAGTGAAGACATCTGGTCTTGGGCTTTTGTTTGTTGAGAAATTTTTTTATTACTGATTCAGTCTCCTTAAAAGTAATTGATCTGTTCAGATTTTTTGTTTCTTCATGACTCAGCCTTGGTAGATTGTATATTTCTAGTAACGTATCCATTTCTTCAAAACCTAGAAGAAATGTGTTCTTATAAAATTGTTCATAGTAGTCTCTCGTGATCCTTTGTACTTCTGTGGTATCATTTGTAATGTCTCCTCTTTCATTTCTGATTTTATTTCAGTACTCTTTTTTTTTCTTCATGAATCTAACTAAAGTTTTGTCTATTTTGTTTATCTTTTCAAGAAAACCCCAGCTCTTAGTTTCATTGATTTTTCTACTGTCTTTTTAGTTTTCTATTTCATTTATTTCCCCTCTGATCAATGTTACTTACTTCCATTAACTTTGGGCTTTGTTCTTTTTTTCCTACTCCCTTGTGATGCAGTGTGAGGTTGTTTGGCTCTTTCTTGTTTTCTTAATATAAGTGTTTATTGCTATGCACTTTCCTTTTAGGATTACTTTTGCTGCATCCATAAGTTTGGTATCTTATATTTTTATTTTCATTTGTCTCAAGATATTTAACTTTTTGACCTATTGATTGTTCTGTAGCATGTTGTTTAGTCTCCACATACTTGTGAATTTTCCAGTTTTCTTTATATAATTGATTTCTAATTTCATACTGTTGTGGTTGGAAAAGATACTTGATGTGATTTCAGTCTGAAATTTATTAAGACTTGTTTTGGGTCCTAACATATATATACTTGTGCTATTGAGAAGAATGTGTATTCTACTGCTTTTGGGTGGAATGTTAAGTTTATCTGGTCTAATGTGACTATTGTATTTTCTGTTTGGATGATCTATCCATTGATGAAAGTGGGATATTGAAGATCCCTACTATTATTGTATTACTATCTACTTCTCCATTTAGGTCTGTTAATATTTGCTTTATATATTTAGGTGCTCCTCTGTTGGGTGTATAAATATTTGTTAATGTTGTATCTTAACTGATTGACACCTTTATTAGTTTATAATGATCTTTTTGTTTCTTATTACAGTCTTTCTATTCAAGTCTATTTTGTCTGATATAAGCATAGCTATCTGAGCTTATATCAAACGAAATGGACCTTTTAGTTCACATTTGCATTGAATATCCTTTCTATCCCATTACTTTAGTTTGTGTGTGTTTTTAAAGTTGGAGTAACTGTTGTAAGCAGCATATTGCTGTGTCTTGCTTTTTAATTTATTCTTCCACTTTACAACTCTTAACTGGAGAATTTAGTCCATTTACATTTAAATTAATTATTGATAAGTACAAACTTATGGCAATTTTGTTCATTGTTTTCTGTTTTGTTTTTTTTTTTAATTCTTTTGTCCTTTTCTCCTATTGCTTTATTCTCTTTTGATTCGATGATTTTCTATGATCATTTGCTTAGACTTCTTTCTGTTTATCTTTTGTATATCTCCTATAGGTTTTTGTTTTGTGGTTACCATGAGGCTTATGTAAAACATATTTTTAACAGTCTTTTAAGTTGATAACAATTTAAGTTCAAATTTTAAAGCTATATATCTTTTACTCCCCCCCCCATATTTTATGTTTTTGATGGCACAAATTAATTTTTTTACGTGGTGTATCCATTAACAAGTTATTGTAGTTACAGTTGTTTTTACTACTTTTGTCTCTCAACCTTATACTAGATTAACTCACCACCATAGATTATTTGAATTTATATATTTGTTTTTACCAAAAAGATTTATACTTTCACATTTTTTTTCTTTTACTAATTGGTGCCCTTTCATTTTAGCTTAAAGAATTCCCTTTTACATTTCTTATAAGGCCTGGTCTAGTGAGTGATGAATTCCTTCAGCTTTTGCTTGTGTGAAAAGTCTTTATCTCTCAATTCTAAAGTACAACTTTGCCAGGTAGAGTATTCTTGGTTGGAAGTTTTTTCTGTCAGCACTTTGAATATAGTGTGCCACTCCTTTGTATAGTATGGACTTAAGGCAATTTTCTGTAAAGTTTCTGATGACAAGATATGCTGATAATCTTAATGGCGGTTCCCTTATACATAACTAGTTGCTTTTCTTTTGCTAATTTTAAGATTATTTCTATGCTAACTTTTGACATTTTAATTATAATGTGTTTCGATGTGAGTCTCTTTGAGTTCATCTTATTTGGAATTTTTTGGGTTTCTTGGATCTAGATATCTGTTTCTTTCCTCAGCTTAGGGAAGTTTTCAATGATATTTCTTCAAATAATTTTTTGTACCTTTTTCTTTCTCCTTCTAAGAACTTTATACTACAAATATTGGTCTACGTGAGGTACTTGTCGTATAGTCCCTTAAGCTATCTTTACTCTGTTTCACTCTTTTTCTATTCACCGTTCTGATTGGTTGAATTCCACTATCCTGTCTTTAAGTCCACTGACCCTTTCTTCTGCTTCATTTAATCAACTGTTGAACCCTTGTATTGAATTTTTCAGTTCAGTTATTATGTTCTTTAGCTCTATGATTTCTATTTGGTACTTCGCTGAAATTCTTACTTCAGTTATGTATTGTTCTCCTGACCTCAGTGAACATCTCTATGACCATTATTTTAAACTGTTTATCACATAAACCACTTATCTCCATTTTTAAAGGTCTTTTTATGAGGTTTTATCTTTTTCATTTGAAATATATTTCTCTATTTCTTCATTTTCCTTGACTCTCTGTGTTGATTTCTGTGAATTGGATAAAACAACCACGTCTTTCAGTCTTGAAGGAGTAATCTTGTATAGGAGATGAAACTTATTGTTAAACTCAGTAAAATTTTAATATCAAAGGAAAGAATAATTCTACTGGACAGAATCATAGAAAACCCTTATGAAATCAGGCGGTCTTATTTATAAGTATCCACAAACATACTGGAATGGAGAACAAAATGCAAGAAAATTACCTTGGCAGGAACGAATGCTTAAAGGGTAACCCACAGCCCTCTTGAGCTGTTGTCTCTCAAACCTTTGTGATTGTCCAAGTAACCTTATTTGTCTTCAGCGGTTTCTAGTAACTGAGAGTATGCCAAGACATGTTAGTATTTCAAAGGGGAAGATTTCAGTCAGCACCTTGGTGCAGACTAATTGTAAGCTGGACCTTCATGCAGCTGCCTTTAAAGTATGTAAATATTTCTCTTTCAGATGAATATTGGGAGATGGGCATGTCTGTCTGCTCCTTCTGTACTGAGCCCTGGGGTGATAGCCCATTAAGAATTGTCACATTTTTTGCTACTGTCCCATTGAATCCATGAACACAAGCTGCACTCCTCACCAGAGCCAGGCTTTTAAGGGGCATCCCCAGGCTGTAGCCACAAAATCCAGGATGCCAGAGGTATGCAAAAGCTCTTTCTAGGAGATACTGGTAACTTGGAGAAAGACAGAGGGAGAGTACAACGATAATGCCTGATGACCTCCCCAGTCTCTGTAAAGTATTGCTTTCGGCTCCTTAGTATGTGTTAAGTGAGAAGGTTGCCCTTTGGGCTGCAGCTATCAAATAGGCCTTTTTCACCAAAAGACTGGTTTCAGTATTTTGCCTCTGCTAGGTACCAGGGGTTTAGCCAGGGTGAGTCCATGTGAAGCCTTTTAAGAACTGTTTAATTCAGATACAAAATTAATATTCAGAAATCAGTTGGGTTTTTATACACCAATAACAAACTATTAGAAAGAGAAATGAAGAAAACAAACCCATTTACAATTGTATCAAAAACAATAAAATACTTAGGAATACATTTAACCAAGGAGAGAAAAGACCTGTACTCATAAAATTATATGACATTGAAGAAAGAAATTGAAGAAGATGTAAATAAATGGAAGCATTACTGTGCTCATGGGTAAGAAGAATCAACATCGTTAAAATTTTCATACTATCCGAAGCAATCTATAGATTCAGTGCAATCTGTATCAAAATAGCAATGGTGGATTCTGGTAAAACATAGTGGAGTGAGAGATCCTCAGATCTCTCCCCTTGAAACAACAATAAGCTGAACATCTAAAACTCAACAAAAAAACACCCAAACTGCACACCAGCACGTCTGAGCGTGGGATCTGCACATAAGAGCCACTGCAGATCAGAACCCCGGGTGTTAGGTGGTGGACTGGGACAAATAAAGAAGCTGCCTCCCACAGCCACAGGAGCTCCTTGCAGGAGGAGGGGGAGAGGTGAAGATGTGGCAACATCCCTGATCAGCCCTGCCTGGAAGTGCTGGGACTTTTCTATGTAGCCGGCAGCAGAGCTAAGCCATCAAGGCAGAAAGCAGAGAAGCAGGACGGGACAGCAGAGAAACAACAGTTGGTTTTTAATGGCCCCAGTTGCAAAACCAAGGCTGAGCTGCAGCCCCCAACCTCCAACCCATAGGGCCCCTCTCCCCATACTGTTCGAGACCAATCACTGCGGAGCCCCAGGGGAATCTGAGCAAATGCTACCAAAACTGTTGTTAACACTGACAGGGACTAAAATTGAGAGTAGTGAGTATGATTAACATCTACAAGAAAATAAAAGACTTTAAGCTTTATATAAAGCAGGGATTCAAGAGGCTTAGATGCCACCTATTTGAAACCAAAAGAAAAGCACCTTCTTCACAGCAGGCTAAAAAGAGACCTTTATATAATAAGTTTTCTTTCTGGAAAAACAATAGAATATAGTTTCATTAACGCCCAGGTGAGGAAATAGTCCATTAAACACCATGAACAACCAAGGTGATGAGGCATCTCAGAAAGAAAGAGAAAAATCTCCAGAAAATGAGCTTACAGACATAGAAATATGCGACTTGTGACAGAGAATTCAGAATGGTACTTCTGAAAAAACTCAGTGAGTTCTGAAACAAGTCATATCAACAATTTCAGAAATTGCCAAAACAGCTAGATGGGCAGAGCAAGGAGATTGAAACCCTAAAAAAGAACCAAATAGAACTTCTGGAGATTAAAAAAGAGTTGAAAAATGAAATAGCAGGCTTGGGAAATAGAGTCAACCAAATGGAGGAAAGGATCAGTGATACCGAAGACAGAAATCTAGAAATAAATCAGAAGGAAGACGAGAGAAACTGAAGAATGAAAAATAATGAAAGAGAAATACAAGAACTAGCTAATACCGTCGGGAGAGGAAACATAAGAATAATGGGCATTACCGAAGGTGAGGAAAAGGACTAGAAAGCATTTTCAGACAAAGAGTGGACGAGAATTTCCCAAATCTAAGGAATGAGCTGGAATTTAGAATTTAAGAAGTCAGCAGAACACCCAATTATCTCAACCCAAAAAGGCCTTCATCAAGGCACATTGTATTAAAGTTATCAAAAGTCAATGACAAAGATAGAATTCTCAAGGCAGCCAGGGAGAAGAAAATGGTAACGTATAAAGGAAAACCCATTTAGATTATCATTGTACTTCTCAGCACAGACCTTACAAGCCAGAAAGGAATGGAATCAAATATTAAAACTATTAAGTGAAAAGAACTACCAGTCTAGAATAATGTATCCAGTTAAGCTCTCCTTTAGATATGAAGGAGAAATTAAAAATTGAGGGAATTCTCCACTATGAGGCCTGCACTACAGGAAATTCTGAAAGGAGTCAGCTCACCTAAAATAAAATAACAACAACAAAAAACATAATTAGGAGTAAAGTGACTATTAGGCAAATAGAAGCAGAGGAGTGCAACCCTTACTAAGAACAGGGCATTATAAGCTTAAATAATAAGAAGAGAATTGCTATTGCAAGATAGTAATGAATGTTCAGCATACATAGAAATAAACTGAGATAACAATGACTGAAAAGGGGATGATTCAAAGATCCAAATTTGCAAAGGAGAAAGGAGATGAGGCATACACAGAAGAAAATGGATGACTGTATGCATATAACATAAAATAAGAAGAATCAGAATAAGAAGAATTTTGGTGGAAAAGCCAACCAAAATAAAGAATACAGAAACACGAAGACAAGAAATCAATGGAAACACCGAGCTACCAGAAAGCAAAAGATAAAATATAAGAAGACCTCATATTTCAATAATCACCTAAATGTAAATGGACTGAACTCACCAATAAAAAGGCACAAAGTTGCATAATGGATCAAAAAACAAAACCCAACCATATGCTGCCTCCAGGAGACATATCTCAGCTCCAAAGACAAATGTAGATTCAGCGTGAAAAGGTGGAAAATGATATTTCAAGCAAATGGCATCCAAAGAAAAGTGGGAGGAGTGGTACTAATATCAGATGAAATAGACTTCAAAATAAAAAAGATAAAGAAAGATACTGAGGGATACTTCATAATGGTAAAGGGAATCATGCACCAAGAAGACATAATACTTATTAATATCTATGCTCCCAATCAGGGAGCCCCAAAATATGTAAAGCAATTACAGAACTAAAAGGAGAAACAGATCAAAACACTATCGTAGTAGGGGACCTAAATACCCCACTGTCGTATATGGATAGATTATCCAAACAGAAAATTAATAAAGAAATAACATCCTTAAATGACTCATTAGACCAACTGGACATAATTGACATTCACAGAGCCTTCCATCTCAAAACAGCTGCTTATACATTCTTCTCTAGTGAACAAGGAACATTCTCAAGAATCGACCACATACTGGGACACAGATAGCCTCAACAAATATAAGAAGGTTGAAATCATACCAACCATATTCTCTGATCATAATGCTTTGAAACGAGAGATCAACTGCAAAAAGAAAGCAGGAAGAACCACAAATACATGGAGATTAAACAACATGCCAGTGAAGAATAACTGGGTCAGAGAAGATATAAAGAGAGATCAAGAAGTACATAGAAATGAATGATAATGATAGTATAACATATCAAGACTTTTGTGACACGGCAAAAGTGATCATAAGAGGAAAGTTCATATCATTACAGGCTTATCTCCAAAAACAAGAATGAGCCCAAATAAACAACCTAATGCTTTATCTTAAAAAAAGTAGAAATGGAAAAACAAATAAGGCCTAAAGTCAGCAGAAAGAAAGACATAATCAAAATTAGAGCAGAAAAACAAACAAACAAAAAAATAGAAAAAATGAATACAATGAAGAGCTGGTTCTTTGAGAAGGATAATAAAATTGACAAACCCCTGGCTAAACTCACTAAAGAGAAAACAGAAAAGACACAAATAAACAAAATCAGGGATGAAAGAGGGTAAATTACTACTGACATCCCAGAAATACAAAGGATCATGCAAGAATACTATGAAAAAGTATATAACGCCAAATTTAATAACCAAGAAGAAATGGACCAGTACTTAGAAAAATACAATCTTCCTAGACTGAATCAAGATCTGAAAAAGCTAAATAGACCAAGCAGCAATATGGAAATGGAAACAATCATCAAAAACCTACCAAAAGTAAAAGTCCAGGACCAGATACCTTCACCAGTGAATTCTACCAAACATTCAAAGATTTAACACCTGTTCTCAAACTCTTTCAAATAATCAAAGAGGAGACAATACTTTCCATCTCATTTTATGAGGCCAGTATTACTCTGTTACCAAAACCTAGTAAAGATAGCACAAAAAAAAGAAAACTACAGACCAATATCTCTCATGAACACAGATGCAGAAATCCTAAATAAGTACTAGCGAACTGAATACAGCAACATACTAAAATATTATACACCACGATTAAGTGGGCTTCATTCCAGGGGTACAAGGATGATTCAACATATGCAAATCGATTAATGTGATACACCACATAAATTAAAAAATAAGAAGCATACAATCACGTCAATAGATGTAGAAAAAGTCTTCGACAAGATACAGCTTCCATTTATGATCAAAACACTTAACGAAATTGGTGTAGAAGGAAAGTACCTTAACATAATAAAGGCTATATGTGACAAACCATCAGTCAACATTATACTTAATGGTGAAAAACTAAAAACCTTTCCTCTAAGATCAGGATCAAGGCAAGACTGTCCACTATCGCCACTGCTATTCAGCATAACATTGGAGGTCCTAGCAAGTGCAATCAGGCAAGAGAAAGATATAAAAGGCACACAAATAGGAAACGAAGAAGTCAAACCATCACTATTTGTGGATGACATGATTCTCTATACAGAAAACCCTAAAGACTCCACAAGAACACTACTAGAAACAAAAAGCAAATACTGTAAAGTTTCTGGATACAAAATCAATGTTCAAAAATCCAAAGTGTTCCTATACTCTAAAATGAAGTGTCAGAAAAAGCAGTGGAAAAAATAATTGCTTTTGGAATTGCAACAAAAAGAATAAAATACCTAGGAATAAATTTAATGAAACATGTAAAGGACCTATATAATGAAAACTACAAGACCCTATTAAAAGAAATCAAAGAAGATACAAAGAAATGGAAAGATATTCCGTGTTCTTGGATTAGGAGAATCAACATAATTAAAATGACCATATTAACTAAAGCATTATACAGATTTAATGCAATCCTCATCAAAATCTCATTGGCATTTTTTAAAGAAATAGAACAAAAAATCATCATATTTGTATGGAAGCATGAAAGACCCCGAATTGCCAAAGCCATCCTGAGAAAAAAGAATGAGGCTGGAGGCATTACTCTGCCTGGTTTCAAATTATACTACAAAAGTGACAGTAATCAAAACAGCATGGTATTGGCAGCAAAACAGACACACGGACCAGTGGAACAGAATTGAGAGTCCAGAAGTAAACCCATATTTATATGGGAAAATAATTTTCGCCAAAAGTCAGAAACATACAGTGGAGAAAGGAAAGCCTCTTCAATAAGCCAGACTGAAAAAGTAGAAAATAACATGATATCACTTATATATGGCATATAAACCTAAAAGCAACAAATGAACAGGACAAACAGAGACTCAGGGACATGGGCAATGGACTAGTGGCTACCAGAGGGTAGAAGGTGGAGGAGGGGGAGAGAGGTAGATGAGGTAAAGGGGTTCAAATATAGGGGGATGGGAGAGGGCAAAAAGGGATCAAATATATGGTAGCTGAAGGTAACTGGACTTTGGGTGGTAATCATACAATAGAAGATATAGATGTCAAATGATAATGTACACCTGAATATTGTATAATTGCATTAACCATTGTTACCCCAATAAACTTAATAAAAAAAACACCAGTGGTGTTTTTCACAGAACTCGAACAAAGGATCTGAAGATTTATATGAAACTACAAAAGACCCCAGATACCCACTGCTATTCCCATGTAACCACCACCCAAGTTAAGAAAGAGGACAACATAATCAGTACCTTAAAAGCCCCTTGTGAGAGATTTCTGCTTCTGGAAAGATGGAGTAGAAACATATTTTCCTCTTCCTCTCACTAAATACAGCTAAAATCCCTGCACACTATATTGAAAATAAACATAAGAATACTTTGAAAAGTGGAGGGAAGAAGGCAGACCAGCTAGAAACCTTGAGGCACAAGGAGTGATACAGCAGTGAGTTCCCTAAGATTTTTTTTTTTTTTTGCCTCATACATTTTAGATTTGATCCTGGAGAAGTCAGTAACCTGGGAATGCCAACAGATGTCAACAAAAAAAGCCCAAAGAAAAGCCTTGTTCCTCTAGCAAGAACAATCCAAATGTCCATCTATTCGTGAATAGAAAAATTCATAAAATGTGACATCCATATGCATTAGTTTCAAATTACTACAAACTGGATAGCTTAAAATATAACAAGTTTATTCTGTCACAATCCTGGAGGCCAGAAGTTTAAAATCAATGTGTCAGCAGACTACACTCTCTCCAAAGGCTCTAGGGGAGAACCCTTCCTTGCCTCTTCCAGCTTCTGGTGGCTCCAGATGTTCCTTGGCTCCCTTGGCTGCATCACTCCAATCTATGACTCCATGTTTACATGGACTTCTCCTTTTGTATATCTTAACCTCTTCTCTCTCTTATAAGAAAACTTGTCATTGTTTTTAGGATGACATGGATAATCCAGGAAATTCTCACCTTAAGACCCTTAGTTTTATTATATCTGCAAAGGCCCTTTTTTCCAAATAAGATCACACTCACAGGTTCTGGGGCTTAAGAAGTAACATAAATTTTTTTTTGGGGGGGGAGATATTATATCACACAATTAAATATTATTTAGCCATAAAAAGGAATGAAGTACTAATACATGCTTCAACATGGAAGAATTTGAAAACATTATGCTAAATGAAAGAAGCCAGGAACAAAAAGAATACACATTATATGATTCCATTTATCTGAACTTTCCAGAATGATTCCATTTATACGAACTTTCCAGAAAAGGCAAATCCATAGAGGCAGGAAGCAGATTAGTGGTTGCCAGTGACAGGCAGGAGGAAGGGGAAATGAGTAGTGACTCCTTTACGAATACAGGATTTCCTTTTGGATTGATGAAACTTCTCTGGAACTAGATTATGGTGGCGGTTGCACATTATGAATGTACTGAATGTCGCTGAATTGTACACTTTTTAAATGGTTAAAATAGTAAATTTTGATGTGTATATTTCACAATAGAAAAATCTCATCACAATTCTATTTTTAGTAATCTATAAGATGGTTTCAACCTTTATCTGGAAAACTAACAAAAAACTAAGCTAGCTGAAACAGTTTGACAAAACAGAACAAAGTTGGAGTCCTCACATTAGAATCTTCACATTCCCTGATTCTAAAGACTTACTGTGAATCTACAGCAGTCATGATATTGTAGCATTGATAAAAGTATAAACAGAGACTAGAAATGGACCTATATATCTATGGTCAATTTATTTCAACAATGCTTCAAAGGCATTTCAATGGAGAGTGTTTTTAATAAATGATGTTAGAACAATTGGCTGTCCTTAAGAAAAAAAATTAGCCTCAGTCCTTACACAGTCCTCACACTATATACAAACTGGCTCAAAATGTATCATAGATATAAATTCTAAAATTAAAATTTTTCTAGAGAGAGATATGGAACATCTTTGTGATCTTTGATTAAGCAAAGATTTCTTAGTTATAACACACAAAAAAAATCATTACCCATAATAAAATAAGTTGGGCACGGTACTGAGAAGATACTTGTAAAACACATATATGATAAAAACTTGTATCTAGAATATATGAAGAATTCTATAAACTCGATAATGAGACAATAAACAATCTAAGTTTTAAATGTGCAGAATAGTTGAATAGACATTTCACCAAAGAAAACGCAGAAGGCAAATAAGCACATAATATCATTAATCACTAAGGAAATGGAAAGTAAAACCATTATGAGATAGCACTAAACACCTTACTGGCTTAAATAAAAAATAAAATGATAATACCAAGCACTGGAAAGGATATAAATCAACGAGGATTCTCATATGGTTCCTGTGGGGATATAAAATAATTTTAGAAAACAGTTTGGGCAGTTTTTAAAAAATAAATATATAACATTTACTGTATATGACCTAATAATCCTGCTTATTTGTAGTTACCTAAGAAATGAAAATATGTCACAAAAATCTGAATGCAAATATTTATAGTGGCTTTATTCATAATCACTGAAAACTGGAAACCTATGTGTCATTTGACTAGTGAATGGTTATACAAATGATGATACATCCTTTCAGTGGAATACTACTCATTAATTACAAGAAACAAACTCCTGATGAAACACAGATGAGTATAAAATTGACTATGCTAAGCAAAAGAAACCCGATTCAAAAGAAAACATTCTGTACGACTTCATTTATATTAAACTCTGGAAGAGGCAAAGCCATAAGGATAGAAATCAGATCAGTGGTTGCTAGCAAGGGTTGAGGTTGGGAAGAAAGGTTGCTTCTAAAGGGGAATAATTAGAGAATAGTTGGGGTGATGAAACTGTCTATGAAACTATAGTTGTGGATACATAACTCTACATGACTCTATATATGACTCTATACATGACCCTATCAAATATCATAGATAAATTAATTTAACCAAATTTATATTTATGGCTTACTTACTAACTGTATTAGAAATGAGTCAGGTAACTACTGAAAGAGATGCGGAATAAAAGAGCTGACCTAAGTCATTCTAGAAAATGGTGTGTTGTGGATATTGTAATGCTGAGGATAAAATGAAATGCACACAAATACTGTACTGTACTATATACTACACTATACTGTAGTATAGTTGGTAAAATTTATTACTCAAGGGGTTTGGATTAGCAACTCTGACACTTCTTTATTTGTACAATAGAGTTAAAAAATTAAATATCTTGCAGGCAATGAAAGTCTGGTTTCTTACTGTTAGAGAAAGAAGGTAGAACTGGGCAAAAGGGAGAGCTTTTTAATAAATGAACTCTGTGGTGCTGGACTAGAATTGGAGTTATCAATACAGACTGTTGTTTTTTTTTATATGCAGATACATGGGCTGAAAAATAAATATAGATGTGTGTATATGCATGGGTTAGTATACTTACATTTATTTTCTAGCACTAACTACTGAAAAACATTAGAAGTGGTGATAACTCAGCAGCTATGAGCACACTAGTTCCCATATCTTGGTTTCTAAATACCTTTCTCCAATAAAAGAACCATGGCTCCTAGAAAAACTAATTGATTCCTGAGGCAGAGAAAAGATGAACATGGAGCATCTTTTGGTGCCAGAAAGTATCAAAAATGGGGGCATATGGAAAGGACACAGAGACCATCTGAACAAGTTCCAAATGGACAAAGCTGAAACAACTTGAGCAACAAAATATATAACAAAAAAATTGGAGTATAGCACAGAGAATAAAATAAATAGCTATGAGTTCATGGTAATATACAGAAATGACTGAGTAAGCATATAAATGAGAAAGAAGAGATAAATGTTCCTTATAGAATAATTCCAATGAATAAATGTAGAAGAAATGAGGGAAATAGAAAATCACCACGAGAATACCATAGTAATAACTCTTGTAGGGAAGACCTACTAATGGATGTTTTAATTAGCGAGTTAAAGTTTAAACAAAAACAGGATATTTGCATAGTCTCAAAGTATCTCCCCTAAATATTGAATAATTACAAAGAGAAAAACAGTAACTGTAGTGGAGAATCCTAACAGACACCATCTTAACCAAGTGATCAAGGTGAACATCCTAAGTAATACATATTATCATACACCACCTGATACAGAGCACTAAGAAGAGGACAACACCTCTGTGAGATCCTTCCCAATAATACATAACACCAATCTCATCAGAAGAAAACATTAAAAAGTTGTTTGGACAAATGAAGGAAGGAAACTTTATTAAATAAATAATCAGTTTATCTGAAATTGTCAAGGTCATAAAAGACAAGGAATGCTAAAGAACTAGCACAAACTAGAGGAGGCTAAACAGACATGACAAATAAATAAAATGTGGTACCCTGGACTGGATCCTGGAACAGAAAAGAACAATAGTGAAAAATGTCTGAATAAATTATTCAGTTTTGCCAATAGTATTGCACCAAGGTCAATGTCTTTGTTTTAATAATCATCTAATAGTTATATAAGTTGTTAACGTAAGCTGTTAATGTAAGAGGAAGCTATATATGAGAGTGTTCTGTACCATTTTTATAACTTCTATAAATCTAGATGATCTTCAAAAACTAAAAAAGATAATGGCATGTCTAGGAAAAGGTTAAAATATCAAGTAATATTAGCATATGATAAATCGAAAATGCATGTCATACTTTTTATGGTAACCACTTTAAGACCGATAATAGTTTACAACTTCCAAGTTAGTAAAATGGAATATGAAATTATAAAGTGAAAGTTAAAAGAAAAAGAAAAAAAAGAAACATGAACAGGTGGAAAAAACAGAAAGCACTTAACAGTAGATTAAAACCCGAATACATGAATAATTAAATTATTTGAAAGTGGACTAGATGCAAAACAAAAAATATAATACTGCGTTAAAATATCCAATTGTATATTCTTAATAAAAGACAAGAACAGAAGAGTTTAAAGTAAAAGAATGTACAATTCAGACACCATTTCTACCATGCAAACAATAGCCTAAAGAAATATGAAACCACACAAACATCAAATAAAGTAAACTTTAAGATAAAAATTACTTTTAAAGATAAAAATGATAAATGTATCATGGTGATAAAAGTTATATTCATGTGGAAGATTTAACAATTCTAAATTTTTATGTACCTAATTCTATAAGCTCATATAAATTAAAAATTAACTAGATAACTAAAGAAAAATTAACTAGATAACTAGAGAAATCCACAATCACAGTGGGATAGCTTAACAAACCTCTCAGTAACTTACTGAAAAAGTAGACAAAAATCGGTAAGGATACAGAATATTTGAACAACATGACCTAACTGACATATTAGAACATTATTCCAAAGACTACAAAATATATATTCTTTCTAAATTCACTCTGAGTATTTTTCAAAACTTAATCATTGCTGGATCATAAAGCAAGTCTCAAGAAATTTTAAAGTACTGAAAACAGACTATATTTTCTGGTCACACTATATAACTAAATTAGAAATTAACACAAGATTTAAAACTCCCACAAATTTGGAAATTATGAAATATACTTCTAAATAATCTATGAGTTAAAGAACAAAACACATGGTAAATAAATAGTTTGGACTAAGTAATAACAATATCAAATATTAAAATTGTGGGATGCAGCTAAAACTACACATTTATTAGAAGCAAATATATTAATTAGTTTGTATGTTACTGTTGCAAAGTTTTCTAATTTGTGAGGCTGTCTCTTTTCCAGTACTCTTCATAGTGCTGTTATGAACATTGATGTACAAGTGTTTAAACACCTGTTTTCAATTCTTTGATTATACATGCAAGTGGAATTGCCAAGACATGTGGTAATTATATGTTTAACTTATTGAGGGATACCAAAGTATTTTTCATAGCATCTATCCTGTTATACATTCCAGTTTCTACACGTACTTGCCAACATTTGTTATTTTTCTTAAAAAATTATTGCCTTCCTAGTGGTTGTGAAATGAAGTATCATTGTGGTTTTGATTTGTATTTCAATAATGAATGGTAACGTTGAGCATCTTACATATATTGGCCATTTGTATACCTTCCTTAGAGAAAAGTCTATTGAAGAGTATCACTCATTTTTAAATTGGGTTGTTTGTCTTTTTATTGTTGAGTTGTAAAAGTTCCTTCTATAACCTGAATACTAGGCCCATATCAGATAATATGATGGTGTCATTTGAAGCACAAAAGTTGTTTAGTTTTAAAATCCAGTTTATTTGCCTTTTTCCTTTTGGTTGCTTGTGCTTTAAGTATTGTCTCTAAGAAACCATTGCCATGTTTAAAGTCATGAAGACTTACTCTAGTGTTTTCTTATAAGAGTTTTATGGTTTTAGCTCTTATATTTATATTTTTGATCTATCTTGAGTTAATTTTGTGTGGAACATGAAAGTTCACCTTCATTCTTTGGCATGTGGATATCTAGTTGTTCCTGCATCATTTTTTGAAGAGATGGTTCTTTTTGCATTGAATGAATGGTCTTGGCACTCTTGTCAAAAATCAGTTGATTGCAGATGTATAGATTCATTTCTGGACTCTGGGTTCTATTGCATTAATCTATATGTCTGTGTGTATTTATGCCAGCAATATTCTGCTTTAATTACTCTAGCTTTGATGTAAGTTTTAAAATCAATAAATGTGACTCCACCAGATCTTTTAAAATATTGTTTTGATTATTTGTATTTCCTTGCAATTCCATATGAATTTTAGGATCAGCTGTTCTATTTATGAAAAAAAAATGCCATTGGCATTTTGATTGGTATTGCACTGAATCTGTAGATCTTTTTGAGGTTAGTATTGCCATCTTTACAATACTGTCCATGAACATGATATGTCTTTCAACTTAAGTCTTATTCAGTTTCTTTCAGCAATTTTTGTAGTTTTCAGTGTACAAGTTTTGCACTTTCTTGATTGAATTTATTCCTCAGTATTTTATTCTTTTTGATGCAATTTTAAATGGAATTGTCAATTTTAAAAACTGCCTTTTCAGATGTTCATTGTTAGTGTATAGAAATACAAATAATTTTTGTGTGTGCTTGGATTTTGATACAGTTGGGATTGTATCGAATCTATAGATCAACTGAGGGTGAATTAACATTTTGACAATGTTAAGACTTACAATCCATGAACACAGTCTTCATTATTTTGGTCTTCTTTAATTTTTTATATCAGATTTTTGTTATAGTTTTCAGCATACAGAACATTTACGTTTTGTTACATTTATGCCTAAATACGTCATGTTTTTTGCTTTTATAAGTGGTACTCATTTTGAATTTCAATTTCCAGTTGATTGATAATATATAGATATCAAATTGATTTTTAAAGGTTGGCTTTTTTGTCCTGTGAGCTTATTTAACCATTGGATCATTCCGGTAGCCCTGTTGTAAATTTTTCAGAATTTTATATGTAGACAAGTGTGTCTACAAATAGAGACAGGTTTATTTCTTTGTTTCCAATCTATGGGCCTTTTATTTCATTTTCTTATCTTATTGCACTGGCTAGAACTACAGTATGATGCTGAATAGGAATGGTGAGGGAAGATATTTTTGTCTCATTTTCAGTCTTAGGAGAAGCATTCAGTTTTTCACCATTAAACATGATACAAGTTAACACTTTTATGCAAATGACTTTTATCTTGCTATAATATCCTTTCCTTGTTTTCTGAGAGTATCATTAATGGAAGTTGAATTTTGTCAAATGCTTTCTATAACTACCAATGAGATCAATTATAGTCAAGCTTTGAACAACACAGGTTTGAACTGTGCAAGTCCACTTATATGAGGACATTTTCCAATCCACCTGTAAGTGGACCCGCTCAGTTTGAAACTGTAGTTCAGGGATCAACTGTATTTTCTAGTCATGGTTGGGAATCTGCATAGTGGAAGACCAACTTAAGTTGTATGCAGATTTTCAATTGCGCAGGTGGTCAGTGTCCCAACTCCTATATTATTCAAGGGTCAACTGTACATAGGATTTTTTGTCTTTAGTCTGTTGATGTCATGAATTACATTAATTGAGTATTAAATGTTGAACTTATATTAGGACATTCCTAGGACAAACCTAACTTGGTCATGATGTTATCCATTTCATATATTGGTGGCTTTCATTTGCTAATACTTTGCTGTAGATTTTCATGTCTATGTTCATGGAGAATGTTGGTCTGTACGGTTTTTTTTCCTATAATATTTTTCTCTGTTTTTGTTATCAGGGCAATGCTGACCTCATAAAATAAGTTGGAAAGTGCTCCCTACTCTAATATTTTCCAGAAGAGTTTGTGTAGAACTGTTCATATTTCTTCCTTAAATTTTGGTAGAATCCACCAATAAACCCATTTGTGCCCAGAGTTTTCTTTGTTGGAATATGCTTTAATAAGTAGGATTATTCAGGTTACTTACTTCTTTTTAAATGAGCTTTTGATAGTTTGTGTGTTTCACAAAATTTTTCCATTTCATCCAAGTTGAATTTACTAATGTCAGAGTGGTCTGTAGTGATAGCCCTTCTTTTATCCTTGATATAGGTAATTTGTTTTTTCAATGTCAGTCTTTCTAGAAGTTTGTGTTTTATTGATCTTTTCAAATAATTAATTTTTGGTTTTATGGATTTTCTGTTTTGTTTCTGTTTCCAGTTTCATTGATTTCTGCCCTTACCAAAAAATTTTCTTCCTTCTGCTTGCTTTACATTTAATTTACTATTCTTTTTCTACACTCTTAGGATAAAATATTAGTTTATTGACTAGATACTTTTCTTCTATACTAATATAAGCATTTAGCAATATACATTTTGTTGTAAGCACTGCTTTGGCTGTATCATGTAAAATTTTAACACAACTTTTTATATTAGGATAATTTTAGATTTATATTAACAGTTACAAAGATAGTACAGAGTTCTTACACACATACACACACACATGTACACACACACACACACATATATGTTTATATTTTACACAGCTTCTCCTAATGCTAACAACTTACTTATACAACCATGTCCTATTTTTCAAACTAAAAAATTAACACTGATATATTACTATTACCTTAAGATCCAGATTTTCATTCAAATTTTACCAGCTTTTCTACTAATTTTCTTTTTTTGGTTCCCTTTTCAGGATCCAGTCCAGGCTACACAGTGCATTTAGTTGTCAAGTCTTTTTCATTTATTCTTTTCTTGTTTTCAATGGTAGCATTGACAATTTTAAAGAGTACTGGTCATATATTTTATATAAGGACCATCAACTTAGGTTTGTCTGATGTTTTCTTATGATTAGACTAAAGTTATGGATTTTAGAAAGGAATGTGACTTCTTGTTGCATCACTTTAGAGGCACATGATATCAACATGACTTATTACTGGTGATGTAAACCTTGATGAGTTGGTCAAGATCATCACATAACTTTTGATATGTTGTATTTTCATTTAAAATCAACTTGAAATATTTTCTAATTTCCTTTATGAATTCCACTTTGACTCATGAGTTATTTAGGAACATGTTGCTTCACTACCAGATGTTTGGGGATTTTCCAGATATCTTTCTGTTTTGTATTGTTTTTTCCTAATTTTTTTTTTTGTTGTGGTCAGAGAACATACTTCATATGATTTTGGCTTTAAATTTGTTGATTATTGGTTTATGGCAAAAAATATGGACTAGCTTGTGAATGTTTCATGTGCACTTGAAAAGAATGTATATTTTGCTGTTGAGTTGAATGTACTATAAAGATCAACTAGATTAAGTTGGTTGATAGTATTGTTTGGGTTTTCTATATCCTTATTTTCTATTTGTTCTATCAATTACTGAAGATTGTTGAAATCTATAATTGTGGATCTTTCTATTTCTACTTGGTTCTGTCAGTTTTGCTTCATGTTTTTTGAAACTCTTTGTTAGATGCATACACAATTAGTATTGTTATGTATTCTTGGTTAATTTACCCCTTTATTATCATGCAATTTCCCTCTTATATCTGGTAATATTTCTTGTTTTGAAGTCTATTTTGTCTGATATTAATATAGCCACTCTAGAGAGCTACTTTTGAAAGCTCTCTTTTTTCATCATTTCATATTTTTTAAGTTAAGAGGCTTTTTTTTTTAAGAGATGTTTTAGATTTACGGAAAATCTAAGCAGGAAGTACAGTTTTCCCATTTACTTCCTTCTCCCTCCTCCCAGTTTCTGCTGTTATTAACATCTTGCATTAGTGTTATATATTTGTTTCAATTCTTGAGCAAAATATTGATACATTATTACTAAATAATGTTCATGGTTTACAATAGGGTTCACTCTTTGTCTTACAGTTTGTTGAGTTTTGACAAATATATGGCATGTATCCACCATTACTGATACCCTACTTAATAGTTTCACAGCCCTAAAAATGTCCCATGCTTCACCTATTTATTTACTCTTCCTTGCTCCTTGAACTCCTGGCCACATTAATCTTTTTACTATTTTTATAGTTTTGACTTTCTCAGAATGTCATGTAGTCATACATTACGTAAACTTTTCGGATTGACTTATTTCATTTAGCAGTATGCATTTAAGATATCACCATGTATTTTCATGGTTTGATAACTAATTTCTTTATATTGATGAACAATATTTTATTATATGGATGTATTACAGTTTCTTTTTCCATTTACCTATTGAAAGACATCTCGGTTGCTTTCAGGTTATGGCAGTTATGAATAAAGCTGCTATAAACATCTGTGTACACGTGTTTGTGTAACATAAGTTTTCAGTTTGTTTGGGTAACATGTTTTCAGTTCGTTTGGATACTAAGAAGCATAATTTCTGGATCTAATGGTAATTATATTTAGCTTTTTAAGAAGCTGCCAAATTATCTTACAAAGTGACTTCCATTTTTTCATTTCTACTATCAATGATTGGGAGTTTTTGTTGCTCCATGTTCTCACTAGATTTGGCAGTGTTGCTATATTAGTTTATCAGCATTCCAAGAGGTAAGTACTAGTATCTTATTGTTTTAATTTGTAATTCCCTAATGACATATGATGTTGAACATCTTTTCATATGCTTACTTTCCTTCTATATATCTTCTTTGATATCAAATTTGCCTATTTTTTAATTGGGTTGTTTGTTTTCTTATAGTTGAGTTTTAAGGATTCTTAGTATATTTTAGATAACAGCCCTTTATTAGATATGTATTTTGCAAATATATTTTCCTCATCTTTGGCTTGTCTTTAATTCTCTTGACATCCTTTTACTTTTAACCTATCTTTACATTTAAAGTGGATTTCTTATAGATAGAGTATAATTGTCTTGCTTCTTCATCCAGTTTGACAGTCTCTATCTTTTCATTTGTGTGTTTAGACCATTTATATTCAATATAATTATGATATAGTTGGATTGAAATCAAATTTTTTTCTAGTTGATTCCTATTTGTTCCATCTGTTCTTTCTTCTTTTTCCCCTTTTCTGCCTGCTTTTGGGTTGGCAGTTTTTCATGATTCTATTTTATCTCCATTATTGGCTTATTATTTGTAGCTCTTTTAAACAGATTTTAGTGGTTGTCTTAGAAGTTTCAGTATACTCCTTAATTAATCCCATTCTTCAAATAAAATTATATTGCTTCGTGTATAGTTTAAGAACCTTATAATAATACTCCCAATTTCTTCCCCCCAAATTTGTGCCACAATTGTCATACATTTTACTTATCATATGGTTTAATAACATGATACTTTGCTACTGTGTTTGCTTTAGACAGTTAATTATCTTTTAGATAATTAAAACTATGAAAAAAATTTTTAATTGTCTTTATTTATCCTTTCCCAGACACTTTTATTTCTTTCTATAGATTCAAGTTTTTCTTTGTTAAGTGAATGGTCAGCTTTTATTTATCTGAAAAGATATTTCAGAATTTTGGTTTCCAATCCAGCAAATAAGGAGCTGAGAAGTTTCCATTTCATCTTGAAAATAAGTTAAAAAGCTGAACAGACTGATCCATGAAAGAAGTGAGGTCACAGGGCAGATCTCTGCTCCATAAATTGGAGAAATAAACAGGTAGATAGAATCACAACTTACTGGAGCAGAAACATACCTCCTTGGAAATGAGTACTGGGATAGAAACACCTGAACTGCGATTAACAGGTTGCAAGATACTCAGTATAGACAAGATTGAGAGATAAAAACTCCAGAGGGATCCCAGTCATCAGAACATTCCCACGCTTTTATAAGTTTTACCTTTACACAGTGAAGATCACAGGAAAATCCTCTTATGCATCCAGCAGGAGTAAAGAAAAAAAAGTTTTAAATTATGCTTGAGCATTCTGTTCTGGAAAATGCCTGTCCTTAGGAGAAACTATTTTATCAGAGCATAACATGCTAAGTTTTTATCAAAGCCTACCCAACTTCAGCCTTCTCTAGCCATCCTCCCCCACCTAAGGGGAGGGGGGTCAAGGAAACAGAAGCTTAGTGAAGTTGACAGTCCAGGGGCATAGGCTCACCAAAAGACTTGAGACCAATTATTGAAAATATAAAATACTTCTACTCTCTTCACATCTTACCACTGCATAACTAAATGCCTACACACCAGCTTTCTTTTGCTCAATACATCATGCCCTCTTTTCAACCAAAGACTACAGGCATACTAAAAGGCAAAAACACAATTTGAAGAGACAGAACAAACATTGGAATTAGATCCTGATATGGCAGGGATGTTGGAATTTTCAGACCAGAACAGATAGATAATGTAAACAGAGAGATGGAAACTCTAAAAAATAATCAAAAGAAAGTGCTGGAAATAAAAAATTATTGAAACAAATGAAGAATGCCTTTGATGGACTCATCAGGATACTAGACACAGACAAGGATTAAAAACAGCTTGAAAATATGTCAGTAGAAACTAACCAAAATGAACAGCAAAGTGACAAAAAAACTTTGAAACAAACCAGAATATCTAAGAACTGTGGGACAACTACAAAAGGTATAAAATACACATAATCAGAATTCCAGGACAATAAAGAGAGAAAAGAGCAGAGGAAATATAAGAAGCATTAATAACTGAGAAAATCTTCAAATTAATGTCAGACACTAAACCACAGATCCAGGAAGCTCAGAGAATGACAAGCAGGATAAATACCAGAAAACTACAACTAGTCATATGATACTCAAACTGCAGATGATCAAAGATAAAGAATCTCTAAAGAAGACAGAGGAAGAAAATGCCTTATTGTGAAAGGCTATAGTGTTATTTGAAAGTAGACTTGGATTACTTGTAAATGCATATTGTATACTCTAGGGAAATCACCAAAAAAAAGTTTTTAAAAAGATAGTATGTCAGTCATACCTCAATAAAGCTGTAAACAAAAGTATAATTGACATGCTAAGAAAGAAAATGGAATTATATAAAATACTTAATGAAAACCACAAAAGGCAGAAAAAGTGGAAGACAAAAATAGAAACAAAAGAACAAGAACAAAAACTGAAAAATAGTAACAAATATAGTATTTATTAATCAAACTGTATCAATAATGTCTTTATAGCCACCTTGGAAGATAGTTTAGCAATTTCTGGCTGTCAGATATGGGTTTTCCTTGATTCTTTTTCAGATAAGTGCTTTATTTTTTTTTGCTTTTTTTATGTCTTATAATTTTTATTGCATATTTATTTACCTTGTGTGTAATATAGTGTTAGATCATTATGTAAATAGGGTTTTTTTTTTCTGGAAGTGTGCACAATTCTTCTCTTAAGCCATTAATGTGGGGATTGGAGTCAATTTAGTTAGTATATAGAGTTTGAGGATTTTTTGTTTTGTTTTGTTTTTATGTTTGCCTTAAGTGTACCTCTAGCTTCAAAACATTTTGTTTAGGGTAGAGGCTGAGTTTCTAGAATTTTTAAAATATATATTCCTGTTCCTGAGACTTCCCAGGGCACTTGGACCTTGGAAGGATTTTCCTGATGCACTCTTGCCCCTCCCCAGCAGTACTCTTCTATTACTTGGTACTCATGCTTGCTAGCCTAGTGGTGGGTGCCAGTGGGGATTCTGTGTTGTCCTAGTCCAGCCTCAATCTTAGACAGGCTCAAAACTCTGTTGCCTTGTGGTAAGGTCAGGTAATGATCTGGCCCCAGATTTTTAGAAGTATTCTACCACTGTGGGAGGGGCATAATGCTCTCCTGCCCAAGACTCAACAAAGATATAAGAAGGATATGATTATCATGGAGGGGAAGAAGGTCAGGATCACTGAGAAAGTCCCTGGGACAGAGGTCCAGTTTTTTTTCTGAGAATCCAGGGAAGGTCTGTTGAGGAGAGTATGTGAGAGGTGTGAATTTCCTTTGTGTCTGTGATTCCCAGGAGTCCCATACTCTCACATAACCCATACTTCACCTTTAGTAATTTGTTAAAAAAATTATGTGTATTTTACCTACTTCTGAGGTGTCCAGTGTTTCTTCCTTTTGTGCTCGCCACAGGTGAACCTGTGGTCATGTTTCATCTCTTGTTGGTGGTACCTATCTTTCCTTAGATTTTATGCCTTTTGATTGCCCTCAGATCTCTGATGGTTTCAGGAAAAGATACAGTTTTGTCATTTATCCAGCTATTGTTGTTAGATGTGATCAGTTATCTTCCCAGCTTCCTACATCCTGGGATTCTTAGTGTTTTAAGGAATTTTTCCATAATCTATCCCATATGTTTAATACGAAGCATGATATGTGGTGTTTCTTTTTATTTATTTGCAGTTCTGATTTCTTCTTTGACCTACAATTATTTAGATAGTGACTTTTTAAAAGATGTCAAGGTGATCGAATTTTTAATTTAATCTCTTGATCTTTATTTTTATTGTTATAACATTGTGGTCAAATAATATGGGCAATTAAATTTCCACTTTAGGAATTTTGTTGAGGTTGTTTTTATGACTTTTTGACCAGAATATATCCTCATTAGTTATAGGATATAGTGTTTAATATCTCTATTAAACCAAGTTTATTAATTATTGGTAATAGTCAAGTTCTCTGTATCCTTACTTATCTGCTTGATCTGTTAAAGATTGAAAGAAGTTTGTTAAAGGTATTTATTATGATAATGGTTTTGCCAATTTTTTCTTGAATTACCTTTCTTCTTGGTTGTTTTAGTTACTTTGTAAGCTTTTATTCAGCCAGAAATAGTATGAAAGTTTTTATTTTGGAATATCACAACAAAATAACTCCCTGATTTTATTTAGTTACTTTTTTCTATTGCTGCTTCTGATTTTTTCTTGCTTATTTTATCTTTTCTCATCTCTTTATTTTGAATCCATCTCTTTATTTTATATCTACTGTGAAAACTCAAGTCCAAGTTTACTGTCATTTCTTCTTTAGACTACTGGAAGAGGTTACTAGTTGTTCTTGTTCTACTTTTACCTTACTACAATTATTCTCCACTCAGCAGCCTAAATGACCATTTTTCACGAGAAAATTCTTCCATGGATTCTCTCATCCTTATACTTCTTACCATAATTTATATTATATAATCTACCTCCAGCCTGCCTCTCCAGCATCATCTCATACCACTCTCCCTTTTGCTTGCTATACTCCAGCAATACTGGCTTCATTTCTTCTCCATAACTATGCCATGCTTTTATCTGAGGGCTTTTTTTTAAATGAATAATATTCTTTTATTTTTCTTATAGTTGTTATACAATACTATATTAGTTACAGGTGTACAGCATAGTGATTAGACATCTATATAACTCACAAAGTGATCACCTCAATAAATCTAGTGTCCCTCTGACACTGTATATAGTTATTACAATATTATTTGCTATATTCCTTGTACTATACTTTCTATCTCCATGACTATTTTGTAACTACCAGTTTGTACTTCTTAATCCATTCCCCTTTTTCACTGACATCCCTAACCCACTTTCATCTAGTAATCCTAAAACGACTCTCTTTATTTATGAGTTTGTTTCTTTTTGTTTGTTTATTTTGTTCTTTAATTCTACATATATGTGCAATCATATGGCATTTTCTTTTTCTATCTGACTTGTTCCATCAGCACACTACTCTCTAGGTCCATCATGAAATGCCTTTTTCCATCCTATTACTTTTAGTTTGTATGTGTCTTTTAATCTAAAGTGAGTCTCTTGTAGGAAGCCTGTGTAAAAGTCTTGTCTTCTTATCCATTCAGCCACCCTATCTTTTGATTGAAGCATTTAATTATTTTTCATTTGAAGTACTCAATGATATATGTGTAGTTATTGCCATACTTTATTTAGACTTTTGATACATATTCTTTTTCTTATTCTTAAAGAAGTCCCTCCAACCTTTCCTATAATACTGACTTGGTGGTAATGAACTCATTTATCTTTTTCTTATCTTGGAAGCTCTTTATCTGTCCTTCAATTCTAAATGATAACTTTGCTGAGTGAAGCAAAGTATTGTAGGTCCTGGGTTTTCATCACATTGAATATTTTGTGTCAAGTCCTCTGGCCTGTAAATTTTCTGTTGAAATTGGCTGACAGCCTTATGGATGCTCCCTTATATATAGCTAATTACTTTTCTCTTGCTGTTTTAAGATTCTCTCTTTGAATTTAACCTTTGGCATTTTAATTATGATACGTCTTGGTGTAGGCGTTTGAGTTCATCTTGTTTGAGACTCTCTGAACTTCCTGGGGTTTATATGTCTATTTCCCTCACCAGGTTAGGGAAGTTTTCCATCATAATTTCTTCAGTTAGGGTTTCAATTCCTTGTTCTCTCTCTTCTTCTGATACTCCTATGATGTGAATGTTGTTACACTTGACATTGTCCTAGAGGTTTTTTAAACTATCTTCATTTTTTTTTTTTTGGATTCTTTTTTCTTGTTGCTGTTCTGATTGGGTATCCTCTGCTGCCTTATCTTCTATGTTGTTGATTCGATCCTCTGTTTCATCCACTCTGTTGATTCCTTTGTATGTACTCTTCATTTCAGATATTGTATTCTTCATTTCTGACTGGCTCCCTATTATGTTTTCCATCTCCATTTTCATGTTTTTTTTAAAATCTCTTTGTTAAAGTTCTCACTGAGTTCATCTACTCTCCCTCTAAGTTCCTTGAGCATCTTTATAACCAGTGTTTGAACTCTGCATCTAGTATATTGCTTGTTTCCCTTTTGATGAATTCTTTTTCTGGAGCCTTGTTCTATTCTTTCCTGTGGGACATGCTTCCTTGTCTCCCCACTTTGGTTGCCTCCCTGTGTCTGTTTCTATGTATTAGGTAGGGCTTCTTAGTCTCCTGGTCTTAGTAGAATGGCTTTATGTAGTAGGCGTGCTGTGGGGCCCCTTGACACAGACCTGGGAGGGCTTCAGCTGCAGGCCAAGTTCAGCCACAGCCTGTGCACCTCTGGGGCCACCTGTTAAGAGTCACCAAGCCATCCACATATGGTTGACACCTGTGCTGGGCTTGTAGATACCTCGAGAGGCCAAGTCAGAAACAGAATCTAGCTGCCACTAGTGCAGTGCCTAGGGCTGCTTAGCAAGAAGTACAGTGTACGCCTGAGGCCAGATGCTGCTTCTTTGTGTTTTGTGAGCCTTTGAGAGATTTTATTAAAGTTCTCCCCAAGAGCCAAGATAGCCCATTTGTAAGGAATAAACCATTGCAGGTGGCTTGGGTGGGGCCACAAATTGGAAAAGGTGGAGTCTCAGGGAATCAATCCCCTGGGCAGAGAGACTTGTGTTATCTAGGTTGATGACACCTGTGTCTGCAGGCTGGGAGGGGGACTGACTCAACAAAGAAACAATGGCTTCTGCCTGCATGTCTGTCTGGAAGCAAGACACCCCTCCAGCCCTTGCCCTGATGCCTGACAGCTCAGCATGTCCGCATATGTCCCTGGCACCCTTCAAGCAGTTGTTCCAACACTGGAGCTTAGAGTGAAGCAAGTCCATTAACAAGTAAGGCCAGACATTGGCCCTTTAAGAGGAAGGTCTTCACTTCCCACAGCCCTCTGTCTCACTCAGCTGCAATCTCCACCTGTTTTTACAGCCAGAGGTTGTGGAGACTTCTCTTCCTGGCACTGGAACCCTGAGTGGGGAGCCCAGTGTATGCCTGCCCAGGACCCCTCGCTCGTCAGGTGGGGAAGGTGGCTTTGCAGCCAAGTTAACTCTCCCGATTCTCAATTGCCACACATGGTGTGGGACTGGGCCATTTCATGTCTCCAGCCCTCCTATCATTTTGAGGTGACCTAGTTGTGGGGCTTCTGTTCAGCCAGACCTCTGGTAACTCTGTGTATTTGTTGTTCTGTAGTTTTGTTATAATTTTGGTGTCATCACTGGAGGAGGTGTGCACAGCCTCTACCTTCTATGCCATCTTGAATCTTAACTACTTGAGAGCTTTTGCACTAGGTAGTCCCCGTACCTAGAAGGCTTCTTCTCATGACTAATGCCTTCTTTTCATTCAGGACTAAGTGCATTTGTCTCTTTAGAGAATTCTTCCCTGACTACCAAGTCTAAAGTAGCCATTCTATCACCAAGTCATTCTACTATGTTTTTTTTTCTTTAAAGCATTTCCTAATATCTGGAATATTCTCGATTATTTTTTGTGTTTGCTCAGTGAAAGTGGGTACCTCGTATGAGTGTTTTAGTGCTGTATCCCAGGTATCTGTAATGCTGCACATCTCAGGGGAGTTTTCTTCAGCTATTTCTTTAATCATTAGGTCTTCATCTCATAAGTTCTCTCCTAAAATTTGTCTTATACTCACTTTACCTTGTCTGGCATTTTCTCCCAGATCTCATATTTCTTGATGTTTTTCCTTTAATTTCTCAGAATGTCTTTCAAATTTGTTTACTAATTCACTGATTCTGTTTTCTATAGAATATAGTCATCTGTTCTCTGCCTCCATTGAGATTTTAAGTCTGAAGTTCTGCAATCATGTTTTTTTTCTCTCCACACTTTTTTTCTGATTATATTGTTTTTATCACAATGTCATTTGGAATTATGTTGGAAAAGTTATTCCTCAGCTCGGGTCACTTCTTTTGAACTGCTAATTCTTTTGTTTGTCTCAGATTTTATTGGTTTATTTGCTTATCATTATAGAGGAAGGCCTGAGTTTGCCCAGTACTAGGAGTTGAAGTGTGTTTGACCATAGGTTATGTCTATCCTCCTTGAATGCTTTCAGACTTCTGAGATATGCAAAAGCATTATAGGGAGCAAGGTTGTGGTAAAGGAAGAGTCAGGTCTGATATAGAGGATAGTCTCTTTCATCAAAGGGAGATTCTCAAGTCTTAAAAAGTCAGAAGAACTGGGATCAATGTGTAATAAACTAGAGCCACTTTTCAGTCATCTGTATCAACTCTTGCAGGCATATGTGGCATTGTTCCTGGCACAGAATTAGTTTTCAGAATATGTTTGTTAAAATGAACAAAAGCGTACTGAGAGGCTGCTACATGCCTGGCTCTGGGCTGGATGCTATGGGAAATTCAGAGATGATAAAAGCACATCCCATTCTTGCAGTGGACTCCATCTTAGGGGATATTAGCCACTTGAAGAATTAACAAAAGAAGAAATTTCTCAAGAAATCTAGATATGCTAAAAGAAGGGAAAGCTCCCTCTGAACTGGTTAGTTGGGAAAGTCTTCCAGAAAGGGACAATATCAGCTGGGTCTTAAGGAAGTGGTTGGAAAAAGGAAAGATGTGGTTAGGGCAAATTAGGTGGTTGGAGTAGCTGATACAAAGATGATGTAGCAGTTCTTATCGGCTTGATGTATGTGGGAGAAGTAAAAGGATCATTTTGTCTGGGATAGGCAAGGCATGTGGGTTATAAACTAGGTACACTGTGGCCCAGTGAACCTGGGCTTTGACTGCTACAGACAGGATTTTAGCCTTTATCTTGGAACTGCAGGAAGGTGTTGGATTCCTTTGAGCCAGAAAGAAAAAATTACAGTTAGAACTGCTTCAGGAAGCTCCATCAGTACACTTTCATTGGTATAAGATGGGTAAGAATGCAAGATGTCCCCTCTTGTGTTTTTCTCCCTTCACCCCATCTCTCTTCTCTGTTTCTTCCTTTGCCAAATGTGGATTAGTCTCCTGAGATAGTTCCTGGAGGGATTTTTACCATCCCCAAAGCAATAACAAGGTCAGCACAACATACTTTACTTGCTAATAGCTACTGCAGTCTAGGCCCTAGCTAGTATGCCAGATATGGAAGAGATATTAGAGTTTTCCCAAAGTGGAGTTCTGCATCCTGAACTTTGACCTGGGGGCATACAAGATGGATGTCATTGTCTTATGGCTTGTAAAAATTGGTCTTAAGAAAAGAAATAACAAATGGAAGAAAGATTAAATCGTCACTCCATGCCTTGAGGGTGGGTGGCAAGGAGTGAATATTAGGCACACTGACTGTCTAAACTGCTAAGATTGTTTTTTTTTTGCATCATCTGAAGAACCGCCTTGCCTAGAGGGCTCAAGAGATCTTCATATAGTCTAATGGTTAGAAAGTTGAAGGCTTCCTCAACCCAACACTGTGCCTCCTTTTCTTATCTATTCCTTTTAAGAGCCTGATGAAGTGCTCACCTCTCACCTTTTCCAGTCTATGAGAGACAGAGCAGTTCAATCCCAGCACCATGTCCACTATTCTGCATCTTTTGACCACTTGCCAAAATGGGGCTTCTCAGTAATGGGAATGAAGATGAAGGTTTCATCCAGATACTATCAGGATCACACTGTTCTACCATTCTAAGTTAGTAATACATGTTTCATGTCACTCCATTTCACTAATACATCCCCTTTCCTTGGACTTTTCTGAAAGCATCACTTGTACAAGGTTTTGTGTGTGTATGTGTGTGCGTGTGTGTGCAGCATATAATTAAGAAGATTTGAGGTGCCAGAGGTGTTTTATGCTGTCATGGTGCTTGCTCCTGGTTTCATATGTCATGAAGGCTTTGTTTCTCATGTGTTTTCTGCTACCAATATATCTACTATGCATCTTCTACTCTGGCAAAGTCTGCTTTTAACAAACAGGACATATTCAACCTAGAACTGCGCTGTCCAATGCAATAGCCACTAGCCATATATGGTTATTTAATTAAATATGAACAATTGATTAAAATTAAATAAAATTTAAAATGTTCCATTGTCTTAATATTTCAAGTGCTCAATAGCCACATGTGGCTGTTGGCTCCCGTATTGGACATCTGTAGATTATATATGTGTATACAGACACACACACACACACACACACACACACACACACACATGAAATGCTGATCTATATTAATACTGCCAATCTCCAGCAGAACTGTCCAGGTGGATGTAGGCACTCCAAAGCAAGTTCAAGTTCTTCATTGCCACTATGTGAAGTAGATATACTTCTTTATTATTCCAGTCGTGTCCATCTTATAACTATTAGATTAGACAAACACATATAACACAATACGCACACATGCACACAATCAACCATTAATTCTGACAGTCTGGATATTCTACACCCATAAGAGAGAAGCATTTTTCAAACTGCTCCATAATTTTCCTTATCTACAATAAACTTAATACCTCATGTTATTATGCAAAGAAGTCCCATTCTTTCAAATTGTGCCCCTTTGGACCTGTCATAAATAATAAACCCATTTCTGAACCTCACTCATTTAATGGCAGATCATTCAGCTCCAAAAGGATGCAACAGAAGCTTTTCTTTATTCCTTTTAAGAGCCTGATAAAGTGCCCACCTTCACCTCAGTCTCTGCAGAGGCTCTAGAGATAGAGGCAGGGAGTCTCAGCATTAGGAAGGCTGCCTTAGATGCTGTAGCCTTTGTCATTTCACACCTTAACCTCAAAGGAAGTCCCTTTTTTTCCTGGGATGGAGAAGTTTGGTTCTCACAACTCTGAAGTCATTGTAGAGTGGGTGGAGGGAGGTGAGGGTGATGCTTTGGTCTGAACCTTTTGGGTAACCTTGGGAGTGGATCTATAAAAATCAGAGGTTTTTTTTTTTCTTTACCACACCACCCCCAGGATTCCATTTCCTGCAGATGTGGCATCAGCACCTCTAGCCATTTTGGCCTAGGCCTTTGGACCATGCCTCGAGCTCCTTTTGTACCTCTCTAGTGGAAACAATGACTTTCTTTGCCCTGGCCTTGTGGGCAGGCTCTTTCCCCTTACTTAGTTAGCTGAAGTGGGAATTAGGATTATTATCTTTGTTAGTAAAATACATTTTGCTCCATGTTGGGGAAAGAGATAGGTAATGGTTTCATCTGCCACTAAATACCCGTAGATGTGAATAGAACCTCTGCTCCTGATGCAGACCCCTGCCCCTGGTCCTTATCCAGCACCTTTTCTCTTTTGACTTCTACTCACCTCTTTTTCTGACCCTGATGTTATTGCAGACCATTCTTCTGACCCTGGCCCTGCCCCTTTTCTGCCCAGGATTCAAAGTTTGCTAAGGGGAGCATTCTCTCAAAGTCTGGGCAGAGAGCTTAGTAGGGTAGGAGTGCTGCTGAGAAGCAAGGTGAGGACATGGGAAGAGGCACACAGATTATCTGAATGCTGGTACCTGCCTGCCAGGGCTGGACTTTCCATAGCCTTCCTTCCTTTCTGTCTTTGAATTTCTTTCAACATAGAAGCCCTTACCATCCGACCCCTGAGGTATCCATTACCTTGTGCCTACCCCCAACTCCTATTTGTGGGCATTCAGCTGTGCTACAGGAGAGAGCTGGCCCATGTACCCACCATCAGGGGCCAGGAAGGTCCATGAGTATGGCAGCAAGGCCTAGGCAGAGACATGGCAAGTAAGCAGAGACATCTGGAGTCAAGGCACCTCTGGTCCACAGGGTCCGCTACAGAGGGAGCAGGCTCAAAACTTTAGCCTTTGCATGGCTAACTCCTAATGACTATAAAAATTTAAGTAATTTTCGTAAAAATTTGGGTAATTTTTAATTACCCCAAATGATGCATGAATATATTCTCTTGTAACATCTTACAAGAAGAGAGTTTTCTCTGCCTATAAAATGGAAGTTATTTAGTCTTAAGATTATAAAGTCATAAAGCTAAATAAAGTGCCCTTCAGGTGCCTCACCTGATCCCAATCCTCCCAGTTTCCACAAGTAACCACAGTTCTTAGCTAGGTGTATATCTTTCTGGATTTTTCTCTATAAATTTACTTACTGATCCTGTATATCTATAGAAAATAGGGTTATTTTGTGTTTTTTCAGCTTTTCTCTCTTTTTTATAAATGATGTATTGTACTTAACACTGCAGTTATCAGTGACATCTCTTAGAGATCTCTCCATGTTAGTTCAAAGGGATCATGTGCATTTTGGAATTGCTGCACAGTATTCTCTAGCATGAACATATTTCAGTTTATTTATTCATCTCTGGCTGATAAACATTTTATCTCCCAAGTTTCACTGTTACAAATAGGCTACATGAATATTCTTATTATGCTTCATTAAACACATAAGCAAGAATTAGTCATGGGGTATATATATTTCCATTTAATAGAGTCTGTCGACTTGATCTGTAGAGAAAAGCTGGACCCACTAACAGCCACTAACGTTAGTACTCATCCACCAACAGCTTTTTGAAACCATTGTCTAGATATTATCAAATGCTGTGTACAGAGTTTTTTACTGTTGTATTTCTCAAGTTCTTTAGAGTTGCTAAACATCTTTTATGTGTTTATTGAGCATTTTTGTTTCTTTTATTAATTACCTGTTCACGTCCTTTTCTTTAAGTTAAGATTTTATTTGTTACCTTTTCGATACTACTTATACTCTGGATATTAATTCTTTATTATAAATGTTACAAATGTTTTCTCCCAATATCTCACTTGCCTTTTATAGTATATTTTATTGTACCTAAGTATTGTATTTTGATGGAGTAAAATGATTAGTTTTTTTTAAATGGTCAATATTTTAAATGACTTGACTTCCTCTCTCCTATGGTCAGAAACATATTATCCTGTGTTTTTTCTACTACGTTTACCCTTTAAATTTTGGGCTTTAAAATATCTGAATTTATTTAAGTGAATGGAGTAAGGAGATATCTAGCTTTATTTTTCCTTGTAAATGATAACTGTGTGGAAGCTTTGTTGATTGTCTCCCTAGTACTTTTATTTTTACGTCCTCCCTTGCTAACAGTATTCTTAATATCTCAGCTGTGTGGTTTCTATGGGATTGCTCTCACCCTCACCTCTTAAAGTGGATCCTACTTGGTTTCAGACAATCAATTCATCCCATCCCTGACTATAGGTCATGAATAGTTCAGATGGGAAAATGACCCTTTAGGGCCAGTGATGCACAAAATAATATTTGCTGAGAGCTTCTGAGAAAGAGATTTTCTTTTTACTATTGACTAAATTATCACTGACAATTATCTTATTCCCACAAGGGAAGCCAGTCTTAAGATGAACTAGTGCAGTGGAAAGCAAAGAAAAGAGAGCAAAAGAAATTAGCTTCTTGCTGACATCATTGATCTATCTGCTGGATCAATCCTGTTCTGAAATCCAGCTTACCTCTGGACATTTCTTTTACATGAGCCAGTACATTTTCTTTATTGTTTAAGCCAGTTTGAGTTGAGTTTTATTTAAAGCTAAAATATTCTTAACCAATTTAATAACAATTGTCTCAATACTGTTTATTGAAAGAGTCATCTGTTTCATGTGAAACACCACTTGAAGTCTCAAGCCTGCTTACTGAAAGACCCAGAGTAAACATGAACAAGACTCTTGGTCTAGATAAGGATAGATTTCCCAAATTACTCGCAACAATAATTTTCAATAATTTTCAGAGTACACACATTAGGCGTGTGTGATGTGCTTACTGAAGAGCAGAATTATTGCTTTTTTGGTAGTTTAAGCTGTTTCTGGTGCTGAAATGGGCAGGATGGAAAAAGGCAGTGAGTGCTCTTCTGGGCTCTTCTGACCCAGTGGACAGCTCATTCTATATAGACTGCCAAGACCATTGAACTTGTGGGATGCCTTTGTAAAAAGCAGGAAAGGCAATGGGGAGCCACAATGCTCAAAAGCATCCTCATCTCGCAAATATCCTTGTATCCTAATAACTACCTCAGGAGTAAACCAAAATGAAAACATCCTTGAAAAGAATCCAAGTCAGCATTATCACTTGTCCCTGAATCTAGACTTTATTTTGCTTCATAAATCCTGTAAATATATATGTGTCTCTCTTGGAATTCTTTATCTGACTTATTGATTTATTTGCTTGTTTGTGTACCAGTACCACGCTGTTTTAATTCCTGTTGCTTTGTAACATAGGGCAAATATTCCACCATAGTTCTTTTTTAAAATGATCTTGAATATTCTTCTTAATGAATTTTAGAATCAGTCTCTCAGGATCCATGATAAGTTCTCTAGGGATTTTTATTTTGATAGAATTGGGATAAAAATTTATAGACTAATTAGAAGAGAACCGACTTTTGTGGTATTTGGGAAAGCTTCTGTTTTTTTCTTTGTTGATATATCTGGCCACATTATTCATCTTCTGGGTTTTCTGTGTAGAGTCTCACATCAGCAAGAGGTAGTATAGTATGGTGACTAAGAGCACAGAGTCTGAAGTCAGACTGCCTGGGTTTAAATTCTGGCTGTGCTATTTACTAGACAAGTACCTCGACATCTCTATTATTTCGTTCCTTCATCTGTAAAAATGGGTTTGATATTAATACCTAGGTCATAAGGTAGATTAAATGAGTTAAGATAGGTAAAGCATTTCATAAAGTGAGCAGTAATAACAATCATCACCATCATCGTTGATTTACATATTACATGTTTATCTTTTTTTTCAATCCTTATAGCTATTATTCTTATCTTAATGCACTGTCTAAGACTTCAGCAGTATTGAATAGTAGCATGGTTAACAGATATTGTCTTGTTTCTGGATTTAATGGTGTTTCTTCTAATGTTTTACTATTAAATTATATTTGCTATAGGATTTTGGCATAATCCTTAGTAAGGATACTTCCTAGTAGTCCTAGCATACAAGGAACTGGCTGAAACAATGAGTGAAAGCCAAGTACTAAGCCCTAGGATAATTTTGTTTGCAGTCTATTAGGCATTAAGTAGCTGGGGCCACAAGAAGTAGAGACAGGACTGTAGGGCTCTAAGCAGGCCAAACACCCGCCCTCCTCTTTAGATAAGTTCCATGCTCGGAAGGGGCATGGCAGAGATGTGATTGGGCTGTGCGTGTGGTAGTTTCTCTGCAGCAATGGAGAGGGCTCTGGCCTGCCTGCACAAGAGCATATGCGGGGATGTCTACATGGGTACACAGGTGTGTTCACACTAGTCCTGGTCCCTATAGCAGCAGCCTTATAGGGACCTGACTATGGTGTCTTTTTTGGATTGTCATAGTTTTCTGTGTGTAGCACCCCTCTACACCTTCCCCCATCCCCTAGAGGCAACCTAGGTGATGGCTGAAGCATCAGACCTGTGGTTTCCTTAACAGGAAGTGATTTAGATGCTAAAAGCTAATTTTAGATGAATTGATATGGGGTTTTCAAAGAATATTTCAGGGGTGTTTTCAGGCTCAAGTTTCAGCCCTCTGCTCCCCTCCACTATGAGAGACTGGCAGTTTCCCACTGTTGTTGTCACTGTCTAGCTGGTTGAGTTCATGTCCAGCTGAGAAGAGCTCTCAGGTGGAAAGCGAGGGCTGGTTTTCCCTGGATTCCAGGCTGCCTGAGTCATTATTTTTGGCCTTGGGTTCCAGGCAGACTCTCGTGACTCAGCACAGGCTGACTGTAGGCCAAGTTGACACAGGGACTCTTATTCCTGGCAAGGACTGCCTAGAGGCTCCGAGGGTACTATCAGGACAGGGCCATCCACCCCCACCTAGGCCAGGGATGAGATGAGGCTTCTGGGCTGAGAGAAGTGTCATCTTAGATGGCAATCACTTAGGTGGGGTGTCTTCTCCAGGTTGGCCCCTCCCAAGCCTCTTAGAAGGAAAAGCACTCAGACCTACAATGGCCATGCTAGAGATCCCATCACCGCTTTAGCCCTAGAGATTGGGGCTCCTGCTGGTATCATCAGACACAAAAGAAGCAGAGAAATAGGCACAGAACTTTGAGAGTCCTGCCCTCCTAGAGTTTAAGCCCCACTGGTTGGTACCCTCAGAGCCGAACGGTCCTATCTCTGCATAGGCCTGAACACAGAAAATAGAAGGCTGGGGCTCCCTGCTCACCTCCACAAGGGTCTGGTTCTACAAAGCCCGTTTTCATCTGCTGTCCTGTCCCCTAGGGCTTCCACAGCAATCCCTACAGCAGAGAATTCTACCTCCATTCTCAGAGTGGAAGCTGGGCCTTGCCTCACTAAGAGAGATGGCTCATGGTTACACAGTTAGTGCAGGCAGCATCAGAGCCAGGCTCGGTGCTGGCCCCTGCACCACACCACTAATGAGATACCCAGCATGTCTGATCCAGGCAGCGGCCAGCTCTATGCCCCTGCCATAAGCTTGGGGCCTCTGGAGAGTAGGGAAAGATATAATTGAGGTCTTTTCCAGTGCCTAGTCTATCTCTTGCCCTGCCTTAGGTGAGCTGAGAGATAAGTGCAGGCCTCTAAGTTTTGGTTGATACTCAAGACAGTTCTGCCCCAGAGAGGCTATAGACAGATGTTTCCAAGGAGAAATAGCAGGCAGCCTTCTCTTTGGCCAGTCAGTACACTGACAAGAAACAAGCAGTGCAGTACTGATGACCAGCCAGGAGACAAAGCTGAACTCAGATGCAGAGAATAGTAGACCACTCTCACAAAAGCTCTAGTGTTTATAACCTAATGACATAGAGTTAGATGGTATGAGCTAAGCCTTGCTTTGACAGTTCCATAGAAGGTATCTTTGACCTATTTTTAAGGGCTGTGGTGGCAGAAGGAATTTTTGGCCACATCATAAAGAGTTTTGTGGCCACCTCTGATAGACCCAGCTCAGGAAATTGTAATTTTCCACAATTAGGTTATTAGTCACCAAAATGATCCCTGCCCCCAGCTCCTGGTTTGTGCGCTGTGGCCGGCTGACAAGAGGTTGTACTCCAGTGTGGCAGCCCAGCCTCCTCAGGTTAGGCCTCAGTATCAGTCTAGAAGCCCTGGAGGACCTGAATGCTGAGGTATCTCATCAGTAGTATGGCAAAATTGGGCCCTCTGTGTACCTACTATGTTTGCAGAGCCTCACAGCCCCACTCCAAGGTTTTAGTATTTTGTCCTCTCCAGGAGATTTAGTTTGGGCAAGAAATCCCTTAAGATCTCAGTGAAGGAATGTGGGCAGTGTAGCTCCTAGAAAATGCACTCAGGTTAAGACAAATGTACTCTGTGGTATCAATAACTGTGAGGGCCCAGCCTATAACCTTTCTGGGTCATTTTCATTTTAAGAAAAGAGAAAGTCTTAAGCCAAAGGCATACATTAATGGAGTTATTTCATAAAGCACTTTCAGAAAACCATGCAAGGAAGGCCCAAAGCTTTTTATTCATTGGAAAGATGGAGCTATGTGGCATTCACACCTGAATTCCCGGGATGAGCATCACTCAGGGAGACAGAATTAGGTACACCCCACCCTTCTGTGGAGATTTTACCTAGTTAGCCCTTCTTCCAAAATGATTGTGTCATCCCAGCAGCTGGGCTCACTGGGTGCCTCTAAGGGGCATCCCTGCTCTTGGAGTTGGTGGAGCACTGCCAGGCTGAGGGCTGAGGAGAGCTGGTCTTCAAAGCTATGCGGAACAGTTATGCATTTCAGTTGCCAGCTGGTAGCATTTGCCTAAATGGAAAGGGCCATAGTGGGGGTCCCCTCTGGCCTCTAAGCAGGCCTCCTCCCCAAGCCTACAACTGTCTCTGGCTTGGCCTCTGTGATGATCTCTTAGTCAGGGCATGTGTATGGTGGACAAGAACACAGGGAAGCAGGAGCTGCTGTCTTTGAGGCAGGCAGGATGGGATGGAACTGAAGTAACTGGGCTTTTCCTGGTCTTTTTTTCTATCAAAAACAGTCTATGACCACAGTGGTTTGTTTGTTTGTTTGCCTGAAAGTAACTCCTCTTTTTCTGAAGTCCTGGGTGCTGCCTTGATTCTGGAGGGACCAAGGATTGGTCCAATCTCTCAGATGTTTGGAAGCCTCCAAGGGCTTCCCCCAACCTCCACCCAGGCCCCTGGTACTGATGTGGGTCAGAGGAGGGATCTGAGAAATAACTTAGCCTCCAAGCTTAGAAACTCTCTTCTCAGAGTGGAAAAGTCAGGAAGAACATGGCTTATACGTGGGGAGGTGGAAATAGCAAACAAGCAGGCACTGCCTCTGGGGAAGGTTTAGAGGAAGACTGGTCAGGTAAATGGTGATTCATGGTGTTCAAACTACAGAGAAGAAATTGAGAGTACACCTGGGTAGGAATGAGGTAGCCACCCTGCCTTCAGAAAAACAGGAGTCTGAGTTCACAGGGAAGTGGATTTTATAAATAACACAGGTGGGCAAGCCCCAGACATTACTGTAACCTTCTTTCATAGAATTCTTTTCATAGCGTTTCTCATATTTCCCCACCTTAAATAATGGCCCTGACAGCAACCAATGCCTTTTGGGGTGACTCAGGGCCACTGCCCAGGCTGGCAATTGTGCATTGAATCTAGGTGAAGATGCGGCAGAAGCTAGAGGTGGGACTAGCCTTTAATGGGCACCAATCCTTAAAGTGTCCCCAGATTGTCATTTAGGCAAAAGTCCCATAAATCAGTTTGCTTTTGGATTTCTTGCCTCATTCTTTCTGAGAGGCGTTTGGTAGAAATAGAAATAGATCATCTTTGGAGTCCAAGGGCTCTAATTCCTGACTCTGTCAAGCTACTAGTTGTCAGACCTCATTTTGCCCCTGTTCATTGGTTGGTTGGTTGGTTGATTCATTTGTTCATTTATTCATTCATTCACTGAACATATATAGCTTGAGCAACTTTTTTGTACCAGATACTAGTTTATGTACTTGCAAGTTATCAGTAGAGGAAACAGAGAAGTATTCCTGCCTTCAGAAATGTGTATCATAGCATAGGAGGCACAAAATAAATAAGCCTGATTACATGTTCGGAGGTCATCAGGGCTATAGAAAAAATAGAGCAAGGTAAGGAGGGTTTGGGATGCTGGGAGTGGTGGTGGAAGAGGCTGCAGTCTTATAGGGTGGACAAAGCCGATCTCATTTAGAAAATAACATCTGAGCAAATACTTGAAATGGTAAAGGAGTTAGGCTATTTCAGACAGAAGAGCCAGTGCAGAGGCCCTGAGGGTGGTGTATTCAAGTAGTAGCAAGGGAGCCACATGGCTGGAGAGGCATGGATGAGTAGGGTAGAGCACAGGGGAAGAAGTCAGAGAGGTGATGGAAAGATGAAGGGGCAGATGATTTTGAGCCTTGTAGGCCATTGTAGGGCATTTTGCTCTGGTAAAATGCAGAGTCATTGAAGAGTTTTGAATAGAGTTTGAATAACCTAGATTGTAACAGGATCACTCTGGCTGCTGAGTTGAGAATAGACTATAGACCAGGGCACAGGTAGAAACAGGAAAATTAGTTAGGTGTCCATTGAGGTATATTATAGGCAGAAGATAATAGTGGCTTGAATCATTGTGGATGCAGTGGAGGTGCTGAGAAATGTTGGATTCTGGACATATTTCAAAAGGAGAGCTATCAGGGTTTGCTGGTGGATTAGATGTAGAATATGAGAGAGGACAAAATCAGTGATGACTCCCAGAGTTTTGCTCTGGGTAGCTGGAAAGAATTTGATATCATCTGAGATAAGGAAGGCTAGGGATGAGGCAGATTTGAAGGGGAGATCAGGAGTTCACTTTGGAACATGTGAAATGGCATAATATCATTTACTTCACAGGGCTGTAGTGAGAATTAAATAATATGTGAAGTACTTGGCACTAGCACATAACTAGCACTCATTGTTGCTTTCCCTTTTTCTCTCTCATACAGGTGGATGAAGTATGAGCAACTGGGGGTTATCCAAGCCAATTTGACTAATTGCCTTTCTGTAGAAATAATGAGCCAATCAGATGCCAAAACAATCTCCTTCCAGGAAGTTTTTTCATCCTTCAGAAAACTTTCACTGTTGCTAAAAGGGTCTTTCAATTTGTCAAAAGCTTCCCCATGTTGTTGACACACTGATATGATGGTGAGTTTCTACATCAGTGACACCTCGGGGCCCAGGCAGCCTCTTATCTGTTTGCTCACCCATTTATATTAGTCACTCTGCAGGTGTCATATGAGCATGAAACAAGACCTCTCCATAACAATAAACAGAGATTAAGGGAAGGAGTTTCTCCACAAGCTACACTTTTTATTATCAAAAGATAGTTAGCTGATATAACATTAGGTTACAACTTTCTCTTAGCTCTTTGAATTATTAGACTCTGAATAAAAGTACTGGCTTGTGGCACATTACAATTGCTGAATGAACGAAAGAGGTTATAATATGTATAGTAAGAAATTTTTTTACAAAGGGTATAAATATATATTTGACTCTGGATGAGGAAAGAGAAGTGCCTGAGGGATGCTAATTAAAATGCCATCTCTGGATATGGGATGCTTTGTACTTTATATACTTGGGTTTTTTTAATAATAAACATATCATTCTTAAGATAATAGAGTAATTGCTAAGAAAGCTCTGAAATGTTCAAGTAAGATTTACGTGGAGCCCGTATGATGGATCGGCTTTCTTGCAAGATGTTTTCATTGCTTCTTATGAGAGACAGCCTGACCCTGCTGTAACCACAGTGGAACAGGACAAGCGGGAGCAGGTGAGATGGTGATAGCTTAGGAAAATAGATAACCTGCCTCAGAAGTGCCCAAACTTCTATATTCTGCTGAGGTTGCTGACTGCTCAGTCCCAGAGCTCACCTGCTAAAAGGGAACTCACTCTCAGACAGAGCCTTTACTCCAGGCAGAAATGTATGAACAACTCTAGAGTTTTATTATGTATCTATATCCTGGTTGATCATGTGAGGGCTCCAGGTAAGCATGGGACATCTTTAACAGGTCCATGATAACAAAATATTTGCATCCAGAAGTTCGATTTTAGGGCTGCCTTATTTGACTGGCATATGTGAGCTCATCCTTATTCTGCTTAAATTCTGAAGATTTGGCTCGTGGGCACTTGCCAGTGTGGGCATTAGCAAATGAATCTGAAACACCCGGGCTTCATTGGCCTGTGAAATAGTTCTAGAGACATGCTAAATTTCCACATGGTCTCTCAAGAAAGCTTATCAAATTGTGCGAAGCAGAACATTTGAGCCTTGGGGCCCTCTAGATTGGAAGCCCTGGTATTGTCCAGATCAGACAGTGTTTCCCTGAGTTCATTCTTGAGAGTCTAAAGGAGTCAATTTTTGAAAAATGACACAATTCTTATACCTCTGACCCTTGACCCTCTGACCCTGCAGGGGGGTAAGCTAACTAGAGAGATCACTGGATGGATCACAAAACTAACACCTCCTCTCCTCACCAAGCCACTGAAGTGTGCTGATGGGAGTGATTTAATGGACCACTTTTGCCCTAATATTGAATGCCCTCATGGTGCCTGATATTCCCATTTATGCTGCAACTGTCTTTGCCTCTATTTCTGCCCCTTAACCTTGACCCCTCAGCCCTCCTGCTCCGGTATCTTTGGTATCTTTGGTATCTTTTGATGCTGAATGTAGAGGAGTGCTCTTTACAGTGGTGAACAATGGTGTGAATAGGTGGAGAGCAGCGAGCCTCTGCTGACTACTGACTGTTTCTCCTCTTGTTGCCACCACCCAATTCCTTGTTCTGTGTTGCTAACTTCTAACACTCCTCTCCCATGGCCAGGAGCTCAGAAGCTGCTGCAGATGGAGACCAACTTGGCTTCCTGGTGACTAACATTCTACATTATCCTCAGGATGTCAGGCTGGATCATAGTCAGGTCAAGGTGCTGAGTGGCAGGTAGTCAACAGACAGCAGCTATGGCATTCACCCCTCAAAGTTCTGGTAGTTCCAAGTACAGGAGCATCAGGCAGAAGACCGCTTGCTGCATCTCAAGTTCAGTTCCTCATGTGACCAGAGTCAGGGGGCCCAGAGAGTGAGGACAGAGCCCAGCTGGGTCAGGGCTTAGGGCTCTCTCACCATATGTCCCCTATACCTTCTGGATACTTCTGGTTCTGTTCAAGGGCATTTGTCAGAGGCCTCCAAGAGCCCAGGCCAGCTGAGGTGCAAAGCATGGGAAACATGAGGCAAGGAGCCTCCATGTGCCAGGATCTTGAGCATTGCATCCTGCCTTCCTCCTGTACTCATCCTCTGTTCTCTATTTCTCTGTGACCCCTTTCCTGACTAGTTTCCCTCTCCTTACCTCTGCTGTCCAGTTCAGACCATCATCCTGGCAGGACAGTTATAACAACCTCCTCACTGGTCCCCCGCTGACGCTTCTGGCTGACACAGTAGCCTGAGTGATTCTTTAAAAATGCAAATCCAGCTCCTTCTTGTCAGTCAGGTCTTAGCCAAATGTCACCTCTTCAGAAAGTTTCTCATTGATCACTCCAAAGTCTCAGTGCCATCATCTGTTTTATTATCTCCATTTCTCTTATCTCTGACATTATTTGGGAATTTTCTTTTTGTTTACTGCTTTACTCTCTGTCTCCCCCACTAGAATGTAAGCACCAAGAGGACAGAGAATCTGTCTTATTTCCCACTTGTCTCTAGTGCCCAGGACAGTGTCTAATACACAGTAAGTAGTAGGTGCTCAATAAGTATTTATTGAATGAATCAATCAGTCCATTTGTTCCTCTGTCCATCTTTCAGAAGAGCTTACATTCCAGTCATTGGGATGCTTGGCAGTCCTAAAAGTGACCTAGGTGCTGAGTGGAGAAGAGAGAGCCTCTCCTTGGTGGTGAGCAAGACGTGAGCCTCCTATGACCAAGGGAGACGGGGCAAGAGCCTCTTGGCAGGGTGGCAGCCAGCCAGTAGGTCATATGTCTCTTTAAAAGCAGCAGGAAGCCAGGCTCTGAGATAAGAATCATGACTGCCAGTGTGATACAAATGGGGAGAGGGCCAGAGGGTATAGAGGGGAGGCTGGTCCGTGGGGATGCCCAGAACTCTGTGGCTGGCCAAGCAACACCACATGCTTCCTGTGGGAACAAGGAGAGGAGATCCCCTCTGAAGGCCCTGGAGCTGGGGCTGCCCCAGGTTTCTCACCCTTTTCCACACTGTGGAGGCTAATGTCCCTATTTGCCATTAATGGACACTTGGGGCCTGCCGTAGGGAAGGTGTTGGACCTGTGTACTCTCTGCCCCAGCTCCCTGTGCTCTTCTGTGTTTTAGTCTCTCTGTCTGGTAAAATGGCTCCACTACACTGGTGATTGTGAAGAGTCTGGGATGTCTGAGAAGAGGATCTCAGTGGAAACTGGGGGCTGGAGGAGCAATGAAGAGTGAGTCTCTGGAAAATTGAGATATGAGATATGAGAGGCAGCCTTGGGGTAGAGGATGGGCCAGGCAAGGCTCAGCTAAGTGCCCTGAGGCAAGCATGGGGCAGACACTTAGAGGCCCCAGTGCCTAGCTAGCCTCCTGATTCTGAATAACAAAGACCTGGCATCCCTCTCAGTATCTTACCCTGACTAGTTCATGCCAAGTGGCAGGAAGGGTAATGGAAGAACACCTGGCAAGAAGTCTCTGAGATGGATTCAAGTCTCATCTCTGCCACTCTGGCTGTGTGACTATAGACAAGTTACTTTCTTCTTGGAATTGCAGTTACACCAGAGGGTCATGGTCTTTGTCTCACATGACTGTGGTGAGGATTAAAGAAATGATATCATTTCAGTGATTCTTCAGCTTCCCTCTCCTACCAGGATCCTCTTCTGGGGTAGGGGTAGGGGTAGAGGATCAGTGGACACAAACTGAAGTAACTGAGAAACCACTGTCCTGACTCAGTGGCTTGCCCCACCCTGACCTCTGGCCCAGATTCTGGAGGCCTTAGTCAAGGGGTGGGGGTCAGAGCTGGGGTTTTCCTGTAGGTCCCATAGGACAGAAGCATTATAGTTCTCTGGAAAGCCCTTGAAATGGGTAGAGATAGCCCTGCTGGAGAAGGGCTCAGAACTGCCAAAAGAGACGGGTGGACCAGTTTGACCCGCCCCCTGGGGAAACCCAGGCATGAGCTGGCACCTGGACCTGAGCACAGTTCCTGTCCATCCTGCTCCAACAAGGCTCTGAGGAAAGCTTAAGAAGGGAGGCTGGAGTGACCCACAGGTCAAAGGATGCTCTCACGTGAATTCTGCTCAACATCCAGCCTATCTAAAGATCCCAGCCCCCAGTCCCTAAACAATCTTCTATCACACACATTACCATTGTCCCCCCAACCCCACCTGCCCCAAGGCCCCTGCCAACATATGCCACCCCACTCTGCACTGACTGCTTTCTCCAGGATCAGGGTTTTTTCTGACCTCTTGGTGCTGCCTACCTCCATGATGTCACCACTCCCAGCTCCCTCCTCTGTGACTAATCCTTACTAGCCTCTTCTGCAGCTGCCTCCTTCTCTGCCCACCTTCTAGATTTGCAAGTTCCTTGGTACTTGGGTCTGTATCTCCTCAGCTACCCTAGATGTCTCAAACTTGTGGTCTAAGGGCAAAATCAGGGCCTGTACCTCCAACCAGGGTTCCTGCCTTTTTTTTTTTTAACCTGCTACCACATAAACAGCACTTCAGACTCATGGTATTCCCCAGACATACTTCTGCATGCTCTTCTTTGGGGAATAATTTTCTAATTATGGAGCCACCCTAACTGTGAGCTATTGGGCCTAGAATTCTTCCATCTGGCTTCAGCCTCCACCCCAGTATCAGCTCATCCCTGTCATGCATTTCACCAGGCCTCCTGCAACGAATGAAGGGCTCTTTGTAAGGCATCCTGTCATAGGCATGTTCTTCCCTGCAATTTGCCACCTGGAAAATGATTACTCTACCTCCTCCCTCCCTTATCATCCTCCTTCCCCCTGCCCTGCTCCCTCCCTTCAAAAACTGCCCTGGAACTACCTGTCCAAGGAATTATACCTGACTGCCCCACCGCCTAACCTAGATGGGGCTAATTCTGCTCATTGCCTGATAGATGCCCCTCATACCTGATAACTGAGGCACATTGAATACTCAGTGTTACGGAGGTAAGGTGGACTCTGAAGTTGTTTGTTCTGAGGAATTGGTTTCTGACTTACAATGAGAACAGCAGAATGAGGTCCTTTCCTGAGTTTATATGTCCCAATAGGAAAGAGGCTTATAAACTAAAGCAATAAAATCTTAATGGGGGATTTCTAAGCATCAGGCTTATCACTCATTTGCCCAGGGGCTGGCTTTCTGCATGGCATTTTGAAGGTGGTGTGGTAGATACTGTGATATGCGCCCAGACCCCAACTTATGGATGAAGGATTTATTCCACCAGCTGCTGGGAAGGCTACCAGAAGACAGCCTTAGCTGTCAGTCCTCTTGGGGACTTGCCTCTGCTAAAGAAACTTGCCTTGTGTAAGATAACACCTACTTTCATGGGGAACTCACATCTAATGACAGGTAAGTGTGAGGGAATAAAGACATGGCTCCATTCCCCATCTTGGTAAAACTCTGAAGGATTAACCATCTCAGAAGATTTCCTCCAGCTCAGCTGGAATCTTTGTTGGAGCTGAATGGCAGCTCAACTTCCCTCTGCCTAATTCTGCTTCCAACCTCTCTTTCCCCAAGAGCTCTCCCTAATAAAGGTCCTGCATGCTGATCTTTGACCCAGAGCCTGCTTCCCCGGGGCACCTAATCTATGATATTTTGTTCTAGGAGTGATTTTTGTTAAGGAGGTGCCAAGACAAGATTTTGGAACTGGATTACCCATCTGGCTGCCATTGAGGACCCAGCCCTTCTCTAAGAACAATGGAATTGGGTAACTATTGCTAAGCTTGACTGACTCAGAAAAAAGATAATGAAAAGATTACAGTGATTAATTGGCATTTGAATGCTAAGTATAAAGAGATCTCATCTCTTGCAGTGGAAGAGAAGGAAAAAGCTGATAACCAGGACTTACTTGTCAAAGTATGAAACTCCATTTGAAGGTTAAACTCCCAATCAAGACAGGTCTTCTATCCTAATGTTCATACCTGAGATCTCTGTTGCACCTGAAAATCTTGAATCTTCAGATTACCCTAAACCCTCTGAGCCTACATAAGTGGCCCATTCATTCCTAGTAAGAGTTGGGGACTCCAACTCTTTCCTAACTAAAAATGATGCAGAGTCTTCTGTACTGCAAGACATGTTCTCTCATTCTCCCAGGATCTACTCCCACCTCCACTTTTGGCCACTAGGCCAGTAATTAAGGTTAAGTCACAGCATAACCTGGCCAGAGATGTGCTGGACCTGCTAAGGAAGAAAAAGATCTACACCTCAAAACAAATACAGGAGCTGGCTAACACATACTAACAGGAGATGGGAGAATATACACAGGACTGGGTTCTGGATCAAGAGGGTGGAACAGAAATTTGGAAAAAGAGGTTATGGACATGGGATCACTTTCCAAGGATATAGTATTTAAAGGTATGGCAAAGCCCCCAGGAGATGGTGCAAATGCACCATTAGAATGGCTCCTAGAAGCATAGGAAAATAGTGAGATGTGCCAGAATTGCTGTGACAGACTGTGGAGGAAGTGGGTGTGCAGAGGAGATATACTAAGCAAAGTTGGAAAACCCACCCAAGGACCCATAAGATACCAAAACAATAAAGAATGTGCTGGAAAGATGGGCACCGGCATCAATAAGAAGTCAAGTTGTGACTGTCCTCTATAGGTCAGGACTGACAGAACTAAGCTCACTGATATCAATACTGCTCATTCTCTACCATCAAAAAAAATGAGTTTAGGATGATGAGTCCAGTAATCTTAATCAAAAGTCCCTTGCCAGGTTTCCAGATCTGAACCAGTTTTCAATTCACTTGGTTGCTAATTAACTACACTGGCCCTCTTACCACCCAGGAAGGTCCAGTGAATCATTTTGACAAAAATAAATACACGTTCCAGGTATGGGGTTGCCTTTCCTATCTACAAGGCCTCAGTGAAACCACTATCCAAGAGCTTTCAAAAGTTTTGATCCATCAGCATGAGATCTCATAATATCTTGTCAAACCAAAGGATCCACTTTACAGCAAAGAATGTGGAAGAGTGTGTTCATAACCATAAGGTCTACTGGTCATATCACATATTGCACTATCCAGGAACTGCCAGCCTAATAGTGTTGGGCAACAGATTGCTGAAGGCATAGTTGCAGTGCCATCTTAGGAGCCATTGTCTAGAACACAGTTCTCAGTATGTCAAAGACCCTTATATGGAGCTATGTTCCAATAGGTATAATACAAAGGTTTGAGAACCAAGAGATAGAAGCAGGAATGGCTCCTTTTACCATCAGCACCAGTGACCCACTTGGGGAATTTGTGCTTCCCATGCCTGCAACTCTGGACCCTGTGGGTTTAAAGATTCTGTTTCTCCATGAGGAAACACTTCCACCAGAGGTCACAGCAAACATCTTAATAAACTATAAGCCAAGGCTGCTGCCAGGGTACTTTGACCTCCTTGTGGCCAAAGACCAGCAGAAAAGAAGGGCAGTCATCATCTTAGCAGGAGCATCTGAGCCTGATCATCAGGAGGCGGTAAGGCTATTGCTGCACGGTGCTACATAGTAAGATCCACTTGGGTGCCTCTTTAATACTCTCCCGATTTCAACAGTAAAGAGGCAGGTGCAGCAACCCTGCACTAAAATGGAATCAGACCAGGAAACAGACCCCTCAGGGGCTGGGTCATGCCATCAGAGAAGCCAACAGGATGAGCATATGTGCTCAGTGAGGGTAGAGGGGAATCTGGAATAAATAATAGAGGAGAAGATGAGTATGAATTGCAGCTCTGAGATAATCTACAACAGTAGAGGCTGTAGTTCATCTCAACTAGCCTTCCTGTTCTAAGTGTTTTCCAGAAAGTGAAGCCCATCAGAACCATTGGTGTGCTGCAGCTCGAGCTGGCTCAACCCGGCTTGTGAGAGCCCATTGTTAAATTCTTGCCTGCTAGTTTTCAAACCATTAGGAGCTTTAAATCAGCCCTGGTGAGGGTGTTTATATCATGACAATTTACACATGTTACAAATAGAGGTTTGGCGTTTATTTCTTCTTCAGAGAGCCAGTTGTTAAAAATGTAACAATATAGCACTGGAATCCTGGAGGAGCTTCCAGAACCTGTGGGAAGTGGTTAGATGAAGTAGATCAAAACAGTTCAAGGAGTGGACTGTAGTGGATGTGATGATGTGCTACCTAGAACACCCTTCAGGAGTCAAGGCTTATTTACCCAGTTTAGGAGTACTGCTGGAAGACATCTCTCTGTAGGCATCTCTCTCTTTGGGGATTTCCTTGGCTGAAAATATTTGCCACACCTAAAGTCATGGCTTTTTCCAGGGACAGCCTACATCTAATTACTGATCAACATGAAAAAATAAGGCTTGACCTCCTCCTTGCCTCAATTTAGGAAAACTCCAAAGGGCCATCTTCAAGTCTAGAACTCTCCTGTGGATCAGCCAAGATTTTGTTGTGACTGCATTGAATTCAGCTTCTTCCTCTTTTCAATCATGCCTCCTCCTCTTTTTCTTTCTCTTCCATTTCCCCTTCCCCTTCCCTTCTCCTCCTCAAGCAATCCTGCATGGTAATCTCTGTCTGTGCCACAAGGCTAGGAAGGGGAAGTGGTTGCCCTGGACAGAATCTCTCAAAGCCTCTGATCACAGTGCCAAGTAGGAGAAACTCCAGAAAGCGCTGAGCTCAGGACAGAACTACCACCTTTTACCGTGACTACAATAGCAGCTATGTCTTAGTCGCTGCCAGGAGACAAAGTCTTCTGTCCCTTACAATTTCTAGCTGAATCTGTCTGTCAGTGCCAGGAGCTCTGTCAGTGTTTGTCCATCTATTATGGTCAGAAGCCCTGAGCTGTGTCTATTTGCTGGTCCATCACTGTCATGGGCCTACTCTGTGTTGGCCTGTGACTTGTAGACCTTCAGACTGGCCAACTCTGTGGGGATTCATAGTAATTAGGGGACCCAGGCCCATGGCCATGCCTGGTATTTTTGTTTGGTTGTGGAACCTAAGGTTGTGCCTTTCCATCCTTGAGCTGAATAGGCACAGGAGCCTTTGCTGTGACTGTGGCTCCGGGACATGGCCTGAGGCTCTTGCACCTTTCTCTGATTTTTACCTGGGTTCCAACACTGGTTAATATGCATTTCCAGGGGTTGGAATGGTGGGAGGGGGTTTTAGGGTCTGAGTCACAGCCCTTCTGCGAATCTGGGCTGGGCGCAACCTGCCTCCAGCCCTAAGGAGGACTAGAGCTTCTGTTTCAGTTGAGGACCTGGGAAGGGCCCACAACAATTGCCTCAGATCCTGGTGGAAGAAGAAGTCTGAGAGCTGTGGGGGTCAGTCAAGGCAAACATCCCAGGGTGTCGGGGGAGAGGGGAGACTGAATTATCAAGTAGTTTATGCCTTGGAGCTATGGCTCCAGCAGTGGTTGCTGTTTCCCTGGCCTGCCCTCCTAGCACATGAAATGACTCTACTCTTATCTAGCCTCATTGGCAGAAGAGGACTGGGCAGGAGCCAGGGCCTCCACCAGGAGACCGTGGGGCTGCCCCAGGATCTGGGCTGGAGGAAGTGTGACACATTGCCAGGGCTTCTCTTCCTTCTGCTTCCTTTGAGATAATTCCCAAATCAGTTAAGCGGGAAAGGGAGCAGGCAGCTGTACTGGTGTTAGGTTCCCAGCTCCCCTGGCTCCTGGGTAGCCCAAGGTCACCCTGTTGGTTCACCTCTCAGATGTCTTTGATAAGGATAATGATAACATCCCTGGCTGTGTAGTAAATACCTTATAGCCTGGTGCTTATCTTTGCTCCACAGAGCATTTTCTAAACTTTGGGAAATTTGTGCTGCTTTTCCATTCTGACTTCATAAAACTGTGTGCAGCTCTCTTAATCTGAGAAGAGAAGAAACTCACTTTCATTAGACCCTGGACATAGCCACTGCTGGCACCTGTGCAGTGAGAAGTCCTCCCCAGACCCGGAAGACAGAGCAGTAGTTCAGAGCAGAGATCTCACAGTCGCCTGAGGGACAGATCACAGTGCACCCCTGTGGCCTGAGACGTGAGAAGGCAGTCCCAGAGTAAGTGTTGAGGAGGATGCCCCAGTAGAAGACATGTCTGCTTTCCACTGTACACTGGTCTGCAATGGGACAAATATCAGCCACTTGGCTGGAATGCATTCCAGACACAGGGCAGAAGGATGGTGAGACAGCTGTGGCTGGTTTGTGTTCCTGAGGCCCAGGGCTGCTGTGAGGGAGACAGAGGGCTGTGAGCAGTGAGACTAGGGGATCTTGCAGGAGGCACAGGAACCAGACTGGCAGGGTAGGGTCTTAGGTCAGACCAAAGGGCTTGAAATTCACGCTGAGCCAGCAGGTAGCCCATATGGAATACAACCAGACTAATCCCTTAAAATGTAAGCACCTCCAGTGTTGGTTTCCCCTCTGAACCTGGCAGAGTTCCTGATACTTTGCAAGCACTCAGTAAATATTTGTTGAATCAAATATTTGGTGCATGAATCCATGGGGAGAGAAGCAGAAGAGGTCTGTCTAGAGACGAGTACCCATGGGGCATTTGAGTTGGTCATCTGCATCAGAGAGGTAGGCTGGGCCAGGGCAAGACTGTAGGACTGACTAGGAGACTGGGACCCCAAGAGGAACCCAGATCCCTACCCAGCGCTGAGCCCCTCGGCCTGATCTATCCCCTAGGATGGCGGCATATCACAGTTTCCTCTGGGGCCAGAGACTTGGAACAATGGCTGCACTCTACAATGCACTGGCAAGACACCATCTACATCCATGTCAGATGGGGCACTTCTAGCTCCCTCAAAAAGGAGACACTGGAAGTGGAGGCAGTCCCTTCACAGCTGTGGCAGCACGAGGAACTGGTGAGTGATAAACTGGCTGATTTCTTCTCTTTTCAATGAGAAAACTTCACTGCAGCCTGCCCAAGCCAAGGTCCCCAAGGACAGGCCTCACAGCTCTGTGAGCAAGCTCTGACCTTGGCCCAGACTTAATTGGATTTGGCTTTTGTTTTCCAGCATTTGGCTTATCAGAATATGCATAGTTGGGTTAGACTGAACAGTATAGAGAAGAATTTCCAATAATGATGAGGAAATTTGGGAAGCAGCTTTAGGTTGTGTGAAAGTAGAGGAAGAGACCTAGTGTCTGATAGACAAGCAGTGTCTATAAAAACAAACAACAAAGTTTATGAAAGACTCTTCCTTGAAAAAGTGTTTGGCACTACTTACTAAAGCTAAAATATGTATATCCTGTTTATCCTATGACCCAATTATTCCACACAATTCCCAGCATTTCCAAGAGAAATGCATATATATGCTCACCAAAATATGAGTACGAGAATGTTCATAGTAGCTTTATCGACAGTAGAATGGGAAAATATGTTGTGGGACACAATAGAACAATACACAGAAACAAAAATAACAGGCTGCAACAACATGCAACAACTAGAAAGATTGCACAGATACAGTGTTGACGAAAAGAAGTCAAACATAAGAGCACAGTTCACAGTTCCACTTAAAGTTCAAGAATGGGTAAAACAACTTTATGGTGATTCAGTGGAATGGTGGCTATCCTTAGGGGAATGGGTACTGACTAGGATGGAGAAAGCACAGAAAGCCTCTGGGGTGCTGGAAAATGTTCTGTATCTTGCTCTGGGTGCTGGTTATATCAGTTTAAACATATATAAAAATCCACTGAAATGCATACTTAAGTTTTGTGTGTTTTTTTCAATTAAAAAGAACATAATTTTTAAAAAAGGCTTTTCCCCACCTCCAGAAGAACTGCAAGATCTTGAAGGAAATGCTAACCTTCCCCTTTGGTGAGAGCCCTGGAAGTATGTTTCAGGGTAGAACCTGGGGAGTTTATGCTCATCTTCCTTTGAAGCTGAGTTTAAAAAAGAAAAAAAGGAGAAAGGTTTTTTTAAGTAATCATCTTTTCGGTTGAAAGAGCAGGTCTAGGCCAGAGATAACATCAGTGGCAGCAACATGAAACTATTTCATTGCTCTTATCACAAACCACAGTGAAAAATAGCTTGTGAAGTTGCATCTTTCCTGGCAGCCATAGCCCAGGGTCTCCTCACAGGAGGGAAATTGGTCAGCTGTTTGCGAAGGCGAGGTCTGTGCCCAGCAGCCCTTCTGAGGGTCTGGAAGGGGACTTCTTTTGGGCGAGGCCTGAGGATTCTATCTAGCTCACCTTCTTTGTAGTCCTGAGGAAGTCTCTGGCCTCTCTGGGCCTTGGGGTGGGGAGCTTCCAGCACAGACAGTAGGTGAGATGGCCTCTTCACATCTCAGCTCTGGTTTTGTGGGCTGTCCCTACTCTTACCTGCCCTGTGAACCCAGATGCCATGATCATTCTGGTATCCCTTTTCCTCAGAGGAACAGAGGCATCAGGGCATTCTCAGCAGAGACTGGTTTTCCTGGCTCTCCACTTAGGCCTCCTGGCAGCAGGGCTTCCATATGTCTAGAGCTCCTTGTGTCAGGGCAGGCTGGTCTCTGGCTGGAGCATCTTTGTTCCTGCCACAACTCCACTTCACAGATTAAAAAACTGAGGCCCAGAAGAGAGCTGCATGCCAGATTTGTTATTTGTGAAGCCTGTGTAACACGATGCAGGGGTTTAGGGCAAGAGCTGCTGGATCCAGAACAGTCAGCCAATGTGCCTTCAACACAAACAGCAGCTTGTACAGAAGCTCAGGTTAGTACAGTATGTGCCTGGTCTATGCAGACCGCCTTCCAGTTCTAATCACACAAACTGAGAATTCTCAAACACATACATGTGCAGATGGCCAGGAAGCAAGAGGAGTAAGGGCTCAGGAATAGCACACCCAGTTTTCAGGGCCTGTCCTGCCCACTTGGAGTGTGATACAGGATAGATGTGTAGCCCCCAGCCAACTCCAGACACGGGACAAATGTAAAGTTAGTTGAGGATGCCTGGATAGCACCTTGCAAACTCCAGGCCCACACTGAGCTGTCCTGCCTGACAAGGAAGAGCAGACAGGCCTCTTCTGCTGTCCATACTATTCCAGAAAGAGGGTACCAGCACTCTGAGCTTTGAGGAGAGCAGCCTCCATTGTAAGCTAATCACCAGCCTCGTGGCTGAACAATATTTGGTGGATCAGTTGTTATAATGCAAGCCACCATGAGGACCTGCATTTAGCTGGAGACACTGAGGATGTAGATTTTCTATTAGCAAGCGGACTGACCACATGATGATACCTACTGACCTTGGCACTTAGCCTCTCTCCTCAGTTCCAACCATGGCCACATTTACAGCTATCACAGGATAGAAAATCCAGTAGAAAACTCATGTGCCATCCCACTACCCAAGGTATCATCCCAATTCCTTTCCAACCCTTGGTTCACACAGGATCATCCTAGTATCAATGCCGTTCTGGACCTTTTATAGGTGCCTTACCATGTTGCAGTGTTAGCCTCATGTCCATTATTTTATTTCATGGACTGAAAGATTGGCTATTTCTGTGGATGAAGCTTCTCTCCTTCAGTGTGATCCCCTTGAATTTGAATGCTGAGTCAAAAGATATGGCCACATTATGGCCTCTGACAGAGACTGTGGCTGCCAATGGAACTGTTCCCATTCCCAAGGTCTGGCATATGATAGAGGGTCGCACTGCTGCTTTAGTTCATGCCTTTGATGTCTGACTCAGTCCTATTGATTTCTGAGGGGGAATGGGGACCCTAGGAGGCAGAGATGATAGAGAGTTAAGGTGGACCTTGGGGAGGTCCTGTGAAGGGAGTGGGGGGAACTATTCTACTGTCCTGAGAAAGCTTGATGTGTGTATGAGCCTGTCTCCTCAGCCCACCCAGCCCCACTCTCTCTCTTGGTCTAGAGATGGGCCTAGCGAAGTCAAGAGTTCCTCAGGGTTGAGCTGGGCCTGCCCCAGGCCTGCCTATGGTTATCTTCTATGGAGGGATATAATTTGGACCTATTTTCTGGCATCCTAGGAAAATGGGGTGTATAGGGCCAATCTCAGCCAATTAGGTGTCAGGGCCATGCCTCTTGTGCTTAGGTGTCCAGCTCAGAGCTCCAACCTTCCAGTGTACCAGCCTCTCCTTAGATCCTGAGGCAGTAGTGCCAGTAGGCTCCCAGGAAACGGTGAGCTCAGGCCTGCATGGATCTCCAGAGCTGTACCCAAAAGGCCCTCCCACCTTGTCCCAGCCCCCAGTAGGCTCCCCATTACCACTATCCAGATCTGAGCCTAGTTGGAGGGAAAACTAGGGCACACAGAAAACTCAAGTAGCCCTCAATGCACAATCTCTTCACGGGTAGCTGTTTGGTGACCTTGCCAGGGCTTAAGGCTGTCAGGGAGATGAAGGCAGTTTTCACTGTGGTATGACCATCTTTGCACCTATACCTTCCCAATTTTCTTGTTTCCCAGGAGAGGCACCTTCATAACTATAGCTTCCCAACTTTCCTATTTTCTAGGAGAGGCACCAGAAGCTCTCTGTCAAACTCAGTTTCCCTAGATTTGAGCCAGATGCCCTGAGGCCCTCTAGCTTGACAAAGACCCTGAACTTAGGGGGTGGTCTGGCCTCAGGGGCTAGAGTCTACCTCACCTTTATGGACTCTGGCTAAGAGACTGAGGCACCTGTTCAAGGTCACACAGCAAGTTACTGGTAGGCTAGGTTTCTACATCCTCTGCTGTCCTGAACACAGCAGTGAGATGACAAGGATGTACATGCAAGCCCCCAACCTTCTATTATTAGGTGCCTCAAGCTAAGAGGAGGCTGGGTCAGTGAAGTGGTGGGTCTTCCTGCCACTGGGTCTCAGCGACCCTATCCTGCCATGCACCCCTCAGACTCTACTGCCTGTCACAGAAGAGTGGTCTTTGGAACTCTGAGCACTTGTGTGGTGTGCCCAAGGGACAGGAGCTCACTGCCCCTGGGGACTGGACTGGGGGCTTTCTTGGAGCTGAAACCACCCTGGACCCCTGGCCCCATACTGGCCCTGACACCCAAACCCAAGTCACAGGTCCACCCTCTGTGTTCTGAGATAATTTGACAACTTTTCTCAGTCACACTTGCTGACCTCTAGCCTGATGTGTCCCCTAGAGGTGGGGTGGCCTAGGAATTACAGGGCAAGAGGTGGGGATGAGTAGGATTGTGGTGGGTCTGTACACCGGCTACAGGCACAGACCAAGGCTTTACAGCTTGTCAGTGGGTAGATGTTGCAGACTGCAGGTCTGGCCTGGGCCAAGTTGTGGTTACAGCTTGATACCTAGTTATATTCCAGAACAATAGATTTTTATCTTTCTTGCTTTGGTGAATAAGCTCATGGTCTGAGAGATTTAACTGCAGTAAGAAGCTGTTTGGATTGTGGGACAATCCCACTTACCTCCAATAAACTTTTCAGTTGATTAGAGTTAGAATTGAGGATAATGGGTCAGAGCTCAGTAGCCTGGTCTGACAGCTGTTCAGGGCCCAAGTAGTTGGTGGATCCACCATGTGCAAGGCCTTGTGCTCTAGGGGTTAGGAAATTAATAGTCAGGGAGGAGGCCATTATGCCCAGGAGACACCAGAGTGTGTTGTGAGGGGTTTTGCAGGCTAGATGAGGGACTTTACTTTGAAGCCAGATAGCTCTTTGCTGGTCTAGAAGAAGCTGGGGGTTCGGTGCTGTCCTTGGCCTTTGTGGGCCCTACCTTGTTCAGGTCCCTCACTGTGCTCAGTCCTCTGTGAGTAGCCTGAAGGCCCCAGTTCCCCTGAGCCATTAACCAGAGCTGACCCTTCTGTGGCCATACCGAACCCTCAATGTGGGGGATGGGGTGAATTAAACTTAGAGCTCCCCAGGAGCTGTAGTAAAGACCAAAGGAGGGAGGACCTTGAGTATTGAGGCTTGGCCTTTGGGTCTAGGGGTGGATGAGTGCTGACCGAGGCTGGGCAAGGCAGTCTAGGAAAGCATCCGAAGGACACAGGGAGAAGTGGGGCAGCAGTAAGCTACACAGACATTGTGTGTTCACAGCACTGGAGGCGGAGTGCAGGGGCAGATAAGGTGGGCTTCCCACTCACCCTCCTAGGCCCCTCCTTCTGAGAGACCCCTGGCCCTCCAGGTCTGGAGCCCGGTTATGTTGCCATCAACCCCACCTCCCATCCCCTTCCAATCTATCCAGGCCTCAAGGAGACTGGACTATATCATGACTCCCACTCACCAGTATTCGCATGCCCCAGCTTTATTGAGGCAGTGGTGTTGATGTATCAGTTACAGAAATATTTCTTCAGGCACATCCCCTCCATTACCCACTTGCAGCCTTGTCTGCCCACTGAGGGCCAGCAAACTCCCGCCCATCCCTGATGTAAGTTGTTCTTGATGTTCCTTCAGTCCCATTTTCCGCAGCTCTAACCACGTGCACCAGGCTCCCATGGGAAGACAGAATCTCAGAGGCTGTCCTAGGTCTTTTTACATGATTTCCATCCTTCTATAGATATGACAACATTCTCTAAGGCTTCCTTGAACTGTGAGAAATTACTTTTCTCAGTAGTACAGTTCTTAGGTGATTCTGTTGGCTAAATAAGAAACATATATTTATCTTCTCAGCGGAAAAAAAATAAAAGCAAACTCTGTTCTCCCAGCCAAAAGGGTCACATCGTAACCCTCCCATCCCCTAGGAGGTAAGTCAGCAGGCCCTCACCATCTGTCTTAGGGAGGGCATTGGAGGCCAGCTGTCTGAAGACCATCCATGGCCCTGAGGAGAAAGCCAGCAGGGTGTGGGCAGGTCCCACAGCTGCCCAGGACAGGAACATGAGGATGAGCAGGGTGGGAGCACACAGGGGACTGACTATGCAAGCAGGGGGCAAAGAGAGAGGAGCACTTCAGTCATGTTTTTCTACAACATGCCCCCCCAAACCACTGCCCATCTCCACATTGCCCAGAAGGGGACCCAAGGGCAGGGAAAACCAGAGCCAGCTTGGACTGGCTGCCCAATCTGGGTTAGCACTGAGTGGCACTTCTCTCTCCCCAGGCTGAGTCTATGACCAGACCTCCTCTAACTCATCTCGGACCTGCTTCACTCTGACGCTTGTGTGGGGGGCTTGGCAGAGGGCATGACAGAAACCTTTAGAATGACCTCTGAGTTCCCAGTCCCCTACGTCTTAGCTCCTGTCTGCAAGTGGGCTTCTTTTGATTGGAAAGCAGTACCACAGGCTTCACATGTGGCAGATGGGGGCCATAAGATGCCCTTTGCCCTGCTGGGCCTCTGGCTATGATAACAAGAAAAATGATGTCCCAGGTTCCCCTAAGAACAAACAGCAACTTACCTGTAGTTTTGTGCAGATTCGGGGGAGTTCCTTCATGTTCTTATAAACCTTTTGTAGGTGATTATCGTCATATTTTTTAAGAAGTTTGTTCAAGGTGGAGATGAAGTCCTTTATAAATTCCCCATAACATGACTCCTGAAACAGGGTTAGGAGCACTAGGATGTTGGTGGTGCACAGTAGAGCACCAGCTGACCCCTAGCCTCATCCATCCCTGGTCACTTTGGCCAGATGGAGCCCTGGACTCCAATTCAGGCCCTACCCTACTTCTCGTACAGGAGAGGCGTGGGCACTGCAAGCTGTGCAGCGGGTGTCTGGTCTCTCCTCAGACCCAGGGCCAACCTAGGATGGTGAGCAGAGAGCCCAGCAAAGCCCAGGACCTGACCATTGCTTCATCTGTTGACTGGGCTGGAGGCACCATCCTCAAACTCACAGCTTTCTCCCCAGATTGCCCTCTCCAATATCTTTTGTTTGCATCTCTGCCCTAGGTGCCAACTGGAGTGATCCCTTTGAAATGTGGTCAGAAAAGTCTATGTGGTGACTGCTGCTTACCTTACTGGTGTTCTGGGGTCTTTCAAAGGAACCCTGGAAGCAGGAAAAGTTGGTCAGAAACACAAAGGGCCACTGAGAGCCAAGTGATGATTGATGAAGATCCAGACTTACCTTGTATGTAATGTTGTCAGATGTAAGTTCATGCTGAATCTCAGCACAGACTGCTGTGTGATTGTCATAGAGAAACTCGCTGGTTGTCTTCATTGGGGCAGAATGGCTCTCCAAGCCCCAGAGCACACAAGCCAGGAGTATGTACAGGTACATGGTATGACTTAAGAGTGGCTCCAAGCTGATCCGAGCCCTGGGCTTGGCAGCATTTCTGTGGGGAGGGGGTATCTATATATGTGAGTCTAAGGAAACGCTAACTCTCTTATCAAGTCATCACCAACTTACGTGGAAGATAGAGGGGACCTTATCGCTGGGTGAAATGTGCTTTTCATGCATTTTCTATGACCACAGCATACTTCATGGATTCTTGTCGTTGTTGAAACTCAGGCGTGGTCTCTGAGATTTTATTTCATACTCACAATCGCAGAGTTCTGCCGGCATATGGGGCAGGACTTTGGCCAGGACTGGTGCTGTCCAGAGAGAGCAGGTGAGGTGCAGGAAGAGCCAGTAGGGCCTACTTGTTAGGAAGAAGACTCCCCCAACCCCACTGCCTACCTGACACCTGGAGACATACCCACTTCTTTATAGTCCCCAGCAGGGATATGCGGGGAGGGAGGACAGGCTCAGGAGCAAGGCCTCCAGCCCTGTTGGCAAAGCAGGAGGAGGGAGGAGAGCTGCCATGCTCTCATCTAAAAGGCTATGAATTTAGGAGATGAATGGATGCAAAACTTCATGTGAAAACAAAACCAGCTCAGAAAAATATCACACTATAGCCATGTACCAACAAATTATGAATTTACATTCTGACTCTCAAGATTAAGATCACCCATTTTGGGGAATGTTTGGTAAATATGCTGAGTTCTGACCTCTGTGGTCTGGTTTTTCCCCCTGAACAGCTGGCTAGTCCATCTGCTGATTCATCTTAGGAGTGGTCGGAGCCCTGAGCTTGAGGGGCAGGATGTGGTCTTTGAGAGGCATAGGTGCTTCGTCTGATCTTAGAGGGTACCTACTCAACCAGCGACCAGCCAAGCTCAAGCAAACCCAGGCCTCCCTGGAAGGGATGATGCCCCTTCTCTGGAGCAAGTTTCCCACTGGCTGCTGGGTCCCTTGGATTTCTAAGTGAACCTGGAAACCTCCCTCTGGGGAGGGAGCCCTGAGCATTCCCGGAAGCACATCCGGGTATGCAAAATGCTGTGCCTAGGCCAGCTCTCTCCTCCTCTCTGCTCCAACATCACTGCCCCTCTAACAGTGCCCCTGCCCCTTCCCCCACCTCCCTGCTTCCTCCCCTCCCTGGCCTGTGGGGAGGAGAGCACCTCTAGCATTTGCTTGTGATGAAAACAACTGCAACACCACACAAATAAGAACAGACTTGTAATAATTTATTATTATGATAAAATATCTGGAATAAATATGAAGTGTGAACTTAAATAAATAAATAAATATTAAAATACATAAATATATAAATAAATATTACTGGTCCCTGCCGATGTAAAAATCTCCTCCCTTCTTCCACACCCGTATGGGTCAGCATGGCTCAGAGCAAATCCGTGGCCCCCGTGGCACAGGTCCACCCTGTGGTCCCTCTAGGGTTAAGATCTTAGGCAGGCGCTGAGTTTCCTTGGGCTCCTTGTGGGTGGGAGGGCAGCGGTCTGTGAGGTAAGCTCCCAGGGCTAGCTCTGGAATTGACCTGCGTCACTTCTGCACTTACTCCCAGCAGTCAAAGGGGATGTTAAGTAGAAAGTCATTCAGGTTCTTCTTGAAATTCTTAAAGGTGACATTCTGGGGTGCACAGGAAGTTTCCTTAAAGCAAAAGAAAAAGAAAAAGAAAAAACTTGAGTCTAGACATGAGTAGGTAATATGGGGGCATCACTAGGTCACTTATATGCTGCCTCTTGGAACTCAGAGGCCAGAAGGCCATCTGGGGCCCACCTGCTGACCTGGGTCAGGTTACATGTTGCCACCTATGTGTTATCCAAAGGGTGCACCATCTCTACCAGTGGCAGCTGGGGCCAGGGACCTGACAAAGTGCCAGCCTGAGGCTGGTCTGCTGGGCAGTTAGGCCACTGACTCTTTGGTCCCAGGCCAGGACAGAGCAACTTGGCTACTAAGGTTGGCTCTGAAAGCCCAGAAGGGACAGGGTAGGAGTTATGGCCACAGGCTTCACTCACTTTTCACAGGAAAGGAGTGTTTGGGACCTTTTTATATTCCAGATATGCTTCCCTTCCTGCTTCCATGCAATCCAGGAGCCCCTCGAAGGGCCAAGGGAAAATCTTGCCAGGAGGTGGCTCTTGTGCCCAGGAACTTCCTCTGTATCTTAGGCGGGCCCTGTGTTTCCTTGGGTTTGCCCCACCTCTGACCTCATTAATGACAACAAGAGCAAGAACAGGACAACTACCACTAGGGAGCCCTGCCAGCTTCAGTGTTTTATGCCTTAACTCCTAGAGTTGAAAATGAGCTGGGCTGCTCCCTCTCTGGAGGGTCTAATCATTACAGACCAGTTGACTCAGAAACCCTTTGGGATCCTGAACAGCCACACCCAAAGGTCTCTCCCTGCCAATTCCTAGATGAGACTTTTCTGCTTGGAGCCCAGGCATGGGCACTTACCAGGGTAGGGGGGCAGTGCTGCTCATAGTAGCTGGCCATCATGGTTAAGGGGCCCTTGAGCCTGGCGAGGCTGCCTGGCAAGCCCTGTGTGTACAGCTTCAGGCGGGTCTGCACACATGTCGGCTCCTATGGAAAAAGTCCATTCCGTGGTAAGCAGTGGCCAAGTGTCCTCCTCATCACTTCTTCCTGTTCTCATCCCCATTCCCCAAGGAGGGGCACAGAATGATTTCCAACTAGTCTCAGGCAGGTCCAGTCATACATACTGCCCCGTCCCCCTGTCCACTACAGGCATGAAACTGATTCCTCTTCACCACTCAACTCAAGCCACCCTTAGTCAGCATAGCCACATTCCCTTGGCATGGCATCACTAGAGGGTCTCAGCCCCTAGGAAACGTGGTCACTATCCTCCAACCATTCAGGGAGAAGGGGCAGGGCATTGCCCAGACCTGCTGTGTGAATAAGCAAGGCTTGTTTCTAAAACCCCTCTGTGCCCCTTTGTAGGCAGCACCCTGTCTCCACAGGGCTTGGTCTCAGGGCACAGTGAGTGTGCCAAGCCCACAGCCCCTGTCTCATAAACTAATCACTGCTTACCCACCTGTCCCCTGGTGACCCTTGGCCCCTTGAATGCAATATCTGTCTGTGGCTGCTCAGATAATAAAGGAGCTCATGTGACTGCCACAAGGGTAAAGGCCAGGGGACTTCTGAGCATACCTCCTCTTGGCAGCCAGCTGAATGGAGAGAAAGTTCACAGCCCTATGAGGATCCATCTAAAATGGAGAGATCTCCAAGGAAGAGACAAGCATCTTACCTGGGGGTCAAAAATTTCAGAGACGACTTCTGCAGTTCCGTTCTATAGAAAAGGAAAAGGTGGTGTTATTGAGCTGACAGGTGGGGCTAGTCCGGGCCTGCGAGGTGGACTAGCAAGGTGGCCAAGACATGACCTGCACTCCCTGTCTCACTCACCATCATATCAGCGGTGTCATTATTGTGGTTCAGAATGCTCAGGGCCTCCTTGATGGCATCCACATGTTGAAAGAGCCGGGTGACAGGGCTTGGTGGACCAGTGGGTGCAGAGATGCTGCAGACCACAGTGCCCAGGAGAAGCAGGTTCTGTAGCCACATCCTCCTGGAGACTTTAGCCTTTCTCTCTGAGCACTGGGCTCACTGGCAAAAGAGCTTTTATATACACAGTTAGAGGAAATGATTAATGGTGACCACAAAACACCAGGGGGGCGGGGGAACTACCTGAACTGTGGAATCTCCTAGCCCTTATCAGCCACACATGGGAAAGGTGAGCCTTTCCCCCAGATGGTCACCATAGGGGGTTTTCATTAATGAGCCCTTCCAAGAATCAGCAGCCCACCCGCCTGCCTCCTGAGTGTGCTCTCCAGCCCTCCATAGGCAGTCTGACAGCCCGCTGAAGCTGCCACGTTCCTCTGAGGGGCCTCTGGGCACAGTTTGGACTTCTTGGCCCAGAGTGGCCAGGGCAAGGCCTGGGAGACACTCAACCAAGCACCTACTCCCAGGCTCTCCATCCTGCCTGTTACCCCAAGAGGCCTTTAGGCTGGCTGTGCCCACCCTGGGGCTCATTCCAATCCCAGCCTTCCCTTCTAGAGCCGGCACCTCTGGCCACAGTGAGAGAACTGAGTGTGAGGACTCTCACAGGCCTGCCTCACTGTCCACCGAGGCAGATTCTAGCCAAATGGCACAGTCCTTTATAGCTCACCATAGTGCCAGCCTAGAACCTAGAGCAGTCAGCAAGCTCTGCTCAGCCAGGGACCTCTTCCTTACAGCCCCTGTGAGCAGAGAGAATGACAACCATGTGTCTGTTCAGCCAGCAAGATTGCAGAGTATTCCTTCACTGTGAGATCCCATCTGACAGCCAATCCTAGTTTACGCAGCCATATTCAACCCCCCGCACTGCAGAGGCGAGTTGGGGCTCTCAGCTGGGTGGGTCAGGGCTCTGTGAAACCTGGCTCCAGCACCACCTAGCTGAGTGACTATTCCCTCTGAGCCTCACCCCCCGCTGCAGGGCAGATCGCCTCCCCAAAGTGGGTACTGCACTCCTACCTACAGTCCCTGGCAGGCGCCAGGAGCTTCAGGGGCTTGTTGCGGGGTCGTGGCTGGATCCACACCAGGTACAGGGGACAATGTCCTCTCTAACAAGGTCTTCCAGGCTTAATTTCCCACATGTCCCCTGCCCCCCAGCCTACTTTCAGCTCCAGAGGCCTCTCTGTGGAACAGGAACTGCTTCTGGAAAAGCCACAGGCTCTTGAGGGTCTGACAAGTGTTTGATTTTCACAATGGAGTTTGGAGAGGACAGCACGAGGTTGGGTTTTTTTGTTTTTAAATTTTTTTTATTAAAGTATAGTTGGCATATAATATTGTGTCACTTTCAGGTGTACAACATAGTGATTTGACACTTATATACCATATGATATGATCACCACACTAAGCCTAGTAATCATCTGACACCATGCAAAGGTATTAGGATACTATTGACTGTATTCCCTCTGCTGTACATTATATCCCTGGGAATTATTTATTTTGTAACTTGGAGTTTATATACCTCTTATTCTCTTTCACCTTTTTCATCCGTCTCCCCACCACCTCAGACAGCACACGTTTGTGTCTGCCACTCCATGCCGTGAGCTTCATGGCTGCAGGGGTATGGATCCACATGTGTACCTTTCTGAGTGTCGGTGTGCCTGTGTGGTTGGATGTGTCCGTACTTACAAGTGTATTGTGGGGGTACATTTTACATGAGGTCATTTGTGTGAGCCCCCATGCCTCTGCAGGTGCCACTCTGATATGAGAGAAGCCCTCCACATTGGGTGCAGTGTGTCTGGGTCCCAGAGGCTGATTCAGCCTAGACCAATGGGGTCAAATGAACAGCCCTCAAGAGTAGGTAGAACTCATGATCTGAGTACTGGGGCTGCAGGACCTGAAAAGTTTCACTGCACAGCAGGAGGGTGGCTGCCCTTGCACAGGAAAGCCAGGCCCTAGTCCTCCAGACTCCGCTGGGTTTCCTGTCAGGATCATAAGGCCACCCTGCTCTTCTGAACCTAGTGGAACATTCCTAGAGGGGCAGGCTGGGAGTGAGAGTATGGCATGTCTGGGCCTTGGCCCTTCCTCCACCTTTTCTATGAGGCTTCTGCTCAGTCCCTTACAGAGAGCTCTCAGGGGGCAAAAGGAGATCAGGGATACTAGATGCCACACAGAGTGGGGGTCTGTGTCAGACAGCCCTGGAGGCTGGGTGGTGGGAAGTGGGGGTCATAGTCGGCAACTAAACTAGTGCCAAGGAGGCAGAGAGCTGATGTGGGCCCTCTGAGATGGTCACTTTTCTCCAGGAAATGAGTTGACAGTTAGTCAACAAACTTCTCCAGTCTGCACCAGGCCCTGTGCTAGAGAGAAGGTAGATGGGACTTTCCCACTGACCCTCACATCTGGTCCTGGAGATTCTCAGTCTGGTGGGGCAGCAGACAACTGTAGACACTCCCATTGTGTGTTCCAGGCTGGGGTGGGGGAAGTTCAGTGCTGAGGAATTCCAAGGAATCACTTCCCCAGCTTGGGAGTTCAAGGAGACCAGAGAGCCTCCCGGGAGATGGTGCCTCCCTGCACACCCTGAAAGGACAAGTAGAGAAGCTGGGCGAGTCAGGTTTTGGAGGGAGGGGTAAGGTGGGATGCAGGAGAGCACTTAGGGTGCAGAGAGGCAGAGGGTTTGAAGAACAGGTATGGTGAAGAGGAAGCAGGTTCCAGAGAGATTTAGGAGGTAGAATCTTGGTAAGACTTGGTGATGTAATGGACTGATTCATCCAATATTTATTGAGCATCTACTTGGTCTCAGCAGGCAAGCGTGATACAAGGAAGATGAAAAACAGACAGGGTCCTGCCTTTATGGACTTCATAGTGATATAAATGGAGAAACAAGATTAACCTACTCACTTTTTTCCCCAAAGGGTGCTTTTAGATGTAAGTAAGAAGAGTTAGAACTACTCTCCAGGTATCTAAGGTGGGGACCCAGGGGACAAAGGAGCAGGTCTGCAGGGTCTATGGGCCCATGTAAAGGTTTGGCAATTCAGAGGCTACATGTGCAGGAACAGACCTGGGGCGGTCCATGTCCATGTGATCGGTAAGGCCACAGAGGGTTATTCAAGAAGAAGGGCTGAGAGCCAGAACAGTGGTATTTAAGAGCCAGGGGCATGATAGCTGGGCAGAGGTCTGGCCAGTGGCCCAGGCTCTGGGAGAGCAGAAAAGGAGATAAGGCAGGAGCCACAAGGAGAGGCCCATGCCAACAGCATGCTCTGTGGGCATCGAAGTCAGCACACAAAAGAACAGAAGTCTTTTCTGTGAGTTTGGCGATGAGGTTCGTGGGCAGGCATACATCTTTCTTCTGGAAATATGACATCAGGGCTGAGGCTATGACATGGGCAGGCATTCCTAGATCGCATCGCATGGAAAGTGGCAGTGATAGTGTCTAGTCAGTTCCCTGACTCAGGGGCCCCAGTGGGACCGTGGGAGGGCAGGGGCAGGACCGTGATGGGCGGTGTGACTCCTCTTTGGGTTCCTTCCACAGGACCAGTAGAAAACTCTCTAGAAGGAGTTTCCTGTGAGTGTCCTTCCCCCAGACTGGAGGAAATGGGCTTGCGGCCACCCCAGGCAGTTATCACAAGGGGAAGGAAATTGGCTTCGGAGTGCCTCACATCTCGTGGGATCTCTGCATGGACGTCTCAGCTGAAGTCACCTTCCCTTTGGTGGAGGTGACTTCACCTTGTACTGGTGGTCCATACAGTCAATGATGACAGAGACTGGATTTGAACCCATACCCATCCCTACTCCTCTAATATTTTCTACTATCTCAGGGATCAGAAAACCAGGAAATACTGGTCACCTGGCTAGACCAGCAAAGGGACATCCCCCTCAGGACAGCTGGAAAGGGAGACTTCTCCAGGTGTTGGCAGGAAAGCTAAAGTGGCTTGTGACTGTCCCAGGGAAGCCTTGAGGGCCAAAAGCAGAATTTCCCCAGCCGAGCCTGCCACCTAGGCTTCTTTATGTCTCAGTCTTGGGCTTCCTGCCACTGACCCCTGGGTAGCCCAAGAAAGTTGCTCCTCCCTGAGCCTCTGCTTCCTCTTCTGTATAATGGGTGTAATTATCGTTGCCTCACAGAGGAAACTTACCTGCCCCAGAAAACTTTGTGGAGGATTCTCCCAGGGATATGCAGTGCTTCAACCTTTCCTTTCCTCTCCACATCACTTGGGGAGGTATCTGAAGCCCAAACTTGGCAGAGGACTAGCCTTGCTGATATTTTCAGGGACAGTTGCCCCTAGCCCCAAATAGCATCTTTCTGGACAGATGTGGTGAGGCAGAGAGCCCAGCCTCCAGCCATATTTGGGAGACCCCAGAGCAGGGACAGCACCATGAGTGGCTCATCTATCTCTGGGAGGGGGTTCAGGTCCCTCCAGGCCACACTAGGCATGTAAAGCAACATCTCTGGCCTTTGTGGTAGCAGCTCCAGGTGGATCCCTTCTGCATCTCCTGTGTCTAAGTCCCCAGAGGTACACCTCCAAAAGGCCAGGCTGTTCAGGCCAAACCCCATTATGGTCCTGCTCATCGAATGTCCGCAGACCCTGGTGCTGGTGAGTCCTGACTGATCTGGGAGGGTCTGAGGGTAGTTAACTCCCAACCATGTGTGGACTCTGTGTCCATACAGCAAAACTTCCAGAAAGGCCCACCATGTGTGTCCCACCTCGAAGCCCCCTGTGTTCAGAGCTCACGTATGGTGGTCACTTTGGGTAGAGGACAGGGAGGACAAGGCCCGGATTTCTAGGTGCATTGTTAAGAGCACCATCCAAGATGCACACAGAGAATGAACACCAGGAGGGGGTGGTCATGAAATAGGAGCGAACCAAGTTAAAAGAAGGTCTCAAGGGGTCTTGTCAGTTGTGTGGTCTTGGGGCAGGAGGTGAGTGAAGAGTCACTGATACTTGGAGTTCTGGCTCAGGCAGCTGGGTAGACAGCAAGGCCATTTGCTATGATTGGGGAGGCCTAAGGTAAGCAGAGAGGTTTGGGCCAGGAGACCTCAGTCAGTTGTAGGACATGAACCCAGAGGTCAGGGAGAGGTCACAGTCCAGACATTTGGACATTATTGATAAAGAGGAAGTTCCTAACACCAGAGGGCTGCATGGAGAGAGTTGGGCTTTGGGGAGTGCCCAGGGATGCCAACTTTTAAGATTGAATCAAGGACGATGAGACCTCTTTTTTCACTTCATTTCTTGGTTCTTGGAGTTTCCTTGCTACTCTCCAGGACTTAGCAATGGCACCCTCAGGCCAAGGACACCCCATAGGTATAGTCTTCCCCCTCTTGAGGTCCTTCCCCCACCTATGCCTCCCACTTGCCTACCCAAGTACTACCTCCAGAGCTGAAAATGCATCCTCCACATGTGAGTCTCTGTCTCTTAGCCTCATCCCCAGCTGAAAGTGTCATCAAGCATCCAGAAGGGGCCACTGCCTTTATCTGCTTCCTTGGGAAAGAGCCATTGAGCCACATTAAAAATTAAAAAGAGAAAAATCATTAGACTAGAAACCTTTACAACTTTCCACAGTCCTGCGGGTGCCCCTTCATCGCCCTCTGTGTCAGGCTGGAGTCCAGGCCAAGGTGCTGGATGGGAGCCTGGAGACCTGTGCTCAGCTCTCACACCCGCTTCCCTCTGGAGCTGATACACCAAAATTAAAGTTGCAAATGCAGGTTTTCCATGTGGGCAGGACAGATAGTTCTGGAATGAGCTTCCTTCAGGACTTTTCTGAAGTGCCAGCCTCCCTTGGACTCTCACTGAGGCTGTGTTTGGTAAGCACGTCTCTTGCTTCTGATTCCTCAAGTCACAGAGGGCCCTGGCCTTGAGCTTCAAGGCCACTTCTTCCTGTTATACACCCCTTTCTTTCTCTGAGCAACTCCCCCACTTAAACTGAGGCCCAACAGTAGTGATAAAGGTAATAATGAGTTGGAGTTGCAGGGGCTAGGGGAGAAGCCCATAAAGTGTTTGTGTATTGGCTGGAGGAGGTCTTTGGGGATCTCTCCTACCAGCCCTAGGGCCACCAACTCATAACTCTCTCTTCATAACACACCCATTCCCTCTCCCGCAGCCACATCCCAGGAGGGGTGTACTCAGTCCCCTGCTGTAGCCTCCTGGGGCACAGCAGCTGCCTCTGATGAATGCAGAGTTGGAGGTGGTAGCCTTGCCTTCAGTCTTGGCCACTCCCCACCACATGACCTGGAGCTGTGACTCCCATCTCGGAACCCCAATTGGCTCATCTCCACGAGGGCTGGAGGCCCAGTTTGTGGATTGCAGTAGAGTACTGGCTGCATGGAGAGATGTTTTCTGTTTTGCCTGACTGGTGCTCCTCCCCAGCCTCAGTTCGCTTGCCTTCTTGTGTCCTGGTGATAGGGATGGATTTAGGATTCCATGATTGGAGGGGGGGGTGGTTCCCTGTGCAAACCCTTCCCCAGTGCCTCAACGCCTCCCCATACCCAGCCCAGGAGGCAAGCCATGACGGGCAGCTTGGTGTGCTGAGGTCGGCTGACTAGGAAATGACTCAGTCACATGGATTTTCCTGGAAAGAGCCAACTGAGAACACCAGGACAGGGGACTCCTGTCCTGGCTGGAAGGAGGTGGTCCCAGGCTACCAGGGGCTCAGAGCTCTGGCTTATAGGAACAAACAGCCATTGAGTCTGGCCGTCAGCGTGAGGAGAACAGGGAGTCACCCACTGATGTGGGGTGGGCATGGCTGGGTATTTCAGCCCTGCTTTCTGATCCAAGGCTCATAGCTCCTTTTAGGGGCAGCAGTGGCTGTCCACTGTTTTATTACCCATGCTCAGGAGGGCCCAGCCTGGCCCATGGGGATCAGGACAAACTCTGGAAGGAGGAGGGAAGAGCACCCACCACTATCATCCAGTGTGGGCCCTTACTCTCAGCGCTCTGCAGCCCATAGCCCACCACTCACCACTCCCAGGTGCTCCTCCTACTCTGTGCTGTGGCTGTGTCCCCTCACACCTGCCTTGGCCATGCTGTCTCTCTCCCTCCAGGGGGTTTCCCTCCCCATACCTTCCTGACACAGCCCACCTCAGAGTGCACATCTTCATTGTCACAGTGTGCTGTTCCTGGCTGCATCTGGTTGGTCTCTGGCATAGCCCATGTGTCCTCCAGGGCAGGAATGAGTCAAGAAGCTCACCCAGTGTCTGCTGAAAGAGGTTCCAGGGGCAGCTGGGGTTGAGAGGCCTCTGAAGAGGTGAGAGGCCTCAGACGAGGATTCCAAGGAACTGGGAGAGCATGGAGGGCTCATAGAAGGGAAAGAGAGGTGTCACAGTATGAGCCAAGGCTGGAGGTGGAAGTTGAGCCTGGAGTCTTCTAGGACCTGGGTAGAAGAGAGAAGGCCTTGACTGGCAACCAAGGCAGGTGGTGGCTATGAGCCAGTTGTCTCTCTCAGAAGCTCCATGAGGTGTGGGATTAGGGGCACAGGGACAGGAGCACGGGGGCCAAGCTCTAAGTCCCATTGTGTATATGTGGGTGGGAGGGACATGCTGGATGGGAAGAAAGACAGGTGGCATGTAGAGGATTTTGACAATAAACATATGGTGGTATGGTGGATGGAGGATGGAGCCGAGGCACCATGGTTGTGCTGCGTGCCCCTGGTGCTAGAACCAGGAGGTCTGTGGAGCCAGCAAGTACCTCTGGAGGCCTGGATCCAATTGAGGGGAGACCCCTGATAGGCCCTGGGCCTCAGTAGGCATTGTCTGAAGCACTGTGGCTTGAGGATTCAGACTCTCTGCAGCCAGACTCCTAATTTCTTTGTACCTCAGTTTCTCTGTACATAAGATAATGACTTCACTAGGTCATTGAGGGTATTCCCTGCATCCCTCCTCCATCCAGGAGAGCAGCATCATCTTTGCCTGATTCATCTCTGCCTCCGTGAGCCTGATCTGAGGTTTCCAAAGGGAAAATTGAGCACTGGCCCCTGATGAGAACTAACTCAGTCTTCCACTCTACTCCACAATACCTCTGCCTCTCCCTCCCTCCCACAGTAAGCCCAAGGATCCTGTTCTACTTGGCTGGCCCCTCTTTCCTCCATCATCTCTCTCACTCTGCCCTGGCTCCTTCCTATTGGCTTTAAACACAGCCATCCTATCCCTAATATGGCTCCATCCTATCTCTTCTCCTCCATACACCCATGACTCCTCAGGCCAAGGTTATCCAGTCTTGCTGTCTCCACAGTGGCTAGGCCAGGATGAGCTGACCTGGGATGAGGAAGAGAGGAGTGGGGGGAGGGAACCTGGCTGATATCCAAAGGTGCCTGGGGCCCAGAGTGGCTTGGCTCCAGGGGTAAAGGCAGTGACCAAGGGATCTCTAGGGGACCTGCCTCCCCCTGGCAACCTGGCAACCACACTCTAGCCCTATAAACTGCCTAGACTCCCCAGCTCACCCTGAATTCTTAGACCTCCATACCCTTGCCCCCAGCACCATCCACCTGGCGTCCTCTCCGCACCTCTCTCTTCGTGACAAACCTCTACTCCTTTCTCAAGCTCCTGTGTATCACCTCCTGTGGGAAGTACCTCTGATGAGATCCACAGCCGTCTATCCATCACTTCATCTGCAGTAACCTCCACCACACTGTGCTGGGCCAACTGGACAGGGCCAAGAGGTTCCCAGGAGCCTGACTCACTGTCTCCCCAACACTGCCCCAGCCTGGGCAAGCCATGGAGGGTTCTCAGGGTGTTTGCTGAACTGAGTCAAATGCAGATTCGAGGCCATGGTGGGGAGGCAGAGCCGCTTCCTGGAGTAAGAAGGTTTACATGGTGGCATGAGGTGGGCGATGCCTCACTCTGAGTTCTCTTCTTAGGTGCTTGCCTTCCGGGGAATTTCTCTTTGCTTTATTTTTCTGTATTTCCAAGTTTTTCAGTTAAAGAGCGTATATGCTCTCTCATATTTCTTTCCCAATGAAAAGTTATAATTTTCAAAAATCAAAGTAAAAATCCTGGTTGAGGTAGTCTACTTTTCTGCCGAAGAAGTAAGTACCTTGGTTTTGGGAAGGAGGGAACTTTGGCTTTCTGTTGGCCATCCTTGAATTTACTGTGGGGCTTTGCTGCCCCCTGGTGGCAACTGGACTTCTAGACTTGGTACTAGGCTTATTTGTGCAGGTTGGTAGAAGGGGATGTATGTGTTTGGGCGGGGTGGAGCGGGTAGGTTATAAAATTGACAGACCTGCAGGGGAGAGGTAAGCACCCCAGGGCCTTCCATTGGGTCAGGTGATCATCAGCTCTGTCCCTGCAGGTGCTTGAGTATGATGTAGAAATGCCCCAACTTGATTGAGGATTGAGCACCACTTGGTTCTGGGCCCCAGTCCAGGGATATGCTTGGGCCTGGTTTTGCCAGCCCCAGGCAGGGTCTGGGGTTTGGAGTCAAGGGTGAGCCTGAGTGGGCCAGGTCCATGTTCATCCCAGTCCAACCTGGAGCGGGCTGGAGTATTCTATAGGAAAGACAATGATGAGCCCCCAGAACATCTGAAAAGGCCCATCTTGCTCTCAAGCGTGTCACCTCCACTGTCACCACCACTCCTACCCTGGGTCCCGGCTATGCTATTCTCCCTCTCCCACTCCCTCTGATCTCCCCACTTCAGGTCTGTGTCTGGCCTGATCACTGACCCTCTCCTCCTGTAGTGATTAGCCACCAACACAGGGCTTGGGCCTGAGGAGGGAGACGAAGCTATGGGCCCCCTACAAAATTCACTCCTACTACAGATCTTCCCTTGTTTCATTAATGCTTTCAGCCCATTTCAGTCTCCAGATTGTTACACTGTCTTGCTCCCTCTATCTAGAGCTCTATCCTCCCTGATTGCCACATGGCTGACACTTTCTTGTCATTCAGGTTTAAACCAAAATGTCACCTCCTTCCCAGAAGATTCAGTCTAAAGGCACCTTCCTTGGACCCCTTGCACCTATTTAGTTCACTGCCAGATCCCCAGCATCCAGTACAGGGCCCGATATATGGGTGCTCAGCCACTGTTTGCTGAGTATATGAACTTCAAGTTTTGGGAGGAATGTAGTGCCATCCGTCCTGGAGTAGTGTGGACAACCCAGAGGCAGAGAGCATTTGAGTTGGTCTCTGAAGCAGACATTCACCATGCCAAGTCAGGATCAGGTCATGTGAATTGAGGTGATAGTATGGGTAAAGGTTTAGAGGTAGGGAACAGGTGGTTCATATAGGAAACAATTATGCTTCTGTTGGCTGGAGCACTGAGGAAATTCGTAGCTGTGAGAGTAAGGAAAGAGAAGCCCAGGTGGAAGGCTTTTTATCCTATCCTAATGATACGGGCAAGGTCCACAGACTCTGAGGCCTGGAAAATTGAATATCCAACCAGCCTGAGGTGCAAGGGGTGAGGAGGTAGGAGCGGGTGGGAGAGGGCTGCTAAATTATCAGGCAAGAGACTTATTAAGACCTGAGTCACACTGAGACACTTGCAACAAAGCAGTTGTTCAGAGTATGGTTTATTTTCACAGATGCATAGAAACTGGTTCAAAATCTGAGATACGGATGAAGATGCCCTTGAGTCCCCCTTATTCAGAAGGAACAGGACATGGCTCCTTTGGTAAAATAAATACACTTCACATTAAATAATATAATAAATAAATACATAATAAATAAATAATTTTGATAGAATAAAAATGAGAAGATAATCACAAAAGGCCAAATGGGGCTGCACATTTCAGAAATTAATAATTAACAATTCCTCTGATTCCACAGAAGAAAACAAAACTCTTCCAGTCCCAGACCATGTGAAAGACACCCCAGTGTCTTCAGGTGTTCTGCTGCTCCCGACGCCCCAAGCCCCTGTGGTGAGAAGGCCTGAGGGGTAGCTGGACATGGGACCAAAAATTCTAGGACTTCTTGAGGTAGTTCTGAAGGAAGTTCAGATATTTGGTCATTTTCCTCCAGAAATCGTCCCAGTTACCTTTCTTGATAGAGATTGGCTGTTCCTGTAAAGAAACCAGGAAAGTGGTATTAGATGAGGCGGGAGTGGAAGGCAGATGACAGGCTGGGGGTCAGGTTATGACTGGTAGCACCACCTGCAGGGCCATCTTAGGGGGTGGCTTACCGTGGTCATGGGGGCAGATGAGATTGGCTGTTTGAGTTTCTGTGGGAAGAGACCAAGGCAGACAGTCAGAGAAAAGGAACAGGCCCTGCTACCCTCCTCCCCAGAGGGAGGGCAGGGATCCCAAAACTCCTCAGACAGCTTTACATACCTTAAGAATTTTCCCAATTCTCATTCCCCTATTGGACAAATTCGTGGTAGCTTCCAGGAATGCATCTAGGTTTGGCATCAGAAAGGCCTCATCCTAAGGGGACAAAGAATACATGTAAGAGGGGGAAATTGGGGAGTATCTTTCCCGCGGTCTACCTGAAGTCATCCCCACAGCTTTCTAAGACTTCTTTCAGGGACATCCTTGGACAGTCCCCTCCTCATCTCCTTGCCCAGGTTATGCCCCCAAAGGAGACAGGCATAGAGGTGAGAGCATACCCTAGCAAGGCGTACTTCCCTCTGCCAGAGCCTCTAGCAGGCCTAGGTGGACCTTTCTGCACTTAGTGAAACAGCATTTTTCAAAAGGAGCTCTACAAAAGGTGGAGGGCTGGCCAAGGGAAATATTTGCAGCCCAGAGGCCAGATAACAGGGTTAATGCCTTGACCGAGTTACGGGGTCTTAGGAATCAGGAAGGCAATCACAGAGACTCTAGCATGGAAGTGAGTGCAGCATGCGAACTGCACGTGCCTAAAAGGGGAAACACAAACGGCCAATAAACTCAGCAGAGATTCAGCCTCCTGTTTGACCTAAGAAATGCACACGAGTGAGATAATCACTAAAGCCAACTAGAGCTAGAAAAATAACTATAACTGATAGTGCCCAGGGCTGGTGAGGGCAGAAACATAACTCAGTTTTTAAGGGAAAGGAAGGAAGCAGGCAAGTTCACAGGGGAATGTTAGCCTGCCAGTTCAGAGGCTGCTCCCTGCCCCTAAACACTGAGCTTAAAGTCTTTGGTATTGTTCACCTAGAGCTGCCTTTTCATTTTTTAATTAAAAACAAACAAAGAAGAAAACAAAAAACCATTTCATATTATAGCTATGGCTGGGAAATACACTGAACACCTGTTAAGCACCAGACACTGACCTGGGAACTTTACACACATTGTGCCATTTAATTCTCATAATAACCCCACTGAAATAGGTGCTTTAACCCTCTTTACAGATATAAAAACTGAGGCTAGCCAAAGTGGCATGACATGTCTGAGGTACGCCAGGCAGGGGGTGATTGGGACCCAGATGTGCCCAAGTACGGCGCTGAGCTTACGGTCAATTTGGATGTCTCATTTATGTCCAAGGGTTCCTGTAAAGGGAAAGAGAGAGAAAGCCCATGAGTCCTGCTGGACTGTGGCACCTGCCTGCCTGCCCCCACCCTGTGCCAACCTTGTCGCAGCTACTCACTGGTGGAGGCAAAGGCAGCTCGTACAGGATGCGTGTGATTTCCTTTATCATGTTGTTGTATTCCTCAGTCGATCTCCTCGGCAAGGAACGCCCCTGTGCTTGAGGGGCATGGGCTGTGAGCAGGAGCAGGAGAAGGTGCAGGATGGGGAGGCTGCTCATCTTTGGGCTGGTAGGATGCATTCTGTGTTGTCCTGGTCCTTCGTGGTATTCTGAAGTGTCCGAGACAGCCTCCTGTCTTTTATGCACAGCGGCAGTGTGCCCACAAATGAGGCAAAGGGGGGGCGGGCATCGGAAGAATCTTTCTTTATCTAATATGGAACCTCCACAGCAAACCACAGACTTATTCATCACTTTCTAGTACTCGAGATCAGTGAAACTTGGGAAGAAATTACTCAAAGGGTATCTCCTTGTCTTGCCAAGGAGGGTAAGAGATGGGCTAGCTACTGGGCAGAGTGGGGGTAGGTGAGAGGATCTCTCTTACAAGTGAGGGACTGCCTGACTCTGAGTATCCTTGAGCCTCCTGCTCAGTGGGACCTGGTCCTGCCATCCCCTGTGTGGGTGGCCAGGTGAAGGCCCACTGGAACAGATGAGTTTGTCCAACAGCTTGTCACACAGCTAACTGTCCATGTGTGAGCTCATCCATTAAGAAGCACACCTCTTGACACCCTTCCCAAACTGAGTTACTGCGGTTAAAGCCCCCATTGGTTTGCCTCATGGGGTTTGGGCAGCTTCTCCTTGACACTTTCTGTTCCTGGGTGGAACCCAGGCACCAGATGCCCATTCTTTTAATGGTGCGTTAGCAGAGCCCAACTCTGTCCTGTGTTGTGGGATCTTAGCCCCTGCTGGACATCTGGCTCCAGGTGCTGGGCAGTCCCTCTGGTGGCACAGAGGAGCTGGGCTCAGTGACCTGAGGATAGGGATCCTTGAAGAAGCTATCACTGGGAGATAGGGCAAGGGGGCTGGCTTGAGGAGGTTTAGATGGCGGGATTGGCAGGGTCTGAGGGGTGAGGGAAGGGAAGAAAGAAAGGCAACCCTCTGGTTTTAGGCTTGTGTTGGGGGCCAATTTGGGGCCAGTGTTGCAGGGGTCTGGATCCCAGTCTTTGCTGGAGCCTGGATTTGGTAGATGCAGGCCCAGTGGGAAGGGTTTGCAGAGCAAGGAAGGGGCAGGGACCGACCCTGGGGGAGGCCATAAAGGACCAGGGAAGCAGCAGCCAGATTGGAAGTGGAAAAACCAGGCAGGTGGGGGCTCAGAGGGCAGCTCCTGAAGGAAGAGGCAGACCCCTGTCCCATGGGGCTGTCAGGCCCTGACACTGGCCCAGAACAGGAGTTTTGGTAAAGGGGTAAGTGTGACGGTTGCGTGGGAAAAGTTCTTTGAATTGACTGGGACTGGGTAAGGGGAAGAAAAGTGGCAGAATGGAAAAGCCAGGGTCGGGGTGCATCGTGACGCACTAAGTGTGGGGAGGTGGGGCAGGTTATGCTGAGGCAGGGGAATTTGGGTGTTTCAGACTTCTGAGCAGGAGCTGATCTGGTAAGACAAGGACCAGGATGTGGCTGCAGAGGAGGCAGGTGAGGCTGTGACCCAGGGCAATGCTGTGAGAATAATGCCTGTAGCCACACACATGGCTCCTGGCTCAGCTGTGGACCAGGCCCTGCACTGGGAGGAGCCTGGGATCTGGGCCCAGACCATCCTCAGAAAGCATGTAGAGTATCTCAAAGGCACACATGAAACGAGGCCACATATGAGGAGCCTTAGGACTGGGGACCCAGTAGGCACAATTTATTCAACCAACTTTTATTTAGCATTTGCTGGGTGCAGGCACTGTGAATGAAACAGACATGTCCTTCTGCTTAAGAATCTCAAAGTCTTGTGGAGAAGGACAGGCTGAAGGCCTTGCTACTCTCAGCTGGGACTTCGGTTCTGCAGTTTCAGCATTACCTTGGGGATGGTTACAAGTGCAGACCCTCAGGCTTTAACCCAGGCTTTCTGAATCGAAAATTGCCTTTTGACAAGCTCATCAGGCAATTCACGTAA